>JAGKPW010002568.1:5000-605000 GCA_019926035.1 Melaleuca alternifolia | reverse complement strand
TATATATAAAATTATTTACGTTATGCATTCTTAGTAATCAAAGTCAAAGATAAGGAGCACGATTTTGATCGTACTCACAATTCTTACCATGTCATGTGACATAACATCGATTACATCATCATATAGCCATAGTTTGGTGCGTCTTCTGGGATCATCTCGACATTCTTGATTCACAATATCCATACCCATCGATTGAATTATGTCATGCATTTCTAGACAATTGTTCTCAATTCTTATCATTGACCTCTTCATAAGAATTTCAAATCCTATAGTTGTCTCAAGATCGCAACTGTCCAGAACTTTCTTTGTGTACTCTTTTGTTCGCCCCTTAAAGAAGCAAGCAATGTGGAGAAAGATCTCCTTTTCATTTCCATCTAGTCCATCATAACTCAATTTTAGCACATCAATAATGGCGTTGTCAGGAATCCGAGAAAGTTTCATTATTGTACTTTCCCATTCATCTTCTATTGTACCACATAATAAGGAACCCAACACCTCAAGTGCTAAAGGGAGGCCGTCACAATAATTCAAAGCTCTATCCACTAGATCTATTCTGATCTGGTGTGTCTGAATAGCATGCTTACTAAGCAACTCATGAGCTTGACTATTATCTAGTGCTTCAACTTCATACACACGATCTATTCCATGACAAGTTAGTAGATGTTTATCTCTTGTGGTAACAATAATCCTACTTTCATTACCAAACCACTTGCCTTGTCCTGCTAAAGCATTTAATTGGCACAAATCATCAATGTCATCAAGGATGAGGAGAACTTTCTTACAACTAAGTCTATGTTGTATTATACTAATACCTTCATGAACATCGGAGACTTCTAATCTTTGTTGCAGCAATAATACATCTTTTAGTAATATTTCTTGCAAAGTTACTAGACCCCTACTACCTTTTGAAGTTTCTCGAACATTAGCTAGAAAACATGAACCCTCAAATTGTCTAAATATAGCATTGTAAATAGCTTTTGCTAAACAGGTCTTCCCTATGCCTCCGTGTCCCCATAATCCTACCATGAGAACCCCATCATCAAACTCAAGACTTAACATCGATTTTAGCTTGACAACTCGGGAATCTATCCCAACAGGATGCTTGGCAATATCCAAAGGTGTTCGGTCTAGGCGAGTGAAGATCTCTTTCATAATTCCTTGGATAAGCTCTGACTCATCTCTGATAAAAATGGAAAAATAAGTTTTAGCATTTTCTAAAAAGCAAATAACGAGCAATTACTAACCAACAATGACAAGGTAGTGCATCTCATTTTCAGGTAATCGTATCCCTAACAAAATATATTTCTACCCAAGCTAATTAGAACTCCAAGAACTCCACACCAATCAAAACAAGCTCAGGGTTCAACTTTCAGTCATCCATATGTTCTTTTCATTTATAAATGATATTTGACTATTCTATGTTATTAATCTCCATGCTTAATAAAAAAAGAAGCTATCTAGGACTTTAAACGGTCGTTAAGATTTCGATTTGAAAAATATTAAATACCTGAAGCACAATGACGTTGTCTTACATGCCCTATACACACTAATTATCTTGTGTCAAGCATTGCCAACTTTGTTATTCCTTCAAAAAAAAAAGGTATGTGCAATAACACTAACATTTTGTCCATGGGTTGATCAAGTTTTAACATTTTATACTTACAATCATGTGTGTGTTGATTTATCTTATTTTTATTTTTACAAACAATCTTTATACTTACTTGTAAAGACTAGTCTTTTACACAAAATTTGAACTCTACTCAACTTACCCGTTATTCAAATGCCATCCAGACAAGCCACTAGCATAAAAAAGAGCTTTCTTCCATCTCTTCACTTTCTCCGAATCCTTCCCGAACTTGGACTCATGCTTAGCCAGAGCTCTCCCATAACTCTCTCTACCCTCTCTCACTTCTCTTGGGTCCACTTTATAAAACACTGGTAGAGCGCTGAGGTGCTTTTGCTCCTTGCACTCCATAATCTTTGCCACCTCTTCCAAGCACCATTGTGAGGAAGCGTAATCCTCTGAGAAAAGAATGATTCCGATGCACGATTCTTCAATGGCCTTCATAAGAACCGGCGATATTTGGTCTCCTTTCCTCAAATTCTCACTATCCAAAAAAGTGTATATTCCATTCTGGACCAACGCTTTGTAGAGATTGTCGAGAAAGTTGTTTCGCAGATCCATGCCTCTGAAACTCAAGAAGACGTCGTATGTCTTTTTGGGTTTCAATGGAGAAGCCATTGGATGATGGAGTTCGACAATCTGCAGCAACAATTAGCTTGAGATTTGATAGAGGGTTTGGTAGTTCGTCCAGCACTTGATCTCACTGCTGATTTATTCTTATACCAGAAGACAGGGCCGCGTGACTTTTTCACTACTTTGAAAAGTGGTGGTGCTTAGGGATGGACCAAGACATCAAAAGGTGTGAACACATGGACATATTTTCACCGAAAAGCCGTGTACAGCTGTGTTTGTCGGACCATCAAGAGTGACATAAGCTTCTCAGTGGACTCAATTATTGCCACGTCTACTCAAGAGATGTATAATTGCACGCAGAATCAGGTGTACCGGAAAAAATAATATTCGATCTATTGATAATAGTAGAACTTTGTGAACACATGGAGTTATTTTCGCCGAAGACCGCACGCCAGCTTCGAGGAAATGGCCTTGCTATGTTTAGTCTTCATTTTTCTATTTGTGATTAAAGGGCATTTCGAGGGAATTCCAACCTCCGAGCTGTTGTTTTTTCTTCGCTAAATAATTATTTAACAATGACCACTCAAAAGAGATACAATTATAAAAACAATTAAGTATATCAGCAAAGAAGGGTATTAAATCTAATAATCCTATTAGAACCTTGGAAAATCATGGTGCTGGAAACTAACTCAAATAAAAATTGGTAGTACAAAACTAATTGGTAACTTAGTCAATTTGGAGTTGGTAATTTACTCTGATTGAAATCGATAATTCTTCAAAAGGAGTAGGTGCACCAAAAATTATAACACGTGTCCGAAAATGAAGTGTTGCTTTTTGTTATAGGCTCACTAATAAGACAAACTTTGCTGGCTGCCTTGAAACGGTGGTCCGGACCTTTGAGCAGTTGTTTCTCTTTGCTAAATGACGATTTAACACATGACTACTCATAAGATCTGAAATTATATGCACAATTTAAGTTTACAATAGCCGAGTGATATGATATATCATCTCGGTTAGTTTAATGTATGCAGACTCTCGTACCGCAAATTTGTGAGTGGGGAACGATGTATCTCAATATTCGTGGACCGGATACTAATCAAATAATTAATAAATTCACTTACTGTCATTGTAAATCAAAAGATGCTATGAAATCTGTGGTGGTAACGTGCGCATCAGTATCGTAATTGATGGTCAAAGATTTTTGGGTATCGAACCCAATGATCTTTATTTAATCAACAGTTTTTTTTCGTGTTATCTTCTAGTCTTTATTGTAAAGCATCTTTTAATATTCTATTAGGAGCGTACATGTGATTTGGCCTGGATTTACTCCACCTCGAATAATGAGGTTCACGACATGTCATTAGACTGACAAGTTTATGAGAAATGGTGGATCTGGAAATTCACACGCGTACAAAGAAATGTAAAGTTAGCATACTAAGAAATGGATATGACAATATTTAAAAGAAATTAGACGAATGGAAATCAAACCATGTTATAATAGTGTTTGAATTTCTTGATGATATATCAAAAGATAAATATCATTCGGAGGATTTTCACACAATTTGTTCAGTTTCTTTTTTGTGAACCGATAAGGTTCTAGGATTTCCATTCATAGCACTCTTATTGAAAAATATGTCTTGTAATAGCAATCATAATTCAAGTAGTATCGGTGATATGTACAAGTTTATTGTATATATATGTACATATACTGGTGCCTTCATCTGGATAGTCGGATGTCATTCTTAACCAAAACAAAGGATTTAACCAATGCCAAAACATATTATCGTCATCACCTGTACGAATAAAAGTTGTGTTGTGCGAGTATGTACACCTAGAGAGAGAAAGAGAGAGAGTACAATGTATTTATTAGCTACCTTGGAGGCATAGAAAACCCCATCTAAGCCCATGAACTAATTATTATGGTAAATCCTTTTGGGTTTTGATGAAGAAGCCATCAGATGATGGAATTTCGAAATCGGAAAGGACTGTTAGCTTGAGATTTGACACGGTGTTTTCAGGTGGTTCGTTCGTCACTTGATCTTCTTGTTGATTTAGGGCGCGTTTGGCAGCGTTTCTGTTCCAGAGAATAATTTTTGAACAAAAACACTTTTTTGTATTTTTACTCTATAGAACAATTTTTGAGTAAAATAGAGCATTTGGTAAAGGTGTTCTTGAAATAGTAAAAGAATAGAAATGCTATTGATAAAATTGAACGATGATTTATTTTCTTTGGTTTTTTCTTCTTTTTCATGGTGACCGGCGGGCCGGCGACCGAGGGGGGGTAGTGGGGGACAGCCAAAGGTTGAAGGGCAAGAGAGAGAAAAAAAGAAAAATTATTTTTTACAAACTGTTCAAAAATAAGAAATAAGTTTTCTTGTTTCTTGTTTTTTGTCCAAATGTGTTCCCATTTTTTGTTCCAAGGAAAAAAAGTGTAAATAAATATATTTATGTTCTTTTTTTGTTTTGGAGAACAAAAAAATAGAAAACAGAGCTATTTTTAAACATTGCCAAACTGGCCCTTATTCTCTACTAGAAGACAGAGATGCTCGACTTTTTGTAATACTATAGAAAATGGTGGTGCTTGAGGATGGACCGAGCCATCTAAAGGTGGGAACACCGTATCACCGCATTATTCGGCAAAAGTTGTGGGTAGTGAAGGGCGGTGGGCTCACAAATAAAAACAACTTTGGTAGTTTTCTCAAAATTTCATCCCCAACCTCCAAGAAGTTGCTTTTTTCTTTCTATATAATAGTTTACCAGATGACTACTCGAGAGATATTCAAATGCACGCACAAACAAGTGCCCCAGAAAAAAAAAAGTTAGATCTATTAAAATAGTAGAACTTTGGAAAGACGTGGTGCGTAAGTATGGACCAAGATAATTGATAGGTATGAATCCATAGACTTATCTTCACGTAAGACCGTATGCCAACTTCATGAACTGAACATTAAGGATGTGTATGGTAACCATTCTCCCCAGACGAGTTTGGAACGAGAAACCTATTTGGCAAATTCTCATTCTCATTCCCATTGTGTTCCCGAGATGAAAAAATGTCTGGGGATGGATTTGGGATGAGAAATGAGAATAAAAAAATTTTGGTTTTCTATTTTTGGGACGGGAATGAACAGTATCAATATATAAGCTAATTTTTTTTTTTGTTCTTATCTCTTGCCGCCTCTATTTGCCGCTCGAAGCCGTCGCCGATCACCGGCCATTGCTGTCCGCCACCACTGGTCGCTGGTCGCCGGTCGCCGGCCGCCACTGCATCTCTTTTATTTTTCTATTATTGGGACGAAAAATTGTGTGCAATTACCAAACACCTCTCTGTTCGTTTTTTATTCTAAAGACATAAATTTTGTTCAATTACCAAACACGTTTATCTTCCAAAAAACTCATCCGAGAACCATTTCTTAAAAAAAAATCCATTCTAAAAAAAACTATTTATGCGACAAGAATGGTTACCAAACGCGCAATGAAATCTGTGGTGGCAGGACGTGCAAAGATATTGGGTTTTGAAACCAAGAATCTTCTTTAATCAAGAGCCACTCGGTTGTGCTCTTCTTGCCTTTATTGTGAAGCATCTTTTGATATTCGTGCATATATGTGATTCGGCTTGGATATGTTCCCCCATCAATGGTCGTTGACAAGCCATAGGATTGATCAACTTGTGGGAAATGGTCTAGAAAATCATGTGCGTATAGACAAATGCTATATTATCCATAAAAAATTAAACAAAATAATTTTAAATCGCGTTATAGTTGTGTTTGAACCACTTGATGATATACCAAAAGATATATTACATATTGAGGTTCATTAGGCAACTCTTTCTTTATTGTTTCTTTTTTTATGAATCAAATGGTTTTACGTGAAAAAAAAGTTAATAGATATGTGGTTGCATTATTTATTAATTGATGTCTTAGAAGCAATGGCGAATATCACTTGTTAAGTGTGACATTGCTTTCCGCTTTTGTTACCACTCTATGTCATAAGAACAAAAAGAGTAAATGAGGGCATCAGCAGAGGGATATGAAGTGACTTAGAATGACAATAATAACTAAACTTTTAGTAAATCGAGAGTATAAGTGAATTCATTTTGAAAATGATTTGCATATTTTTAAGTTTTGTGAATACAAGTTTTACCAGATGAATGGTTTGACAAAGGCTTAGTACTTTAAGGGAAGGCGTATTATTCCCTATAATTTCAGAATGAATTTAAGGTATGATGCATATAATAAAAATATTTCTCAAAATATAAATTAAAACGCATAAGATTTTCGCTAACTAAATGGGTGCTTAACTACAGCCTACTAAAATGGAGGGGAAAAGCCTAATCTTCATGCTTTTTGGTTTATTCCTCCATCTTTGATCTGTGTGGGCCACATGACTGTGTGACATTACCTATACACACTTTGCTCTCAGTGGAGAAGGTCTGACATATGATGTCAGCTACGAAACCAATGCTTTGTAGGGGAATCGAAGGATTATTTTCGGTAATTTTTCCAAAAGCAACGAAATATATTACCGTCTTCCTAATTTTTTTGAATTTCTTTTTAGTAATTATTTAGATAAAAATAAATGAAGTATAACTTTGGTAAATTTGTGTTACTTTTTTAGTAATAACTATTTTATTGCATCATTTGAAAGATTATCTTTATTTTATACAAAAAAAATGATAATGTGGAAGTTACATTCGGAAACTTAAAATTAAACCAAAATCTTCATAATTTTGATAAAGAAGATTTACCAATATCGAATTTCTTAAAATTCATTTAAACATCTTCCTTAGGTATTATAGTTGTCATATTCTTTGTTTTAGGATTTTTCTTTCCTGAGTGATTGCAATTTCCTGGAAAAAAAAAAGCATTTTGGATTCCCATATTGTGTATTACCAATGAAAATAAATCGTTGCTCAATTCTGTTGAAGTTTTAGGCTTTATATACAAAGAAAAAAAGTCAACATGAATTTTTTTTGCTATTGGTAAAAAGAGAAAATACCATTAGAGTTTTCTCTATAAGTGGCTCATAAGTAGTTTACAATTCTTTTATCACACAAGTCAAGTCTTTTGGAGATTGAAATTACAAATAAGAAAAGTTATGTGCACTCATAGAAAATCGTATAATTAATTGTTGATCACACACAAACGTCCTATGTTTGTACTTAAATTTTTCATTCTTAATCGTAAAAAACTAATGGGTAAGAAAAGCTATGAACTTTTGACTCCCCTCAAGTTTTTATGCTGAAAGGGTCTTCATGCGGTGTTTAGGGAGCACCTTTCAATCTCTCTTTTTGCACATGCATTTCCCTACTGCAATTATTATGTCGCTTCAATATGGCTTAGGGGTTTGGTTTATTATAACCTCTCATTAAAAATGCCACTCAAATTGTAACAGCCGTGTTTTGGACCGTGTTTGCAATTTAAAGACCTCGGGGAATTTTTCAAATATTTTATAATTTCCTTTGGTTCGTGAAAATTTTGGAAGACGTTTTAGACTATTGAAAATGATTAATCAAATTTTATTGGGGCCAAAAATTATAATTTTAGTATTGGGAAATTTTAGCGAATTTTAGAAAATTTTCCCTAATTTTTATGATTTATTATTTTATTTTTTGATTTTATAGTATTTAAAATATTATTATTTTATTAATTTTCTGAATTTGCTAGCAAACCAGCTGATCCAATTGCATGAAACGGATGGTCCGACTTGGTTGGACCAGTCCCCATGTGCCATGCATGCGCGCATCTTTCTTTTCTCTTCTTCTCTTTCTCTTCTCTACGGCATTCTGCCGAGCAGTTGAACTACATTATTCAACTGCAGCAACCATCGCCTCAACGGTCACCTCACCACTACCACCATCCACCACTTGTCCTTGAGGGATGGCCAGAGTAGTCTACAGCCATTGGGAGGTTGCCGTGTGGCGTTAGCGAGTCGATTTTCAACTCGACCCCAACCACTCCTCTGCTTATAAACCGAGCTCTCCTCCTCACTTTCGGCACGCACAACTCTCAGCTTAGACCTCCTCTCCTCTCATCATTGGTGCTGTTGGGAAGCCTTCAATGCTATCTTCAAACCACTGCCAACCGCCGCCTTCAGTTTAGCTAGAGACGTCGCCGGCAGCCCCTGAAAGTGGGCTTTGTAGTTCGATTTTTCTAGGTTTTCCAGAAAAATCCACGACCTTCAAACGGTGAGTCCTCACCATCTCGAGCACTTGAGCTCAAACCAACCCCTCCAATCGATTTCTAAGGGCCTCTAAACCTTGGGTTTGACTCTTATTGGGTTCAATTTGGCTTAGATTCGTGAGAGATCGACTAGATTTGAGACGAGCTTAAACTTGAGCTCGCTGGAGCCCTAGCCCATTGCTGACGCCGTTCCATCCATCACCGTCCCTTGCCGTTGGTAACAATCAACTTGCAATCCCCTCATGAGTGATTCTAGCCATTTCATTTCATTTGATTTGGTCTGAAACTCACTGGTTGGAGCTTGAAACCCTAACCCCCTTCCTTGGAACCCTACTTTGAGCTATCGATTTCACGGTTTCTACAGCTCCAACCACCTTAGCCCTTGCCATCACCGTCGTTCGACTCACCGTCGAGCCAGCTTTTGATTACGACTGGTCTCGAGCTTTAGTTTGGTCGGAGGACAGAGAACGGCAGCGAGACTTGACTACACTCGACGACCCGACTCGCGACGCATGTTTGAGACGGGTCTGCTTGAGCTCGCTGGAGGAGACACCTGTTGTCGGAGGCCTAACCTAGATGGCCAGTCAGCTTCGCCCAGCAGGCTCGGCCCAGTCGACTCAACCCGGTAGCCAACCTAGCCCTAACTAGGTGGATGAGAAAAGAGAGAAAAAAAAAGAAAGAAAAAAAGAAAAAAAGGAAAAGAAAAATAAAGAAAAGAAAAGAAAAGAAAGGAAAAGAAAAATAAAGAAAAGAAAAGAAAGGGAAGGAAAAAAGAAAAGAAAGGGAAGAAAAAGAAAAAGAAAAAATATTATTTTCTCCCATCCATTAGCAGCCACTTGGACTAGTAGGGCTGAAGCAGGAAACTCACAAGTGAGTGGGCTCAAATTTCTATTAAGCGCGTTCACTACTTTAGTAAAAATTGCTAGAATTTTTAGAAGTGCTAGAATTAGTTTGGACTTGATCGAATGTTGGACAGTCGGTATTGGATGGTTGGATTGACTGGCACGAGATAAATTGTGACGAGACCTCTTTTGGCATGAGTGAGGCATTAAGGCCTAGTTCGATGTGATTATGGTGCCAGGGGCACCATATTTGAAAAAGTTGATTAATTCAACTTTGGTGCGATGTAAATTTTACAAAGGTAAAGGAGGGGACTCATCGGGGATAGCCCATTACCTTCGTTGTGCCTTTATCGATTAGTTGCCTGATTTAATCATTAGTTATGCAATTTATTTATTAATTGCCTTATTTAATTATTAGTCATGTAATTTATTTATTTATTAGCCTAATTAATTATTAGTCATGCAATTTATTTATTTATTAGCCTAATTAATTATTAGTCATGCTATTTATTTATTAATTGCACTATTTAATTTTTAGTCATGCAATTTAATATTAATTAGATCATTAAAATTTTTAATCGTACAATTATTTATTTATTTTGCTAGTTATTATTGATCATGCTAGATATTATTAAATTACGCAATTTTGATTATCATTCGTACATTTCATGACTGACCCTTATGATTCGCTTGATTATCCGTAGTTAGTCCAACTTTATTACCTGTCTAGTAACCGTGAGTCCGAGAAGTCCTACTGAGTAGTTGGCAAGAAAGTAGAAGGTTAGCCGTGTTGGGACTTGGGAGTGAGCGAAGTGATAAGTAAGATGTCCTCTAGCTAAGGTTAATTAGCCCTTTCTAAGTAGTGACACTAGTGAGGGGTGGAACGTTATAAGGACCCTAGGGTAAGGGTGTTTCTAATTTAGGGTTAGGGTTTATTCACTGAGATACCCAGTATCTCACTCTACTACCCCCAACCATCCCAAGACCCAACTATGGACCCGGAAGAGGAACACTTAGACTTGGAGGACCCCTTAGAGGAGGAGGACCTGTTGGACGAGAAACCTCTCAAGGAGGAGGACTGCGATCAGCTGGAGTAGGAACCTTTAGAGGATGAGGATTTGGAGCAGCTGGAGGAGAACTCGAAGCCGGAGGCTCCCTTTAGCTTAAACGAGGAAGCAAAGGACTTGGAGGAAGTAGGGATGATCCCTGAGCATCCCGTAGATAGAGGGTGCGTCGTAGATAGTGAAATTTGTAAGAGCAGACTGATCGTGGAAACGTAGGAGTAGACAGAATGGATATAGAACTTCATGAAATGGATTTGGGTTCCTCACCAGCACATAGTGGAGTACACTGGCACCTCAGGAGGAGAGATGAACTATAACTCGGAGCAGTACGGAGTACCTTGGGGAGGTTACGAGTTCGAGCACGAAAATCCAAACTGAGCGAAGGATTTAGAGGATGGGACCGTCCTTGATCCGACACCCTGCTAGAACCTACGCGAATACATAGATCAGCTCCTTACACCATAGGGTAGTACACCCTTCTACTTTCCCCGCTACTTTTGATTGTATAGCTCACGGGAAGCGAAACCCTAGGCTTTTGGATTTCTTCCAGATTGGATTTTGTAACCAGGGATCTTGTTGACATGGTTATTGAAGTTGATGTCGTGATGAAAGTGTTTTATGAGCTTAGTTCAGTCCCTCACTTTATAGTTGTTTTATTTTGACATGTTGGTTGATGGAGAAATGGAAATTATGTCTGAAGTTTATAAAACTGATCTGATCCTCGAAGTAAATATCGGAGATCGTCATGTGTCCGAAGAGCAGGGCATGACACGAATTATAACTTAGAAATTTTGCTATTGATAATTCAAGCTAGTGTTAAAAATGATATAAAAAGACTTCGATAAACTATATAGTAATATTTTTTTGCCGTCCGACAAAGGGATGATTAACAAAACAAATAAATGTTGAAAAATAACTCAAATAAGAATTAATAATATTAAACTGGTGAAAAAGTCAATAATAACTCTCACTAAAATTGGCAACTTCTAAAAGAAATAAGTGAACCAAAAATGTTTAAATTTGTTACAACAATTTAATCAAGTTCTAAAACTTTCAAATAAGGCAATCAATTCAATTTATATTTCATTAGCTTCGTCCATTTTGGTTATTGAAGAATATTGATACGTCATTTTATATATATAAAAGAACGAGCCCATAACAGCTCATACACAAGTTTTTTTTTTCCGCAATAAAATATTAGATGCGTTCCAAAGCATCATTTGATCAACCACCCAAGTAATTATTTTATATCAAGTGCTATGAATTTTTTACTTTCCTCTAAAATAACTTATTTTTATGAATGTTTTTGAGCACCTAACAATCTCTCTTTTATGCATTTCCCAATTGTAATTATTTTGTCATTTCAATATTGAGGTGGCTATCAAGGATCATCTAGAAGAGATGTGAATATGTGATTTTGAGGAACTTGGTAAAAAAATGTGGTATTAAAAGTGTCAATTGTCATGTCCTCCTCCTGAGCGTGCAGCAATCCTCGATTATCTTCTCTTCTGGCCTTCGAATAAATGTGCAATGTCGCAAGTAGGTTGCAGGCCTTCTTTGATTTTTCAGAATAATACACAACAAGCATGAGGTAACTAAATAAACTACAGCTCTCCTCTAGGAAAAGTATGTAAATTCATATACATCAAGATCTATACATCGGATCATCCATCAAAAGCTAGATACAATTAGGAGAGATAAAGTCAACCTACTAGGCATAACCAAAATCAGTAAGGGAGGGGAAGTCTGGCTTTACTGATCAATCTAAGCTAGATCATCTATGGATCCATCATCCTACTTCCAGTATCAACTCTTTCTCTTCCGACATCCCTTCCATGAGCTCCCCCCACACACTGTTCCTCCATATTTGATGGCTCTTCCTTTGGGTCCATAACTGATTCCTAAAATGGGGTGGTGGTGGAGGGTGAGATATGGGGATATCTCAATAAGTTCGTGCCTATGCCGAAACTGGGATAACTATCTCCCTAGGGTCCTTAATCATGTCTATGGTATCAAATGTCACCCTTAATCGATCACCTGCTACACGGCTTTTTCGTAGGGATCAATGAACCCTGTCTGTTCTATCACACTTACTTGCCCCAATAACTCTTTTTCCAAAGATTTTCTTCTTCCATCACACAGTCAATCTAAAGTCCCTCTTTATGCTAACTAGTTTTACCTATGAATCAATCGATCCATCACCGAGACTTGGCACTGAGCCAAACCCACCTATCAGATTACGGTTAGCCACAATAATACAACAATTCATTACATAAGTAAAGGCATAATTAGATAAATAAATTATTGATTAAATAAATACATTGCTAATTAAATAAATAGATTACTGATTAAGTAAATAACTAAATAGATAAATTAGTAATTAGATAATTAAATAGATAATTAATTAAATAAAATACTAATTTAGTAAATAAAATACTAATTTAGTAAATAAATTACTAATTAAATAAATAAATTATGTAATTAGCTAAATAAGGCTATCCACAACTGACCTAAGACCCTAATTAAGTCTCCTTGGCTCAACGTCACATTCGCGATACAATTGTTGCTAAATAAAGTCTCATGTCTCCATTGGACTCCTTCGACGTCCAATTACTAAATTCGGGCTCATCACACCATTTCCTTGGCTAAAAGCCAAAATCAAAGCGAACCGGGGTCAAGGACCACACCGGTCAACTCGCAAGATCAAAATGGTGCACCGCGGTCCTGCCGATACCCCATTAGGTCCCATCAACATCCAACCTAATTATAGCACACCGGCCTCCTAATTGGCCCAATGAATATTAATTAGCAATAATGTCTAAATAACCTTCTATTTGGCCCTAATTTTCGATCTAAATCATCCAATCACCCAACCAAGGCATCCAATCAATTCAATCTAATCAATTCCAATAAATTCTACTAAGGCGGTAAATAGGCCTAATTAAGGCATAGAAAGTCCACTCACCTCAAATTCACTCCTAAGGCGGTTGAGGCAAAGATTTGATGCGATGGCTGCGAAAAAGAATTTTTTTCTCTTTATCTCTTCATTTTTTTCCTTTTTATTTTTCTTTTATTTCTCATTTTCTTCTTTTCTTCTCTAGGCTATGCCTGGATTGAGGTCTACTCTGCTCGGCCCAAGGCCCATCGGCCGAGTGAGCTAACAGCTCAAGCAAACCCGAATCAAGGGGTCTGGGTTAAGAACCCGGTCAAGGACGTCTCGTCGGGTCGAGACTTTGTTCTCCCTCCTTCGACCAAACCGAAGCTCAAGATTAGTCAAATTTGAAAGCTCACTCCTTTGCGTGTCAAACGACAGTGGTGGTGATGGCTGAGGTGGGTAGAGATGAGAGAAATCATTCGTCGAAGGAGGCAGTTCAGCGAGCTAGGGTTCCGGAAAACACATAAACCAAAACGAGCCTCAATCCTTTGATTCTTGACCAAATCAATCGAATGAAAGGGTTAGGTTTCATTCACAAGGGGCTTATGAACCTAACAACACCAACGACCAAGAGTGGGTGTCGCTGGAACGACCGATTGGTTGGATCTAGGGCTCCGGCGAGCTGTTTTTGGGTAAAATGGGCTTCATCCAAAATCAGCCAAATCTAGATAAAATCAATTGCTACAAGAGTCAAAACTAAGGTAATGGGGTGCCTAGGAATAGATTGGTAGCACTGTTAGGAGCCCTAGATTGAAGGATTGAAAGAAATCAAGAATTGAAACTCTGACGACTTACCCAAAAAACAGAGTGTGCCTAAGCTGTGAAAGGCTTTTTCGGGTGCTGCTGGAGGAGACGATGGTGACAGTTGCTAGCGTTTTGAAGGCGGTGTTGTAGGCTTCTCAATGGCACTAACGACGGGGCAATTGGAGCTAGGAGGTTGGCAGCTTGAAAGTGGGGTAGTTCGCTCGATAATGCGAACAGGGGCAAGTGAGGGTCAAAGGGTTTTCAAGCTTGCTAGTGCCACATGGCAGTTACCATTAGCTGCAACCTACTTCGGCTAGGCCACAAGGACAATTGGTGGTTGGAGGCAACGATTGGTCAATTGTGGCGTCGACGCATGGTCGAGTGGTGACGTGCACGCCACCTGCTTGGCGGAATGCTGCAAAGAGATAAGAGAAAGGGATAGGGGGGCTGTACATGCGCATGTGTGAGGCACATGGCTGGCTGGTTTGCATGAGAAGAAATTGGTATGATCCCGATTAGACAAACAGGCAGTTGGACCGGTTGGTTCGCTAATCTAGTTCAAGACTTATTTAAATAATACTTAAATAATAAATAATACTAAAATAATGCTAAATAAATTCAAATAAATCAGATAAAATTCCAGAAAATTCCCATCAATTCATAAAAGCCTCCCAAAATAATACCAATTATTTTTGGGGTCAAAAAAATGAATAACTATATCTCAAGAGACCAAAACTAGTTCTTGAAAAATCTAGCATCCACACGAAAATTACAACATTAACCTGGAAAATTCCCGAGGCTCGTAGCCACGCCTAAACTCATAATTTCACGCAATGAACCCACAAGAGAGGTCAAAAGCTGGTTGTTACATCAATAATGATATAAGAGTGACCGAGTAGAACAAAGAATAGATATGAGTAAGTTCTGATAATATCTAGCAATGCAACAAAGAATATGAGTAGGAAGATAAAAAAAACTTTGCATGTAAAATTTATAGTTGTTCGGCTTGGTGTAAGCTTATATTTACTCTTCCATACTAATAGCCTACTAGCTAGATCACTAGAAATATTCTTGAAATTATAGTAGAATATAATGCATATACTAAAGTACTTCTCAAAACTGGTGCTGCTTATACTCAAGTTGATATGCCTTATTATTTCATACCAAAGTACAAATTATAAAACTACCAAAACTTCTTGAAATATAACAATTTCAATGCTCTTAGGATGCAAACATAAAATGTAAAGCTTTCTGTAAATTTGGGTTTATGCCTTGATCTCTTCTTGTACTTCTTGGCATCCAAAATTATTGTTAGACAATCTTCAAGAGGATCAATAGCCAAGCTAGTTGTTGGGCAATTGTTGAGAAGAATCAATTAGCATTAAAATCAATCCATAAGAATTCATGTAGACATGTGCCCATATAATCCGACTTTTCTATCTAGCAGTATATTAGCTCTAGCTATAGAAAGCATCTTGCCTTCGATATGATTATCAATCAATTAAAATATCTTGTGCAATTGATTTATTTTGCATAGACAATCGTTAGATTGATTATCAATCAAAATCTGCTAAATAGGAATCCATATAAGATAATTCATTATCAAGAGATGATGTAGAATATCTCAAAATGATCATCTTGAGGTTCATGATAAAACAGTTATTGTAGGTTGCATTGATGCTCCATTTTTATTCACAGTTAGTGCTTATATCCAGCATTCAAATGTACCAATAATGTCAAGCCAACGATTTGCATATATCCACTCAATGCGCTGCTTCTATCCACGCAGTACTTTGCTTCTATACATCTAGTATGCTGCTTCTATCCATGCAATATGTCATCTCTATCCATGCAATACTCTGCTTCTATTGATACGTTATACATGACTAATTCTAGATTTATTCAACTGCACTCTAACTTCTACAGTTTGGTCTTTCCGAGCATGTTGGTAATCATAGCTCTACCTCATTTTTTTTTTAACTATACATGGTACTACCAAGCTTTGTCGAACTCCCTATTCTAGGCATGTTCACCTTCTATTCGTGTATCTCCTACTTGTAGAAACCTTTACACCCAATGCTTTGTTCATCCTTGATGAAAGAGTGTACTCATCTTTAGAAGATCCTACTACGACATCATATGCACAATAACTTGTTTTTAACTGTTTATTCAACCATTAAACAAATTAGTAGTGTTGATTATTTTATCATTTTCAATATATCACAACGGATTTTCTCAAAAAAAAAAAAGACTTAGGAGTTTGGACAATTTTAAGCTCTCATTAAGAGTGCCATACGCCACTCCCCAAAGTCCAATATTGAAGCAATTATTAGGGTCCAATAGATAAGATATATTCAAGAAAAAAATATACGTAGTAACTAAAATCTGACTCATAAAAGTTGAAGACAATTTGTATGGAGCCCACTACTTTGAACGGTTAATATTCAATTTTCTTTATGGATTAAGTTCACTCAACAATTGTACTCAATAGATAACTGTAGCACTAATGCCTACGGTTAGTTTCTAGAATTCGCCCAAAATAATACCACATATCTAAAATCTATTCATTAATCTTAATTGTTAGAAGGATGGATAATGCTTAAGACCTGTCTTATCTAGTGTGTTTGATCCAATAATCCGTGATAAACTGGATTCATAGAATAATTTTTTCAAATGAGGGGGATGATGGTGATGGGGGCAAGTGGATCAAATTTAAAACCATGTTTCCATTTGCCGATTGTAATAAATGATAATCAGCTTTTAGATTGTGGGCTAAAATGAATTTGATTTGTGTCCCGTGTTTAAATTTATAGGTGCAAGATGACTTTGTCCAGCGGTTACCACAAAAATTGAACTTAATTTGTGGAAGATCAGAAGTTCTCGTCCTCGAATTTCTTGTGAACAAATCCAATTATGTAATTTGAATTAAGTTGAGTTGAGATCGACACGTCCAAGTTCTATTTCATTACTAGAATGTGTGAAGTCTAGACGTTGATGGTCCCTGACCCTAGAGAAAGCAAGGTGGAAAGTTTATAATATATCTTTTTTTTAAAGATGAAGGGCTTTACTCATGAATAATAATTCGTGGTTAAGATATGAAAGAATTCAAAATGTAACTTAGAAGAGGAGCAAAGCGCCGAAAGAGGGAAAAAATGAAAAAAAGAAAGAAAGTGGCAGTTTGAATTTTAAGCTTAAGGGAGTCATTGAAATTTGCGGCAGAGGTAAAGAATTTGTTCGGGATGAATCAGAGAATTTTGATTTGGTACACTCGGAGCAGGACAAGTTAAAGGAGGTGTCAATCCCTTATTTTCTTATGGGGATTAACGTCAACCTTGTACAACATCCCTTAATCTTAGCACACCGTCCTGTTTAGCAACAATTTATGATCTTTCACTATAAACATGCTAAACAGTTTATTTGGCAGTTAAATTCACAATGGAAGAACTACCACTTTGATCTCTTCGATAGTGATGTTTCAACCTCCCACCTTGCACTCAAGTCCCTCATGATCATCGAAGCTCCTGTTTTCTGCTTCATTCGTCCGGATAATTGGTATTACTCGTGCATAGCACCGACACTCTCTTTGCTCAAGAATCACGTGTGAAAACACATCTCGGCATTATTTGTGCGTATGACCATCAAATGGGTTGAGCAGCTCGAAAATGATCTAACTCAAATTGACTTGGTTAATTCGTTCTATCCCGTTCATAAACAATATAAATTTAGTGAATCCACGTGGACTCCTTAAATGACGCCACTCATCTTCAGATTAGGGTTAACTCCTAAATTGGGGGTGAATCCAAAATTAGGGGTGAAATCGATCAAATTAGGGTTTGCTCTTGCAATCTTCATCTTCAGCCATCTGAGTCGTCATTGCTTCGTCACTGTCACCCATCGTTGCTCGATCCAATGTCAACATCACTCATTGTCAGTCACGCCGTTGTCGTTGATTCACCCGCGGTCACTCATCCCTAGGCTCAACCTCGTGTCTCTCTTATTATCAATTTGGGGGTGGGAAATCACTTTGAACAAGGCACAAATGCCTTGCTCATTTATGCTATTGTTAGATGAGCAAGGCATATGCGCATGCTACAGACCCTGAAGGATCATAGCGAACAGGAAAGGCTCTTGGGAAAAGACTACGACAATATGGTTATGGCCTTTATATCGATGAACGTACATTCGCCTGGTAGTACAACTACAAAGTCAAGGGTTGTACCAAATAAGATCACTCTAAAGAAGAAGACATTTGGTGCAGTTGAAGAACCTGTTCAACCAGTAGTTCCAGAGTAATCAGTACATCTAGAGACAATAATGCCAACTGAAGAATCTGCACGTCCAGTAAGAAATTATGAATCAACCTAAACGTCCATCAAAGCAAAAACGAACTAGAGTTGTGCATATTGACTGATGAGATTGTGGTCTCAAGTTGTTATTGCAGTTGAGTGTCAGGATAGGATAAACACTGACTAATTGGGTGATTGAAAATTGTATTTGTTTGATTGAGCTTATGTATACATGGTTGGTGTAAATGATGGGAGGGGAAGCTTCATTGATGGAGATTGTAACAAAGATATCTTCCAATATTCAATGTTAATGGAGAAAAATTTTCAGTCACAGCTTGTTTGTTTTTGTTTTTGTTTTTGTTATCATATCTTGTTTTGTCAGAGGTGTTTGGGCATGTGCAAAATTGCTATTAGTGTGATTGTGATTGTGATGTTAGTGTGTTGCTCTACTGGTTAGTGTGCTGTTGCTATTAATGGAGATGTGCAACATCAGCTGGAGATTGGTGCACTAAGAATATATGCACTAAAACAATTACTTTTTAATCGAAAGTGTCACTGAAGTAATCATTCATAACAACAACTAGCACTAAAGTGATCAATATCAACCACAGCTAGCACTGAAGTGATTTTAGTTAACAAAAATTGCGCCTCAAACGATTCCTCTTTATGATTTTTAGCACTAAAATAGTCACTCAATATGCTTGTTGCTACTAATTGTAACTATCACTTTGAACAAACAATGAGATTAAGAGTAGCCATTGCTGCAAATTTATAGCAAGTGTGAACAAAACCTACAATATACAACTAAAATCTTATAGTGCATCGCATCAAAAGATTGAAACTTCCAAAAAAACAACATAACTCATGGAATGAGCTGATAAATGCCCATCTTTAACGACATTCCCTTCTCATTTTCACCAAAAACATGTGGTTACAGTAGCAAACTCATTTCTACCAAAACTTACAACAAGCAAACTAACAACACAAGTTATGCTGCTGCTGGGTATCCAAAACAAGTACAAATTTCACTCGTCTTTTAACTGTGGTAGATGGAGAAACTTGTTCTCATAACTAAATTTACATTTCACCATAACATAAACTACGTAACATAACAATAGCACAATCAGTGTCAATGACACAATAGTTCAATGCTTATCTTTGAAACTTGTTTCTTCAAATGGTTGGCCAACGATGTTAAAGCCTTCAATTTGCTTGCACTGAGTTGACATCCTCCAACTCGTCCATTAATGTAGGTAGAGGTTGATGTCATTCTTCAATTAACTCTAATATCACCTCTGACGCTCGGGCAAAGAATTTGGCATCCACCAATTTGAAATATTTGCACTTTGACCCTTTTTTAAACTCACCACATCCATGGAATTTTCTCTCGAGATTCAAACCACTCCAAGATATTCGTATTGGACTCAGTACCCCACAATGACAACGAGCAATTGATTCTTCACTATGTCCAGACGAATTTGTGTCAATGGTAAAGCTCCTGCTCTTCATTTGTAAGAGGGATAAGCTGTCAATTTTGGGGCGATTGACAATTAGGGTTTTATGGACAACTTTTTTCGATTTAGGGTTTGGCCAATGATTTTGGATTCTTATTTTGGGGAAAACTAACATTGTTTTGATGCTTATATACTAACCGAGCCTCTAGTAAGCCACTTCAGACTTGAAATTAATAAACAATAGGCCATGTAGGATTTCCGATAGGTATATTAGAGTTGGTACTGAAGTGAGTAATTTTCTGAAAAAGTGGCACTTGAGTGAGCCAAATGAAACTTTTGTCACTAAAGTTAGTGCCGTACACAACTTTTGGCACTTTTAATATTCTTTTGCCAAATCAATTGTATGGACACTTAGAGACTTTGAATGACATTTTAGGACTTTAAAAAATGAGTAAGAGTGCATGATAACTTTGGATTAAACAACCAATTGTTTAGGTATCGAAAGGGTGTTAACAAAAATATTAATGTAAACAAGTCCTTGAACTTAAAATCTATGGTTATGTAAAGATTGAGATGGCAATCCCATGTCTTAATCAATTTTTAGCCAACCCCACTAGACTAGTGGTGATTATTAAAAATATTTTAGGTTATTAAAGAAATTTTAAAATCAAAATGCCTAAACGTCACGCGAGGTATCGGACTTGGGATGCTGAAATCGAGGAATCGAATTAGATTGCGATTAGGTGTTGCTTCTAAGCCATCTTTTAGGGATGCCGATTTGGATTTCTTTACAAGCAATTCTAAATCTACCTCAGAAAAATCCCCTTCCCTAGGGAGTTTCCAGTAGGTCACGACAGCTTGGCGGCTTCACTAGGGACTTGTTTAGTAACTTTAATGGACTTACGCCGTAATGAACTTGTTAGTTGTTATCTAAATTGATCTAGATTTTGTAGCTTGTTTACTTATCGAAGTTGCGTGAAAAACAAGGTTAGTCCATTAACCACGTGTTAAATGTTTTTACAGGTTCAGAGTCATAAGGGGTGAAAAACAAGGTTAGTCATAAGGTTAGTACCATGTAAACCCCTTGTTTTGTAAGTGGTGTGAGGATTATGCAATGTATGTGAGGTTTATATATATAAGAGCTGATTGATTTCAATAAAATGTGTGCTTACCTTTCATCACTACACTTCACACACACAACTTGCGGCCAAAACTCAAATTGCAATTGGGAAACATTTGGGAGGAATCGAAAGGAGGAACTCGCATGGAAAGCAACTTGTGGTAATCCCCTTTTGGTCCCGCCCATTCTAATTAGTGATAAAAGAAACTGTCCGACAAAAGCACGGATGGAAAAACCCTTTGGATCTAATTGGAATGGAAGCCTCAAGCCTTTTTATAATTCCACCTTTAGTGTCAAACTTTCACTAGTTCACATGCGAAGTGTCCTTGCGACCATTATGCTTTTTCCAATTCGTTTGTAAATGTCATCCAAATATCTTTCCATTTTTTTTCTTTCTATTTAATGATCTTTCAAATTTGAGCATTGATTTGTAAACACGTGGTGAATGATCATAATGCCTTTCTAGTTTTTAGGAAAAATGACCGCTTCGAGCCTGAGTGAAAATGATTGTTTTGAGGACAAGAGGTGTACGATCATGGGCTATCTTCCTAGGTTCTTAGGGTAATGGTAACCTAAAAAGTAAGTCACTTTTGGTGGATAAAGAACAAGTGGCAAAATTGTTCTTCATTGTCTCTCCTTGCTCTTATTGGCCAAGATGGGCAGTTGAATGAAGACAAAATGGATGGCGAGAGAGAGAGAGAGAGCGATGGACAAACGAATGGTGGGGGGAGGAATGGCGCCATCGCTATCATCAATGAGTTGTTGGTCGATCAGTGGCTTGGCTTGTGGCTTGGCCAGTGCTCAACTGTGGCTGGCCTCCTTTCGTCCTGTGGATGCTCCTTTGATTAACTAATATTCTTCCACGTGATATCGAAATTAATTAAAAGAAGAATCAGGTCACCTCAATAAATTTTCAAAAACCAATTCTAACTATTATAAAAATTCTGAACCCAACAATTCTCTAACGGTAGAATTTCATACTCACCTATTTTCTAGAAAATCCCCAAGGAAATAATTTAGAAAATCTTACTGTGACATCATAAATCTATTGTTTAAAGAGATGGATGGACAGAGCTCAGGGTAATAGCAGTCACAACCGGTTTTTTCGTGCTTTCCTTGTCTCAAACCTTTTCCTTTAATTCTCTCCTTTGGCTTGTTCTAGCTGTCTATGGCATGGTTGCTCTTCATTTCTTTGCCTTTGCATCACGTGAGAAAACCCAAATTTGAGGATGTCACAATCGTCCCCCTTGATTGGGAAAGTTTAGGTAGATCACGACAACTTAGCGACTCCATTGGGGATTTGGTTAACCTTGGTGGACTTAGGCCGTAATAAACTTTTTGGTTGTTATCTAACTAGGTTCAAATTTTCCAGCTTATCTACATGTCAAAGTCACATGAAAAACGAGGTTAGTCTATTAACAATGTGTTAAATCTTCTTGTAGGTTAGGTTTTATAAAGGGTGGAGTGATTGTACACCTCTTGTCATGCAAGTGGTGTACGAGATGTATGTAATGTATATCTGGCCTATATAGAAGTGCCGGTTGACTTTGATAAGAATGCATGTTTACATTTAGTAGTGCATCACTATACTATGCACACACAACCTTCGACCATAAGCGCGGATGGAAAAACTCTTTAGACCTAATCTGAATGGGAGCCTTGAGCCTATAGATTCCATCCTTTCAGATGTTACCCTCACGACCTCCATATGATTGTGTTTGTTGCATGCTATTTGATTTATAAGTATCATTTCAGATTTTTAAGTACTTGCTCGTCTGTCATTATTTAAATCCCTTATGTTATTTGTACGTTTAATTTAAGATGTGTAGTAGTTGATTCAAATACCCGTGCAAGTCTAGGTCTGATGGGTACTTCTGAGATCCAAGTCATCCCCATCATCCCCACCCCAAGGAAGGCCTTTGTGAGCATGTGGGACAATCTCGCCAATAGTAAATAAGCTTATGTAGAGAGGAAGATTGGGTACCCCATTCCCCTCCTACACGTAGAGCCGCAAGCCACCATGATCAAAGTGCTGGTCCATTTCTGAAACTTAATGACTTCCATATTCGTGTTTGGTCAAAACAAATTAACCCTAACTTTGAAAGAGTTCAACCCCAACTTTGGAAAAGTTCAACGTCATCATAGGCAAGCCACCGTTGTCTGGGTAGGCCAAACCTTTAATAGGCTTACATCCCGTCTCTAGTCTAGTGAATTTTTAAAAGAGGAAGCCATTGAAATTATCAACATTTTGTGAGGTAATTCAAATGCTCTCCCTTTCTCTTATTTGGAATGAAACCTGGCCAATTTACCTACCAAATCAAACCTCCAAGATGTCAAAGTTTTCCTCCTAGCATTCTTTGGCTTTGCCATTTTTCCTTACACAAGAAAAACAAGGGATCCTCAAGTTGCTTTTGTTGTTCACCAAGTATGTTGTTAGAAAGGTTTTATGAATATGGTTTTAGCCGAAACATTCATTTCTCTTTCTCATTTCAAGGATGACTCGCCTAATGTTTTCAGGCCCTAATAAGCCTTCTTGAAGCCTGGTTCCTTTCTCATCTTAAAGAATTTACCGGCAGTCTGTTCATTCTCGAAGTTGACAAGGACATGCACCATCTTTTCAAATATAAAGAAATAGAAAAATTCATCCATTTTTGTCATTCCACTCTTGGATAGGTTTTTTTTCAAAATCTTACAACGAGTTAGATCTAAGGCAATCCTCTTAGATGATATTTTCCAGAGCATGGCTTACTAGTGGGTGCGGCGACCCCATCCCACTCCTGGTTCTTACGGGGTCTACGTCGTACTACCCTTTAAAGGTAGCGTGCTACTACTGCATGCTTCAAGAAATCCCTCTTCCTCTAGAGTCAAGTTTATTTCGTTTCGACTTCCATTCTCACATCGTCTAAGGGGACCAAGTCCAAAAGATGGAGGAAGAAGTCAACATAATGGAGGAGGTGTTATACCACTGTCCACCAAGGGATGTGGATTGGGTCTTCGAGTTAGAAAGCGAAATGAAAGAACACCATGCCTTCAAGGAATACATGCTTTGTTAGCCAATGCTCGAGCTCAAGGTGCTTCTCTCTTATTTCTCTCCCAATCCAACTCCAAGAGAAGCTCAAGTTGAGCGTATCCTTAGAGAAAGGATGAAGCTTTAGCCAAGGTGGATCACAAGACCCAACAGAACAAACAATTTTGTTCATCCATGTCGAGGAAACCTATCGAGGTTGGATCTTCATGTGCAACTCGTTAGAGTCTATTTTCCTTCTATAAGCCTTTTGCATAGCAAATGAATACCAAATGTAGTTCCCCTCTCCTATTAATATGATGTATATGGCTTTCGCTAGTACTTTTGAGTCGAATGTAAGAGCTCTTCTTCTATGGAGCTTGATGTGATCAAAAGATACATCTATTTTCACTTTATCATGTGAATAAGTCCTAAGGGAGTAATGAACACACATTTGAATCAATCGCAGCACATTGCCCCCTTAATTTATGATTTATTGACATGAAACCCTGATAAGAAACTGTTTATGTAAGATCGGGCCTAAATAAAATATTGTAACTCGTATTTCAGTACTAGAAATGGTAAAATTAAAGGGGGTTTAGTTGTTCCTTTATACTCACTTTTATCTTATCTTTTCTTTTCTCAACGTCTTTTCTTTCGTGTCAATTGCCAACACGGCCAAAAGAAGATTCCCTATCCACATCCAACTGTAAGCTAGGATGGAGCGGCAAGACTTGGATGTATGACTTACGAGGCTTGAAGATTAGTTAGCTTAAGTACTTGACGCATTGATAAAATTGAGGACCTTTATGTCACATGTTGCAAATGAGATGCCACCTGCCTGCCATGAGTTGCCATGAGCAGAGCACGATGAACGATAAAAAAATGAGGAAATTTCGCTAATTACCCCTTTCATTGCACAACTTGACCCTCATGATTGGAGGGATGAAAGCGTTAGAAGATTCTCTAGGATCAAAGAATGTCTCTATGTACTCTAGGGTTATCAGGTGTAAATTGTTGGTAATGTATCACCTTTCACCAAAATGAATATCTTGGAGGCCTTCAAGGAGCCCGAGTTTGTGAAGAAATATGATGGCACCGAATGCCTTATGAGTCACTTGAAGTACTACATGAGGAAAATGGCGCGCTATTCTGATAATGCCCCACTTCTTATCAACACATTTCAGGATAGTTTAGAGGACCCCACTCTATCGTGGTTCATGGGACTAGACGAGGAGAAGTTTTCTGAATGGAATGACTTAGCTAGTGAGTTCTTTAACAATACAAGCTCAATTCTGAGATTACCTCTACTAAGGAAGAGCTTGTGTGCGTTAAGAAGAGAATGAATGAGCCCCTTACGATATTGGCCCAAGGTGGAAATCATAACTACACAAATAATTCTTCCTTTGGAGAGAAGGAAACCATGGACTTATTCCTAAAGGCATTACCTCGAGAATATTCCAAAGGCTTTATACATTGGGCTTTCTTTCCTTTGCACACTTAGTAGACGTTGGTGAAAGAGTAGACTGGGGGATGCACAATGAGAGACTATCTGAAGGAAGTAGCAAAAGAGTTTCGAACAGAAGAGATAAGGAGCCCATCAGCGATGTGGCTTTCATTTAGCTCCTTATGTATCAAGCTCCTTCTCAGCACCTTCCCAGAAATTAGCCATTGTATAGGGATATGTGCCTTTCTAAATTATAGCTAGACTAAGAGGTTCCCTTGAAGGCAGTTCACTCCGCAATCGAGACCCTTGTCTAAACTCTTATCGATACTCCTTGAAGGGAGAATGGTGGCAAAAGACGTCCTAGTGGCAATTCCTGAAGTTCACTAAGTTTGACGTGAACAAGGTAGGTAAATACCATATGGGAGAGAGGGGCCACCACACTGACAATTGTTTGGCGCTTAAAATAAAGGTCCAGAATTTGATCGATAAAGGCATCATGTTCGTCGAAGAGGCCTCACCCAACACGCTAGAGAATCCTCTGCACAACCATCTCGAAAATCTAAACGTGGTGTAAGAGGGTCTTAACTACGAAGAAATTTTTTTATCTGGGAATGTCATCAAGTTGCATGGATTAATGGTGTTGATGGGACATTGTGATAAAGTTTGGTGTCACATGAAGGAAGGAAAGATTGAATGTATTCATTGAGTGATTGATGCGGGTTTAATTCACCCTGCAAGTTTAGGAAATCATAGGGGATGTGCAAGTTAAGTTGGCCATGAGGGTCGAGGGGTCAAATGAGGAAGCTATAAAGATCAAGGGGAATGTGAGCCCCACGACAAAGAAGGAAAAACGTGCCGGGGTCTTTTTCCTCCACTATTGAACAAAGTTTCATCAAAACCAATTGGATGTTGCAAGATGAAGGCAAAGCTATTGACAGCATGGCTAACTTATTGAAAGAGGGTTTCGTTTGTGCTACATCGACAGATAAGACTGGCCAATCTAGAGATGTGACTCACTCCTCAGAGTAAGGTTGTGCCTTTTCTTTTCTTTTTCTTTTTTTGGCTTCTTCCACTACATTTTTTGTTGAAAATTAGACACTAGTTTATGTTGAACTAGTATGGTAAGTAAAATATCGTGATTACTGGGACCTCGAGTTAGAGGTCAGATGCGATATATTGTGTAATATGACATTATTGTCTTATGTTTAGTAAAAGCATTTGCATGTTTTAAGGACTAGGGGAAGTACTCCAAACTAGTCCTATGATGACTGAACATGTTTCCTTAAGGGTTGGGCTTTCACACATTCTTTCCTTTTTTATGAAACTTGAGGAAATTGGGATCGTTTGCTAATTTCCTTACAAAATCGATATTTGAAGATATCTCCCAAAAAAAAACTATCACGCCCTGCCTCTAGGCACACGACAATCCCTGCACAGGTCCTTCGAGGTCCACTTCCAAGCGTGTAAATCCTTCACAAAAATTTTCTTTCCTTCGTATCACATTGCAACACGACAACTATAAAGCGAAGAGTCTAGCTAACAACACCAAAGCATCTGATCACATAAACACCAACATCCATAAATAGATTAACACAATCCCCAATTACAAAATCCGACTTGGAAGAATTCAAAAGCCTAGGGGTGTACAGCCCGCAAAATGTACAGTCAAAAGTGGCAGGAAGGAAAAAGGGAATACTATCCTAAGGAGTAGGAAGCTAAACTAAGTAGTCAGCTCGAGCCCAACGGGGTGGCGGATCAAAGACGGTTCCATCCTTTGAGTCGTTTGCTCCATCTGGGTCTTCATGTCCCAACTCGTATCCTTCCCAAGGCACACCGCACTACTCTGACCTCCTGGGGTACTCGTGTACTCTACCGTATGCTGATGGGGTACCCAAACCCGTTTCTCAAAATTCCAGATCCACTCCGTCTACTCCTGCGTCTCTACAATCAGACTGCTCTTCCAAGCCTCTCTATCTACAATATACCCTCCATCAATGGGATGCTTAGGGATCATCCCTACCTCCTCTAGGTCTTCTACTTCCTCGTCAAAGCTAAAGGGAGCCTCCGGCTTCGAATCCTCCTCCAGCTGGTCTTCCTCCAGCAGTTGCTCCTCCAGCAGCTCCTCCTCCTCTATGAGTCCTCCAAGTCTGATGGCACCTTCTCTGGGTCCATAGTTAGGTCATAGGATGGTTAGGGTGGTGGAGTGAGTACTGAGTATCTCAGTGAAAAAACTCTAACCCAAAACTAGGATCAAGTATCACCCTAAAGTCCCTAGTCACATCTCATCGATCTAGTACCCTTAATAGACTCAGATTGCCTACTAAATTCTTCCTAAAGGTCTAACCAACTCTAATACTCTCTCATTTGATTAGCTTCTACTCAGGTTCCTATCACCTTAGAAACTAGACTAGGAAGTGACAATACCATTGTCAGAACTAAACGCTAATCACTAATTTGACTATTGAGTTAAGTAAGACTTCTACCTAATTCAACAGTTGAGAGCTAGCTAGGCATATTAATAAGTTGCGTAACTAAATAATAAAAATGTAGAATTAAATAATTGAAATTCAGAATTAAGTAGTAAATTCATGATCGAATGCATAAGGTTGTCCGCAACCAACCTAAGACCCTAATCCCTCTCTCGTCAATCCTCTAGATCATCTCCCAAAGGTCTTTTACACAGCTCTTCAAATATCATCTTCGCATTGCCCAACGTAAGTCATGCCTCGCTTAAATGACCGATCTCGATTTCCGAATCCACCTTTCCATAGTCCAAATGTCGAATCACCCATAAATTTCCAAATTCTCGTTTGTACCCTTTGAGCGTGGAAATTCCCTAACCACCTAGGCTAATCGATTGACTAATTTTCCACCTAATTCCAAATAAATCAACTAATTTTCCACCTACTTTCTAGTAAAGTAGTAAAAGTGCCTAATTAAGCATTAGAGTCCACTCACCGGTGACGGACTCAGAAAAACGACATCGGTGGCGAAATTTTGGTAAGCCTTCGGTGACGGTGACAACGAGACTTGAGAGACCTGATTCAGGCACGCTGGTCGCGAGTCGGTTCAATGAGGGTTCTTAGGTTTTAGTGCCGTTCTCCGTCCTCTCAACAAATCAAAGCTCAACACTGATCGAATCTAAAAGCTAGCTCGAGGGCGAGTTGAACGACAGTGGTGGCAAGGGTTGAGGTGGTCGGAGCAATGAGAAATCCGGCCATGAAGTCGACGGCTCGAAGCTAAGGTTTCCAAAAAGAGGGGTTAGGTTTTTCAACCTTAAATCAGTGGATTTTGGACCAAATCAATTGAAGAGAAGTAGTTGAACTCACTAATGAGGTGATTGTGAGTCCAATGGCACCAATAGCGAGGACCGGTGATGGTTAGAATGGCAGCGACAACGAGCTAGGGCTTCGGCAAGCTGGGGTTTGAGCCTGTGTCAAACCAAGTCAAACTCACAAGAATCTAAGCCAAATTGGACCAAACAAGAGTCAACTCTAAGGTTTATAGGGCCCTAGTAATCGATTAGAAGCATCGATTTGAGCCATAGTGCTCGAGATCGTGAGAGCTTACCGATTGAAGGTCGCAGGTTTTTCTGGAAAACCCAGAAAAATAGAATCATGGGGCTACCTTTCGGGGGCCATTAGCGGTGGCTCAGGTGAAACCAAGAATGGCAGTGGCTGGCGTTCGAAAGAAGGTGTTGGGGGCTCTGCACCGACACCGAGAGCGAGAGGATAGGAGGCTTGAGATGGAAATGGTGAGGTTCGAAAGTAGGGAGAGAGCTCGGATGGTGAGGCAGAGAGTGGGTGAAGTCCAAGCGGGTTTTTCGCTCACTAGCACCACACGACAGCTCCTTACTAGCCACGGACCACTCCAGCCATCCTTCAAGGACAAGCGATGGTTGATGGCAGCGGCGAGGTGATTGTTGAGGCGACAGTTGCCTCAATTGAACAATGCATGCCAACTGCTCAGTAGAATTCTATAGGGGAGAGAGAGAGAAAGAGAGAAGGAGACTAGCGAGCATGCAGGCTGGTTCGTGGGGGAGGAAGACTGGTCCGATCCAGTCGGATCATCCGTTTCATGCGGTTGGAGTGGTTGGTTCGCTAGCCGGTTCGGAATTTAATTAAAATAATAATAAGTAATATAATTATAATAAAATTATAAATTATAAAAATTATATACAAAAATTAGGAAAATCACTGAAAATTCAGAAAAGCTTCCTAATACTAGAATTACGCATTTTTTTGGACCCCAAACATGATTTGATAAATTTTTGAGAGTCCAAATGAACTTTCATAAAAATTCTCGAACCAAAAGGAATTTATAGAAATTTCCGGGAAATTTCTCAAGGCCTTTAAATTGTGAACGCGATCCATCCATTCACATGATGGATTATCGAGAAGCCCGAAACACGGCTGTTACAAAAATTGTCATGCATCACACTCATCACAATTCATGCTGACCAATTACATTGTGTCTCAAACATGACATTAGACATGCTCTTGATAAAAATGCACATGATTCGAAATTTCCTGAAGAGAATCTCCTAGACTCCAATAGCACGGAAGACGGTTAGCATCTGTCATACTTGGGGAAAAAGCCAACGCGTGTGTGTCAAGCTCAAGGGTAGCACTGTATTATTCACAATTCATCACCCCCAAAATCAATTACTAGCACAATACCATTACTATGTCACAAGGCTACTTGGCAGCCATCGAGGAGGCAGGTAAGTATCCTTTTCTTTGAAACTTTTTCCATAGGAATTGAAATAAAATTATTTGAAATACAAAATGGATTTAGGTCTTCCCAAGTTTGTGATAAGAACCGAGAGAGAAGTCGAAACGATGAGTTTTGGGGCAAATCATCAGCATTCACCACACCCGAGGGAAGCGCCGATGCATCCGTGTCAAGCTAAAGGGTGGCGTCGTATCATTCTCAATTCCTTACCCTTAAAATCATTTACTGACATAGTGTCTCTACTATGTCACAAGGCCTCCCGACAACCATCAAGGAGGTTGGTGAGTATCCATTTCTCTAAAACTCTTTTCATAAGAGTAAATAAATGACTTTCTGCCTTCCAAAATTTGTGGTAAAAAAAGAAAGAAAGAGACAATTTAAAGTCATTTTCTTTAGAAATGTGAATGACATTCTTTAGTTGTCAATCAATATTTTGTACATACATCTTGTGCCAAAATCCCCATTGGGGACAATTTGAACGAGTGTTTTTTAATACACTATAAGCATTAATTATACTGGATTATAGTACTTAAGATGATGAAAGGTGAGTTATGTCTAAACACATCCTTTATACAAGTTAAAGATTAAAAAAAAAGAAAAACTTGTCTTAAGACGAAGGATCTATTCGCATTGAATACACAAATCAAGATGACGAAGCGCACTTCTTTTTCTATCAAATGATTAACAAATGATCAATAATGCTGCTACGCACCTTATGCATGGCTCACATGTCACATAAAAAAAGCAGGCTGAAAACTCCTCTGCAACTTTTGCAAGGGAAAATCTAGTCCTCCGCCAAAAACAATATCAAGACTTCCATTTCTGTGTGTTTTGTTGCCTAGAAATGCACAAGGAGAAAAATAAAGAAAGCATATCAAAATTAGGAGCTTTGTTAGAGAGAAAATTGCTCTCAGTGTTGATTCAACATACATTTAGGAAGTGCATTTCATGAAAAATGTTTTTACCTTCACTTTTATTTACTTTTTACTCTTCTTGAATGTTTGAGTTCAAACCTATTTCCTCTTCAAATCACCTTTGTCGTATTTGCTCCATTTTTACTATACTTTCAAGGCTTGCATCGTATTCATTCTTTGCTCAGTATGCAGACTATGCGAGGAAGATTAGAGTGTATAATTGTATCCTACGGACAGGATTTTTGTCAAAGCCAATAGCATTAGATCATGAATACTATTGGAAGGACTACCGTCTCCAAGGCAGAATCATCGATACACCTTATTTGGAAATTTCAGTTCTTTCTTCAAATACCCACAGCACCAAGAGTCTAAGAGAGGATCTTATGCATGAAGCATAGACCATTCTCATTGCTCCTCAATGTCGAGGTGTGGACATTGTTTCAGGAGCATTCTCCTCTCTATTAGGTATTCAATCTTATTTTATGTGAAATTACAAACATCTGCCCTATACTTGAGATTTCGCGAAGTATCTTAGCTCGCTTCCCATGACTATAGAATTTTGTATCTGACTACACCTTTTTAATCAAGAGATGTGAAGCCACTATAACAACTCACCCTCATGTAATGTAAAGCAATAAATACATAGCCATAATAATCTACAAATTTATAATCAGTTTAGGCCATCAAATACTAATTAATATATTCAAGTAAGCAATACAGCACAATCTAAAAGCTCAACATTTTGCTCCAGTTGCTTGCAACAGCTTTTTATCTATTCAAAAAATATATATATCTTTCACATATTTTCTCTCTCCTTATTGAAGCTTTTTCTTTTTTCTTTTTCTTTTTTGGTAAGGTAAGGATTTGTATTGACTTTTTCCAATTTGACATGTATAAGGCGAGATAGCTTAGCATCACAAAACTTACACTCAATGTGTCATAAAAAGACACTTATGAGATATAAGCTAATGGCCTAAACATTGGCCTACAAAGGAAAACACAGAGAGGCCGGAACTCTATTACATGAAGATAGTAGAGTCAATGAACCAACTTCATTGCATATGTCTATTCCTGGGAGAATCGAAGACTTGATGGAATGTCCTGGCCTTATCCTTGACCATCTTCTCTAACTTCTTCTTCATAGCTGGAATGTAAACATTAAGGTTGCAGAGCAAAACATTATTCCTTTCCTTCCAAATAACATGACACAATGCTTCCAAAGAAAAATGAGCTATGGTTTGGTGGAAGCAGTCTCTAGGTATGAATTTGATAGCCCAATCAATTGTATGTAGCCCTGATCCAGAACACCATGGTAGTTCGCATCTCCCCGCCCAAAACTGTGCTAGCTGATTCGTGACTTGACATCCAAAATATAAGTGGTCTATCAAGTTCGGCCTATGATTGCCAAAAACACACTTTGCTTCCAATGTTCTGAGACATGATAATAGAAAAACCTGAGTGGTTACCTATTTCGAGTCATCAACCAGAGGTGAAATTGATGCCGATAGATGATCGTCTTATCCTAGATAAATGTATGCCATGGTACAACTCTACCCCTAGGCTTGACATTACTCCAAGCCAAAGCAGTAGAGAAGATACTTGAGGAATTCCCAAGCCATCGGAAACAATTTGAGTCGCAACTTAGGAGCGGTAGTGGCTCTCCCCAAGTTGCCAACATATCCGATATACATAGATCTGCCACTTTAGGTTCTTTGGAGAATCTCGACTGGTATATATCTTGATTAGAAAAAGATAAATTCAATGGTCTTCTCAGATGCTATTGATCAAATCATAGCAACCCCAACTGTCCATTTCCAATACGCCACCGGAATAGAAGTCAAAATTCTCAATGAAGGTTGAGTATTTTTTTTAACGCCCATAAGCAAATCGTAGGTCTCTTGACCACCTAGAAACTATTCTGCTTTGTGAAGGTGGAGTGAATCCATTTGCACCATAGGGATTCTTTATCAGTTAAGAGAAGCCATATGTTCTTCAGCATAATAGCCTTATTATTCTCCTTCAGTTGTTGAACGCCTAGACCACCCTTCTCCTTGTGGAGGAAACATCACTCCAAGCAACTTTAACCCCTCCTAACCTAAGCTCTAGTCCATTCCATAAGAATTGCCTAAGTACTCAGTCAATTATGTGTAATACTAATACAGGCAATATAAACATTCCAACCCAATAAACCTGAATAGCAGGAAGTATTGACCTGATTAGTTGTAGGCAGCCTGCGAAGGATAAGAACCATTATGTCTAGGATTGTGCTCTCTTAGTAATAGCACTCACTAAGGACACACAGTCAGCCTTGTCAAGCCTTGCCAAGTTTTTTCTTTGACTGTTCTTGGTCCAAAATTTAGATAGAGGCAGAATGGCAAATGATAATATGAAACATTGTCCATAGTAAAGCCAGATTCTTGCTATTGTGAGCCGTAGTTATATTCAATGAAAGAATAAAGGAAACAAAACCAGTCAGCGCCTAATAATGCATAGAAAATTCCACTTTTTAAAAGATTCGGTGAGATTTACTATTTTATCAAATGTTAAAGACCAGAAACAAGAAAAAGATTAAAAATTAACTACAAGCAAATGATGTAGTGGTATCATATCAGAACAACAACAGAGTGCTGCTGGCCAAAATTTGTAGAAAGGGGTAGAGAAGCAACAATAGGCATACATTACACATCTCATTAGTCCTGTTTCTTCCTTCTGCAATAAGGTGCCTTTCCTCAACAATCACAAACATGTTCAATCAAGGTATGATATAAATAAAGTACAATGTGAAATCATTTATTGATTAAGACTAAAAATACTAATAGGTTAATTAAAAAATTAAGTAACATATTTGAACTGCACCTGGTTACTGAAAATCAGTCTCTTACCTAACTCGAACTTTCCAAACCAAGCTTTGACTTATATAAGTAAAGCAAATAGCTACTTGTTAGGAGAGAAGAAAATACGAGTGTAAGAGTCTGAATTTTTCTCATCCATGTATACGGGCAATTCTAGGGGCAATTAGCATCAAGTTGCCAACAATAGAAATATAATGTGGCAACTAGTGGATTGAATCCATGTCTCACAGCTAGATGATCAAGATCTTACAGGTCCTGTATAATATACTGGTTACAATCGAAGGAAAGATTATTAATTTATACGCATCCTGTAATTCAGATCAAATCCCACCAAAATCAAATTGATATGGCTATAACAACACTAAAGCAGAAGCAACAACTAATCTGGGAAACTACATATTGTTCATTCTAATGTCTTATTATTGTTACCTCATAAGGTTATCTTTCATTAATTAGGTTTCACTTAGACATTCAAACAGATTGCAAGAGTTTTCGCCTCTAGGTCAATTTCCTTCATAAGCACTATTGTCACGCCCCTGGCCAAGGCATGCAATAGTCCCCAAAGATTTCATCACTGATCGATAACTTGCGACGTCCCAAAATCTGTCCACTGACCCATTAATCACAATGATTAAATAAACACATCGAAAGTAATGAATAATTCCCTGACAAACTCAGGGTATCATAAGAACTCCTCTTTACATATAAAAGGGATAGTGTTTTACAAAAAAAAAAAAAACCCATGAAAAGACAAAACCTATATATGTACACACATATACATATATAATATACATCCAAAAGAATGGGTTGGGAGTCGTCTACTTGGGTAGCGCATGGCAACGTTTCTATTTCTCTCAATTTTTGTTCTTTTGTTCCCCAGAACAAAAAAAAATATCAAAATCCGTTTGGTAACGCGAACTTATTTTTTGTTCCTAGGAATAGATTCGGGCTAGAAACAAAAAAAAATAGTAGCTTCTTGCCCCAAGAACAATTTTTAGAAATAAGCTTTTTTATTTTTTCTTTTCTTTTATTTTTATCTCTTGCCACGGCCACCTCCGCCCGCCCACCGCTAGCCACCACTCACCAGTTACCATCGATCGCCGGCCACTGGCGGTGGCTATGGGCAGCTGGTGGTTTGCAGTGGGTGGCGACAATAGGGGTTGGGTAGCAAGCAGGCGGCAATGGGCAGTGGGCGACAACAGTCCATCATCCGTGAGCAAAAAAAAAAATAAAGAACAAAAAATTTGTAAATCATATCAAACGCATTCCTATTTTTTTTTCTATTCCAACAAGATAAATTTTGTGTAATTATCGAACGCCTTATTTTACGTTGAAATTGTTCCCGAGAGTAGAAATAGAAAATATATGTGTCTAAAAAAAATTATTTCCCAAAACAAAAACATTATCAATCGCACCTCTAGTCTCCCTACACAAGATTAGAGTTAGCAAAAAAGGTGGTGGCATACCTAAGGATATCCTACCCTAAGGGTCTATCACCGTGCCATCCTCAAGATCATCAACATCCCAAATCAGGAGCCATTTTTCTGTACCTTGCCTAGGGGTCTTCATGGTGGTCATACTCCATCACCCAGGGGCCTCCCTTAGCGCAGGAATACCTAATCCAGTATTGGTGCGGCACCCAACACCAAGAGTCGTAGTCAAACTCCCAAATAGTATTCTCATGCTTGTTAAAAGTGTACCCATAGTCGGCTTTAAAGGTGCTAATCACCCAGCCGACGTTAGCAGGCTCCTCTGATTTCACCCGAACCTTGAGGAGGAACTTTTGATGTACAGGACCTGTATAATAGGGTTATACAACAAATTAGATAAAAATCTCATTGATTATATGCCCTAAGTCCCAACTAGAAAGGCACTCGCCCTATGGTTGTTAAATGGGTCGTACCAACTTTCACATGTCGAACACATCTCATGTCTGTACTACCTACGTTATGCTACCATAACGGCCACGATATCAGCGATCATCACTATCTTAGGTATGGTGGCTCTCTCGCCCCACTAGTGACCACACAGCTCCTACGTGCCACCTATGGCCATATCGATTCCTCTAGCCTCTAACCAGGTACAATAGTCTTCCTAAACCCCTATCTATCAACTCACCAATGGAGGGCTTGCTCAGACTACTCCATCAATCACAATCATATTAAACAAGCATCGATCACAAATTAAACACATGCGCCAATCAATAAACAAGATGATTTACTACCCAATTGAAATAGTAAATCAAATCATATAAAGCACAATAGATATAATTCAAACCAAGCCGTTCTATATTGCTGACTGCCTTGGTATGCCAAATAGAGATTCACTCGGTTCCCTATTTCAAATGATAATCCATCGTTCAATCTTTTATGGGTATGATCACCTTAATTGGTCACTCCTAGGCTAATAACCGCCTAACCAGTCTAAATTACCCACGATATACCTCCAATTAATCCTTGATCCCAAACTGGTCCTAATTCAATTTATCAATTTATACTAAAGCGGGTGACAATCTAATAAAAAATTAGGACACAAACTCGCATTTCGGTCGAAGCATCCTAGACGATCAGCAACGAAGACCCATGGTGAGTTTTCAACATCGCGTAACTCACACAACAAGGACACAGACGGTTTAGCACAGCGGCGGCAGCAACGCGATTCTGGCGAGTCTCCAGCAAGGCTCTGGCGAGGCTCCAAGCGGTTGTTTCCAGTGGCAGCCAGGTGGTCGGTTGACCTGGTGGAGTGGTAGAGGCAGCTAGACGGTGGAGGGCTGCGGATTGGCGACGAACAGTGGCTAGGTTCTGGCTCCAACGACTAGGGCAGCGGTTGGGGCGAGTAGAATGACGGAAAGGCGATGTTGTAAGGGGTCGACTGTGGCTGGGGAGTGACATGGACGGTCCAATGGAGGCAGACGAGGTGTGGCCGGCGTGTGGTGGTGGCAGAGCAGCGTCAGTAACAAGTAGCCAAGCGGAGTAGCCGCGAACAAGGAGGCAATGGAGCTTTAGGAACCCTTCGGGCAGATCTAAAATGGCGTCGGGGCGGTGCTACGACTATGGGGAAGCGTTGGGACAGCACTTGGGTGAGGTTGGGGTGGAGCCAACAGCGTGTGTGCAGCTGGAAGCGCGTCGATGGCTAGCAGCAGCTGCGGGCCTCCACGAACAGAGAGGCAGGGGGCGAACAGGGGACGATGGGCAATGGTGACTGCGGGCTGGCTACGTGGCAATGACGACGACGAGGCTCGAGCAGCGACCGAGAGGTGCTCAGGACGATTTCCCGAGTAGCAGTCGCGGCTGGGGTGGCGTGGACAGCGAGCTCAGACCGCGAACCGAGACTAAGGCTCAAAACAGGAGAGGCAAGAGTCACGCGGCGTTTGAGGCTTCCACGGCAGTAACGATGGCGGCCAAGGCTTCGATTGGGTTAGAGTAGCGTCAGGGAATCCAGACAAGGGTGCAACAACATCGGGGAGTGTCTAGGTGAGCTTCCTTAGTCGCGCGACTTCCAGCGACCAAAAACAGGGGTTCCGGGGCATCACTCGCCAAAAGGAGGGGAAGGGCGGTGTCGGGGGCACGATTGGGCCGCGCGAAGGGTGGGTCCCCTCCATAGACATGCGAGGCGGTGAGGGGAAGGCTTGGCGGTGGCAGTCGATGGAGAGCAGGAAGACGAGAGGGGCTGCTTGCAGTGCGCGCAATGAAGAATAGAGAAAAGAGGAGAGAGAAGAGAAGTCGGGCGTCGCGATCAACAGAGAAAAGATTTGACCGAGAGAAAAGAAAGAAAATATAAAAATAAAAAGGGAATTGGATTCGCGCAGATGGGGAGGAGAGAGGGAGAGAATTTACCAAATTGCCCTTGGTCAGAATTCAAAATTTTAGGTGCCAAGTTGCAAGTTTCTAAAAGTTGGGGGACCTTTTTGCAATTATCTAAAATTTGGGGACCGTAAAAAAAATCACAGTTCAGTCTGAGAGACTACAAAATTGATAAATAACGGACGTTATAACTATGGTACAAAAGGATAAGAAGAGAGATTTAAACTGTTGCAAAGGCCTCGGAGATCAGAATTGACAATCAACTTCTTGTGCTTTTGTCTCTCTTCCTTAGAGTAGTTTATGCAAACTTTGTGTTTCTTGTGATTCTTTTCTTTTTCATATCAACAATGCCCAGGGCGAGAGAAAATAACTACCTAATCAGCAAGGTGATGTTCATATTACTGTCATGCCCTAAGTAGATTTGGTTTCATTTCTCCCTAGTTGCCTAAGTCAAAAAGTGGTAAAATGACTCGACCGTCCAGCAACGCCATCTCACTGCATCTTCTTCATCCCTCTATAGTTTTGCCTCTTCAAGTGCCTAGGAAAATTTAGTGACAGAGTCCTATCCCAGCGATCTAAGTTTCTGAAAAAATAGAATAGTCCTGGCAAACTTGTCATCAGCTCCACATCAGCGACGAACCCACGCTCTTGAAACTCTTTACAGATGTCTATCTGCCCTCTGATTGATCCATTGAAGAACTGTCAGTTGTCCTCAGCTTGCTCGTGTTGGCATGGGACGATTTCGATTCCAAACTTACGCTTTGTTGATTACCTGAAATAGAGAATCGATTGAAAGTGATTTCTCACTGGCCCCTCCTGCTCCTCCTCCACCAGACCCAATTGACATCGTGGTTGTCATCTAGATGCTAAGAGACATGGCCGCAGAGGAGGGAGGGGGAGATGGACAGGCTGATGATCGACGTGGGACAGAGGGGGCAATTCGTGTGCAGGGGACGTGGCTGGATCTGGAGCCGTCGGCGGGGATGTATAGTCAGAAGCTAGTACAGCAGACTGGGCGGCGACGGATAGCCCAGACACGAGACGGTTTGGTCCCCTGAAGGGGCCACGAGGGGGAAAAATGGCATGGCCTTAGTGAAATAATGAACCTTTGAAGAGTGGAGGCGCGATCAGAGAGAGAGAGAGAGAGAGAGAGATTGTCCCAGATTTTGCAGCATGTAATTTTGATTACCAATGAATTCACTACCAAGCATCCACAAACAAAACTTAAAACGAAACACTGATTCAACGTCTGTCCAACAATCAACGACACATTCTTTGAATTCCCATGCAATTGCAGCACCAAACGAATTGAATTCAAAATCCAGCTCAATTATCACATCAACTAATCCAATTCGGATGTGCCAGGCTTTACCTGATCAGCTGAGTTCAATCACCTACAAATTGCTTCCCTAGCAAGTTTCCATCATTCTAACAACAAAAGCTGCAAGCCAGCACCACCATTCTCATCTCCGCCAATCGAATTGGAAGTCAACGTAGTCTTGGTTCGCATCCCTTGAGTAAGAATATGATTTTGATTTCTGTTTAATACCATGTGACTAGTTTCCTCTGTGCTCATTGGACAATCTTCCAAGTCCTCCATATCTGTTTCGCTTTCAACTAGTGAACTTTCGGCTTCTGAATCTGTTGAGTCATGACTAATCTCATAGAGGAAAGCTGGATCAAATAATTGATTGTCTTGAAGCAAGCCCTCTAGTTCGTCCTCTAGTTGTTTACATATTATTCGGAATCCCCACTTTTTTATGATTTCACCAGATAATGCAAGTTGAAATTCTACACAACCCTCCTCAATTTGTCCGTAATCAACTTTTCTCCACCGTTTAAATGGTGTATATATAAAACAGATTTGATCCGAATCCAACAATCCGATATGACGCCCCCAGCCTTGCAGTCTTCTGCCGTGAACATGTAGTTCAACATTAATTGAACTATGCGTTATCTCTCTATTAATTCCGACGATGCCACATAGAACAAATCCAACAATTTTGTCAAACAAGTCCTTGGAAACCATGAAAGATATGAATTCCTCTTCAATAGGGATGACCCACTCTGGCATCTTTTCTCCAGGGAGAGAGAGGAAAGAACTATCCTGTTGTAAGATGAATCGTTAGAAGTACCCAAGCATGTTATTCGCACCCAAATAGAAGCATTCAATTGGAGTGTAGTAAGCAATCCGCTTTGCACTAGAGCTCTATAGATGAGTAGAGATCCATTGGTCCTTGCTTGCAATGATATACAAGTCTCATTCAATAGAAATCATTTCTATAAACGTACGGTCGCCACCTCCATTACATGCCTATACTTGCAGGACCTTTTTATATTTATTTGCTTTTTCTAAGCCTCAAATCTTGCATTTCCGTTTTTGCAATATACAAGCACACACTGCCCCCCGCATACACTCCACATGAACGCAAGAGAGAGAGAGAGAGAGAGAGAGAGAGAGTCTAACCTCTTCATCCATGGTCAGCAACGCTCTCCTGATAAAATCATGAGGGGAAGCAAATTCTCCAATTTTTTGCAGAGATTCGCAATTGAGCGCCGAAAAACTAGTCAAAAATGGTGGAAGCCCGAGAATCTCTCGTAATTGGTGGCAATCTTGAACGTCCAGAAGGCTCAAACTATCTCGCTTATTGATGGATGTGGGAATGCTAGTAATTTTGCTCCCCGATAGAGTTAGACTACTCAGCAAGGGAAAACATGAAAGATTCTCAAGAAATTCTACTTCGGACAAGTTACATCCCCCAAGGTATAAGAGGCGTAAATTCGAAAGTCCGGTCTTCATCTGTGGATCAGTTGAATCCTCGTACTTTGGAAACCCGATTAATTTTGAGCAACCTTCTAGATTTAACGTTTCAATGTTTTGCAACTTGTAAATGCTAGACGGAAGACTCATGAGGTTCTTGCAATCACTTACATCCATTTTCTCCAAAGAGACTAGATTTTCTATTGACGTAGGAAGTTCTTTAATAGCGCTCCCTCGTAATTCAAGCTCTTCCAAGCCTAACTTTTGTGGAATATCAGGGAACCTTTCAAGTTTTGTGCACTTGACTAGACTGAGAGCTCGGAGATTTTTTGGCACATTTGGGAAAACACTAAATTCGGAGCACCCCTCTAAAGTCAATATCTGTAACTTGTTGTGATATGCAATGGACTCATGTGCTTCTATCAAGCTTTTGCAGTAGTCTAGATTCAATTCCTCGAGATTTGGAGTATATGAGAGGTCGGGCATACTAACCAATGACTCGCATTGACTGAAATTAATGTACCTCAAATTTGAGTAGTCCTGCAGAAACAGCAAAAACCAACTTTGGTAAACAATTCAAAAGCGATTTCAATCTCTTTTTTTATTCCTTTCATCAATTGTCCTCAATTACTACTTTACAAATATTTATACCCATGGACAAATACGTGAAATTGGTTATTCTATTTAATCTCTCACGTGATTAATGTTAAAACTTGAAGTTTCTGATGATGCAATGATCTTCAAATAAAAAATTCGAATTTTGAAATAATTTTCTCTTTCGACATATATACATAATTCCTTTGTACTGTCTACGACAAGCTTTTCCGTTACATATCTTTTTTAAAGTTGTTTAGCTTTTCCAATTTTGATGCACGTGAAAAAATCTCAGCCAGCAAGTTATTATGGTAGAAGTGGTTTCTAAAACATAGGAATACCCCGTGAGTGTACTAGTACATATAATATGCATATACATATACAAAATGAAGTAAATAATAATAAAAAATCTATGAAGGTCATTGCTCACCTTAAATTGTTTTGGCACTGTTGTGATACTGCTTTTGCTCATATCAAGTCCCACTAATTTTTTTGGACCAGAGGAAACTTCTAGAAGGGAGGGAGCACATCCAGGCCAATCAAACCATCTAAGGCCATTAGGAAGGCTTATAGGACCTTGGAAAGAATTATGCACATTGCGCAAGATGAGCAATTTCAATCTTGTCATTTTTGTAAAAGCATCAGGACCAATACACATTGTTGTTGGCTCGGGTAACTTCAACACTATGGCTTTTACAGCACAATCTCCCTGTACATATAAAATTATTTAGCCAATGCATTTTTAGAAATTAAAGTCAAAGATAGGGAGTACAATTTTGATGGTATTTGCAATCTTACCATTTCATGTGACAAAAGACCAATGACATCATCATATAGCCATAGTCTGGTGCGTCTTCTAGGATCATGTCGACATTTTTGGTTAACAATATCCATACCCATCAATTGAATTAAGTCATGCATTACAATTTTGAACTCAATTCTTATCAAGGACCTCTTAACAAGAATTGCAAATCCTACAGCTATATGAAGATCGCAACTGCCTAGAATCTTTTTCGTATCCTCTTTTGCCCACCCCTTAAAGAAGCATGCAATATGGAGAAAGATCTCTTTCTCATTTTCATCTAGTCCATCATAACTTGCTTTGAGCACACTATTAATGGTTTTGTCAGGAATCCTAAAAATTTTCATCAGTGTGCTTTCCCATACATCTTCTGTTGTACCATATAATAGGGAACCCAACACCTCAAGTGCTAAAGGAAGGCCTTCACAATAATTTAGAGCACTATCCACTAGATCTTTTCTTATCAGGTGCATCTGAAAAGCGTGCTTACTTAGCAGCTCATGAGCTTGACTATCATCCAATGTTTCAACTTCATACACATGATCTATACCGTGATAATTTAGCAAATGCTTATCTCTTGTGGTAACAATTATCCTACTCTTATTACCAAACCAGTTGCCTTCTCCTGCTAAAGCATTTAATTGGTGTCGGTCATTCACATCATCAAGGATGAGGAGAACTTTCTTGCAACCAAGTCTGTGTTTTATTATATTAATACCTTTATGAACATTGGCCACTTCTAATCTTTGTTTCACTGATAATATATCTTTTAGTAATATTTCTTGCAAAGTTTCTAGGCCCCTGCTACCTTCTGAAGTTTCTCGAACATCTGCTAGAAAACATGAACCCTCAAATTGTTTATATATAGCATTATAAAGAGCCTTTGCTAAACTGGTCTTCCCTATACCTCCCTGTCCCCATAATCCCACCATGAGAATACCATCATCAGACTCCAAATTTAACACCGATTTCAGCTTAACCACTCGGGAATCTATCCCAACCGGATGCTTAGCAACATATAGAGGTTTTCGGTCTAGGTGATTGGAGATCTCCTGCACAATATCTTGTATAAGCTCTGACTCGTTTCTGTCAAATGGCAAAAGAAGTTGTAGCATCGTTTTAGCGATTTGAATAAGCAATGAATGAGCAATCAGCAGCCAACAATGACAAAGCAGTGCGTCACATTTTTAGATAACCATAGTCAAAATATAATGTATTCTCACCAAGTCGAATGAGAATTCCAAGAGCTCTTTACATCAATTAAAACAAAGTTCAGGATTCAACTTTTAGTCACCCAAGCGACTCGTGTTCCTATGATTTATACGTGACAATTTACTTGTTTTTCCTTTTGAATGTTCTATGTAATTTATCAGCATGCTAACAAAAAGAGCTAGTTATCAGTTTGAATGGTGGTTAAGATTTCCATTCGAAAACTATTAAATACCTGAAGCACCATGCTAATGCCTAATGTGGCCTGTACACGCTAATTATCCTGTATCTGGTGTTGCGAACTTTCTGCACTCCTAAAGAAATGGGGTAAGTGCAATAACGCGACTTAACAGTTTGCTCATTGCTAGATCAAGTTTTGACATTTTTTTCTTACAATCATAGGGTGTCGATTTTTTTCAACAGTCTTTATACTTGTTAAGACTTAGTTTCTTAGACAAAATATGAACTCACCTCAGCTTACCCATCAGTTAAATGCCACCCAGATAAGCAACCAGCTTCAAATAGAGCCTCCTTCCATCTCTTCACTTTATCTGAATCTTTCCCAAACTTGGATTCATGCTTGGCCAGAGCTCTCCCATAACTCTGTCTCCCCCCTCTCACTTCTCTTGGGTCTACTTTATAAAACACTGGTAGAACAGTGAGTTCCTTCTGCCCCTTGCACTCCATGATCTCCTTCAACTCTTCCAAGCACCATTGTGAGGAAGCATAATCTTCTGAGAAAATGATGATTGCAATGCACGATTGCTCAATGGCCTTCATAAGAGCTGATGATATTGGGTCTCCCTTCCTTAGCTCCTCGCCATCAACAAAAGTGCATATTCCATTTTGGACTAAAGCTTTATAGAGATGACTGAGAAAGTTATTCTGCAGAACTGTGCCTCTGAAACTCAAAAAAACATCGTAAATCCTTTTGGGTTTTGATGAAGAAGCCATTGGACAATGAAGTTCAAAGCAAAGCCTCTTAGCTTCAGATTTGATACAGTGTTTTCCCGGAATTCGCTCACCACTTGATCTCCTTGCTGATTTATTCTGATACTAAAGGATAGAGATGCATGACTTTTTTTGGTAATCTGGAAAATGGTGGTGGTTAAGGATTGACCAAGACATTTAAAGACGTGAACATATGGACTTTTCCTTGAAAACCGTATACTACTGTTATTCGGATTCGCTCACCACTTGATCTCCTTGTTGATTTATTCTGATACTAGTGGATAAAGATGCATGACTTTGTTTAGTACTCTGGAAAAGGGTGGTGGTTAAGGAGGGACAAAAAACATCTAAAAATGTGAACATATGGACTTTTCGTTGAAGAACGCATGCGACTGCGATATTCGGATTATCTGACTGACACAAGCTTCTTTATGGCCGACAAAAGTAGGGACCAGAATAGATGACTGGTCCTAGTGGACTCAATTATTTTCATTGGAGACCGCGTGCCATTTGAACTGTCAGAGCGGCACAAGCTTCTTTGTGGCGGACAAAATTAGTGAACAGTATCAGTTCAGTGTTGGGGGACTCGATTATTGCACCAATTGTTAATCCACTTCAGGATGATAGATGATTAGATTCTTGTGATTTAGATCGCCGGCTCACTGAGAAAATCAACTTTGGTGGCTTCTGCGAAATTTCATCCCCAACCTCCGAGGAGTTTTCTCCCTTGTAATACAATACTTTGCGACATGGTGCTTTGAAAAATATAATTACACGCACAATCAAGTGTACCCGCAAGAAATAATATTTGATCTTTTAATAATATTGGAACTTTGGGAAAACATGGTGCTTAAGTATGGACCACGATATTTTGTAGCTATGAACACATGGATTTTTGTTCACTGAAGACCGCATAAAAGCTTCGAGGAAATGGCTTCGTTCTGTTCAGTCTTCATTTTCTCTTTTGTAATTAAAGTACTTCATGTCACTAGGTTAGCTTTGGTCATAGGCTCATTAATACAAAAATTATAAAATTGCTGGCTTCGTTGAAATGTCTCTCCCAACCTTCGAGCAGTAGTTCTTTATTTGTTTCTGAAGGAATTAAGGGCTGTTCAAGATGGGCTATGTGCCCAGGGCCAAGCCCACAATGGGCCAAACCCGTTATGGACTCTTGAATGGCTATTAAGGGTGCGTTTGGTAACGTTTATGTTCCAAGGAACAGTTTTTTTATAGAAATACTTCTTTTGAGAAACACTTCCCAAAACAATTTTTGAGTAAATAAATTGTTTGGTAACTATACAAAATTTCTGTTTTTGGAATAGAAAAAGAATAGAAATGCGTTTGGTATGATTTCTAAATATTTTATTGAGACACTAAATTTAAATATATTTTTTAAGAAACGGAGGCGCCACCGTCAATAGAAAAAATGAAAAATATAAACTAAATTACATTTAATAAAAAAAGTTTAAAATTTTTTAAAAAAGGAGAAAATGTTTAATTTTAACTTTTCAAATTTTCAAAAAAAATTAGAAAAGTTAATAAAATTTAATAAATTTAGAATTTAATTTTCTAAAAATTAAAATTTAATTTTTTAAAAGAACTAAAAACTAAAAATTTAATTTTTTAAAATTTAAATTTTAAAAATACGTCTTAAAGGATATCATAAAAAATGGATTAGGTAATTTTTTAAAATGTAAATTTAAAATTAAAATGTAATTTAATTATTGTTTAAATTTTAATTTAAAAATTAATTTAAAAAATAAAAAAATGTTAAACTTTCTAAAATTTTCAAAATTAAATTTATTTAAATTATTTTTAAAAAATTCAATTAAATTAAAATTTTAAGCAATTTCTTATTAAAGTATTTTAAAAATTTTAAATTTCTTATTAAAACTAAATTTTAGAGTTTTTGTTCTTTTTGTTTCTCAAAAGTGTTCCAAAAACAGAAAAACAAGTTTTTTTTACTTTTTGTTTTCGTTCCAAATCTGTTCCCAGGGACAAAAAAATATATTTGGAACAAAAATGTAACCAAACGCGTTTCTGTTCGAGGAAACAGAAACAACTTTTACCAAACAGGCCCTAAGAGAACAGTTAATGATAGAAGTTATAATCACCATAACGGGTTTAGAATGTACGTTGTTCTCTTATTTTTTCTCTTGCTTCTTCCTCCCTAAGAGAAAAGATACGTTCTCTCTCGCCTCTCTCCATGGATGATTCTCGAGAATCTCAGACTGCGAAGTAGGCATCTATTCTGTGGCTATCAAGTTATGTCCGTCTATGTGATGTGCCTTTCGATCAGTGATACAACGGATCCTGGGTATGTGTAATCTGAAGTCGTTTCCGATTTTCGAGGATTTTAGTAATCTGAAACCCAATATTGGTATCAAAGCCAAACGATGTTGTTTCCCGATCAACGGTTGTTTGTTTACTGCAGATTAGAACTAAATTAGGATTCGATTTTGCTCTTAAGAGGCATACTGTTAATGAGCAATATCTTTTATTTCGTTGGATTAAATTGTGATTTGATTGTATGGTTAGAAAGTACTCTTAAAGACAAGTGTTTTGAGTGGTCACCAGCCCTGAGAGGGCAATGGAAGAGGCCGCATGTGCCCCACACGCCGTGGCAGTGTTGGTATAAGGGCTGCGGCAATTTTTCGTATTTTTTGGAAAAATTTATATGAAATACGTGGTATATAAGTATACTAACATGACGGGCTTGTCGATACGAGCGTGTTGATAGGTGGCAAGTCATGAGGGGAGGTTGGGAAAGCCACCGATGAACACCACACGCCGGCGAGAGGATTCCCCGCCCGAGGCGTGTGGCACCCACGTAGGGCAAGTGCCATGCACGTGCATGCCAGCAGTTTTGTAACTGATGGCTCTGACGTCAGCATGATGTCAGCCACGTGGGCAGCCCATGTGACGTCACGCTGACATCACCCAAGGCCCAGGCCCACGGCCCAAAGCCAAGGGCCCGTGAGCCTTTGACCCGTGTGACTCGACCCGTTTGACTGTTGACCCGCAACCCATTTGACCACGACCCAGATTGACCTGTTGACTGCGACCGTTGACCATAGTTGACTGTTGACTTTGACTGTTGACCAAAAATTTAAAAAAAAAAATTTCTTTCCTTTGGTTGACATTAAAGATTGTTGTAATCTTTTAATTTTGTATATGTTGCAATAAAAATTTCATATAGTTTCAGTGTGGACAACTATTTGTAGTCACATGAGCATGTGGAAATATTAAGGTGTTTGGTTTATGAGCTAACTGAAAAAAATGGTGATCTAAAGATTGCTCATTTGATCAATGTGGATTAAGATGATATAAGATATCATCTAGAATGGCTATGTGATGCCATTTTTGAGAAAGTCAACATATTCACGGTCCATAACAAGCTCCAAGAAGCTTTAGTCATGTGGCTCCATAGGATTGAGGCAATGGATGAGTATTACTTGGGAAGTATGCCAAGAAGGAATTCTAAAGGGAATTCGATGGTCTTTCTTAGATTATGTGCCAAAGAATGATGTTAAGCTTTCCCGAAGTTTTATCCTTACTACATGTTTATCGTTAAGCTTATAGCACGTGATTTCGTTCATGTTAGTTTATGAATTTGTTTTTGAAGATGTAATTGTTGTTGTTCTTATGATGAATTTATATCTTCAAGTAAATATGATTTTCTATGTGAAAATCATCGTTATTATTCATTGTTAATTTTAGTGCAATGATAGTGGGAGGTTCTAAAAGTTTTAGTAACTTCAAGAGAACCTAGTTTTTCATGAAATGATTGTGTTAATGGTGATTTCAAGTTGAGATTTTGGATGATGATTGGGAACATAGAGTGAACTTTCAATTTTGAAATTCGAAGTGAAATCATTTGTTAACATAATTAGTTTATGAGAAAGAGATGCATAAATAATAGGCATTAGTGATTCGTGCGTAAGTGTCTAATATGTTTACATACAATGGCATCAACAACTAATAGGGTAGTCGCTGATTTGGAACAAAGTAGATAAATTTAACAGTGATAATTATGAGATATGTCTTATAAAAAATCCAAATTGTGCTAGAAGAGCAAGATGCTCTTGAATTTCTTAACTTGGCTATGGTCAAGCCTAAAGATGGAAGCACTGCTCGATATAAAGATGATGCATTTGCTGCATAGAAGAGGATGAACTCTATTGCTCGCATCACGTTGCTGAGCAGCATGGAAAATGATGTCATGCAAGAGTTCAGGCACTTTGAAAATGTAAAAAAAAAGGTCATATTTGGGTGACCAAGTTCATATAGCTCACTATCAATTTTTGACGTGTAGACAAAGGCTTCATGGTTAGTCCATGAACTAATACCTAAGAAAAGTGTCACGTGATTAAAGAGCTAAAGAGTGCTAGCCACGTTCTCACAAACAAGCAGTAACTGCAAGTAGTGATCCGTAATTGCCTCAAGGTTAGGAGCATATGAAGTTGCACTTGACCCACAAGGATAACATCCGAATCTTCAAGGATAAAATGTGCCACTAGAGTTAGAGGAGGACTGCCTCCTGGCAGATAAGTCAGCAATAGATTTGTACTATGCCGACACTAGCTCACAAGGGGCTTTAAGCTCTAAGTGCAAGCATTCAAGTAGGATAGGTAATAAAAAAAGTTATTCATGAAAGAAGTAGAATATCGACTAACGTGAAAGAGGAAAACGTCATCTTTAGAAAAGATTGACATTATTCCAAGTCGGAGCAATGTGAATAGTGGGGAATTAGTTTCTCACCGATCTCAATTACAACCACTTGATGAGACGATGCCACCGTCATCTAATCTGAGTGAGAGCGATGCTATTTTGAAGGGATCAGTCCCCAGTATGACGAAGTAAAAGAATTCCCTACCTAATGTACATTATGTTGTGTACAAAGACCTAAGATATGTTTTGCAATTGGAATGGTAAGTTGATACCAATCCAAATTAGGTTAAGCAGTTTGGATAGCCGTTAAAAAGAATACTGAGGTATTCGAAGGGGACTGCTGATTATGTGTTAAATTACCAAGGCAAACATCTGTAGCTTGAGGGTTATTCAGATTGAGAGAAAAAATTTAGATGAAAGAACATCTACCTCCAGATTCGTATTCAACCCGCCATATGTTGGAGCAATAAGAAACAAATGTGTATAGCCTTGTCCACTACGAATGCTAAGTCTGTGGTATGTTAGCAGTTGTACAAGAGAGTGTTTGGCTTAAGAGATTAATGGATCGTTTAGGTATTGTTGAGAATGCTACAAAGTACATGTTACTTAACTGTGATAGCCAAGCAGTGGTAGCATACACCAAAGATCTAAGGACTGTGTGAACTTAGATACTTATGGTTGCACGGAAAGATGTGAACTTACAATATATATACATAGAATGAAAGAAGTTCCTATGACGAAGCCGATGCTTAGAGATGTACTTAGTGATCATGTGAAATCTCTAGGACTGTGTGGAGGCTGATATATTGAATGTTGAATTTTTCCCTAAATGTTCACTAGGTATGCCTACGAGTTTGGTTTGATACTCATGCATCTCAATGCTTAGTGCATTATGTTTAAAGAAGTATGTCGGATAGATATGAGATTAGCCCACTCACACGGGTAATCACCTCCATTTGCTATGTGCTTAATGAAGATGAGACAATTTTAAGCTAATTATCCAGGTGATAATCGAGAGCTCAAGCTTAAAATATAGATGTCGCCTTAACTGAGTGTTAAGATGAGGACATACAGTCTATTATGTCCGAAAAGTAAAATAACCCACATATTTTACTTTATTAGTCTTAAAAGCCAGATGTGAGTTTTGAGAAATTATTTAAAAAAGAGTAGAATTGTGAACTCAAGTTAGACATTGTGTGTGTCTAAATTATCATCTTTACAGTATTGAAGGTTAAGACTACGCTTCATGGGGAAGGAGAATATACTGTAATACGTATTTCATATTGCATATGCTAAAGAGACCAAAAAGAGTATGTAAAGTTTTTGTCACGCCCCTCTTTCCGAGCGTGCGACCGTTTTCGATTTTCCTTTTCTCTTCGGCCAAAGAATAGTGACCTCCCAGGCAAGTCGCTGGCCTTCAAGTCTCCAGCGGAAGCGCGAATCTTCACCCTGTCAAACTCCCACAGAACTCGCCTCCAAAATTCAATCTTCAATCATGTACATCAAATTGCGTCTTCAAGCGATTGGTGGCGTTCCACGAATTTTCCCTATTTTCTTTCCTTCCCTTTTTTTTTATTTCTCCTCTCCTTTTTCCTTTTCTTTTCCTTTCTCTCTCTTCTTCTCCTTTTCTTTTCTTTTCTTCCATTTTCTTCTTGGGCCAAGTTGGGCTGACTAGGGCCCACCAAGTTTGGGTTCAAGCTTCAAAGGGGAGGCCTGTGCTCAGGCCCCCGTGCCGGCGCCGGCGAGGGTTCCAACGAGTCTCCGGCGAGACTCCGACGAAGATTCCAGCCACTCATCTTAACTCTGGGATGACACTTAAGGCTGTGGGTGGCTGGTCAGGCTGAGAACAAGACAACGAGGGAGAACAGCTCCGGCGAGGGGTCCCCAAACCGGCTCGAGCTCCGTCCGAGCTGGCCGGCGCTGACTCCGGCGACCAAACGATGATCTAGAGCTTGCCAAGGTCACGAACGACTTGGGACGGTGCTGAGGGGTCAGACGGCTTGTGGGTGGCGCTGGAGGTGGAGGAACAAGGGCGGCGTCGTTCTCGTCGAGCCGCAGCGAAAAAGTGAGCTGAGGCAATGTATCGACGGTGCCTGGCCACGATGAGCCGAGGTGGAGCTCCGAGCAACGCCAGGTGGCGACACGAAGGAATAAAAGCAGCAACACCGGCTTATGCACGAGGAAGAAGAACCAAAAAAAAAATGGCGAAGCAAGAGGAAGGGAAGAAAAAGAAGAAGAGAGATTGGGCGGGGGAGCAGGGGGAAAGTGTGCAGTAGAAGAAAAAATTAAAGAAGGGGTCAAAAGTCAAAGAAGCAGGGGATGTACGGCAGAAAAGAGGGGAAAAGAAAGGAGAGAGAGAAAGAAACAGAGGGGTGGGTCGGCAGAGAGGAGGGGAAAGAGGAGAGAGAAGGAAGAAGAGATGGGGGAGGAAAGTAAAAAAGAAAAATGGGCTGTTACAATCTTCCCCCCTTAAAAGAATTTCGTCCTCGAAATTCGTCTCGTCCAATTTCCTCAGGACTTAACCTCTCCGATCATCTCTCTTGATCGATCTCCCTCAACATACAAAACTTAATCATTCACTTTAGATTCCTTGAAGCTAAACACCGTGGCCAATCCTAGTCCTCACTTTTCAAATTTTAATTCCTCAAGGTAACCTTGGTACTCCTTTTTAGACAACTCCAAGAATTCTCGATCTCTCCCAAGTCGATCCTTCTGCCGACACACTATCACAATTGCCACGAAACTTTGGTCACCTTTCGCGAGTAATCGTTCTGCCTCGAGGGATAAATCAATAATCTCATAAGTCCATCATGCTTCCGCTGTGCCACTCTAATTTCTACCATCCAAATTGGAACACTTGGCGAACCTCGCCTCATACTTTTCATTCAAAGTCAACTTTGATGGAGTCACATGTACTTGGCCACCTCCTACGATCTGGCACTGCTCGAGAAATAATTCTCGCTACACGCTTTCTCCATAGCGTTCTAAATCTATCCACTTCTTCAAGGAAAATCCATTCCCTTGGTGGCCTTCCACCTGTGGCTGGTATCACCTTTCCAATAGTGAACTGCCACGACCACTATAACACCGTCGATGCATCCCATCACTGACACTTCTTCTCTTTATTCTTTTTTCCAATCCTCCGAAGCCAAGAGATGGCGGCTTTCGGTTCACACTTCAAAGAACTGTGGAGGTTTTATCTTAGAAACCACTCCACCTCAACTTGCTATGTAGCGAACTCGGACCCGACCCTACTTATTTGGAGGACTCGAGAATCGATCGCTGCAAGGTTGTGGCGCCCAGCCACGTCACGCATCTCTTATTCCCTTCTTGTCATTTTTCTTTTCTTTGTCATCTTTGATTAGCGCAAGCGGAAGCATACACATGTACAATAACCCAGACACATCACAATCACACAAACACCATTCCATTTACATTATTAGCATCATTTCACATCGATACTTATACAAAAGCGAGGGAAATACTACTAAGCCTATCCTGGGCTACGGTAAGGCACTAGGCTTCTACTCTAAAAAATTCACTCCTAAGTGGAGTCGTCTCGGTACAACGGACCGAGATTGAACACTGGAGGACCGTTGAAACCTCAAAGAGGTCCCACCAATTCTCCATCGAATAACATATACCAACATCGGTATTCGTGGGGAACCCAATCATCTAGGCTTACGTCAACCCATACTGTAGTATTGTAGCGCCTGTAGGTCACGTTCTCCTCGATGTCCATGACATCATGGATGATGGTCTCTATGGTAAGCGGCATCCCAAACCTGACCTAAAGGTCTTGCTCCATCTCCTAACCCTGAAAAGAGAAAGAGGGGGGTGAGCGTATGCCCAATGAATAAGCACCCTAGCACCAATTTAGAAAAACTCGCCTAGGAAAACTCTGCATGGCATGAAACACATGTTAGTAAGCCACACAATAGCAATGCAATCACACGCATGAATAACGATTCCTAGCATTCCCCCCGGGCTCTCCCGGTGGACTCCCTTCAAACGGGATCCTTGTGTTTTACACGATGAGGACTTCGCAACTCTGCGGCATCCCCACCTCACCACATAGTGGCATCCCCGTACGATTAAGGGGCATCGCCGATCCCCGGCGGCATCCCTGCATAACATGCAAGGGCGGTTCCTACCTCTTCAAGTAGGAACGCCTCTCGGCCCTCTGGCACGAGATCCGTTGCCAAACCCATCCTGGATTTGCAACCCAATGCAACTAATATGCCATTCACCACACACGAAGAAAACACCATTGGCAACCACTTCCACAGTTTCTTACCACACCGAATGCTAAGAGGAATCCCCTTTCTTAGCAACTAGGGATACTTACTCACATGGTTCGTTACACTAAAGTGCTAAGAGGAATCACCCACCTTAGCATCTAGGATAACTTACTCACGTGGTACATGGTCATGGCGAGAACTAAGAGGAATCACCCTCCTTAGCTTCGCACATGATTCCTTACCATACAAGTGCTAAGGGGAAACTCCCCTCCTTAGCAACTAGGGTTACTCACCTTGAGAAATGCTTTTCTCAAGCTTACCGGCGGCAAGAAGTTGTTGAGAGATGGAGGAAGAGATTAGAATGAGAGTTGGTGTCCTTGGGAAGAGAAGAAAGAAAGAGAAGTTGGGTTATGGCCTTCTTGAAGGATGGCACTCCTATTTATGCTTCTCATTTCTTGGTCACCAAGCAAAGCTCATTAATGAGAGAATCTTGGTATTAATTAGCATATCTAGCTTGAACCAATCATTGGCCTCCAAGCTCAAGCCCTAGGATTACATGGCAACCTAAGTTGGCATATGTGTCCTCTTAGGCCTAATGATGATGTTCAACTACCAATCCCATTAATCCATTTGTCTTTAGCTCATTACGAGCCTAAGATTTGGATAAGATTGTGCCTAGGATTCACTTAGATTTCCTAGGCTTAGGTGGCAACACATCATACATTTACTTGGCCAAGAAGGAAGATGAGGTGTCCCTTGGCATTTATGAACTAGATTTGGCCATAATTACTCTTGGATTGCATCAATTAATGCAAGCATCCAAGTGGCCTTCTAGGATGCTCAAGAGAATTCTCCACATTTCACTTTATGCCACTTGTCTCATTAGGTTTATCCTTAGGTGAATGAGTTGGCTTAGTGCATTTAATGAAGCATTAAATGCCATTATTTACACTAAGTCCACTTGGCTTCATATGATTAGCCGATGGACTCACCCATGCCAAATGAAAACCAAGCACCAATTTAAGCTAGAAAAAGCATGGCCAAGCTTGCCGGTCGGAGTATGGCCGGACGGTGGCCGGCACGCCAATTAAGCAAAGTCGTCTCATGACTAAGCCTTAATCAGGTCCTAAGCCAATTTATCGATCCGTGGTTGTTTATTCCATTCCATGGTCGATTTCACCGTCCTGAGCATCGCACGTGGCTAACTGACATCTTGTGGGGTCGGTTGACGGCCGGAAGGCGGTCGGGCGCACGGCCGAGGGTGGTCGGCATGACCGGTCCTTGGACCGTTTAGCATTGGTCCATGGTTCATGCATGATCCGTGGATCGGTGCATGGTTGATCCTTGGACCGTGCTTGGATCATCCGTGATCGTGGGAGCATCGTCCACCAAGCCTCAGGTGGATCGTGTCTAGATCGTTCCCTAAATCATGCCGGGATCGCACATGAACTGTGCACGTATCGTCCACCGACCCTCAAATGGACAGTGCTCGGATCGTTTGTGAATCGTGCACGTATCATCCATCAACCCTCGGATGGACCGTGCCAGAATCATTCCCTCGATCAATACATGGATCGGTTCACCCGATGCATGTTCGATCCCTGAATCATTGCGTGGATCAATCCCCCGATCTACGACCGATTCTTTGGATCGTTACAAGGATTGATATCACCGACCCCTGCTCGACCCTCAGATTGATCCGCTAGATCCATTCTCGATCCCGATTGATTCTTCTCGATCCACGGTGGTCCCGCGCCTTCCTCCGGTTCATTCACGATCATTCTCCCTTGATCCATGATCAAGCCACGTTGATTCACAACCGATTCATGATCAGTTCTGGCCAACTCGTGACCGATCCTCGATCAGTCTCTATAGATCCTTGACCGACTCATGGTCAATTCTCCCCTATTCACCATCGATCCTCGATCGATCCAACACATCACAGTTATATAGCAATCAAGTCAAGTGTCCGGCCTTGCTGCACACGTCCCATACCGTGCGAACACGGCTAAACATAAGACATCCTAGGTTCATCTAGTCAAATGACCGACCTTGCTACACACGTCCCATACCGTGCCAACGCAGCTAAACAAATGACATCAATCCTAGGGGTTGCTAGTCAAATGTCTGGCCTTGCTGAACACGTCCCTTACCGTGCCAACTCGGCTAAACATATGACACCAATCCTATTAGTTGCTGGCGAAATATGTAATCTGGTCTCTAAAACATGTTCTACCATCCTCATTAATCCAATCCGTCCTTATCGCTCCATAATCCTAGTCCTCCTAGGCCCTAACCTTTCTCTGGTCTTAAGATCCTAGCTTATCACTCCAAGAAAGGTTCCTCGCTCTGATTCGAACATGCCTATTATGCTCAACTAATCCTCTAATCACATACACCTCGCAAAGCAAGTTTCCAACTTGCTCTTCCGGTGAGCATAATCCAACCTTATCACTCTAAGCTCTAACCAGAAACTTAACCTATCAAGTTCCTAACCATTCTATGATACCAAATTGTCATGCCCCACTTTTCGAGCGCGCGACGGTTCTCGATTTTCCTCTTCTCTTCAGCCAAAGAATAGCGACCTCCCAGGCAGGTCGCTGACCTTCAAGTCTCCAGCGGAAGCGCGAATTTTCGCCCTGTCAACTCCCACAGAACTCGCCTCCAAAATTCAATCTTCAATCATGTACATCAAATTGCATCTTCAAGCGATCAGTGGCGGTCCACAAATTTTCCCTATTTTCTTTTCTTTTCTTCCCTTTCCTTTTATTTCTCCTCTCTTTTTTCCTTTTTTTATTTTCTCTCTCTTCTTTTCCTTTTTCTTTTCTTTTCTTCCATTTTCTTCTTGGGCCAAGTTGGGCTGACTAGGGCCCACCAAGTTTGGGCTCAAGCTTCAAAGGGGAGGCCCGCGCTTAGGCCCCTGTGCCAGCGCCGGCGAGGGTTCCAACAAGTCTCTGACGAAGCTCCGACGAGACTCCGACGAAGGTTCCAGCCACTCATCTTAACTCTAGGATGACACTTAAGGCTGTGAGTGGCTGGTCGAGCTGAGAATAAGACAGCGAGGTCACCGGCGAGGGAGAACAGCTCCAGCGAGGGGTCCCCAAATTGGCTCGAGCTCTATCCGAGCTAGCCGGCGCTGACTCCGTAAACCAAATGACGATCTAGAGCTCACCAAGGGTCACGAATGACTTGAGACGGTGCTGTGGGGTCAGACGGCTTGTGGGTGGCGTTGGAGGTGGAGGAACAAGGGCGGCGTCGTTCTCGTCGAGCCACAGTGAAAAAGCGAGCTGAGGCAACGTAGCGGCGATGGCTGGCCATGATAAGCCGAGGTGGAGCTCCGAGCAGCGGCAGGTGGCGACATGAAGGAATAAAAGCAGCAACACCGGCTCATGCGCTAGGAAGAAGAACCAGAAAAAAAATGGCGAAGCAGGAGGAGGGGGAAGAAGAAGAAGAAGAAGAAGAAGAAGAAGAAGAAGAAGAAGAAGAGAGATGGGACGGGGGAGCAGGGGGAAAGCATGCGGCAGAAGAAAAAATTAAATAGGGGGTCAAAAGTCAAAGAAGTAGGGGATGTGCGGCCGAAAAGAGGGGGAAAGAAAGGAGAAAGAGAACGAAATAAAGGGGTAGGTCGGCAGAGAGGAGGGGAAAGAGAAGAGAGAAGGAAGAAGAGATGGGGGAGGAAAGTAAAAAAGAAAAATGGGCTGTTACAGTTTTGATCTCGACTTTTATTGCCATGTGAGACTCTTGAGGATCTAAGTTCCTCATTAAGTCCCCTTATGACTCTTCTTTATTCTCGAAGTCTCTATTCGATGTTTGCTATCTTAGAGTGTTGCCAATGACCATGAGTGATTCGGTCTAATAGGGCATTTCAAGAAAAGCGAGTTGAACTAAGATGGAGAGGTTTAAAGAAAGAGGAAGATCAATTAGATTGTGATGCCACATTTTAAATTTTGTGTTCACAGGTCAACCAATTATGATGATTGAGTATTATCATAATTGTGAATACAAATTCAATTATATGTATAGAGATCAAGAGAAATGATGATGTGGCTGATTGATCTAGGGTATTGCATACCATATCTGCTCAATGCAATTTATGAGCAATTGTATACTCCCAACAGATGTATGGCAATTGAGCTCTTAGAATATGCCCGGTCTAATGAATTATTTGCTAATATGAACTTTCCGAAGGAGAGAAAAACGAGAATCTTGTTTAGCCCATCATGTGCGAGTGGGAGATGAAGGAATTAAGGGCCGCCCAAGATAGGCTATCTGCCCATGGTCAAGCCCACAATGGGCCAAGCCCGCTCTGGGCTCATGAGTGGTTATTAAGAGAGTAGTTAATGATAGACGTTATAATCACAATAACGGTTTTAGAACATACGTTGTTCTCTTGTTCTTTCTTTTGCTTCTTCCTCCCTAAGAGAAAAGATACATTCTCTCTCGCCTCTCTCCATGGATGATTCTTGAGAATCTCAAGCTGCGAAGGAGGCATCTAATTTGTGGCTATCAAGGTATGTCCGTCTATGTGATGTGCCTTTTGATCTGTGATACAACGGATCCTAAGTATGTTTTCTGCTACGTTTGTAATCGGAATTAGTTTTCGGTTTTTGAGGATTTTAGTAATTCAAAACCCAACAGTTTCCTTTTATACAAACAATCAATACTAATTAAACAGATTACTAGATACATAATTACAAAGACAACTAGGACAACTAAGTATGTAATGGGTCTAGCGCTATTTCAATTATTTTTATGACCATGGGGCACAAGCAGAGAAAGCACAACCAAGCCGGAGACCTATAACACATCCCGTAAGTTTCATGAACCAATAAATTCTATACATTTTACTTATACTGATGTTCCTAACTTATAATAGTCAGCACGTAATAGCTCAATGGATTTTATGACAATATGCTTGAGAAAATTATAATAAGTCATATAGATGTCAAATCTAGTTACTTAGCGAAACACGACATTAAGATTTTTAGACATGATTGATTCACATCATATTTGTTGCCTACTACATGAATTATGGCATAATGCATATTGCGTGATGCATTGAATTATGGTGGATATATGGAATATTCATGTCATTTGAGAATATCTATTGATATTGCTTCCATGGTGCATTAATTAAATTCATAAAAAAATGCAATTATCACTACTTGATCTCACATAATTAATGCTGATTGCAAATGATGATTGCCACTTGCTGAGCCGTAACCTTGCTTTTCCCTTCTTTTTTCATTTTGAACGATGCAGGACTTCTTCTTTTTTGCAACAAAGAATAATATTAGAACCTCGAATGCCCCAAGATTTCTATTAAGTGTGAACGTATGGACCTGTTTTCGCTTAAGACCGCTAACCACTGCGATACTCTGATTAACTGATTGACGCTAGCTTCTTTGTGGCCGAAAAAAGTATAGATTATTGGCCCTGATGGACTCAATTATTGCACAAACTGACAAACAACTTAAGGGTGGGGTATTCTCTGTCATCACAGGCTCGCCAATGAAAAGAAAACTCTGCTAGCAACCTCTGATTAGTAGAACTTCAGAAAATTATCTTCGAGGAATTAGCTTCCATCTTTTGGTCTTCGTTTTTCATTTTGTAATTGAAGTATTTGATGTCATTATGCTAGCTTTTGTCACAAGGCTCGCTAGGGAAAAAAACTTTAGTGGCTCCATCGAAAGGGCAATTCCCAACCTCCAAGTAGTTGTCATTTCTTTGCTTTTCCTCTTTATCAAGTCATCAATTAAAATTTAACACATGACTATTCAAAAGACATACAATAAAATGCATAACTAAGCATAACTTAGGTCTAACACTTATTTGTGCATATTAAATATATACGATATGAGGCAATCTCTCTAATGTTGAAAAAAATCTCATTAGAGTTGTCTATAGATGTGATTTATAAATAGTTCCATTGTCTTCATCATATCAATCTTTCAGAGATTGAATTCCGAATAAGAAAAGTGCTGTGGACTCATATAGAAATTGGTAAAACTAAACTTATGTGGATCAAAATTGTTGACAATGCGAAGTTTTTACTCCCGTTTACATTTAACTTTTTCTTCTCAATCATAGAAACGCAATGGGCTAGAAGATGAATTAGACTTACATAAAGCGACATGTATTGTTATTCTAAAAATGGATATGTTGTTTAACCAAATGTATTGAATAAATGATTCAGCAACAATTCATCCACAATAATCCAATGGTAGGTAGTTGTGTTGGTTAAAAGATTATCCCTCATCCCCGAAGTTACGAGTTCGAAACCCGCAGTTGCTAGCATCTTAAGTGGGGAGCCATGGTATTGGGGTCTTGTCTAGTCTCTTCTGAGGTATAGGGGCCTTGCCCTTTAGTGCCATCTAGGCATAAGGGGGCTCGTGGTAGAGTCCTTAATTACCAAAAAAAAAAACAACTCATCCACAGTATGGGTTTTTTATTTGTGTGAGAAAACGTTAGATGCTTCACATCATCATTGGATAAGCCACCGAACTCATTATTCATGTCAAGTGCCGTGAATTTTTCCCTTTTCCTCTAAAGAAAAATATTATGATGAAGCAGACTGGTTTTTTTTTTTTTGGTCGAAAGCAGACTGGTTGAATAAACGATCATTTCGTGCTTTCGAGAGCACCGAATCATCTTTTTATTTGTGCATCCATAGCGCCACTTTACTTATGGTTTAGAGATATTCCACTAACAAAATGCATTAGTTCATGGACATAATCGTCGGTAAACTTGAACTGTTAGTGAGAAAAAAGTGGCCAGAAGGCAGAGATTTGTGTCTAATGAGTAAGAACTTATTAACTGGAAAATATATACAGTAAATCGGAAAAGTTGAAGACATTCGTATGGAGTCTACTATTTTTAATGAGGTCAAATTCTATTTAGTTTATGCACCAAATGTAATAAATAACTTTTTCAAAATAGATTACTATACCACTACTTCTTAATGCACACCATTGGTCATTTCGAAAATTCATACGTTATAATATCACTCGTGCGAATTTAATCCACTAAATCTCAATTATTGAAAGAATAGATCTCAAATGAGACCCGCCTTATATAATGTGTATGATCCAATCATTCATGGTAAGTAGAGGTGGCAAAATGGGTCAAAAACTCATATTTTAACTATTATTGGATAATGTGGATTATAAATGGATTAGCTTAAAAGGTTAAATGGGTCTTAAATGGGTCACTTAACAACCTAATGAGTCTTAGATGGGTTCTAAGTATATCATAAATGAGTTGCCTAATTAAAATTTCGAAAAAAATTTAAAAAATTATCAACTAAATTGTATTGGTAAAATTATTTTAACAATACATTTAAAAAAAATATGAAGCAAATTTTCCTAAACTTAGTTAAATATTGAAGTGTTTGACAATGTGGGTAGGGTTGGATATGGGTCGGGTATGAGTCTGGTCGGGTATTGTATCGTATGAAAATAGATCAAAATGGGTTAAATAGTTCAATATGGGTTGGCCATTTTTTGACCTAACCCGATCCATCCATTTGACACCATTAGTGGTAATAACCAAACACATAAAATAAAATTTGAATTGAGGGAGATGACCTTAGTGATGCAAATGGATCAGACTTTTAGTTGTGCCATCAAATCCTTAGTCATAATAGATGAAATTCATTTTTTAGATTGTGGGCTAAGGCCCTAAATATTTCATGAAAAATCATGATTTGGAAAATATTTTTCTAAAAATAATTAATCAAAAAATATTATCATCATCCATGAAAGTGTTTAGACAAAAGTTGTTGTCAACAATGAAAATATTTTTCCTTTATTAATTTTAGTAATTATTTGAAGTGATACAAACAATCATTTTATATAAAAAAAATTCCAAATAATTTATTTTCTACAATATAAACAAAGCCTACGAATAAGTTCAAATTTGAATCCCATGATCTTATTTTGTAGATGTAAGAGGGATTTGTCCAGCAAGTACCACCAAAATTCAACTTAATCAATGCAAGATTATGAATCCTCATTAGAAATTCTCAACATTCAATTTCTTGTAAATCCAAGTTGAGTTCTAATATTTGAGTGTCTTAATTTTTCTTTTCCTTTTTTTAGCTTTGAAACCCACCTTCCTTCAGTTGCATTTTCGACTATATTCTAGTTTCGATAATTGGAGTTAATTTAAGCTGAGATTGACAATTCCAAATTTGATTTTATTAATTGAATGGGGAAAGTCTACTTGATGATGAACACTGATCTTGGAAAAAGCAAGAAGTAGGAAACTTTAGAATTTCTCTTTGCTAAAAGACAAAAGGCCTTTACCTATTCGCAGCTGAAGTACCAACAATTTCCAAGGTAATTTTGAAGGCAAACATAGTTTGGAATAAATATACTAAGGGTAAATTAATTTGGGATAAATAAGGCATGCATACATTAGTTTGAGAGTATTTACGACACAAAAATTAGTTTAGGATAAATGTGGCAATATACTAGTTCAAAATTTTTTATCCTAATAAACCAAAACACAAACATAGTTGTTTGATAATGCTTGGCATAATTAGAATGATTAGTAATGAAGCATATCATAATTAGATTGTCAAAAAAGTAGGCAACTATAACATCCTGAAAAATGGGTATCAGTTTCAGGGATCGATTACAAGATTACCTTGATTGGCCCTGTGATTGACCGCGGGATGACTCAGATTGGCTATTTGAATCGACCATGAGATACATCACGTTGGTCATGGGGATAGGACATAGGATCACTCAGATTGACCACATGAACCGGCCAAGGATCATTCGCAGTGGTCATGGGGATTGATTCGAGATCACTCGAATAGATTAGGGTGATTAGCCGTGGGATCATTCACATTGGCCTCGACCATTCCTAGGACGCTTTGGGATTGGTTGCATCGATTGGCAATCAACTATGAATCGACATGGATCAGTCATAAATCGATTATGGATCAATCATACATCTATCGCAACCTACCCGAACCTCCTTGGGAAGGGGGATGGTAAAAATGTAGATTTAGAGGTATCACTCGTAAAAAGATCCGAATTAGCATCACTAAAAGACAGCTAAAAAATAACGTCCAATTGTAATCCGATTTGATTCATTCATTACAAGTACAGACTCTCCCAAGTCCATACCTTAGGTGATGCTCAGACGTTTTTATTTTTTAGTAATTCTTTAACAACCTAAATATTTCAAGGAGTCACTACTAGCCTATAGAAGTCAGCTAGAAATTGATGGAGAAATGGAAGTGTCCTCTCGTACCCTACAAAACCAAAAATTCTAAGATTCGGGGACTTGTTTAGGTGAACAATTCTATTAGCGCCATTTTAGTACCTAACTAGTTGGTCGTTCAATATAAATTAGTCACACACTCTTGCTCGTCTTTTAAACTCTAAAAGATCATTTAAAGCCGCTAAGTGTCCATGCGATTATTTTTATGGGGTCATTTTCATACAAATCTAAACGAAGGCTAACTTGACTTAGAAAAAAAAATTAACACACAATTTATTGAAAGACAATGCGTGAAAGTAAACGCTCAAGATATTGAAGTGCAATGCGAAATAAATATTAACATAATTAGAAGTGACCATGAGAATAAAGAAACCCGTAACTCGTCCGGTAATTAGAAATACATGGCCTCGTTATAAGTCTCGAGACATGATGCCTTGGAAGCTAATTTTAAAGTTAAAAATGAACTTAGACCTAATAAATTGATTCAAATGAAGCTTAAAATAGACAACATTAGTCATTCATTAGATAAAGTGATCCAAAGTCTAAGTAAATTTTGTCAGACAAACACATATTAATTGATACACATGTCTAAATTAGTGTACCCTATTGAACTTAGGTAAACCTTTACAAAATGAAGACTGGAATGGACATCGATCTAAACACCACCAACTCCGTGCGCTCTATATTCACAATTAAGATGAAGGTTGTGAAGGACATTCAAGCAATTGCCAATTCATTTGTGGCCACCGCCATCAATTTCTCAAAATTCATTTGGATGAGAGTTTCGAACGAAGCGATTTCAATTTATTCAAAGGGGCATGTTAAAGATGTTGAATTGGAGTACCTTAATTATAAAGGTCTTCTCACAATCTCTCAAAAGGACTTTTAATCCCATCCATTGATGTGGGCCATCATTTTTTGCTATGAGAAACACCTCACATAACCTATACCAAAGGTCTTTCGAAATGTTAGCAGTGAATACTCTTTGATCAATCGAAAGGGTCTTTCTAAGGACCATAATATAGGCAAGGTCATGGGCTTACACAAAAGGTAGTCACTTTGAAGCCAAAAAAGAATATCCAACAATATCTCGACTAGGTTTACAAATCAAGAACCCTAAAGAAAATATAAGAAATAATTGCTTCCACTCGGGGTAGCTTCTTCTGTAAAATATTCACATCCACTTGAAACATCCCAACTAGAAGAGGTTTTCGGGAGGGGTTGTAATATCGGTTCAAAGTGAGGCTTGAAAAGCTTGTACTTTTTCAAAAAGGTTTAAAAGGAGGCCAGCGATTACCACATCATCATTACCATCTCGTTCATCTTTTTTTTTTTTTACTCTTGAATTCAATTTGTCTTGAGAGTCCATCAATTAGCCATGTTCGGAATATCATAGCTTTGCTCTCTTTTTTGCATTTTGCATGAGAGCATTTTTCTTATGAGTATGCTATTTTTTATGTATCTTTTTTCTCAGGCATTTTTTTCTAGATACATTTTTCATGAGCATTGCCTTTGCTTTTACCAAGTCCACTGCTTTTTCACGCCCCCTAATTTCTGCTCTCTTTTTTGTATTCTCGGGACTATCAAGACATTCTCAAATATTATCATTTTTTGGTAAATCATGTGCCTTGGTAATCACCACTTGGGTTCTAAAAAGCAATTTCAAGACTCAACTTTGCTAAGCAATAGATATAAGTGTTTGGGTAAATAAGCGAATGCTCTTCTTCACTTTGGGATACTTCGAGCTTCCATGAAAATCCACCTGTAGTTATCACAAAAATGTTGATGCAAATGGATGCAATAAATTATTTCTACATCTTTTTATTCAAGTATAACCTCCTAAACTTGCCCCGGTGTGGGGTGGTTCTTGACAGGCTTATTTGAATAATTCTTCTCTTTCAGGCTCAAAGTGGCAAGGAAGAGAGTATATAGGATAGAAAAAGGAAATGCCTTTTGTCATTTCAATCTATGTATTGACCGCGAATAAATCTTTCTTCCTAAGAGAAAGTTTTTTTCATTTTTTTCATTCAACCCTTATAGTGTTTATGGGACATGTTGCCTTTTGTCATCTTAAGTACTCTTATCCAGTAGAATTAGTATTCATTCTTACGTTCAAAATGCTTCTCCAAACTGTTTGCCATTGGGAATTTGATGCAAGATACATGTACCAAAACATTGATTGACAATTAAAGAATATCATTCACATTTTTTTGACAAAAATGCCTTTAATTTGTCTCGCACTCTCTTTTTTGCCACAAGCTTGGCAAGACACAAAGCCACTTTGCGCTTCAAACAAAATCTACTCTTACCCTCATGAAAAGAGTTATAGAGAAAGAAATACTCACATGTCTCCTTGATGGCTATCGAGCGATCCTGTGACATAGTAAAAACATTATGTCAGTAATTGATTTTGGGGGTAAGGAATTGAGAACGATATAGTGTTACCCTCAAGCTCGACATAGACGCGTCGATGCTTCCCCCGAACATGGTGAATGTTGATGATTTTCCCTAAATCTTGTCGTTTCAACTTTTGGTTCTTTCTTACCGCAAACGTGGGAAGGCATAGAGCCATATTACGCTCCCAACAGTTTTTTTCTACTCTTCTGAAAAAAGTTTTAGAGAAATGAATACCTACCTATACTTGGACAGCTAGGCAATCCTATAAAACAAGAAATAGAACTATGTCAATGGATAGTTCTTGAGGAATTAAAATTGAGAATAATACAATGTTACATTTTGGCTTGTTCTTCTGACATCACCATATTCTATACGAAGAGGAAGACCATATGTTATAGGTAGCATCAACAATGGTATACTGGAAACAATACCGAATTATCCACCCTGATCATTTTGAGTTTCTCATATGAAATCCCTAACCTGAGGTTACTTGGCACTCCATTTTTTAGAACTAGATGCATTTTTAATGAAGTGATTTGCCCCATAAACTCTTTATTGTTATAGACTTCTCTCGAATATGTTCCAGTACATTTATGGATCACATTGTGTTATTCAAGTATGACACGCCCCTCCATCTATTATCTACGATGGTAATGAAGCGAGTTATTCCTAAACTTGATTGAATTTCATTTAGAAACGATATACATTCTTTTTCATTGATATTGGTGATTTAATCTGCATATGATTCCTTGTCAAGAGTGGGTGAGGTTTGCCCAACAATAAATAGTGATTTGTCAAATCGAATATTTTCTTGTGCTTTGCCAATGGGATTGTTGTCACCATGGATGAACACACAACGCATATACCCTTATATGCGAAATAAGAAGGGGACAATTCGTTTACATTCTCAATTAAATTAATTAACGTATGACACATCTTTAAATGCCAATTCCAAGGATTGTATCTGATCAGACTGCATTGGTGCCTTCTTGGTCAAATACATTTTGGCGTGAAGCCTTATAATTTCAACATGTATAACTTCACCAAGCTCGTGACATCCTTTTATATAAACGTCTTATGAAAGAGTCATGTCATATGCAATCTAAATGTACGAATTTGAAAGCGAAATACATCAATGAATTAGATAGTTTAGACATTTTATGTCTCCTAATCTGTCTTATCATTTTCCCCAATGAATACTTTCCTTTCACGTCCTTCTGTAACTTCAATTGAAAATTTCAATGCTTGACGGTCCATGGCAGCATCTTTCCTCAAAGCGGCCACAAGTTGACTTCGTTTTGTTCACAACATCCGGAAAAAACTAAAGTTGATAATTCCAAATTAAAATGTTACAATTCGAACGATTACACTTTTACCATCTTGGGGTCTTTCTCATGAAATTAAGTCAATGTCAACACTTATTTATAGGAGAAGACAACATTGAAGTGAGAACAATATATGATAACTAATCAATCATCTGTACTCATGAAAAGAGTGAATTTGTTTTTTCAAAAATAACTTTAGTCATTGTAAAACATTTACTTCACAAGGAGAATCAACATAGAATATTCAAGTTGCAAATCATTTTCTGTAATGGAACTATGATTAGAAAGTCGTGGTGCTCTTGAAAATTACCTCATTTAGGGGTTTTCATTTGCGTTAAGCATGCCCCACATGATTAAGGTGCTTTCTTTGGGATCATGACAATTCAAAATGATAGCATCTTGACCAATAATCAATTAAACACAAAATTATCAAAATGAATCACACTAATCAACCCGAAAAAAATATATCAAACGATACTTACAACCTTTTATTCGGTAGCGAATAAGGATATGCTGACTACAAAGACAAGTCGCATGTGAACTAGTGAAAGTTTGACACGTAAATGTGGGATTCTAGAAGGCTTAAGGCTCCCATTCCAATTATATTTGAAGGGTTTTCCTGCCTGCATTTTCGTCAGATAAGTTCCCTTCATCACTAATTAGAATGAACGGGATTAAGAGGGGATTACCGCGGGTTATTCCTTTCGATACCTCCTAAATGTTTCCTAATCATAGTTTGCGTTTTAGACACAAGTTGTGTGCAAAGGTTAGTGATGCAAACATGAAACATGCATTTGTATTGAAATTAATCAACACTTCAATATAAGCCTCGCATACATTCCATATATCAGTACACCACATGCAAGACAAGTGTTTTAGAACCACTCCACCCCCTATAAGTCCCAACTTGGGCTAACACTTAACAAATGGTTAGTGGACTAACCTCGTTTTCCACACAACTTCAACATGCAAAGTAGTTATAAAATCTAAATCAAGTTAGATAACAACCAACAAGTTCATTATGGCCAAAGTCCATTATGATCAGTAACCAGGTCCCCAGTAGAGTCACGAAGCTGTCGCGACTTACCTGAACCTCCCCGGCGATGGGCATGGTAAAAAGTTAGATTTAGAGGTACCGCTTGTAAAGAAATCCAAATCGACATCCCTAAAAAATGACTTATAAGCAATGTCTAATCATAATCCGATTCGATTCATGCATTACGAGAATAGACTCTCTCATGTCTATACCTCATTTAGGGGTTTTCATTTGCGTTAAGCATGCCCCACATGATTAAGGTGCTTTCTTTGGGATCATGACAATTCAAAATGATAGCATCTTGACCAATAATCAATTAAACACAAAATTATCAAAATGAATCACACTAATCAACCCGAAAAAAATATATCAAACGATACTTACAACCTTTTATTCGGTAGCGAATAAGGATATGCTGACTACAAAGACAAGTCGCATGTGAACTAGTGAAAGTTTGACACGTAAATGTGGGATTCTAGAAGGCTTAAGGCTCCCACTCCAATTATATTTGAAGGGTTTTCCTGCCTGCATTTTCGTCAGATAAGTTCCCTTCATCACTAATTAGAATGAACGGGATTAAGAGGGGATTACCACGGGTCATTCCTCATGCGGGTTATTCCTTTCGATACCTCCTAAATGTTTCCTAATCATAGTTTGCGTTTTAGACACAAGTTGTGTGCAAAGGTTAGTGATGCAAACATGAAACATGCATTTGTATTGAAATTAATCAACACTTCAATATAAGCCTCGCATACATTCCATATATCAGTACACCACATGCAAGACAAGTGTTTTAGAACCACTCCACCCCCTATAAGTCCCAACTTGGGCTAACACTTAACAAATGGTTAGTGGACTAACCTCGTTTTCCACACAACTTCAACATGCAAAGTAGTTATAAAATCTAAATCAAGTTAGATAACAACCAACAAGTTCATTATGGCCAAAGTCCATTATGATCAGTAACCAGGTCCCCAGTAGAGTCACGAAGCTGTCGCGACTTACCTGAACCTCCCCGGCGATGGGCATGGTAAAAAGTTAGATTTAGAGGTACCGCTTGTAAAGAAATCCAAATCGACATCCCTAAAAAATGACTTATAAGCAATGTCTAATCATAATCCGATTCGATTCATGCATTACGAGAATAGACTCTCTCATGTCTATACCTCGCTTGACGTTCAGACGTTTTCATTTTTTAGTAGTTCGTTAACAACCTAAATTCTTCAAGGAACTGCCACTAGCCTATTGTGATTGGTTAGAAACCGATCGAGATGTGGGAGTATCCTCTTGAACCCTACGAAACCAAAGATTTTAAGGTATGGGGACTTGTTTACGCTAACGCTTCTATTAGCTCTATTTTGGTACCTAACTAGTTGGTCACTTAATCTAAAGTGGTCATGCACTCTTACTTATCTTTTAAACACTAAAAAGTCATCCAAAACTGCTAAGTGTCCATGCGATTATTTTTATGGGGTCATTTTCATACAAATCTAACAAATGCTAACTTAATTTAGAAAAATAAATTAACACGTGATTTATTAAAAGACAATGCGAGAAAGTAAACACTCAAGCTATTGAAATGCAACGTGAAATAAACATTCACATAATTAGATGTGACCATGAGAATAAAGAAACCCGCAACTCGTCGGGTGATTAGAAGCACATGACCTCATTATAAGCATCGAGACATGATCCATCGGAAAAAGATTGTTTAAAGTTAAAAATGAACTTAGACCTAGTAAATTGATTCAAATGAAACTTAAATTAGACCACACTAGTCATTCATTAGATAAAGTGATCTTAAGTCTAAGTAAATTTTGTTAGACAAACACATATTAATTGATATAGGTGTCTAAATTAGTGTAACCCTATTGAACTTACGTAAACCTTTACAAAATGAAGATCATAGTGGAGATGTCTAAACATCACCAATTCCGTGTGCTCTATATTCACGATCACCATTGTCACGCTATGACTAAACATGTGCCAATCTCATCATTCTAGTATTCAATCAAACAATCCAACATATGCATAGAATCACACCAAGCCTAATCATGCATATATGAAGTAATATTAAACATGCAATCAATTTAGAAAGCATGGGAGCCAAAATACCTAGTTGTCCATCAAGGACAATTTCTTCAATTTTCCGAAAATTGATCTTAGTTAATTAACCTAGGCCTATTTTAGTGTTCGAATTTGAATTCTAAACCGAACTTGCAATTTTTATATTTTTCGGAATTTTTTATAAAAATGTTATTAATTATTAATAAAATATTAAAATATCATTTTGTTATTATTTTGACATTAAAATATTACAGTATTATGATATGAGAGACTCGGGTCAAGCTTTGAATGAACCCGGATCCCGAGATCCGGGTCCATTAGAGAGCAAGGGCCTAGGTCTCTTAGAGGTTCGGGCCTGGCTAGCCGAAAGGGTCCATTTTCCTGAGATCCAGGCTGGACTTGAGATGAGTCAGATCAGGCCCAGCTACAAAGGTCCAGATATATGGACCTGGACCCATGGGTAGGGCTCTCCCACTCCACTCACGAACCGGGCCACAGCGGGAATTAGCCTACCTCTAACAAGACTCAACCGAAGAAAAAGAAAAAAAGAGCTTGCTTGCAAACAAAAAGCCCACATGCGACCACACGCGAGAAAGAAAAGCCCACCCATACAAGAAACAGGCCTGCCTATTGGGCGGTGGCCAGCTCCAACGACGGAGATAGAGGGGAAACCGAACCTCGCAACGCCGCACCTCTGCTCTCCAGGTGCACCCAGCGACCAAAGCTAGGAAGCACGACGCTGCGAGGTCCGAGCGAGATCGACTAGTCCGGTAGCTTTGTCGCCAAACGGCACTCAAACGAAAGGCCGAAGCTCAAGGAACCAACTTGGAGAAACTCTCACAGCTCACTTGGACAAAATATCAAGCAGGTGGTGCGCGGGTAAAAACAAATGGTTCTAGGGGCTGAACGAGTCCGGATCCTTACCAAAGATGCTCAACGGACAAACAAGAGGTATGCATGACATGAGAAAGGTTAGGAAAGAGGAGCGAAACTCGCTCGAACCAGCGAGTAATTGTCTCGATCTGAGAAATCCGAAACTGGGACTGAAGCTCCCGAGCGAAGTCAGCCTCCCTACACGGTTCAAGGGGGGCTGGCCAGCGGACGCGCTTGAATGGATTCGAGCCAAGTCGTTGTTGGCCTGCGAGACCCCCCTGGCTGTGATCCTCGAGCCGGTGGGACACATAACCCGAACTATAGCTTACCGGGAAACTGGGCAAGACTCCGCAATAGGATCTCGTGAGAGGCGTCGTGGCCGGTATCTAGGTCAGTGCTGGAGTCTCCGAGAAGCTCTTTTTCCTTCCTCTCTGTTCTGCTTTCGCCTCCCCTCTCCCCCGTCGGTCCGAAGCCATTTCTCTCCTTGTTCTCTCTCTCTCTCTATCCTTTCTGTCCGTTCTCCATTGCTCACGTCTACTCCTCTTGTCCATGGCATGTGAATCTTGTGCCTGCATTTCTCAAGGAGTCAGTCAGCAAATCTTCGACGGGCAGGTGAAGAAATCTGCATTCAAAACTGGGGCGCAGAGCAAGAGCAAGGGAAAATGAAGAGGGTTCGCGCGGGCTGGGAAGCAGGCTCAGGGAGGTGAGCTTGCAGCAGGAGCTGGGGGCTGAGGGAGATGGGCCACACAGGCTCGGGAGGAAAATTGGATGAGGCTGGCCCAAACAAAGAGAGAAGAGGACTGGCGCGCGTGGGCATGGCCTACCCGAGTGCGGGAGAGGGTCGGGCCGATCAGGCCCGGTTCGAAGGGGGCTTTCTTTTTTTTTTTTTTCTTTTTTTGTTTGTTTGTTTCTTTCTTATTTTTTTTTTATAACCGAGATGTCCGGGCCAGCTTGTGCGCACCTCAACTATTTCTCGGGAGAGACTAGCACAGCAACCTACTGCCATGGCCCCCCACTTAAATCACAGGCGCTTCCCCGGGGAATCGAACCCAAGACCTCAACGAAATCCGAATTCGCCCTAACCAGCTGGGCTACCCATGGGTAGGTATTGTTTCTTCTTTTTTTAACCTTCTTGTTTTTCAGAAAATAAAAGAAATTTCTAATTTCTAATACGAAAAAATAGCATCTTAACAAAATGGGTTAACTTAGAATTTGAATCTAATAATAGTAGCCACCTCCACAGGAGCGATCATCCCCATAACAAAATAAATACGGACCTCCGCCATACTGCAGCATTTCCTAGATGTCAACATAGCATATTATGCAAAATATTACGTCGGGAAGCGTTGGTTTTGCTTACATCAGAGCCATAACAATCATGTGGATAGGGCCCACTTCCAACTCCAAAAGCATCTGAAGCAGAAAACCAGATGAAGAATCGGATAGATATTGATGCTGCTAGAATATAACATACCAGCATAGACACTTTCATGTAATGGTAATGAAGAATACGTATAATCAAAACGAGACTGTACTCCACGTGGCTCCATGTAATCAGCATTTTGATCCTGAAAATGCAAGGAGAAAATAATTTGTTGACTACAAGAGAAGAACTCAGATAAAGATCATACTCACAGTAGAAGACATCAGATGAACATGATGATATAATAGAAGAAGAGATTTAATAAAGAGAAAAAAGGGGAACAACAGTGGAGATACTTACTATCATAGGAAAGGGACGCTTCAAACCATGAGCACCACTTTCATAGAAGTATGGATCATCAAACTGCCTGCCCTCAAAATGGCCGTTGTATTGTTCTTCAGGAGAGTAAGGTAGCCGTCGAGAAGGCAAATGCATGCCAGGGCCTCCGTCCAGATAACCACGCCATGTTCTACCAATAGGCGTTCTTGAAGACGTGCCTACAGGGACATGACGACCAGACATAAAGGCCAGCTCGTGATATGTCCCGTCTCCCCCCTGCATTAACTCAAGACATCAAACCAACAACACTAGCCGTGTCGCAGTTATAGACAATTGTCAAATAAATCATAAACCTTTTATTATTTTATCAATTCAGTCTTAAACATTTTTTTATACCAAATAAGTCTTAAACCTTTTTGCAATTTTACCGATTAAGTCCTTCTGGCGGCTTTTGGCCGGAAAATGCCTACGTGGCGATGATAGGACCTTGCCGGTGATGACGTAGTGATGACCGGACCCAAAAAAAAAAAATTCTATTTTTTTCTCTTCTTTTTCTTAAAAAAATACTTAGCCAGTGAGCTCAATCGGCCACCGGAGCTCGCCTGCCACTCTAGAGGGTGGCGAAGCCCTCGCCGGTGGCGAATGAGAACATTCTGTAGTCTTAGTAAGAGGGGGAAGGGTTAAGGATTAGGCGGCGGCGGTGGCGGCTAGGGAAGGCGTCGCCGCCCTCGCCCGCGGCTGGTGAGGGCTGGGTGAGGCCATCTACAGTAGCTCTCCTAGCCCTTGCCGGCCACGGGTAAGGGTAGTAAGGGCTGGGGAGGCCACTGCCACAACCCTTGCCCAGATCTGGGTGGGGCAAGCTCGCCCATATCTGCAAATCGTGTGATATGCAACAGCTCCCCCCATCCGAATTTGCAGCAGCTGGGCCTGCAGATCTGGGCGAGCTTGCCCCACCCAAATCTGGGCGAGTGGCCTTCGCTAGCCATGCAGGCTGCAGATATGGGCTAGCTTGCCCCGCCTAAATCTAGGCGAGGCGGCCTTCGCCGGCCACGGGCAGTGGCGGCCTCCCTCGCCCTCTCCTGTGGCCGACGAGGGCGGACAACCCTTTGGAGTGGCCAGCGGCCGGCAAAGCTTGCCGGCCAAGTAGTTTTTTAAGAAAAAAAGATTTGGGATTCAGTCATCTCCATGTTGTCGCGATGTCATCACCAACGAGGTCTAGTCTACCACGTTGTCGCCACGTAAGCATTTTCCGGCCAAAATCCGCCGAAAGGACTTAATCGCTAATTTGGAGTGGCCAGCGGCCGGCAAAGCTCGCCGGCCAAGTAGTTTTTTAAGAAAAAAAGATTTGGGATTCAGTCATCTCCATGTTGTCACGATGTCATCACCAACGAGGTCTAGTCGTACCATGTTGTCGCCACGTAAGCATTTTCCGGCCAAAATCCGCCGAAAGGACTTAATCGCTAAAGTTGTAAAAGCTTCAGAACATATTTAGCATAAAAAAGGTTTAGAACTAAATCGGCAAAGTAGCAAAAGGTTTATGACATATTTGGCAATTGTCCCGTAGAAGTTACTAATAGAAGAAAGCTAAATCAACAACCTCGTCTTGAAGATTGCCTCCCATTAAAATTGAAGTATGGATTATCAAACTCGTGGTCATAACTAAAATGCATACTGCTGCTTTGACCACGTTCACCTTGATGGAAACCACGGCTATGGTAATTCCCTCTATTATATGAATGTTCTCCCCACCTAAATTCCCTTTCTGTTGATAAAAGAGCCTAAGTTAGATGGAGATGCGATAAAAAAATGTGAAGCAGCAGATTCAGAAGGTACCATATCTTGGAACAGTGCCAACGCTACTGCGACAAGATAGTCCACCCTTCACTGCCTGAATTTTAGGCATTATATTGGAAAGCCTTGCTTTAACATTAACCAACAATGTCCATATAAGCAACGTTTTAAGAATTCCACTCAAGCAATTGTTAAAAGAGTCGCTAAAATGCGTGCATTCTGCATCTTCTTTGTCGTAAACAATAAACATGGAGGATAGAGGCAGTAAATAAGAGACAAAACTTAACGATTTTAATCAACAGAATTTGAATACATTCACCTAGCTTAGTGCCCAAGGGAAAAATGGCTCACAATTTCCTTAAAATCTCTTCTTTTCGAGTAAACACGTCTCTTCCATATATTCAGTAGACAAAGAAGTACCAAAAAGAAGAAAAGAATAAACACGAAGAATTATTGTTGTGTGACCATCACCTAACTCTGAAGTATCGATTCCATCAACACAAGCAACAGCTGCCTCATGGGTAGAAAAATCAACAAACCCAAAATCTTTCCTCTTGGCAGTCGACATCTTTCGAGCAAAGGAATATACGTACAATCTCTCCAAAAGTTTTAAATTGTTCTCTTACATGCTCCTCATCCCAATACGGAGGAAGCCCATCAATTGTTAGAGATATGCAAGATACACAAGATCATACAAAGGAGCAAATTATGATTTGATTGTAACATTTTGTATCTAGATTAATTCCTTCCTAATTTGTATACATACAATGTGATACAAATATTTAGCTGCTTGTAACAATCGAAATAATGAAAAAGAGTTTCATTCTTCCAAGAATTTTCATCGCCTTTCTGCTGTTACTCCATAACTTGTGACATGGTATCAGAGCCTCGGCTTTCATCAAACTTCCGCAATTCCTTTTTCCCGAGTTGTGTTTGTGTTTCTTGGTTTGGTTTGTTGCTACATACCTACAAAACATATCAGAACATCGCATAGAAATTCAACCATCACGTTATGCAAAATAGAGAATCAATGGGTACCAATTTACCTTCATTGCAAGCTTCTGAAGTCCGGAATCCAAAATCCTAGAACCCCACCTCCACGAACTTACCTACTTCCACCTCCAGGAATTCCAGAATTCTTGACACATCTCAAGAACATAATTTTCAAAATCAACCTGTGCATTGGAATACCTATCTGACTCAGTCGAATCTAGGGCAACCTATTCCAGGTCATCCTTACCAGTTTTTGCCATTTCATATGCCATCAAACATGTGGAATGTTGGATTAAACCCAATGACATCATTGCGGGGAAATCAAAGTATTCAGAATGCTGCTCAGATCCATGGAGGTCTACCAATCGTAATTGGGGAAAACTCAACCAGTGGTTCTGAACAGCAACACGCGAGTTATATCAGCGGGCCCAATCCCTTCACAGTTTTATAATCCTGGGATTCTACCATATCAATTCGCTATTGGAGGTAATCGACCAGAATTTGGTGAACCCCTGTTCACATCAATAGTCGATGGTCCGGAAATACACCCCATTAGTCAATAGCTCACCGGCCCCAAGAACTATGCAACGTGGTCTCAAGATCTATGGCGGGCTCTAGTGACGAAAGAAAAAACATGGGTTTCTCGACGGGACTATCCATGTTCCAACCGACCAGCACTTGCAATGACAATGGTGAAGATGCAATCAATTGGTCCAGACTTGGATTGAAAATTGCATCGCACCACATATCGCCACTAGGCTTCCACCCACAGGAGATTCAAAAACGTTGTAGGAAAGCATTAAAGAAATGTATGGAAAACTTGATAGGGCAAATATTTTCTCGCTCACACAGGAACTTACTACACTTTGCAATGAGCTTGAGGCCATAAAAGAAAAATTGGAGGGACCTAAAAAAACCCTTCAATAGTATTGACGGATCAAAGAGCAAGAGATAGTGACCAAGTTCCTTTTGATAATAAACGAGACTTACTTACCGCTTAGGACGTAGATCCTGGCCATGGAACCCACCCCTTCTCTTGGGCGAATCTATCAGCTCGCGATTCAGGAGGAGAGTCAGCGCCATCTTGGATCATGCTAGAGTCGGATATGCCATCCTGCTTGCAACCTAGATGAGCCAAAGATAGATAGGATTGGGCGACAGAGGATCAGGCAGAAATGGAACGCAATGGGTTGCGCTGGGACTCTCGGACAAAGGGGGCAAAATTGTTGTGCTAAGATTTCCAGAGGGCAAAATCGATGTGTTGGGGTTTCTAGAAGGTGGACGCATGGATATGAGAGGTCGGACGAACGGCCAAGATGAACGGGGAAAAATTGATGGGCATGATCTCTTCTTCAGATCAGACGACTATGCTCTGTGCTTTCTCAGATCAAACAGTGGTCGCTCCACTAGCTTGGCAAGTGGATGAATGACCCACATGCCGCCACATCAGCCAAATCTAACGGCTCTTATTTTTGTGCAGAAAGGTGGCTCAAATAATTACAAAGGGAAAGGCAAATTATACTGTGAATATTGTAAAAGTCCACATGACACTGTGAACGCATGCTGAAAATTGCATGGGATGCCTTGGAAAAGAGACAAAAAGGGGCAAGAACATTCCATCAATCAAGTGACTGGACATAACACTAATCAACCTTTCACCCAGGATCAAATTCAGCAAATTGTGAAAGCCTTGCGACAATTTGATTTTTCTAACAAGAGGCAAGCTTTTTAGGTATTTCAAGTTGCCTTAGCTCTATTTCCCACAATGCATGGATAATTGATTCAGGTGCTAGTGACCAAATTATCTGCAATGAAGGTTTCTTTTCCCATATTGAGAAAATCATGAATCCCATATTTGTCACTCTTCCAAATGGAATTACTACACTTGTGAGCAAAATAAGAACAATGCACCTTAGTCAATATATTACCCTAAATATTGTGATTTTTATACCACAATTCCAATTCAATCTTATTTCGGTCTCTAAGGTTTGTCAGGATCACTCTTGTTAAGTTTCCTTCGATTTTGACAATTGTCTGTTATAGACCCCTTCGATTGGCACACTAATGGTTTTGGGTAGATTATCAGAGAGGTTATATTTCTAGGTGCATTTTCCTAAAAAATTCAATCTTTCATGTATTTCAAAGGATAAAGAATCATTGTGTAATACTATTATCAATGATAAAGATTATTCTTTCTCACCAATGTTTTGATCACAGTACTTCATTTTCGCATCCTAAGTCTGAAATTTGTTGATTGGCAAAGCAATCACGAACACTATTTTCCACAAGCAATACTCATTCCACTAAGATTCTCTCTTATTTATGCAGATATATGGGGACCCTATCATGCTCCTAATCATGACGGATCACGAAATTTTCTCACAATTGTAGAAAATTACTCTCGTGCTACATGGATTTTCCTTATGCAGTCCAAGGGTCAAGTTCTTTCTTACTTACGAAATTTCCTCACCTTGGTAAAGAGTTAGTTTCAAAAATCTGTTTAACGCATTTGAACAGTAATGGGAAAGAATTCTTTAGCCACGAGTGTAACTTATTTTCTCCTTGCACGATATTTCACATGAAGGCTCATGTATGTGCACCCCTCAACAAAATGGAGTCGTTGAGTGTAAACACCATAATCTTTTAGAAGTTGCTCGTGCCTTGAAATTTGATGCCTTTATTTATGAAACTTTATGGGGACATTTTGTGGTTATGGTAGAATGTCAACAAGAGCTCAAGATGGAAAGACCCCTTCTGAGATGCTTTCTGGTAAGAGACCCAAAACCCATCATTTAAGAGTTTTCGGCTGCTTATGTCATGTTACCACCTTTAGTATCACGCCCTGTCTCCTGTGCATGCGGCAATCCCCGATTACCTTCTCTTGACACCTTTGAAGAGATAGTGACATCCCAGGTTAGTCGCGGTTGTCTTAGAAATCAGAGTTATAAAAATACACGGAAGCAAGGTAATTAAAAGATCTACATTCCTTCTTGAGTCAACAACCAACATTAGTTCTTCCATCAAAATATAACCACTTACACAATCCATCATTAAAGCAAAAGGCAACAATTCTAGGAGAGAGAGAGACCTCGACCCGCAGCTATGCAACAAAATACATTTAAGCGGGGGTAGGAAGTATATCAAAAGGGGATGGGACGGCCTGCGGGCTAGTATACACCAAGAGACCTAAGGATCTATCACACAACCATCCGGGGGATCCGCTCCGTTAGGGTCAATATACCACATGTCGTAACCACCCCATGGTGTCTCATGCAACTATGTGTAAAACTCCAATGGGCTTCCATTGTCTCTTGTATAAGCTATTCAATACTGGTGAGGGACCCATTTCCAAAGGTCTCTGTCCAAATCCCAAATCATCCTTTCATATTTCTCAAAATATTGACCATTAGACACCACTAGTTCATCTACTACCCAACTGGCATCCTCCAGGTGGTCAGGGACATTAGGTCCTTCTAGTCCTTCCTCCAGCAAATCCTCCAACCAAAATTCCTCCGAGGGCTCCTCCTTCTCGGGTAGGTCTCCCTCCCATGGCTCCTCCTGCGGGGGCTCCTCCTCCTAGGGTTTATCTTCCCACTCATCTGATAACTCCTCATCCACCTTTATCTGGTCTCCATTTGAGTCCATGGTCAGCTCCTGAAATGGTTGGGGTGGTGGGGGTGAGATAAGGGAATATCTTAGTGAGTTTTCGCCTATACCAGAATTAGGATAACTATCGCCCCAGGGTCCTTATTCACTCTCCCTCGACGATAATTAGCATAAACCTATCCATAATCACCTAACATGTATTCTACCTCTAGCTATAGGTGATCGGCTCCCGACCGGTTCCCTGTTCCCCTAGGAGCCGGGAACCGATTCTTTATTATTTGGAATTGGGAACCGGACCAAACTGGATTGGGCGGTCCGATCCGGTTCCCCCTCCCCGGTCCGGTCTGGTTCCCGGGTGGGTAATTATTAATTACTGATAAGTGTATATCTAAGTATTATGATAAAAACTAATAACTTCATAGAATATAATGATAAAAATACAAGCAAAAAGATGCAACGGCACATCTGGGTTTCCCTGTGCCATGAAGAAATGTGCATTAGGGTAATCAATGTTAACAATCTTCCTATGCCTCTCTAGATCCACCATCCTTGAGAACAACTTGGCTTTGGCAGCCTTGTATTTCTCCTCCATTCAATTAAAATCCAAATTTTCACGCATCAAGTTTGTGAAAACTGCAATGTCAAAGTCGACCTCGTTATGCCTTCCCATAGCTAATCCATGTGAAGAAGCCTCCATAGCCATTCTTCAGTCCCATTACGAAGCATTTTGGCCATCAAGTTCTGGACAACATAGCATTCAGGTCTGTGTTTGGCAAGTCCAACTTATTATCCCTATGCACATAATAAGCTACCATGCTTAACATCCCAGTCCTCAATCCCATGGCCTCATACATCCCTTTGATCAGATACGAGGTGCTAGTTTTCCCATATATCCCCGTTATCCCAATGACTACCATGTGCCTTCAAGGCTACCTATAAACGACGCTGCTAGAGCAGGCAACACGACATTCTTGTCCTCCACAATCATCAAAGCCTTACAACCCAAAGTTTCCTCTATATCAATCTCCATACTAGCCACCACAACAACTACACCTCTCTTATCAGCCTCATCAAGAACAAATGCCCATTAGCTTTCCTCCCAACATAGCACTCAAACAAATCCCTTGAACTTACCACCCACAAATCGTGTTGAATTCTCATGATCTCGACCTCCAAGTTTCAATAAATCGAAACTGGGACAACCTTGCTCTCATCCAAGAGCTCAGCTAGAGTGTTGCTAAACTTGGGTTTGACTATCCTAGCCTTAGTCCTACCACAAGTATTGAAATCCAAATCGAACGAAGAATCTGACGCAGACCTACCACTACTCCTACTCAAATTACCACTCACCTCGTCATCAAAATCCCCATCATCATCAGCATCATCCTCAAAGACGACTTGCATCTCTTGAAGCTCCTGAATTTGCTCCAAGTTCAATCTGCTTCGGCTCCAACTCTTCGACCGCATCAGCTAATTCCTCCCCACCCACCAAACCCTTCTTGGAATTCGGCTTCAACAAGTCCTGCTTCATGAACTCCCTCCGCTTCAAAGCAATGGCCTTGTCTATCTTCCTGAACAAATCATCTCCCGTGTCCCCCGAGCCCGACGCTCAGCTTCCTTAGGGGCGTCCTCCACGAGGAGGAGAAGAGCGCGAGCTCTCGTAAGAGGCGATACAATATTGCTGGAGGCGGCGATTGTGAGTTTAGGAGAGTGAGGAGGCTGTTATACGAGAGGCGGGAGGAGGACGAAAACAGAGTAGCTGATGTTGTTGCTAATTAGGGTTAGGTCTCGTGGAGAGGCTCAGAGGAAGGTGGAGAAAGAGACATGCTGTTGTTATCGTGCGTGGAGAAGGCTGGAGAGCACTGGATGTTCTGTTCTTTTTTTATTAATAAATAAAAACAAATTGGTCCGGTCTAGTCCGGGTAGGCGGTTCCACCCTAGAATCGGGAACCAGCCCATTTCTTTTTAGAATCGCTTGGAATCGACCAGTTCGAGCAGTCCTTGGGCGGGCGGTATGGAATGCTCACCCCTACCTCCAGCCAAATCCAAACCCTTCACTACCTAAGGGTCAAGCCATAATACACCAAAATCTGACTAGAAAATAAATTGCATATTAAATCAAATAACTACTAGCCAAATAAATAAACTACTAATTAAATAATTTGCTAATAAAATAAATTACTAATTAAATAAAGACATTACTAATTAAATAAGTAACTTGCTAATTAAATTAATAAATTACTAATTAAAATAAATAAATTACTAAGTAAACAAATAAATTGCTAAATAAAAAAAATCGTGTAGTTAATTAAGTAAGGTCATCCACAACCGACCTGAGACCCTTGTTAAAATTTATCCATGATTAAGGCCTATCATTCATCTAATTCGTCCATCAATCGCCACGATCAACCACATTGTCCATTCATGCACTTAATTGCCTAATTTTCGAATAAACTGCTAAGACAGTAAATAGGCCTAATTGAGGCATATAAAGTCCACTCACCTCAAATTAGCTCAATAGACGTTTGGATGAAGTCCCGAAGCGGCTGCTGTAGAAAGAAATTTTGTTTTCCTTTTCTTCATCCTGGTCGAGCTAGGTCGAGATGAGTTGGGCTGGGTTGGGGCCGTCTGATCCGACCCAACTAAGATGGCTAGCTTGATTAGAGCTCCAACAATGGCGACGACGAGTTGTTTCGGCGAGCTTCGAGCAAACCTAGTTCAAATAACCGGGTCAGGGGAGGCTCTTCTAGGTTGTGTCTGATTTCTCCCTCCTTGGACTAAATCGAAGCTTAAAACTGGCCAAATTGTGATGCTGGCTCCTTAGCGAGTCAAACGGCAATGGTGCTGGCGGTAGAGGAGGTATGTGCTAAGAGAAATTGAGCCCTAAAGTTGGTGTTTCATGAGTTAGGACATGAGCTCGATTCAATCGATCCTTGACCAAATCAAACGAATTAAAGAGCTGAGATCAACTCACGAGAAGAGATAAGAGAGACCAACAGCGTTGGCTGGGTCTCACCGGAATGGCTAGAATCGATGATCAAGGGCTCCGGGGAGCTTGATTTTGAGCAAATCTAGCTTCGTTCCAAACCTAGTCAATTCTAGACCAAATCAATCCAATCAATAGTCAAAAATAAGGTTTAGGGACCCCTAGGAATCAATTGAAAGCAGTGATTCATGCTCTAGATTGAAGGATTGAGAGAACTCACCTTTGGAAATTTGGTGAGTTTTCCAGAAACCTAGAAAATCTGAACTGTGAGCCTCCTTTCGGGGGCTGCTAGTAGTGGCTCAGGCGAAAATGACGATGGCGATTGGCGGCGTTTGGAAGAAGGCCTTGCAAGCTTCACAACGACACTAAGGCGAGAGGAATGGAGCTCTAAGCTAGGAGAAACATAGCTCAAAAGTGGAGGTGGTGGTTCGGTTTTGTGATTAGGGATAGGTGAGGGCCAAGCGAGTATTAAGCTCGCTGGTACCACATGGTAGCTTTCCATTGGTTGCAAACCACTCCGGCCATCCCTCAAGGTCGGTAGGTGGTTGACGGTAGCAGTGAGATAACTGTTGAGGCGATTGGTGTCCTTGGCAAGCTACGCACGCCAATTGCTTGTCAGTTGATCTTAGAGAAGAGAGAGAGAGAGAGAGAGGAAGATGATGGCCGATTTGCGCGGGGAAGACCGGTCTAATTTTGATTGGATTGGCCAAAGGTGCAGTTGGACCAATTAGACATATTGACCCGGTTCAACCCAACTTAATTTAATACTAAAATAATAATGAATATATTAAAATAAATTCGATAAAATTCCCAAAAAAATCCCAAAAATTCAGAATAGCTTCCCAATAATTTTTCTAGGTATTTTCGATTTAAATAGTTGCCAAGCTAATTTTTTGAGAATTAAATTAACTTTCAAAAATTTCCAAATTTTTATGGAAATTACAATTATTACCATAAAAAGTCATGGGGCCCATATTTCACGATCTAAGCCTGAATAATTCTATAATAAAATCCAAGGCGCCGAAATACAGCTGTTACATTGGGTACTCATGAAAAAATGGGTCCACGAGCATGGAGATGCATTTTCATGGGCTATCCAATTTTGCAGAATGGTTATCATGTGTATGATCCATCGACAGATGATTTCTTCATAAGTAAAGATGTCATTTTTCACGAAGACGCATTATAATATCCACACGAAATCAAGCCATCATAGTCATTCATTTCTCTCAAAAGACGATCTTCTTCAAGGTTCTCAGAATATGCACATTTTTCCAATAGGGATTCCAGCAACCTCTACCATAGAAGAACCAACACAATCTTGCGTTGTACCCAATGATCCAGTGGAGATATATCCATATGTTGATGAACGACATGCCACCATAGTTTCATTCAATATTCCGAAACCTACTCCAGCTTCTCCATCATCAATGCCTACATAGATTCCTCTTCGGCAATCCAGTCGAAACACTTGACCACCTACCTGGACAAAGGATTATGTCTATGGATTGACACAATCACCAATTATATTACATCCCGCTTCTTTGTATGTATTGTTTGCTCAACTATATGAGGAACATAGGTGTTGCATTAATAGAATATCATATGAACAAGAGCCCTCATCTTACAAAGAAGTTGCTAGTGATCCACGTTGGCAACAAGCTATGGAGGCTAACTTGAATGCTTTGGTCGAAAATCAGACATGAGATATGGTTCTTTTATCGCCAAATCGAAGCTGTAGGTGGGTGTACAAGATCAAATTCAAGGTTGATAGCTTAGTTGAACATGATAAAGCTCGATTGGCTGCAAAGGGATTCACAGAACGAAAACATTTTGATTATCACAAGACGTTCTCTCCTGTTGCAAAAGAAGTTATGGAGCGCCCATTTTTATCTGTTGCTATAGTTCGTGATCAGCAATTACATCAAATGGATGTGCATAATACATTCTTACATGGTGATCTTGAAGAAAAAATATATATGCAACTTCCACCAGGTTTACGGTGATAGGGGGAGAATAAGGTATGTCATCTCTGCAATTCTCCTTATGGTCTTAAGCAGGTTCTAGATAGTGGTATGCCGAGTTCACAACTACACTCACTTCTATGGGTTTCTAGCAATGCAAATATGATTATGCTCTATTCACATGGTCAAAGGGTACATCAACTATTTACCTCATGATATAAGTTGATGATATACTGATCATGGGAAATGATGAAGGAGCTATTAAAATGTTAAAGGACTATCTACATGCTACTTTCCACATTAAAGACTTAGGGCTTCCTAAGTATTTTCTTGGGATTGAGATTGCTCGTTTAGAATTAGGAATTTGCCTTAGTCAACGAAAGTTCATTATGGAGATTGTATCAGAAGCAGGATTCTCAGCTTGCAAGCCTACTGTCATGCCTGTCAAGCAAAATGTCAAATTGACAACAATTGAATATGATGAGAAAACATCATTTGATGTCAATGATCCCTTACTCTAGGATCTGTCTTCCTATCAAAGACTCATTGAGAAACACATATATCTCACTATGACCAAACCAGATATATACTTTGCCATACAAACATTGAGTCAGTTCATGCAAAGACCGAAAGAATCCCATATGAATGCAGCTTTGAAGGTTGTCAGATATTTGAAAGGGTGTCTAGCACTTGGAATACTACTGTCTCGAGATAACAATTCAGAGATGACAACTTATTGCATATTGACTATAATACATGCCCCATGAGTCGAAGATCTGTTAGAGAATTTTGCATTAAACTTGGGAAATCCTTACTTTCATGGAAGACGAAAAAGCAATCAGTTATGTCATTTTCATCAGCTGAAGCTGAGTATATAGCCATGGCCAAGACTATCTGTGAGGTAGTGATGCGTGCATTATTGTTGGATCTTGGTATTGAAATTGAAAGACCAGCGAAGTTGTTCTATGACAACAGTGCAGCCATTAAACTTGCAGCGAATCTTGTCTTTCATGAGAGAACAAAGCATATCAAGGTGGACTGTCATTCACTTGAGATAAGATCCAAGAAGGAGTCATCAAGACTTACGGAATTAGAACTATGGAACAACTTGCAGATATATTCACTAAGGTACTTTGTCGGAACCAACATCCATATCTTTTGAACAAGCTTGGTGTCTTGAACATATACCAGCCACTAGCTTAAGGGAGAGTGTTGGAGATATGCAAGATACACAAGATCATACAAAGGAGCAAATTGTGATTTGATTGTATCAATTTGTATCTAGATTATTTCCTTCCTAATTTGTATAAATACAATGTAATACATACAAATATATAGCTACCTGTAACAATTGAAATCAATGTAAAAGAGTTTCATTCTTCCCTGAATTTCCATCGCCCTTCTGCTATTGCTCCATAACTTATGACGTCAATGAAGACATATTTCACTTGAGCCATGACTTCCGAGTCAGGGTCACGTAATGGCTCGGCAAAAGCAACTTTAGTTGTTCTCTTTGAATGACCAAAGAAAACATCAGGCTTTTGAAGCTTCTAATATGCCAGCATTGCATCATCATGGCAAGAAAACTCGGGAAACCACGACTCAAGTTGAGCAGTTGGAACAAGAGTTGTATCTAATGACCACTATTTGTTACAATCCCACTTATCACAACTAGCACACGAAAACATAAAATATTAATAAAGTACAAATCACAATCATGAATATCGCTAAAAATTGAATTTTAGACTAGTAATTTTAGATTAAACACTTATCATTGGACCTTATGAAATATTATAGAATTGCGCAAAGACATAAAATAAGAAAAACACAAAGACTTGTTCTACATTCTAGGTTCTAGGTAGAGGTTCCATCTAGAACATCAAACTTACCAATCCAAATAAACTCTCCAATTTTTGGAACCTAGAACCTACCCTACTTACCATACACTAAGGATTGGGCTGCTTCCCACCAATCTGATTTCCAGGTTTCCTATTTTATCCTGAAATCAGGCTCACCCTTACTTAAAATTGTAAAAGTTGTTGCTCTCTGCTTCATTCATCCGGATGATCATTATTACTCGTGGCCAAAACTTACCCTCTCCTTGCTAAAGAATTGCATGTGAAAGGACAAGGTCCTTTACAATCATTGGTCCAAGATAATTGGTATTACTCATGCATAGGGCCATCAAATGAGTGTGTTGTGTTGGATTTGGGTTGGGTTGAAGATAATATTGACCTTAATTAACTCATTGAACCCACTTTGATCTATTAATACAACTTTAGTGACCCGTAGTCAACTAGACTCATATTTTTACAACATATATATCTAATGCAACATATAAAAATTCATATCACCCATTAACCCACTTTAAAATCTTTATGTATAAGTGTTACTTGGATAAAAATCCATATCAAATAAAAAAGTTAATTATAATTAAAAAAATCTGCGTAAATGTAGCAAAAAGTACAAAAACATTTGCAAAAATCATGAGAAAAGAAAAATGAAAAAGGCAAAAATTTCAAAAAAAAATTAAAAAACTGCAAAAATAATCCAAGTTAATGTTGACAGTGCCAAGTCAGGATAGCATATACTGACTGGATTACTAGGACAGTGATTTCTAGTCAAAAATAGTGTATTTTGAAAATATTTAGAATTAAAGTTGCTAAATTTAAAAAGTTTAGGACTAATTGTCACCATATAATAGGTTTAAAACTTTTATTCTAATAAATGAGAAAAGGAAAATTAAGTAAAGTGATCTCATAATGAAAGAATCCAAAAACGTTAAAAGTTAAACGGACACGGTGGATGTGAAGTTATGGGGTAAATATATCCCCAAATGTAAAAATTAAAGACATCTGCAAAGTCGTTAGATGATTGAAGAGGGTCTCACAAGCTGGCATGAAGAGCTATGGTGCCGTTAGTTTGAGATTTTTCATTAAGTAATACAATTTTTTTAAGTAGTTTTTTTTCTTTTTATTGAATAATATGACTCCCACAAATAATACCAGCATAGATATATATATATATATATATATATATGATATATTGTTATAATGATTCACAAATTAAGGATATTCTTTTTGTTTTCAATTTTGAATAGATAAGAAATCTCATCTTATTTCTAAGCATTTTATGATAAGCCCACTTTAGCCGATCCAGGTTTATTAGTAGATCCGCGAGAGCAAAAGTATGCACCTCTTCCCAACACATAAAAAACCATGAACACCGAGCAAAAAGATGTACGTATAAGGGGCAAAATCGACTGTACAATATTATTACATGCAGCGTCAATTAAGTTTTTCTAGCATACACATGGTTTGCAATGTAAATGGTACAACAGCTAAAAAGCAGTAAGCAACCCAATTAGAAGGAGTTAATTATGGGTATGAGGTAAACCATTTAGACTCACTTATAGTAAGACTTTGTTTTTCAAACCCTTTCCAATCTACTTGTAAATTTGGGTGCCCCACTTTTACATCAATTTTTATAAATATGAATGAAATAATGGGTCCACCAATCTATTTTGCCACCTCTACTCTTGCACAATACTTAATCCTCTTTTACCAAAAAAGATCTCGTAGGAACTCGTGACAAGTCCCCTCCGATCACCGGTCTCTCCCCCTCCGAGCCATTGTATACATCCAGGTCATCTTAAATCTTGATTATCAGAAAGAGAAACGAGCACAAAGGAAAAAATTGTGAAAAATGTAATATAACTATGTCATAGGTAATTACACATAATCGACTATCCATAATTGATGTTAGGATAATAATACCCTCTTTCTTATATACATAGCGCAATCATAAAACCTCTTATGTAAATCCTTTTTCATATAGGCAATGTAGGCCATAATCTATTAAAAGAAAATCCTAGAAATGCATACCAACCCATTGTCCCCCACTTCAAGCTAGCCTTCAATTCCTCCAACTTCATTTTCATCACAATTTGTAGCATCACCTCATTACTTCACATTTCCATCCGAGGACATCAACACCTTCCCCTTAACACCAGTGGATCTATGGTGAAAGATCTAGTGCGATCACTTAGAGGGGTGTGAACAGGTGATTTCGAAATCTTTCGCGGAAGTATGAAAAAAAAAATGCATGAAGCGTGTTGTACGAATAAATTAACAAGAGCAACAAGCTTAATCAGATAGATAAGATAAGATATCAAGACACAGAGTTTATAGTGGTTCGGTTTAACTCAAGCCTACGTCCACTCTCTCTAGCTGACAGTCTATTCGCTGAATTATTTATGAATCAAAAGAGTTACAGTTTATGATCACGACTTCACAGAGTCTTTTGCTCTCTGAAAGCAAGTATATCGCACTCTTTTGTTTACAATGTAAGTGCACAGTAAATGAACAACTCTAAACTTTGGAATTATACTCTCGTTCGCGTCTTTTTGAAAGACTTGAAACATCCCCTTTATATACTCCTTCATGCCTACTCGACCGTTGGCACTTTCCAAATGAATTCTTCCAATCAACCCGTTGGACAGAATCAATCAGGGAGATCTCGAGCAATCTTATTGTGATAAGAGCCCGTCAATCCTGGTCCCCATACAATCAGGATTTTAGTTTCCATAAGTGAATACTTGCCACATTTACTCGATCTTTAGAAAATCCAGTATATCCATAATAATATTGATAATCTTGATGAGAATAATTAATCATGTTAATCCACTAATAAGCTATCTGAAATCTATAAGTATCAAAGTCGTAAGAATACTATCTTACATAAACAGTTGTCATAATCTGGCTTCACAGACTTCACTGAGTATGCCACTCCAGACGATACTCTGTCTGGCATCTCCAGACGTTACTCTGTCTAGCATCTCTAGACAATACAATGTCTGGCCGCGACTTTTGTCATCTTCAGAGTCCTCTTGTATTTGACTTCAAGTTTTGTCACTGACTTTTGTCATCTTCAAAATAACAATAGAGTTTCCTCTAACATGCAGCATCATACAATTCATTGACGACAATTATTTCTCAAATTCAATGGAGAAATCAATCAAACAGTGCGCTGTTTGACCCCAAGAACAGCATCGCCTTCCATCTCATCTTCATTCATTCCAGATATTCGTCAATCCACCATGATAGCATTCAAGTCGATGGTCACCTCGTCGAATAGAGGTCTAAGAGAAATCTTGAACTCTTCATATTCTTCCTACTTCAACCTATTGTACATGAAACGGAAGAGTGTGGAGAGCATGATAAAAACCGGCTTCTAATTTGGCCACTTTGTCCTTCAGCACTTCTTGACACCAAAATCTCCGTGCATCGTCATCAATTGGTTTCCCTTTCAACGCTTCAACCGCCTCTGCGAGAGTGCCAGCTTTGGGACCTACTTTGTAAACTTTGATGCTCTATAGAGTTCCCGATTCAATCAATTCGGATGACATAATAATTCATCTTCATAAACTGATTAAAAAATTCTTGCTCATCTGCTTCAACACCTTAAATGAGTCCAAAGTGTAAGTAAGAGAGATAGTCACGAGCTACAGTGCAGTGGACGACAACATCAGCGCCGTAATTGCCTCTTAGGCATTAACAAGCGGCAGCAAAGGCATTGTCCAGTGCGGACAGCTGTTGAGCATGGAAGAGGATGAAGGGGAGAAAATAGACAATAAAAACCATTCTAAGATAAAATTTCAAAAAAGAAATCAGTCCTTTTTAAATTGAGTTGGCACTCCTGTATATCAATGTGCATCACTCTTTACTGAGGAAGCAAGTCACCATATTGAGCTATACTTTGAAAGTTCAGATGAAAAAAATAAATAAAACTTGAAGTACATGTATGTCAAACAGACAAAATTTCATTCTAAGTGTCATTGCACTTTATAAAAAACAAGAAAAATCTGATAATAATGAAATTCTTTATATTCTTCCAAATATTTTTTATATTTACTTTCCAATTTCAACTAGTTCCCATCAATTTGTTGATGATTGTAATCCATATTCCACAAAACAAAAAGCAAGTTGAAAGCAATGAAGAGTGGGAAGACTACAGTTCTTTACTGTGCCAAGCCGGTTCCTACCAGTGCTGCAAGCAACTAAAACACATCAACCTCTCGCGCCCATAGTGAGTCATTCTTTCAACTGCAGCTTTCGCGACCAGAAGTGGTCATTCACGTCAAGTAAGAGAACTCTCATGGGAAATATTTGGTGAAACTCGCGAGCTGCACTTGCCCACGCCTCCATCACTGAAGGGTGACTGCCACTGCGATTCAGGCCTACAGGTAATTACATACAGTATATATGTAAAAGTAAAGAGAAGAGAGATATACCTTCATGAACCAGTGGAACAATAATAAAAAGATTTAACAGTATAAAATATATGTCGGAGAACATAAACCACAGAGCCAAGGTTGTTGCATTTCCTAATGGAATTCTTTTACATGTACTTCAAAAACCTGCAAACTAACATGCTTCTCTTCCAACTATCTTGCAGAGCAAAGGCCACAAGTCAAAATAGCCAAATTGCTCTCCAGTGGAACCTCTTTCATCATTTTCACACTGCTGGTGACAAACTAAATCTATGTGACTATTTGGTGAAAACTTCATTGAAAGAGTAAATCGTTGTAATTTATGGGTCATGTGGGAGGGAAGAATCATGTCAAATTGGCGAGCCGAGCTTTATGCATCTATATATAAACTCATATATAGCTTTATGCATTTGGGGTTAAATTGGTTCCTAAACGAGGCCCTATATTTAGCTGCATCCGAACTTGCCAGTCACAAATCAAGGTCCTTGATGAAGGAGAGCTCATGGGTGAGGTAATTGAGGGATGGAATACGGAGGACATCTCGGTCGATGGAAGGTCGGTGATTGTTACTTATAGCTGGTAACTTCTTTCATGGCTATTTGAATTTATTCCACGTCAAACGCCATAATTTTTTTCCTTCCATGAAGTTATCGTGTTGACCTGGATTTATAACTTTGATGTTGAGGAAACATAAAAAAGTCCACTTGATTGAAAAACGAGTAAACGTTCAAATGGTGATGAGAATTCAAAGGTAATATTATTTTGAATAGGTGATATATGATGGGTTTTTTTTCTTTATTTTTTTTGTTGGACTGAGGACTAGCAAGGGTCGCCAACCAACCCTTACCAACCACAAGCGAGAGCATCCTGACCTTCACATAGTGGCTTGTGAGGGCCATGACGCTTGGTGCCAATAAGAGTCGGCCAGCAACCTTGGCCGGCCTTTAGTCCAAAAAAAGTAATGAAAACAAGAAAAACAAAAAAACAATTAAAACTTTCAAAAAATTATTTAAAAGCATGTGTCGGTGCTAATAGTGTCATATATGACGGCCAATGATTATATTAATGATTTTGGCCTAAATTGACAGAATATACTTAATTAGTAAAATGCAAAAATATTTAGGATTAAATTGACATAAGTATAATAAGTTTAGGTATTTGATAATTGTCTCCTAAAACATATATATATATATATATATTGCTACAAGCAACTGAGCTTGATATACAAATGGAAACAAATAAAAAAAAAATTCCAAGTACTTTGATACTTCACAATTGTGAAGAAAAACCTTTTTGCAGCTTGATCAATATTGTGACATTTTACACATCTAAATTATAAATTATGAAGCTTAAGCTTGATTTGGATGACTATTATTGTGATAAAGAGGAAATGTATGAGTCACAAAACGAAGAATCTCAGTACTTGGCGAAGCAACTTGGAAATGCTGAGAAAGTTAGCTTTAGTGCCACGGGTGGTTGGAGCTGAAACAGTGGCTTTTTCTGGTTCTATATCTTCTTTGTGGTTCACGTGTTTTGGAGAAGATGGTAATCAAGTCTAAGATGCGCAAAGCCAAGAAATGGAAATCTTCCAAGTCAGTTGATCTCTCAAAATTGCTCGAAGTTGCACCAAGATTACGCTTGGATGTCCTTCCGTCACGAGCATTTGAAGAAATGTCAAAGTCTCATTAGTCTCGCGGCATTGGTATCTTAGTTATCACTTTCGGCAATCATGAGCCATGGCTCTAGATTGTAGAAGAATGTAGGGTTGAATATCGGTTCAAGGTTTAACCCTAGACTGGCCAACATAGTTGGTCTTGATCCGGTTTCCAAAGAGATTAAACTGGTCCCTAATTGTAAGGCCACTGAAACCTATATTGTCTGAGTTGGTCCTTGGTCTTGAGGCCTTAGGATTAGTCCAATTCAGACCAACTTTGTAGAGATATATATATATATATATATACATTTTCTCTAAATCCTAGACATATAATTTAAAGTGCCTAGGCCGTCCTCTTCTTTTGCGATTTTCCTCTCTCACTCTCCCCCTCTCCCTCAATTTAGATTCCTCCCTCTCTCTCTCTAGTAACAATTTTCTCCCTGCTTCTTTATTCTTTACTGGAACTGATCATCCACAACAAAAACTCTAGGAACTTAGCAATTTAAATTGATCATCTTCCATAGCCAATATCTGCACCACAAAATTAAGTACATTCATACTCAGTTTTAAGAGGAACAGGAGCTGAGAATCTTAACTTAAATGATCACATTCAAATTGCATGTTCATCAACAATCACAATAACAATTTCTTTTTGCTAATGCTTGACTGAATAACTTTAACTTGAATAGACATCTTACCACTAGAAAAAACAATAACAAAATGAGGCTTGAAGTTTGTGGATCTATTGTTGGTTTGTGTCTTCAGATTTTTTGAGGGATCTGTTGTTGGACGATTAAGTCCAACTTGGGTTTCTGGCTAGGGAACAAAATGCTGAAACGTGGGGGTTCTGTTGTTGGGGTGCGATTTGTATTTTTTTGTTAATTGCTAATATATGTAGGTCGGCAAGTTATGAAAGGAATGGACAATTGAATGTTTTATGCATGGAAGTCTGTTGTAACTTTTTTTATCTTTGTTTGGCAATTAGTTATTACATGCTAGTACCGAAATATTTATGTGAACTAGATGAATTCAGATGAGTCTACACATTGAAGTTGAATAAATAGAGGTGGTGAGATGTTTTATCAATTGCACTAATAGTATTTTAATTTAAAACTACTGTTTGGTATTAACAATGCTTGTCATTTGTTTTGCTTTTAGCTATTCAGAATTTCAAGTAATCTTTTAAGAATAAATAAGGTCTGAAATTGTGTAATTCATGGTTTATGCTAGGTATTTTGAACTTTTTATTATTTATGTTAATTTACTTGTTCGTCTTCTATGGTTTATTGCTTTGACAAGTGGAAATTTCTGTTGTGGCATTATCTTAGATTTCTATTATATTTCTCTTGAATCAATCACCTGCTCAAGAAGGATCTCGTCGTAGCTGTTGCGTCCAGGGACATAAAAGGAGTAGATGTTCAATGGTTTATGGACTCCTTTGGCAAACCGAGCAGGTGTCTTCAAGTACGATTCTTCTTCATAATAAGTTATCTTTCGTGGCATTTTGACTAATTTGCCATAGAAAGAAACAGGTCTTTGGTGGAACATTTGCTTTCCAAATTTATAGCCATATCTTCCGTGGGGTGTGATAAAAGGTAAATGCTTGCTCTGAGTGGCTTACCTCCTATTGTGCCTTGAAGTTATTATAGGCACTTTTCACTGTGGATTGCCCTGTTTTAGTATGCTCCCATGTCAATAAATCTAATGGACCTTGTGGAATAAGATGGACAGCTAGGATTTCATTTGTAGTCCCTTCATCGAACATTTCTCCCACTTTTGCTTCATTACATTTAAGTTATCTCCTTACCATAAGCTCCGATACTTTGGTTGGGTCATTTCTGTTGGTAGGGCCTCCAATTACTCCTTTAGGCAACCACTTATCTATTCGAATATTTATCTCCTATCCATTTCCAACCACCCATCTTGTAGATTCTTGAATGACATTTGACCCACCAGTATGCTTTTCCAACCTAGGAGGGTTTGGAACGCTTTAATGCATGTATTAGGTCAATATGAGGGTAATATAACCCCTTAAATATATCACCCCATAAAGAGTTAGGGTTTTGGATGAGTCTCCATGCTTGCTTCCCTACCATAGCTTGGTTATAAGTAATTAAGTCACAAAAACCCAACCCTCTTCCATCTTTCCTATGTTTTAGTTCTTCCCATTTTTTCCAATGCATCCCTTTATGAGCTTCATTTGTTTTCCACCAGAAATTTGCAATCTTTTCCACCTGAAATCTGCAATCTTTCTCTCAATAGCTCGGCATATAAATATAGGAATTTTGAAGATAGACATAGCATATTGAAGTAGTGCTTGTACCACTATTTTAAGAAGAATTTATTTCTCTGCCTTTGACAGAATATTTTCTTTCCAGCCCTCAATATTCTTATTCACCTTGTCTAGGATCCAAGAAAACATATGTTTATTTGATTCTCCCTAGTTAGAAGGGATTCCTAGATACTTCACCGTTTTCTGAATTTCTAGCACTCTAATTTCATGTGTCATGTTCCTTCGCAAATTAGTAGGGCAATTCATTTTGAAAAACATGCCTCATTTGTTTAGATTAACTGTTTGATTAAATGCAAAACAGTATTGGTTTAGCATGGCAACTACGTTCTGGCACTCCATTACCTTCTCATCAAGGAAGAATATTAAATCATTTACAAGTAGTTAGTGCAATAGAATTGGGAATCGAGAGTTAAATCATATCCCTCTTATATTACCAATGTCTACCTCTTTTTTCAGCAATACTGATAGAGCATTAGCCATGATAATAAATAGGTATGAGGAGAGAGGATCACCTTGTCTTATTCTTCGAGTTGGCTGGAAGTAAAGTAAGGTTTCACTATTCATTTTGACACTATAAGAGATTGTGGAAATGCATTTCAGATCTAAGAGACCCAAAGTATAATGAAACCCATCTTTAACATAGTTGCTTCAAGAAAATTCCATTCTACTCTATCATATGCCTTTTTCATGTCTATTTTAAGTATCGCATGGAACTGTCGTCTTTTCTTCCTAGTTCTTAGCTGCTAGAGGACTTCCTTAACAGTAAATTTATTGTCTTGAATTTGACGTTTCCTGACAAAAGTACTTTGTTCTTCAGCTATTAATCCTGGGAGATATTGCTTGATTCTATTGGCCATGACCTTTGATATAATTTTAAATGTGAAATTGCATAGGCTAATAGGTCAAAATTGATCCATTTTCTTTGGTTGTGGTACTTTTGGAGGTGATATAAACTCTATTTAGCTCAAGATTTAAAGGACTTTAGTTGAAAAATTGTTGTACTTCCTAGAACAATTCTACTCGAATGTCCTGCCAATGATGCTGAAAGAATTTTCCATTTAAACCATCTGATCCAAGAGCTTTTAGAGCTATAAACTAAAAGATAGCTTGTTTAACTTCTTCCATTGTCACATCTCGAACTAATGCCATGTTTATCTCTTCATTGATGACATTAGGGATATGTTAAATGACTGGAGTGAAGTTCCTATCCCCTGTAGTTGTGTAAACCTCTTGGAAAAAGTGATTTACCATTTGCTTCAATTGGTTAGTTTCCCTGCACCATTCATTTCTATAATTTATTGACATGAAAATTTTGTTTCGTTGTCTTCTTTGAAGCGTTGTTTCATACTCCTTGTCCTCAAACTAGAAAGTCTCAAATTTAAACTCCTTTCTTCGTTTTTTGTTTTTATGGACAAAGATTAAATAATAATGGGCTGTGGTTTGATCCAACGGCAGGTAATGCTAGGACAACATCAACATGAAAGGAAATCCTCCAATATAAGGTACAAACAACTCCATCCAATCACTCTTTAACCAATTCATCCCCATCTCGATTATTTGCTAGTTCTAACTTTTGCTTTCAATATCCATGATTTAATGAATTTGGGCATACAGTATCTAACACTCACTTTTTCACTTTATTTTTGAACTCTTTTCTTTTTACTCATTTTTACTTCTTTTTAATTTTTTTTATTATATTAACCTTACTTTTAACTTGCACATTACTATTTCATGCCCCTTAGGTTGTTTTTTTTTTGGACTCCCTCTTTATGACGTATCTCTTTTTACAATAAACTAACTAGACTCTTGGACTCTCGTGGGTCTTCATCAATGATGCTCCAAATCATGCTGCTAATATGATGGTGATCTTTGCCTTGCCCAATATGGGGGAACAATCACCAACCAAGCTTATATGAGATGAATTTAGGCTCAATTGGCTGAAGCAATGGACATAAGTATGTATGATAAAGAAAGAAAAACTTTTCATCATCTTAAGGCATTTGGATTTTTGTATGAGTTCATTTACAATAAAGACACTTGATGATTGATGTAGGTGGAGCAAAAGAGTCCTATCCATTTGTCACCTTGTAATGTCAACCTTATCTCTAGTTTGCTCCAGCGTGAGGGATAAAATATAAGATAATTCCTCAACTGTTTAGGATCAAAGAGGGTTTAAGTAATAGATCTCTTCCAGTGTTTGCAATAGAGAACGAACCACTCTCATCATCTCAATCGTCATACCTTTCACAAGAAAACCTTTTATCTTGTGGACATGAAATTTTTCTCTCAATAGGAAAGGTATATATGGAAAAAGGTGTGAGATACAATATGAGGAGCTTCTCATCCCTATTCAAACCGGAGAAAAAGATTTGGCATCTTTGAGGATTAAATCGCTGTCCTATGAGAGTTGCAAATTCTATAGAGCATCTACAGGGCAAAAGACAGAATTTACATCTCCGTAAGCGAATAAGAACAACTCATCTACGAAGCATAGGTGAGTGATCCATTGAGTTAGGTTTAAGAACATGGAATATTGCATTAGGTTTTACCATGTCATGAGCTTTCATGTGACCAATCTTTATCGCCACACGAACTACCTTTACCTCCCTTATAGTAGTTATGCAATAGATGTAGCCACAATAAGAGACTCTTTGAGATCTATCTTCCAGTGATGAAAGCAGTTTGGTTGAGGCCGATGATCAAAGGAAGCATGTAGCTTATATGTTTTGCAAGAAGCTTAAGATTTGATCTTGTATAGGACATTGAAGCATGAAATAGGCCTAAAATTCTGTGAGGCATAAATGATTAGGAACCTTCGATACAAGCGAAATTAATTTGAAGTTTATAGATTTCAACATTCTTTTTTAGAAGAAGAATCCATGCCAGGTTCCTCAATGTCTTGCCCGATCATGGTCCAGGTGCCTTTGTAAAATAGAACGTTGAATCCATCTGGATTTGGGGCTTGGAAATTGTTGAAATCCTTTATGATTCCGAGGGTATTTGATCTTTAAAGCTCTGGAAAGGTAACAAGATTATTGAAATCTTCATGAGATAAAGAAGCATACCCCTTATATGGAATAAATGTATGATTGAAGTTACCAAGAAGTTGTCGACAATATGAAATAACTGAATTCTAGAGACCTCCACGATAATAGCAGAGCCATCCTTGTGCGTGAGATGATTGATCCTTTTTTGGGCACTCCTCCGCATCATGTAGGCAAAGAAAATCTCACTTTTGTGGTCACCCTCCTTGAGCCATAGATTTCTAGATTTTTGTTTGAGCAAAACTTCTTCATGTTTGCTAAGAGCAAGAAACTCCTATAGTTGTGCCTTTTCTTCAGCTCGAGTAATGCGATTATGAGTGGCAATCACCAGCTCCTGTAGAAGTCGTTGCAGGCTCTCCTTAACCTTTTGGACCATTGTCTGTAATTCACCAAACTAAAATCTATACATGTAACAACCATGTTTTGGCTCTCTTTGGGCTTTAATATAGAATTATCTAAGTTTGGATCGCGATTTGTGGGTCCTGAGAATTTTTCCTAGTAATTATTGTAATTTTCATAAGATTTTGGGAATTTCTTGAAATTAGAGCTCACGCCACTACTCCCAAACGACTCCTACACATGCCTAAACCTTAGTTTTGACTCTTGATTAGATTAATTTGGTCTAGATTTGGCTAGGTTTTGAACAAAACTCAATTTAGCCAAAAACGGTTTTGCCAAAACCCTATTTCGTAGAATCTCGCCGTTTCGGCGACATTCACGTCTCGCCATTAGTGTCGTTCAACTCATAAGTCTCTCATGAGCGAAACCTAACCCTTTAATTCGATCGATTTGGTCCAGAATCGAAGGATTGAGGCTCGTTTGGTTTGTGTGTTTTGCCCGAAACCCTAGCTTGTGAACCACCGACTTTGTGGCATGATTTCTCAAACTCGAAGCCCTAACCACCTCAACCATCACCACCATTGCCATTCGATGCGCAACGAAGCCAGCTTCAAGATTTGGCCGATCTCGAGCCTCGATTTGGCTTGAGGAGGAAGAAACAAGCCATAACTCGACCGCCTCTGCTCTGACCCGGCTCACGACCAAATTCTAGAATCGAGTCTGTTCTTGGCTCGCCGAAGTTGCCAAAATTCGTCGTCGTCATCGTTGGAGCTTTGACTAGGCCAGCCTCCTGTAGTTGGGTCAAATTAGGTGGGCCTCAGCCCAGCCAAGTAAGCTCGGCCCAGCTCGGCCAAGATGGAGAAAAGAGGAAAAAAAAAGAAAAGAGAAAGAGAAAAAAAAAGGAGAATTTTCCGTTTCGCAACGGTTGCCTCGGATTTTCGTGCAAGGATGCCTTTTTTAGCAAATTTGAAGGGAATGGACCTTCTATTCCTCAATTAGGCCTATTTACCGCCTTTGTAATTTATTTTGATTATTAGATGAATGAATGCATTAATTTATGTTTTAATGCACAATTGGATTCTATGATTGAAAGTGGCGATTGATGGCCCAATTAGATGATTGAAGAGCCTAGTTGTGATGGAAATTTAGTTAGGGTCTTAGGCCAGTTATTGACGGCTTATTTAATTATGTAATTGGACAATTTATTTATTTAATTAGTAGCTTAATTAGTGTTTTGGTAAAGCATTTAATTAAGGATGCACATAGATACTTATTTATATAGTAATTTGCTTTACTTATTTTCTCAATAATTTATTTAAATTAATTAGCAATTTATTTAATTATTATTGCTAGTAGTTTAATTATTTAATTATGTACTATTATCTGCGAGTTATGAGACTACGGTTACTAACTTCGTTTTGTCAGGCTAAGTGGAAATTTTAGTACAGTGACCCGATCACAGACTACTTGACTCATAGAGATAATGGGCTTGCGATCGGATAGAACTAGAGTGTGAGCTAAATGACAATAGTTTGGCTAGAAGTGAGAATTGACGAGCAGGGACAACTAGGGACCCTGGGCAATAGTATTCGTAATTTTGGCATCGGCGATAACTCACTAAGATTTCCTCATATCTCACCCTACCACCACCACCCCTTTCAGGAGTCGGCCATGGACCTAGAGGAAGAGCCGATCGAATTGGAGGAGCTCTTGGAGGAGGAGCCCAAGGAGGAGGAGCCATGGGCGGAGGATTTGCTGGAGGAGAAGCCAGAGGGATTTGATATCCCCAATCGCCCAGAGGACGTGGGGTGGGTAGTCAACGAACAAGAGGCACCTGATGGACAATTTTTTGAGAAATACGAGAGGAAGGTGGGTCCCCTACCAATACTGGGTAGCATATACGAGAGAAGATGGAGGCCCACTAGAGTTCTATATTGAGCTACATGAGGCACATTGGGGTGGATACAACCTGTGGCCTACCGACCCTAACGGAGCTGATCCCTCATAAGGGTGTGTGATTGACTCATAGGGCTATTGGCTTAGACTAGTCAGTTGATGTAGGCCTTCCTTTTCCCTTTTTGATGTGCTGCTCCACCCGTGCTTTGATATATTTTGATTGTATAGTTGCACGTCCAGGTCTCCCTCCTAGGCCACTTGATGATGTATTTATTCTAGCTGTTCTCAATGGACCATGTAAGTTAATATATTTTAGTGAAATGACTGTAGTGGCTTATCTAGCTCAAGAAGGGTTGTAATTAGTTTTATTTACCTTGCTTTTATTTATTATTATTATTATTATTATAACTCTGATGTTTGAGAAGACCGCAACAACCTAGGACGTCGCCTTTCTTTCGATGGTCTTAAGAGAAGAGAATCGGGAACTACTATGTACTCGGGAGCGGGACGTGACAATAAAGGCCTTGAGTCGTCGTTTCACTGGTTTGAGCCTCTTCACCATTGTGAAAATTCGTGATCCGCTACTTTCCTATTGCCAGCAGGTGGCTAACGTAGGCAAACTGATCATTCCCGTGACAGAAAGGGCCGAGGGTCATCTAACACACACACAAGCAAATTGAAAGGTTCCATATATAATTATTTTTGTCGGAAACTACTACTACTGGATCTTTCAATAAATGCCTGCAAAAAGTTCACATCGTTTTTATAATTATCTAGCAAAACAGCATAGAATAATGTTTCAGAATGTATAAACATCGAGAAGTAATTAAAAACTCGATGAGATACCGTATGTTCAAATAGTTTCCAATTGAAACATTCAATTAAGGAAAAAAGGCACTTAATTTGCTAAGTCAAGATGAGATTAGCTAATTAGTCAATCAAAAAGGCATCAACATTCGAAAAAAAATCTTGATCACTGCATTACTTAAATCCTAAAATATACCAGTTTCATGGTTGCCTATTTCATAATAAGATAATATCATCGATACTCAATACTCAGCTATTATCACATAATGTTTTCTTTTTTTCAGCACTTGTCACGCCCCGATTCCTCGGGGTCGTAGCGATACTTCCATGATCCAATATTTATCCTAAAACGCCCATGAATTTAAACTTTGAAGTCTTAATCAAGCCAACAAACACAAACTCAAATCAACACCTGAAATTTTTTCTATTAACACATCAACACCGTTTCTTTTCTCAACGGTCAAAATACAAAAAGGTCGAAATAGGAGGTAGAATAGTAGGGTTTAGGTTTCCTAGCTCCGCACAGCTATACAAACAAAAGTCGTGGAGGGGTAAGGGAGAGGTGAACTAGCCTACTGGTCCCGGCGAGTCTTCAGCCACTCGCGCACACTCAGGGGCTTCGGATCGATGACAATGCCATTCTCTGAGTCGTCTGCTCCGACTGCGTCCTTGTAGCCGGATTCGTAGCCTCCCCAAGGCACCTCGCATCGCTCAAAAAGGTATTCCATGTCAACTCCTGGAATCCCTATGTACTTCACGACGTGTTGGTGTGGGAACCATATTTGCTTCGGGACGCTCCAAATCCACTCAGTCTGGCTCTGGTGTTCGATAATCAGTCCTGAATCCCTCTTCTCTTGATCGATGACACACCCCGGATCTGCAGGGTGGTCTAGTACCACACCTATCTCCTCTTCTAAGTCTTCTGCCTCCTCATCCGAGCTAAAAGGAGCCTCAAGCTCCTGGTCCTCCTCTGGGTCCTCCTCCTCCAGAGGTTCCAGCTCCAGGTCCAGCTAGTCCCAATCCACCTCCTCTAGAGGTGCTGGCTCCATGTTCTGCTGGCCCCGATCCTCCTCCTCGATGGGCTCCTCCTCCATAGGCTCCTCCTCCTCTGACAGGTCTTCCAAGTCTGAGAGGTCCTGCTCCGGGTCCATAGCCGGGGGTCCTGGGATGGTAGGGGTGGTGGAATGAGATACTTGGTATCCCAGTGAATGAACCCTAATCCTAAATTAAGAACACCCCTGTCCTAGGGTCCCTAAATCGACCCTCCCAACTCTCGGGCTTCAGTTGACCTGTCAGTCAACCCTAGGCAAGCCTAGTTGTAAATCTTTCATCCTAAGGTCCCCAAGCTCCGCGCAGAAACACTCATTGCCAACCCAAATCAAAGAACTCCCCACCTCTAGACTTCTAAGCTAAAGGTAGACTAACGAACGTCATAGGGGTCTAAACAATTTACAGGGTGGGGCAGATCTACTAACGAGAACCTAATTGCGACTATACGTAATTTATCTAGGCATAACTGATTAAATAAAAGCGGCGCAAAATTTAAATACACAATGTAATACTAGAATCGACTAATTACAATAGTAATTTAATAAAATTGAAATGCTAAATGGGCTACGAACTAAATTAATCAAACGCTACGCGAAAAGAAATTTAATGATAAATGACTAATTCAATTAAATTGTAGAAATAAATTAGTTAAACAACTCTAAAATTAAACAGAGGTGTCAAGCCGACACTCCTTTCCCCTCGAGGGGTCCCAACCCTGACCACGCTCGAGCACAAGTAAACGTACGAGGGCATTTCTCGTAAAACGTGAGATGCCAATCCCTAGGTCGACATAGGTCAAACTAAACCACCTAAGTAGTCAACAATTAACAATTGTCTACTACTGTTGACCAATCTAGCCAATCAATGAAATTGACAAGTAAACAAGGAATCCTAGCCGTTCTACTCGCCTTAGCCGTTTCTACTCGTTTTCTACTAAAACAGTAAATGCGCCGAATAAAGGTTTAGAGCCCACTCACTTGTGAGTTTTCTTGGCTAAACTCCCCTTGCTGCACTCCTGGCTGAACCCAAGGAAAAATTGAATTTTCCCCCCTTTTTCCTTTTTTTCCCCTTTTTTTATTTTCTTTTTCTCTTTTCTTCTCCCTTTTTTTTTCCTTTTCCTTTTCTTTTTTTTTTCTCTTTTCTTCTCCTTTTTCTTCCTTTTTCTTTCTTTTTTCTCTTTTCTTCTCCTTTTTCTTCCTTTTTCTTTTCTTTTTCTCTTTTCTTCTCCTTTTTCCTTCTGGGCCGTGAGCTGGGCCTGGGCCGGGCTGGCTGACTGGGCCTGGGCCGGTCAGCTGATTGGCTGGCTGGCTGGCTAGTTGGGCCGAGTCGGCTAGACCGTTGACTGGGCCGGCTGACTGGGCTGGGCTGTTGGGCCGGCGGCCTAGCCCGTCAGCTGCCTTCTGTCTCCTGCGACAGCGACGGTGACGGCTCCGGCAACGACGACGGTCGTCTTCTCCGGCGAACCCTGACTCCGGGTCGTGAGTCGGGTCGTGCGTCGGGTCGAGAGGTCTTCTCGGGTTTAGCCGCCGTTCACCGTTCTCCGGCCAAACCGAAGCTCGAGACCGGCTGAATCTGAGAGCTTCTTCGCCGGTGAGTCGAACGGTGGTGGTGGCTTGAGCTGAGGTGGTCGGAGCTGAGAGAAATCCGGCCACGAAGCCGTCGGCTTGTTTTTAGGGTTTCCGAGAGGGTTCGGGGTTTTGAAGCCTCAATCCATGGATTCTAGACCAAATCCGAACGAATTAAACACCATGGACAACAACTAGAAGCTTCAAGGAATCGATTGGTACTAACCAATCGAGCTAAGGAGGTCGGGAAGGAGGAGAACTCACCGAGTCTTTGGCTGTGGTTCTTCCCTGCGGTTTTCTGGAAAATTTTCCAGAAAACCCTAGTCGCGGTGCCTCCTGTCGAGGGCTGCCGGCGACGGTACAGGGCGAGTCGGAGCTCGCGGTCGGCGGCGTTGGACAGACGGCGTTGCAGGCTTCACAACGGCACCGGCTGTAAGGCGAGAGGAGGTCTGAGCTCGGAGAAAACCGAGCTCAAAATGGGGAGGAAGCTCGGTTTATACCGAGCGAGGCAGGTGGGAGGCGAGCTGAAAATCAGCTCGCCGACGCCACGCGGAAGCCTCCCACGGGCTGCCGTCCCCTTCGCCGTCCCCTCTGGCCAGTCGGTGGGTGGCTGCAGGCTGGAATGACCGGTGAGGCGACCGGAGCAGTGGAATGCACAGTGCATTCCACCTGCTCGGCAGAATGCCGTAGAGAAGAGAGAGAAAAGAGAGGGGAGCGGCTCGCGTGCGTGCTGTCCGGTCCGACCCGGTCGGACCGGCTGTTCGCACGGTCGGGCCAGCCGGTTCGCTGGCTGGTTCGGAATTTTAAATTAAAATAATGTATTTTAATTCCCGAAAATTGGAAAATTGCTTTAAAAATTCCTAAAAATTCAGGAAAATTTTGGAAAAATCCAATATTGCAGTTTTTGACATTTTGGGCCCAAATAAAATTTCCAACATAATTTTTCATTAAATTCAAAGCCTTTCACAATTTTCGCGAAATAAAAAGGAAATTACTAAATTTCCCTGGAAATTCCTATTTAGCCAAAATCGTGAACCGAACCCGAACGCGGTCATTACAATCTACCCCCCTTAAGAGATTTTATCCTCGAAATCTGCTGCTTTTAAATCTTTAAACAGTTGAGGGTACTGTTGCTTCATCGCCTCCTCACTTTCCCAGGTAGTATTCTTTGAGTCGTGATGTTGCCAAACGACTTTGACCAGAGGTGTAACCTTGTTCCTAAGCTTCCGCTCCTTTCTGTCTTCGATCCTTACTAGCCTTTCTGTGTACGAAAGTTGATCGTCCAAATTGAGATCTTCGTAGCTTAGCACATGCAAAGGATCAGGTTCGTAATTTCTTAGCATAGAAACATGGAAGACATTGTGAATTTGCTCCAAGTTTGGTGGTAGGGCCAGTCGGTATGCGGCGACTCCTATCTTTTCCAAGATCTCAAAAGGTCCTACAAACCTGGGGCTTAACTTCCCTTTTTCTCCAAAGCGGGACGTTCCCTTCTTAGGTGACACTTTCAGGAAGACATGGTCCCCTTCATGGAATTCCAAGGGTCTGTGTCTTCGGTCCGCATAACTCTTTTGTCGACTCTGGGCTGTCTTCAGCCTTTGTCTGATTACCTTCACTGCATCTTGCGTTTGCTGCACTAGTTCAGGCCCTAAAATCTTCCGTTCTCCTACTTCACCCCAACAAACAGGAGTCCTGCAGGCTCGTCCATACAAGGCTTCAAAAGGGGCCATCCCTATGCTTTGTTGGAAGCTATTGTTATATGCAAACTCCACTAACGGCAACCGGTCTTCCCATCCTCCCTTGAAATCCAGTATACATGCCCTCAGCATGTCTTCAAGGGTCTGGATCGTCCGCTCAGACTGTCCGTCGGTCTGAGGATGAAAGGCCGTGCTGTACTATAATCTAGTACCCAAAGTTCCCTGTAGGCTTTTCCATAAGGAAGCGGTGAATCGAGGATCGCGGTCGGAGGTAATAGTCACAGGCACTTCATGGAGTCTGACTATTTGGGCTACGTAAAGCTCCGCCAACCGGTCCAGGGGAAGATTCTTGCGTACCGCTAGGAAGCGGGCCGACTTGGTCAGTCGGTCCACGATGACCCAAATCATGTCGTGACCCTTTTGGCTCCTTGGGAGGCCGGTCACAAAATCCATCGTGATGTGTTCCCATTTCCACTCTGGGATTTCCAAAGGGTTTAAGAGACCTCCTGGCTTGCAGTGCTGTGCCTTCACTTGCTGGCACGTTAGGCATTTGGCCACAAATTTTGCCACGTCTGTTTTCATCCCCTTCCACCAATAGTGGGGCCTTAGGTTCTGGTACATCTTAGTGTTCCCTGGGTGGACACTGTACTTACTTCAGTGTGCCTCCGACAAGATCTCTTCCTTCAACTCGAGATTGTCGGGCACACAGAACCTCCCTTGAAATTTCAAAACTCCATCTTCCGCGACCTGGAAACCGGGTTTCCTCTGTTCTTCCTCGGACTTCAAGATCTCTATAAGGAAGGAGTCCAAGGGCTGCAGTTCCTTAATCTTGGTCAGGATTTAAGGCTCTATTCTTAGTGTGGCCATCAAACAAGTCAGGTGTCCAACTTCAAACTTGAACTCCGAATTCCTCACTTTTTCGAACAATTGCCATTCTTTGGCCAATAAGGAGGTCAGTGAGGACTTGCGGCTAAGTGTGTCTGCCATGCGATTTGCCTTTCCGGGATGGTATAAAATTTCGTAGTCGTAGTCCTTTAGTAGTTCCATCCACCTTCGTTGCCTCATATTCAGTTCCTTTTGCGAGAACTGATACTTGAGGCTCTGGTGATCCGTATAGATTGGGAACTTTTCTCCGCACAGGTAGTGCCTCCAAATCTTAAGTGCAAAAATCACAGCCGCTAACTCTAGATCATGCGTCGGATAGTTTTGTTCGTGCGGCTTTAATTGTCTTGACGCGTAAGCTACGACGCGTCCATGTTGCATTAAAACGCACCCTAGACTTTGGTACGATGCATCACTGTAGACTTCGTAGCCACCCGGTCCTTCTGGGATAGTTAGGATTGGCGCGGTGGTCAACCTCTCCTTCAAAGTCTGGAAGCTTTTCTCGCACCTTTCAGTCCACTCGAACTTCGCCTCCTTTTTCAGCAAACTCGTCAACGGCAGGGATAGGCTTGAAAACTTTTCTACGAACCGTCTGTAGTACCCTGCCAGACCCAGAAAACTACGAATTTCAGTCATCGTCGTGGGTCTTGGCCAATCCATCACCGCTTCAATCTTGGCGGGGTCCACGGAGATCCCATCTCTTGAGACCACGTGACCTAAAAATGCCACTCGATCCAGCCAAAATTCGCACTTACTAAACTTCATGTAGAGCGCATGTCCTCGCAGTATCGTCAGTACTACCCTTAAGTGTTGCTCATGTTCCGCAAGGCTCTTCGAATAGATTAGTATGTCGTCAATGAATACTATGACGAATCTATCTAGAAACTCCCTGAATACCCTATTCATTAGGTCCATGAAGGCGGCTGGGGCATTAGTAAGCCCAAATGGCATCACTGTGAACTCGTAATGCCCGTATCGAGTTCGAAAGGCGCTCTTCGGAATGTCTTCCTTTTTAATCCTTAACTGATGGTACCCTATCCTCAGGTCAATTTTTGAAAAGACCTTAGCTCCTTGTAGCTAATCGAACAGATCATCAATTCTAGGCAGTGGGTATCTGTTTTTGACTGTTACCTTATTCAGCTGCCTGTAGTCGATGCATAACCTTAGGGATCCGTCCTTTTTCTTCACAAAGAGTACTGGCGCACCCCATGGTGACGCGCTTGGACGAATGAATCCCTTATCCAACAACTTCTGCATCTGCACCTTCAGCTCCTTCAACTCCGAGAGCGACATTCGATAAGGTGTCTTGGAGATCGGTTCTGTTCCAAGGGGTACTTCAATTGCGAACTCGATTTCCCTCTCAGGAGGTAATCCAGGCAATTCTTCCGGAAATACGTCGGGAAACTCTTGAACCACTACGATCTCCTCTAACTTCGGTCCTTCGACCGTCGTGTCTACCACACTAGCGAGGTAGCCTTGACAGCCATCTTCTAACAACCGGGTTGCTTCCAAGGAGGAAACAACTACGGTTGAAGGTCCCTCGTGACTTCCGACGAACTCGTAACTCGAGTTTGTCGACGGACAGAACCTTATCACTTTTCTAGAGCAGTCTACCGTAGCTTTCTGCTTGGTCAACCAATCCATGCCAATAATCACATCATAATCATGCAGGTCTGACACAGCCAAGTCAATTAATCCTTTCTTCCCTCTAAATTCTATCTCACACCCTGGGCACCCATTAATAGATAACATGTGAACATGTAGAGGGGTCGAGACATTAAGGACGATGGCTAAAGGCTCCACAGTTAACCCTACCAACTCTACAAAGCGCTCAGCTACAAACGAATGGGTAGCTCCTGTATCGAAAAGGGCATAAGCTGGACAACGGTGCAGGGAAACGGTACCTGTTATAACTCCTCCTGAGTTCTGAGCTTCATTCCGGGTCACCGTATAAACTCTCCCTTGCGCCGAGGGTCGATCCAAAAGGAGGGGTGGTGCCATTCCTGCCAGCTGCCCCACTTGTTGCTGGGGTTGCGCCCTAATCACGCGTTGGGGGCAATCTCGAACCATGTGGCCCAACTGGCCACAGCCAAAGCATCCCTCATTCCTGGTGGGACACGGTCCTGCCTTGTGGGTCTTCCCACACTGGCGGCACCAGCTCTCCTGACGGAAAGGGGGTTTCTTGACCCTACCATTCCGTACAACGGGGAAGGGTTTCCTTGACCCCTACATCAACTTCTTTCCTTGCCGGAAGTTGTTATTTCTCCCTGTGAAGGACGTGACCCAGACGCCACAGTTCTCTCGTTCAGATCCTTCTCTACCATCTGAGCGTTAGTGTATACGTCCTTGTAATCCTGCAGATTGAAAGGTGCAAGCTGAGTCTTGATCTCGAGTTTTAGTCCTCGAAACCTCTTTGCCCAGTCCACTAGGTCTTCGATCAACTTCTTGCCATACTTGGCTAAGGCAATATACTTTGCTTCGTACTCAATCACTGTCATGCTGTTCTGGCGTAGCTTCTGGAATTCGGCTAGCTTTGCATCCCTAGCTGACTTAGGGAAGTACTGCTCGTTGAATGTCTCAACAAAAACCTCCCAAGTCGGTACTACACCTCCTGGGAAGACGATGCCTTTAGTGGCCCTCCACCAATGATTGGCATTTCCTTGCAGTTGGTACACCGCCAGGGTCACTCGGTCTTCATCAGAGCACTCCATGACCTTGAAGATCTTCTCTAACTCCAGCAGCCATTCGGCTGCCGCTTCAGGGTCTCCCATCCCTATAAAAACTGGGGGTTTCAGCTTCAGGAATTGCCCAACCTACCTTTGCTTCCTCCTTTCCCCATTTGCACCTCCAGCTGCGGGGGCAAGAGCTGGGGCTTCCACTCCCCGCTCCTTGGCTCTTACGGCGGGTCCCTGAGCTCCAGCAGCATTTTCATTCCGCATTGCAACTATCGCGGCGTTTACAGCAGCGGCGATTGCGGCTTCTTGGTTTCTAGCTTGCTGGCGGACTTCCTCCCGTAGGTCTTCCACAGACCGTACTAGTCCTTCAATGCGGGGGTCTCTTTGAGGTTCAGCTTCCTCCACCCTGAAGCGACCAATCGTCGCCCTCCTTCGCGGAGGTCTCCCCAGTCTGACCATCTAGTCTTCCTGTTAACAGCATCGCAATGCTTTTGTCATCCTTTTGAGGATTTCAACAGGCGATCATAGTAATGCATGATCCACAGAAGTATGTTTGTTTTAAAACAAACCGCCACCCTTGGCGGGAGGAGCACAGTACAAAAATATACTATCACAGTCTTCTAGACTGACTACTCACACCCCCTTGTCCAACAAAATAGGACGCACTTGACCTCGCAGGTCAAAAGTCGACACCTCGTCAGATACTCGACTACGGTGCACCAGTGGCCGCCCTCCTTGGCACCACGCACCTTCGCCATTATGGCGGTGACATGATCAAATCCTCTCCCAAGGAGGTCGATGTCACAAACAAACGAGACACGGCCTCTAGAGCCTATAAGTAGGCTACCCGCCTTACAGCACACAAGTCCAAGTCCAGCCTTGCTGCACACGTTCTAGACCGCGCCAACTTAGCTAGACTAGACTAGCAAATCATCTGTCGTACGTCTGATTTCGTCGCACCTATCTTCCATTGGGTTGACGGAATCAAATGTAGACATGTCCTATGGTTTCTAGTCACATGCTCGACCCTGCAGTGCACGTCCCATACCGTGCCGACATGGCCTAACAGGTGACACCAATCCTACGGTCAGGTGGGGGCCTTGAGCTAGTCTCAGTCTGGTCTCTAAATTTTACGGTTAGACTTATCCCTAGCTTGCTGCCCTTCACCCTGGTCTGATAGTCCGGTCTTCCTTGACCGAATTTGTCGCTCCTTATCACTCCGTTAAAGGGTAACCTTTCCTAGGTCACAACCTTGCTCTGATACCAAGCTGTCACGCCCCGATTCCTCGGGGTCATAGCGATACTTCTAGGATCCAATATTTATCCTCAAACGCCCAATAATTTAAACTTTGAAGTCTTAATCAAGCCAACAAACACGAACTCAAATCAACACCTGAAATTTTTTCCATTAACACATCAACACCGTTTCTTTTCTCAACGGTCAAAATACAAAAAGGTCGAACTAGGAGGTAGAATAGTAGGGTTTAGGTTTCCTAGCTCCGCACAGCTATACAAACAAAAGTCGCGGAGGGGTAAGGGAGAGGTGAACTAGCCTACTGGTCCCGGCGAGTCTTCAGCCACTCGCGCACACTCAGGGGCTTCGGATCGATGACAGTGCCATTCTCTGAGTCGTCTGCTCCGACTGGGTCCTCGTAGCCGGATTCGTAGCCTCCCCAAGGCACCTCGCATCGCTCAGAAAGGTATTCCATGTCAACTCCTAGAATCCTTATGTACTTCACGACGTGTTGGTGTGGGAACCATATCTGCTTCGGGACGCTCCAAATCCACTCAGTCTGGCTCTGGTGTTCGATAATCAGTCTTGAATCCCTCTTCTCTTGATTGATGACACACCCCGGATCTGCAGGCTGGTCCTCCTCTAGGTCCTCCTCCTCCAGAGGTTCCAGCTCCAGGTCCAGCTGGTCCCAATCCACCTCCTCTAGAGGTGCTGGCTCCATGTTCTGATGGCCCCGATCCTCCTCCTCGATGGGCTCCTCTTCCATAGGCTCCTCCTCCTCTGACAGGTCCTCCAAGTCTGAGAGGTCCTGCTCCGGGTCCATAGATGGGTCCTGGGATGGTGGGGGTGGTGGAATGAGATACTTGGTATCCCAGTGAACGAACCCTAATCCTAAATTAAGAACACCCCTGTCCTAGGGTCCCTAAATCGACCCTCCCAACTCTCGGGCTTCAGTTGGCCTGTCAGTCAACCCTAGGCAAGCCTAGCTATAAATCTCTCATCCCAAGGTCACCAAGCTCCGCGCAGAAACACTCATTACCAACCCAAATCAAAGAACTCCCCACCTCTAGACTTCTAAGCTAAAGGTAGACTAACGAACGTCATAGGGGTCTAAACAATTTACAGGGTGGGGCAGGTCTACTAACGAGAACCTAATTGCTACTATACATAATTTATCTAGGCATAACTGATTAAATAAAAGCGGCGCAAAATTTAAATACACAATGTAATACTAGAATCGACTAATTACAATAGTAATTTAATAAAATTGAAATGCTAAATGGGCTACGAACTAAATTAATCAAACGCTACGCGAAAAGAAATTTAATGATAAATGACTAATTCAATTAAATTGTAGAAATAAATTAGTTAAACAACTCTAAAATTAAACAGAGATGTCAAGCCGACACTCCTTTCCCCTCGAGGAGTCCCAACCCTAACCACGCTCGAGCACAAGTAAACGTACGAGGGCATTTCTCGTAAAACGTGAGATGCCGATCACTAGGTCGACATAGGTCGAACCAAACCACCTAAGTGGTCAACAATTAACAATTGTCTACTACTGCTGACCAATCTAGCCAATCAATGAAATTGACAAGTAAACAAGGAATCCTAGCCGTTCTACTCGCCCTAGCCATTTCTACCCGTTTTCTACTAAAATAGTAAATGCGCCTAATAAAGGTTTAGAGCCCACTCACTTGTGAGTTTTCTTGGCTAAACTCCCCTTGCTGCACTCCTGGCTGAACCCAAGGAAAAATTGAAATTTTCCCCCTTTTTCCTTTTTTTTTATTTTCTTTTTCTCTTTTCTTCTCCCTTTTTTTTTTCCTTTTTCTTTTTTTTCTCTTTTCTTCTCCTTTTTCTTCCTTTTTCTTTTCTTTTTCTCTTTTCTTCTCCTTTTTCCTTCCGGGCCACGCGAGCTGGTCCTGGGCCGGGCCGGCTGACTGGGCCTGGGTCGATCGGCTGATTGGCTAGCTGGCTAGTTGGGCCGAGTCGGCTAGGCCGTTGACTGGGCCGGCTGACTAGGCTAGGCTGCTGAGCCGGCGGCCTAGCCCGTCAGCTGCCTTCTGTCTCCGGCGACGGCGGCGGCTCCGGCAACGGCGACGACGACGACGACGGTCGTCTTCTCCGGCGAACCCCGACTCCGGGTCGTGAGTCGGGTCGTGCGTCGGGTCGAGAGGTCTTCTCGGGTTTGGCCGCCGTTCACCGTTCTCCGGCCAAACCAAAGCTCGAGACCGGCTGAATCTGAGAGCTGCTTCGCCGGTGAGTCGAACGGTGGTGGTGGCTTGGGCTGAGGTGGTCGGAGCTGAAAGAAATCCGGCCACGAAGCCGTCGGCTCGTTTTTAGGGTTTCCGAGAGGGTTCGGGGTTTTGAAGCCTCAATCCATGGATTCTAGACCAAACCGAATGAATTAAACACCATGGACAACAACTAGAAGCTTCAAGGAATCGATTGGTACTAACCAATCGAGCTAAGGAGGTCGGGAAGGAGGAGAACTCACCGAGTCTTTGGCTGGTTCTTCCCTGCGGTTTTCTGGAAAATTTTCCAGAAAACCCTAGTCGCAGTGCCTCCTGTCGAGGGCTGCCGGCGACGGTGCAGGGCGAGTCGGAGCTCGCGGTCGGCGGCGTTGGACAGACGGCGTTGCAGGCTCCACAACGGCACCGGCTGCAAGGCAAGAGGAGGTCTGAGCTCGGAGAAAACCGAGCTCAAAATGGGGAGGAAGCTCGGTTTATACCGAGCGAGGCAGGTGGGAGGCGAGCTGAAAATTAGCTCGCCGACGCCACGCGGCAGCCTCCCACGGGCTGCCATCCCCTCCGGCCGTCCCCTCTGGCCAGTCGGTGGGTGCCTGCAGGCTGGAATGACCGGTGAGGCGACCGGAGCAGTGGAATGCACAGTGCATTCCACCTGCTCGGCAGAATGCCGCAGAGAAGAGAGAGAAAAGAGAGGGGAGCGGCTCGCGCGCATGCTGTCCGGTCCGACCTGGTCGGACTAGTGGTTTGCACGGTCGGGCCGGCCGGTTCGCTGGCCGGTTCGGAATTTTAAATTAAAATAATGAAATTTAATTCCCGAAAATTGGAAAATTGCTTTAAAAATTCCTAAAAATTCAGGAAATTTTTGGAAAAATCCAATATTGCAATTTTTGACATTTTTTGCCCAAATAAAATTTCCAACATAATTTTTCATTAAATTCAAAGCCTTTCACATTTCGCAAAATAAATAGAAAATTACTAAATTTCCCTGGAAATTCCTATTTAGCCAAAATCGCAAACCGAACCCGAACACGGTCATTACAGCACTAATTTGATAAACACTTAAAATTCAGTACTTAAATTTTGATGCATTTTTCTTTCAGATTTATAGAAATGGCCCATTAGTCAATTTGACTGATCTAATTAGCCTGACTATCCAAAAGGGGAGCGGATAATCTTTGAAGAATTACATCCTTACATGTTTCTTTCAAAGGATTATATATAATTTCTTTCTAGATATATTATTTAGGTTGGTTTCCGTATGAATTATTTATTTTTAACCATGTTTTTAGATCTTGGATTTGAACAATTGATCTCTTCCCTCCCAAAAAAAGGGAGATTTTAAGACCATGCGGAATTTATAATGCGCAATGCATAATATGTTGTGGTTCATTAAAGTTCACTTAGTGGTACGTTACAATGATGAATACTGGCGTGGAGTATATTTAAGTTTATTTAGGTCAATTTTTTTAATATCATTTGAATGTAATTAGTCTCCTATATGTGTAGACAGTAAGATAATTAGTACAAATCTTAGAGCCTTCGATTCAAGCAATGACTTCAAGACATGATGTATATTTTGGTTATAATCTAAACTTTCTACAGAAAGGACTCAATGTGTCTCAAGCCCAATGTTCTATTATGGAATGATATCAGATATTTGCATCTTTTTTTCGTCATGTCCGTAATTAAATGACATCTATAAGACTCTCTCTCTCTGTCTCTCTCTTTCTGTGAAGTTGCTTCTATAGCTCGAACGCAGGAACGACTAAAAAGACCAACGCTCCCATCCTCAACACACTAAACCATGTCCACTTTCAAAGTGCACGCGGTGATTATCATCTTCTTGTTCCTCTCCCTCTCGGCCGACGTCATCGCCGCCAAAAACCCCCAGAGTCAACTCCAAGTCACCCACTCCAGATGCCAAGGCGCTCCCCACCCGGACCTCTGCGTCTCCAGTCTGGCCTCCTTCACGGGCCTCGCCTCTATGTCCCTCCCTGAGATCATATCCGCCACGCTCCACCGCTCCGCCTCCGAAGTGGGAATCGCCTCAACGCACTGCACAGTCATGAAGAACCGCTTCCTTACGGAACTCAGCATGCTCGAACGGCAAGGCCTGGACGTCTGCCTTGAGCTATTTGATGACATCCTCGACGACTTTGACCATGCCGTCTCCTACCTTGTGGGCTTGGAATTCACTAGACGCCACTGTCATGACCTTCAGTCCCTCCTTAGCGGAGTGATAACCAATGTTTACACGTGCACCGACGCGTTCGGTCCCCGCACGGATAATCTGAATCTCGTTGACGGTATGAAGGATAGTCTCTCGAACGTCTCACACCATGTAAGTAATTCACTATTCCTCCTGGCAAAGATGTGTGGCGTTACCAATCCTTCTAGACACGATAGGAGAGACAGGTTCCCGACGTGGATGTCTTCAGAAGATCGTCTATTGGTGCAAACCCCGACGAACGAGACAAAGTTCGACCTCGTGGTGGCGAAGGATGGATCTGGTAATTTCTATAACATCAATGATGCTGTGGCCGCCGCTCCGGACTATAGCCCGGCCAGGTTTATTGTAATCTTTAAACATTTAGCTGATCTTATTAGTATTGTTTTTTCGGATTTCGTTCTTGGTGTAGCAACTACGGTTCATAGCTATTTTCAGCGTAGTACATACGTTGAATGCCTGAAGAAAGCAGTTGATTTGTCCTTCAAGTAACCGTCTTTCAATTTGTTTCTCTTGCGGCCTTTTACTCGATAACTAATTGATTTATTGTTTCAAGTTGCTGATTCGATCCATGCTCAGAAATATTTATTCATTTGCTAGAACTTCTTTTCAAGAAGTATATTTCCTTAATTTTTCTCCTAACTCGTTTGTATTCATCAACTTTTAAATAACACCCATTCTTAAGTACTTTATCTTAGTTTAAAAAGAACTACATTTAAACGTCATCAATGGGAGTTGTCTTTTAACAATCTTTACGAGATACTTAGGTCGAATTTTGTCAGCTCATTTGGATAACCGTTGCGTCATAGTCCATTTAGATGTCGATAATTATACTTTCATTGCATGAACAGTGTTTCATTTTCCTTTTATAAGTGCACTTTAACTCTAAATCAATGGTCTTTTTCGACAACAACAATCAATTGTTTGTATATTTCTATTTTGTAAAACTGGATAAAAGCTATGAAATGGATTTTTTTTCTCAATTTCAGATACAGCCAAGGGATTTGCCGATTGGAGCTACAAATATAACTAATGACTTTGTCCATTGGAAATGAGAAGAGTGGAACGGAAATGGAACTTCATCTTCTTCGTTTTTGGTGTCTGGCAAGTTTGACTAAAACGGAGCGAATCTAGGCATTTGGCATTCCAAATAAAAAACGGGTCATCACTAGGTTTTCATTAATTTAGGGAGAACTGGGCATAAATAAGAAGGAATGAAAATGACCAAATAAAAACGAAAATTCCATAAATTGAAGACCATTTGCGAAAAGAAAACAACTGGATTAAGAAATATGAAATAGTAGTTCCCTCATTACTTTTTTTTTCTTTTTCACTTCCCTTCACTGGCGACTTTGAACACGAATCCTATTTATCTCCTTGATTGTTACTGTAAAATTTTCGTTATGTTTTAAATTATGAAAACCTCACCTTGAATGTTTACCAATTTTCTTGTTTTGTACAGGTTTACCATCTACATCAAAGAGGGGGCGTACTTAGAGTATGTCACGGTGAATCGTTCAAAGACCAACCTCATGTTCGTAGGTGATGGGGTTGGCAGGACATTCATCCAGGGCAACCGGAGCAACGCCGATGGATGGTACACTTTCTGGTCGGCCACTGTCGGTGAGTTCGTAACACTCAATTCGTTATCAACTGGAAAATACATATTAATTTCATATCCGAATTGCTGTACTTTGGATCGGCCGCCATTTGTTCTTTTGCAAGTAATTTTATGAGTCCGCTTGTTATTTATATATCTCGTGCACTCGCTATCTTTCTTGTTATTTTGCTGCACCATTTAGAAAGTTATCACTTATGTTTACATTCTTATCATATAGGAATAAGACCTACGGGTGCTCATTTTTTAATACACCGTTTTATGTCCTAAGGTGTTTCTTATACTTTGGTACATATATGTGTATACAAAACAATTTTCGTTTTTCCAAGACTAAAAAAACCAATAAAATACAAAATCGTTATCGAATGTGCAATTCCTACCTTATTACAGAACTTCTTATCGGTAATTAATATTTAACATCATTTAGCATTATATAAATCAAGAATATATGACCACGAGTGGATAAAACCACACTATGAACTTAACAAGTACTTGATAATAGTGGTCTCCAATTCAGAATTGAAATCTACTACATGTACTACTACCGCAACATAATCAAATTTCACCCAATTTTCAAGCTCAAAAGACTTGTTTTTACATATACTTTGAAGTGTTAGTGGCCGGATTGACTTTTGACTTTGTATTGGATAGGGCATATACCTGTGAAATGGCTGCACTTGGAATGGATCAAATGTCAAAGTTTCAGTTTTAATTTTAAGTTATGTGAGAAAATTTAGTAGCTTAGAATTGGAAAGGATAATTGGCTGACGGATCAAGCTTAGAATTTTGTGATGCTAGCTGCTTTAAATTATGTTAACCTATTTTGGTTCATTTCCTCTCTCCGCAGGTGTTAGGGGTGCTGGATTTCTTGCTAAGGGGATCACCTTTGAGAATTTTGCAGGTGGGTTGAAGGGTCAGGCAGTGGCTTTCCGGAGCAGCTCAGACAAATCAGCGCTCTTCCAATGCAGCTTCTTGGGGTACCAAGACACAATGTATATACACAGTCATCGGCAATTTTATTGCGACTGTGATGTATATGGCACTATGGATTTTATGTTTGGAGATGCGGCCGCCGTTTTCCAGAATTGCAACTTGTATGCACGCAAATCAGATGTGGGACACACGATTGTGTTCACTGCCCAGGGCAAAGAAAATGAGCTTGCGCATACTGGGATGTCGTTCATTGGCTGCAACTTCACAGCCGCACCAGACCTGGCCCCTGTACAGTCATCACATGAGGCATTTCTTGGCCGTCCGTGGAAGGAGTTCTCAACGACAGTGATCATGGAGTCGTACATTAGTGGCCTGGTGGCCCCAGCTGGGTGGTTGGAGTTTCGCGGCTCATTGGGGTTGGACACACTCTTCTATGGGGAGTACAATAACACAGGCCCAGGTTCAAACACAAGTGGCCGAGTGAAATGGCCCGGGTATAAAGTTATTAACAGCTCAGCGGCAAGTCAGTTCACTGTCGCGTCTTTGATTCAAGGTGATCAGTGGCTCAACGACACCGGTTTTCCTTATTATTTAGGTCTGTATTAGAGAGGCTTTAAATGTTTAGATTTTTCAAACTGCCTTGATGTAATAAATACTATGTAATATTCTAACTTTGGTAGTGCATACAGCTCTCGTTTCTGCGTTTTAAACTGTTGAGTTGGACAGAGAGACTCGCAGCGAAAGAAGGAAAAGGACATAGTGGAAAATTGGAAACAACATTTTGGAACTATGGATCTGCAGGTTGTATTGTGGAGAAGGTATCCCTTTTTAAAAATCAAATAAGAATGCAAAAGAGAACATCCTAGAGATTTGTACAGCCGAAATGAGAATACCAAGAAAAGTCAGACAATTACCCAATCAACTCGAGTCTAATTCAGCTACTTTAGTTTCATTACTTATGTTAGGCTGTCTCTCCAGCCCATGAAGGTGTGGGGATAGGAGCATCTCGACGATACCTTAAGCTCCAAATCTTGAACCACGGTTCCAGCAACACTGTCGCACACCGGATCTCTGTGTCACTCTGTCTTCTGATCGGAGAATTAGAAGTGCCGACGCACTCTTTCAATCCTTCTTTGTCAATGCTGACTGGATCTGGATCTCCTGACCTGTGTGCAGGGAGGTTAGAAAATTTAAGGGGGGATTTTCCCATTAAATAGGGGGATCTTAATAGGACAGGGGAAGGAAAGGGTCACCTGCCATGTGTGCAGGTGATCCTTTTCCCTGCTGACCACCAGTGATGACACATCCTAGAAATCTAGGTTCGCCAATGTAACAACATATGCTCTGTCTCCGTTCTTTTATCAGTTAAAAACAGAGGCCGAAATCTATTGTCGTGTTTCTGTGAAAATTGGGGTCATTCGAGGCTTTTTTGATGACATGGAATCACAGTGTTGCCTTTGTGATGATATATGGAAGTGAGCTGTTCACCATTTTACAGTCTTTTCTTCTATTTTCTCTTATACCGAGAGTCCCAAATAAAAGGAGAAATTATGGCTTACACTGAGGTTCTTTGGTCTACCTAGATTCCACACGACAAACTCATGCAGAACACTTGCACATCATCGGCTCTTGATTTCAGCTAAAAGTATCTAATCGTTTGCCCATGCCTGGAGTAGAAACTGCAATAGTTAAAGATGGATACCTTGACAAACAAATTCAAAGTTAACAGTAACCCATGATTCTAAAGCAGAAGCAGACCGAGTAATCCTATGTCTAATTATTTCAAATATTTAACCCCAAGTTCTCAGCTCAACCTTAGGTCGAGGCAAAATGGTCTTCTCATCTTGATAGTGCCATGTTGTACCCTCGATAGCTGCAATAGAATCCCAAAAGTGCTCTAAGTCCAACTGCAGCATCAAAATGTGTCAAGTGAAAACTCAGATGGCCTTCATTGGCGACAAGATCCTTCTTGACTTTGTAATGATGATGTAGCTTTTAACTGAGGGAGATGTTTATCTAGAAAAGCAGGTGGATGGATGGTCCTTGAGACGCACTGCTAGTTCATGGGAGATAATCGATTAGATGATTGCATGATAAAGAAGCACAGCCTTAAATCTATGTCGTTATCACTAACTATGTGCAGAACAAAAAAATTGGCTTTCTTAAAGACCTCACTACAAAAAAACTGTAATTTAGCTACGGACAATTAGTGACGAAAAAAAATCCGTCGCTAATTCCGACGGAATTCGCTATGAAAAACAATATCCGTAACTAATTAGTGATGGAAAAAAAATTCCGTCGCAAAATTGTGACGAAACAAATTTCGTCGCAAAATCCATCGCTAATTAGTGACGGATTTCTTTTCTCGCTAATTAGGGACGGATTATATTTCCGTCGCAAAATCCATAGCTAATTAGCGACGGAAATAGTGATGGAAAAGTAATTCTGTCGCAAATTTGTGATGGAAAAAATCCGTCGCAAAATCCGTCGCTAATTATCTACGGATTTTTTTCCGTCGCAAAATTCGTGGCTAATTAGCCACGGATTTTTTCATCTCTAAATTCGTGGCTAATTAGCCACGGATTTTTTTTCCGTCGCTAAATCCGTGGCTAATTAGCCACGGATTTTTTTCCGTCGCAAATTTAATTATATGTACTTTGAAATCTGGCATTAGAGTGCGAAGAATGTAGTGATTTCCCTCCCTCCCGCTCGGTCATCTCACCAGTCATCTTCTCCCTGCGATTTTCTTTCCCCTCACCCTAACCCTACGGTGCTCTCCCTCACCAGAGAAGGCCGCCTCTCTTCCGCCTCGTCGGCACCTCCCTCGATTTAACTCTCTCTGTGTCCGTCGCTCTTCATCCTCTCTGCAACCTCGAACACCCTCCCCTTTTCGCAATCACAATCGCGTTCTTAGTTTGTGGTTGCCGGATACTAGAGGGGTGTGGAATTAAAATCGAAATTGGGTATGTCGCGGAGCAACGTTGGCAATGGCGAGCCCGACTTCGATCTTGCTGAGGAGATCCTCGCGGTGATGCCCACCGACCCTTACGACCAACTCAATTTGGCTTGTAAGATCACCTCCATGGCCATCTCTTCCCACGTCTCCCATCTCGAGTCCGATTTACAGGTGACCTTCTTCTTCTTCTTCATCTTCTTCGCCTCCTATGAGTTGGTCCGTGTTCGTTTGGTCCGCTCGATTGTTTGGTTTAGGATCGTCGCTCGACTGCTTGTTTCAATACTTTCCGTATATTAGGTTGAGATTCTTCGTAGCGTGCGGTATTGGTCGATTTTGTGGTCGGCGTTTACTCTATTTTGTTGCTTCTGATGTGGTTTCTGGGTAGTCAGTCGAGGAGAGTCGGTCGCTAATGTTGAGGTTCGCGGACAAATGTAGCTCAGGGAAAGCTGCTACCGGAGGGTCCGGAAGGATCGAGGTCGGTTGTTGTGGAAAATGAGACTGCCCAATTCTGAGCCCTGCGCTAGCCAGGTTCAATGATTATTCCCCTTTTTTTTGTACTTAGTTTGTTATCGAATGAATTCAATGTCATTTGAGTTGTTTTATAATAATGTAGTCAGCTGAAATCATATATGCCTCTTTGGAGATCTTTTTCTCTTTTCATGGGCTCCTCATTGAGCAGACTGTGTTGTTCACGGGTTCTCCATGCATTTTGACTTGATTCGCGGCTCATTGTTCCCTTTTTCCAAAGTCCTGAAGTTGAACCGATCAAAAGGGACGCAACATATGTTGGGATTTTATAGGGTGGCAACTGTAGATTCAAATGATTAGTGAATATAACTCAATTTTGTTGTTAAGAGATTACCATACTATTTTTCTAATGAATAATGAGTACATTGACTGATGTGCAAAGGTAAGGAGTCTAAGGATGTTGTCAAAATGTTAAATGGATTGAGATGCATCTTCGTTTTCTTTGTGTTTAGTTTCCCTTTGCTTGGCCTTTTATTTATTTTATTTCCAATTATCATTAGAATAGAGGTCCTATTTTGCTGAATGCAATTATTTTAGGAAGAGTTGATGGAACCTTTGCATAGCTTCTGCTCTTTGCTTGTTTTCTTTTTGGATTTGAAGTAGAAAAAAAATTCCTTTCCCTGAAAGTTTTTTCTTTCTTCTTTGAATGGCTATAGAGTTGTTCTTGTTAGTTGGCCTAGCTAGCTGCTGGTTTGAAATAAGTTCAATCCGCAAGGTTGCTCTTTGATTGGAATACTTTCCATTTCATTATGGCTCCTCTTGATGTTTTGTCTAGTCTTGTAAATTTTCATCTAATAGGAAACCTATTGATGGTTCTTGGTATTTGCAAGAACCGCTTTACCTTTGATGGAAACAATGGGACTGCCAAAGTGATTGCCGATATCAGTGTATGCTTGTGAGAGAAAAGGAAAGATAGGAACTTGCCCACAAACCTGTTAAATATCATGGGAAATGGCCATTCAGGCGTGTCTATGGAATTCAAGTTTCCATATTTAATTTATTGAGGTGTGTATCTGATTATATTTGATAGCATTTATGCTCAATATTTATCTGATAAATGAAATCTTTATGGATGAAAAGGCTTTTAAATGAAGGAAAGGTTTCTAGCAAGTAATTTGTTTATGTCATGTTGAACTTTGCAAGTGAACTATGTGATGAATGCATTGCTTTCGATGCACATGGTAATTGCATTTTTTGTGGCTGTTATTCTGGACACCATTGTTCCTGATAGCAAGGAAGAACAGGGTGTTTATGTGTGGTTTGAATAAGAGGCTGTGAGGAGGGAGCCTGCAGTTAGTAAGGACTATGAGCTTCCATTCAGAGTCAGTAAGTTCTTTAGATGGGTTAATGGCTTGGGTTCTGAGCATTGGCACCACCAAGTGGCTAGATCATTGCGTTGAAGCAGCTGTCCATACGAGTTGTGTGTAACAACACTTGGGTTTGGCTGCGTTGTTCAACACCATATTGAAGGGGAGCAGTACTACGGTATGTACTTTTCTTGCAAAGTAGCACAACATGAGCCAACAGATTTTGGAAGAGTTGCAATGTACATTTGAGGTCTCTAGAGATCTTGTTGTGTTTGTAATTTTTTGAATTGTTAGAGGTAGTTATTGAAATGTCTAGATACATCTTCTAGCAAGCTAGAAGCTCTATTACAGAAATTCTGTTTGGATCATCTTTTTCTTAGGCGAATTTTGCTCGGATTTCAAATGGAAATGAGTTCTACTCGGAAATATTGATTACAGCCATGATGTATCATCTTACTCCTAATTCTTATAATTCATGTGATCTAGAAAATAGTCCCTAAATAATATTCGTTGCAAATTTTGTCGCTAAAAAATTAATAAAAATTTGTTGATAAATTCGTTCCGGAACATTGTTCATAATAAAGGTCAAAATTTTTGTGGCAAATTAGCTATAAATTTCGATACAAATTAATGTCTAAAAAGACAAAAATCGATACAAATTATCGTTGTATTTTGATGCAAATTACAATCCAAAAAGACGAAAATCAAGGTAAATTAGTGGCAAATTTTGTCACAAATAATTGTTATCGACAAATTTTAGCGACGAAGTTAGCGACAAAACCAATTTTGCGACGAAAATTTAGTGACGGGAAAAAATTACATAGCTAATTAGCGACGAATTTAGCGACGGAAAAAAATTCCGTAGCTAGTTAGCGATGAATGTAGTGACGGAAAAAAAAACATCTGTAGCTAATTAGCTACAGATTTAGCGACGGAAAAAATTTGTAGCTGATTAGCGATGAATTTTGTAACGAAAATATCCATCCCAATTTAGCAACGCATTCTGCTACGGGAAAAAAATCCGTAGCTAATTTAGCGACGGATTTTGAGACGGAAAAAATATCTGTAGCTAATTTAGTGACGGATTTTGTTACGAAATTGTTGCGACGAATTTTGTGACGAAATATATCCGTCGCAAATTAGCGACGAAAAATCAATTTTTCGTCACTAAATTTCGCGACGCCTATTTAGCGACGGAAATATTTCCGTGGCAAATTTCGTTGCAAAAAGGTTTAGCGACGGATTTTGTCAAATTTTCCGTCACTAAATCCGCTGCCAAATGACTGTTTTTTTGTAGTGCCTGCCGCCTCTCCCTGAAGATGAGGAGGGGTGAGCTTGTAGCAATTGTTCTGCAGCTCGTGCTAAATGCAAACTATACGTGTTCAGTGTCCTAACCACTGCCTAAAGAATCCCAAATACATTTGTATTTGTGCCTCTGTACAACAATAGCGCTTAATACATCTAGCGTATTTTGTTGCTCAGGTATTAGATATTTTAGTCAGTAGAACAATAAACATTCAAATTGAAATTACAACAATAGCGCTTAATACATCTAGCATATTTTGTTGCTCAGGTATTAGATATTTTAGTCAGTAGAACAATAAACATTCAAATTGAAATTGACACCACAATAATCCAGAGTTTTCAAATGGAGCAATCCATCATGTAGAAGCCAAGACCCAAAAAAAGAAAAAAAAGATATCAATGCCAAAAAGCCATAACCTCTAATCCACGTCATAGAATGACAGGCACAGAGCTTAATGCGACCGATAGTAAGGGTACACGATGTAAATCGTCTGGATAGCCAAAAGCGGCAAGAGAATAATGGCATCAAAGAGCGATAGGCATGTCCATGGACTGCTGAAACGTTCACGGATGAGGCTTCTCCACCAGACACGGTACTTGCTTTCGTAGCACCGCTCGCAATAAACATTCACCTCCTTGATTTTATCACGCAAGTAGCCCAGATCGAGATCATAAATGACCTCTCTACACCTCATCAACAGTGTTGCCATGTCCCCCTCGCTTCCCAAGTAATTGATGATCCCATGCTCGTGGAGAATCTGAATGTCCCTCGGGCTATCGACCAAACTGTCCCAGAACATGAAGTAATTAGCGAAGAAGGGCTCGGGGTGGTTAATGCTCAGTTCGTACGCAACGAAATTCAAAAGGAGAGAGAGAGTGTTGTTATTGAGGGACAACGGAGGGACCCGTAGAGTGCCATAACCCGACTCAATGTCCAGTAAGTCGTGGCCCTTCGACTTCTTAAATTGCACGCCCGCCTCTTGCAGCTCCGATGCAAAGTGTAGGATGGGGCCCCTGATACTGCCATCGGGTTTCAACCACAAATTGACTCGACTCTTTCCCTTTTCATGGACTTTCTCACTCACCGATTTGAGGAAGGTAGAGCGGAAAACCTCGAGCAGATGAGCCTTGGGTTTTTTGGCGTCCAACTTAGAGGCAGCATTGGGTTGGGGCAACAGTGGGTCAAAGAAGGTGACCGCGAGTTCTTCCAATGGCACAGCTTGTTGATCAATGTCGTTCTTCTTGTTGATGAACTCATACAGTTTCTCGAGAACGAAGAAAGGCAGTTGGTTCTCAAGCAATAGAAGGTCGCGTCGAATAGTTGTTAGAATTCGGGGGTTGGTAAAAATCGGATCGTCCTCAATTGCCTCCGCAGGTATCTGAAAGCAAAAACGATCAATAAGCTGTGACTAACAGAAGTTAGATCAATGCCTAATTTAGCATGCATTTCAAGCTTCCAGTATTAGTATTCTTTTGGGTCCGTCAGTACGAGGATAGAAAAGAAGTTGCAGACGGGCCACTGTTAATTTCCTCAGAAAAGTTGAGGCTGACAAAGGAAGGAGATTCTTTGATATTTGAATGCTGCTCTACCTTGCTGTGGAGAAGATCGTAGTGAAGGCGCAATAGTTCGACCACGAAGCAACCATCGACGAGCATCATCTCCACAAAGTCTTCGCTGGGTATGGGTTCGAAGTAGAAGCGAAAGCTGCTTGGCGGCTTCTCAGAAGTCACCGAATAAGAGTCCCTCGTTTCCTTCTCCAATTTCCGCATGGCTTCCACAAGGTCAGCAAAGACACGTTGGGGGTCAGCGGACCCTCTCTCCCCCTCGGTCGTCCTCGGCGTAACTCTGTCACTTCTCCACCGGTCCAACTTCCCTTCCAGAAGGCGGGTTACAAACCGCACCTTGTGCTCTTCCATGACCTGCACTCGAGTCATGTTTCCATCCCTAAATCTGAAGGGACCAATGCGAATCATTTCAGGAGAGAATGCGTGATAGTCAACTTCGCGCCAGTTGCTAGGGACAGGGTAAATGGTGCACGAACTCTTCGCATCGGAAGCTTGCCCCCCAGCTGGGGACAGGCTGCTCTGGATTTTGAGGACCCAATCTGGAGACCCATACCATTCACTCATTGTGGAAATAATTTAAGCCCAAGAGAAACGGATAAATCCCAGGCGGAATCTGGGTTGGTGGACGAGTCGAGGTGCAACTTTAATCCCTGAAGACACATTTGCAAGTGTTCAAGACATTATATAATCAGTGGAGTTTTCACTTCAGAGAATGGCAGTCGAGCGTTGAGGCAAGTAAACGTGTGAAGAGAGAGAGAGAGAGAGAGAGAGAGAGGATGGGTCACACATTCGCGTTACGTTACCAATAAGAATCGGAAAAAAATTCTAAGTACTACGAATTTAGATGCTAGCAGAATTCATCCGCCAAAAATACAGTTTGTAAAAACCCCATGTAACAGACGTTACTACATGTTGTAAATCAAGAAATTGCTATATCTATGGCAGAACTCTATGTTTTATGCCTAAAAATAGAGGATAAAATTTTGATTTGTGTCAGTAAGTGTCAAAAAATTATTGGTAAAGAAGTGACTAACAATAACTTTTTTGAATAATTTATTTAATGAAATTATGAACCTATTGAGTAATATACAAATTACCGATTTTTATTTGCATAGTTTGTAACATCTCAAATATATTAATCATATATGCAATACAATCTAAATTATCGTGACTTGCCAACTTTTGTCTAATTAGTATTGGATTATCAATCGTCATTGAGTGACTTACTAATGCTTAACTTATTCTTTTGTATAACTTACCAACCTTTATTTACCATAGACAGTAACCTCCCTATATTTACTAAATTTTCAGAGAGATTACAAATTTAAATTTGCATATTCAACTAACATTTTTTGAAAAAAAAAATGTCTCAAGTGTTATAACTTTTGTATGGTACTCACTTCAGTGTTATCACTTTTTTTTCAATTACTTAAATGCCACATTAGTGAAAATCTATTACATAATTGCCTATTCTAGCTATTTATCATACGTGACTTTCAAAATTAAATTGAGATTTCAACGTGACTTTTTTTAGGAAATCCAAATCCCACGAGGAATATCTTTGATTGACACGGCAGAAAAGGGCCAAAACCAGAGTCTTTTTGTCTCTGTTATTCTGTCATATTGATCCGAAATGGAAAACCCTAATTCGAGAAGGGAGAGTTGATCTCAGCAAGTGCAATTGTCTTTGCAGTCCTAGCTGCTTCTTCCATCTTTGTGGCTGCGATTGATCTTGTCTCAACCGTCCTACTACTAGCATTCATCTCCTGGATTGATGGAAGGGCTCTTGATATTCCGTAGTTTCCGTCTTCATCCACCACGATTTGTTGCTGAGGCTTGAAGTTCCCACCTGGAAGGGCAAAGGACGTCGAAGTGCTCTCGAAAGGTTTCACCTTGCCACAACAAGAAAAGAATCATTTTCATCGAAGACACTGGAGAGATAAAGTCGCAAAGCAAAAGCACTAAAAAGAAGAAACCGACATCTTCCTTCCTTTTCACTATTCAAAAGCGTCGACTCTTACTGGATGACTTCTCCAACGAATTATCCCCCTTCGTAGCGAGCTGACTTCGTGTTTTTCGGTTTGGCTAAGAAGCCTTATTATATTTTTCACACTATCCTGACAGAAAAAGAATGAAAATTATCGTAGATTTGCAGGCGATGTGTTGCAATGATGTTGTTGGAAGCTGGCAAGGGCCGCCCCCTTCCCCGCTCTTCCAACCGTTCGGTGCTTGGTGTAGTTCTTAAAAATTACATATCGTTAAAATATGGTGAAATCTTAACAAGCCCCTCTTCAAAGTTTTCCATCCTTTGTGAAGGAAAATCAAGTAATCTAAACTTTCTTACTCTCACGACGAGCCGTGGATCCATAGCAATGACAAGTGACGTCCACGTTGGGTTAAGCTGTTTGTTTAGGGCTTTTCTAGGGCAAATTTACCAAAGAAATTCTAAACCTATTACACTTATAAATATATTCATCACTAGCCAATTCATTCCTAAAATTTTGGCGATATGCCAATTTAGTCCTTTTCTTTTACGATTTTTCAATATAGTCATTTTGACTAATTTTGGCAAAAAAATCATTAGCGTGGTAGTCTAATTAATGCCGATCCTCTTACATGGATATTAACATAAACATTTTTTTTGGATTTTTTTTTTACTTTTTCTTGTTTTCTTATTTCCCCATTGCCGACTACCGACAAAGGTGAGGCCTTAGACGCCCTGACTAGCCACAAAGAAGAGCTAGCCTCTGCCAAGGACTGGATAAGGCTTACCCCTCTTCAACCCCATCAATGGGGTAGAAGAGAGTAGTGGGAACTAAGGTAGCCCCAAGGAGAAGACATGTTTTTAATTCGAATTTTTCACATTTCATCAACGAAGTGATCCTCTTGGCTTTATTTTGATTCCTTTTGTCGTATTAAAGACTTTTAGTCACTTATGCACACCTTTGACATCTCAAAATCTTTATCCTTTGCGCGTCATTTACGACAACCTCTTTCTTAAAGTTTTCCATTCTTAGTAAAGAAAAATCAAGTAATCTAAACTTTCTTACTATCATGATAAGGTGTGAATCTATAACAATGATATGTGATATCCAAGTTGGGTTAAGCTATCTGTTTAGGGTTTTTTTAGGGAAAATTTACTAAAGATATCCTAAACCTGTTGTAACTGTATCGATTTAGTCATGAACATTTTAGCTTGCCCAATTTGGATATAAACCATTTCACAATTAGCCAACTCAATCCTAAACTTTTCAATTATGCCAATTGAGTTCTAAACATTTGGCGATTTGCCAATTTAATCTTGCTTTTCAAATAATTTTTTTTTCAATTTAGCCTTTTCAACTAATTTTAGTAAAACAATTATTGATATGGTGGTCCGACTTATACCAATTCTCCTACACGACATGACCTAGTGCTAATATGGATAATTTTTTTTTAAAAATTTCTTTTGTTTTCCTTTCTTTTATTTCTTATTTTCCTTTGACATCCATAGGGGAGGCATGAAATCTACAAAGGATTGGGTGAGGCTACTCTTCTTCATGCAACCTCATGATGTGGATGGGGTTGAAGAGGGGAATGGGAATTAAGCTAGCCCTAAAGAGGAGACATGCTTCTAATTCATATATGTCACATTTCATGCACAAAGTGATCCTCTAGGCTTCATTCTGATTCCTTTTTTCATATGAAAGATTTTTAGTCATTCACGCGTACCTTTGACATCTTAAAATCTTTATCCTTTGCTTGTCATTCACAACAACCCCTTCTTTAAAGTTTTCTATCCTTAGTAACGCAAAATCAAGTAATCTAAACTTTCTCTCATGACAAGCCATGGATCTACAACAATGATAAGTAATGTCCAAGTAGAGTTAAGCTATTTGTGTAGGGCTTTCCAAGAAATCCTAAACTTGTTGTACTTATATTGATTTAGTTCTAAACATTTTAATTTGACCAATTTAGTTCTAAACTTATTCACAATTTGCTAATTCAATCATATACTTATCAATTGTGCATGTTAAGTCTTAAACATTTGGCAACTACTAATTTAGTCCTATTTTTTTTTTTTACAATCTTTCATTTTAGTCTTTCCGGCTAATATGGAAGGGCACTTTATTAGATTTTTTGAAATCTTTTCTTTTTTTCCTTTCTCTTTTTGATTTCTTTCCTTTTTTTTCTCTCACCAGATGCCGAAAAGGCAAAGCCTTGTCATAACCTCTTGAAAAGTGCATCGCCTAGTGATTAGCTAACAAATCATTACGGCTAAATGAAACTCAAGCTCTCCCAAGCCTATACAAAACTACAACTTAGGATTCTGGTTCTTTACATATAAATTTTTTAATTAGGCGCTATTAACACCTAATTTTGCCGATCTAGTTGTTACTTTTTGAGTTATTATTTAAAAATATTATTAGTTAAAATTTAAAGTTTCTAAAAAAGAGAAAGAAAGGGGTTGGACAGGGACCAGTTCAACTTAGCTAGTACCCGCGTGAGGCTTTCCTCGCACGTGCACCTTCCCCATGGGCACATATTCTGTCTTTCTGTCTTGAGCCAACCCTCTCTTTCCCTTTACCTTAGCTTGACCCCCAACTTCTTCTTCTTCCCTATTCTCTCTCACCCACTTGGCTCTACCCTCAATTGCCCCCAAATTCCCCTCATCTGCTCTCACTTGTATACACAAACCCACACACTTACACACACCATACATCAAAGGGAAAGCCAAGAAGGTGATGGACAAGATCCAATGGTGACAAGGGGAGGCACAAACGAGAAAAGAAAAAGGAAGAAAATAGGGGGATAAGGAAAGGAAGGGAAGAAAGAAAAATGAAAAATAGGGGAGAAGAACCAAGACTAGAGGAGGATGAAAGAAAACTGTGGCCACTCTTTTTGTGACACCCCATAAAAGATGATTCCAATTTTAAGGACCGGCCACGTAAAATTGACAGCAGGATTGCCTAGATTAGCCACATGAATTAGTCGAGGGGTCACGCACATTAGTTGTAAGGATTAATCACGAAATCACACAAATCGAGGGATCACTCATGTTAGCTGTGGTTCCATACCTGAGTACAAAAAATGCACGAGTGGGGCTTGGATTGAATGATGAATTTTACATGAAGCCAAGTGCGAAAGAACGTAGATGCAATGCAATTGAAATTACAGTGAGAGGAAATAATGGTGAGATGAAAATACATAGAAACGAAAGTGGTGGAATCAAAGTGCAAGGAAAGAAAATGATAAATGAAAACTAGGGGCGTCAAACGGGTGGGTCGGGTAGGGTCAAATATGGGTCGGACCATATTTGACCCATATAACCCGTTTTGACCCATATTCATGTAGTGTAAATATAATAACCCATACCTGACCCAACCTTGACCCGACCGATACCCAACCCATCCCATATTGTTAAAATAATTCCATATTTAACCAAGTTCAGAAAAATTTGCTTGGTAATTTTTTTAAAAAAATGTGTTGTTAAAATAAATTTATGCAATACTATTTTTTGATAATTATTCTAATTTTTTTAATTTTTTTATTTTTAAAAATATTTTTTTCATTTTTTTTGCTTTTTTCTCTTCTAGTAACCGATGTCTGGTGAGCTCATCCCTTGCCTCTGGGTCAGCAAGCAACTTAGAAAGAGGGAAAAAGGAGAAAAAGAAAAGGAAAGAAAAAAACAGAAAAATAAGGGAAAATAAAAATAATGGAATTTTTATTTTTTAAAAGGAAAATAATTAGAATATTATAATTTTCATAGTCTAAAAATGACTTGTTAATAATACTTATAATTAATTAGATAATCCATTTATGACCTGTTTAGAACCCATTTAAGATCTATGATATTGTTAAAATGATCCATTTTAGACCCAACTAACTTTTTAAGCTAAACTCCAATTGAATAATTCTATTTGGGTACTAATAACAAATTTGTGTACTTCTAATGTTTTATCTTACAACAGCATCTTTCTGATTTCACTATCTTCCTCCCTGGGGAAGAGATGCCAGAGTGGGTTATCCCTGTTGGAGAGGATTTTGTATCTTTCATGGCTTCGAAGGACTTGTATGACAAGTTTCTTGGATTTGCTCTCTGTGTCGTTGTCAGAAATGATGAAGAAGAACAGCATGGCTTCATTACAGTTGATGCACGAGTTAATGGCAAAAGACTACAAGCCACCGATCAAAGTTTCAAATTGTTGGATTCGGATCATATTTATTTTAAGTATATCATACCATGTGAGCTAGGGGAGGTAGTTGATTTTGGTCAAATTAAGGGTAGTTATGTACAATTGCACCTTATAGTATCTAGTAAAACCATGAAAAAGTAAGGATTCCGTATATTCTGCAAGCAACTAGAGGATGATCTAGAGGGTGTGCTTCAAGACAATCAGTCATTTGATCCAGCTTTCCTCTATGAGGTTAGCCATGACTCAATAAATCTAGAAGCCAATATATCACTAGTTCAGACCGAAACAGATCTGCAGAAAGACTTGGAAGATTGTCAAATGAGCATCGAGAAACGTGAACAAACAATACTGAACAGAAATCATAATCATATTCTCACTCAAGGCATGCGAAACAAGACTGTGTTGACTTCCAATTCGATTGGCAGAGATGAGAATGGTGGTGTTGGCTTGCAGCTTTTGTTATTAGAATGATGGAAACTTGCTATGGAAGCAATTTGTAGGTAAGTGAAGTCGGCTGATCTTCATTAAAATGCCTTCTTTCTTCTTGTTTGTCTCGCTTTCCTTTCCCAAAAAAACCTGTGACACGCTGTCGTTACCTACTTTTAACTAGGGGCGTCAAACGGGTAGGTCGGTTCGGGTCGGGTTTGGGTCGGGTCGGGTTTGGGTCGGACCATATTTGACCCATTTAACCCATTTTGACCCATATTCATGTAGTGTAAATATAATGACCCAACCTGACCCGACCCAGACTGGACCCATACCCGACCCGTATTGTTATAAAGTATAAAAATAATCAAATTTTTATTTTTAAAATAAAATAATTAGAATATTATAATTTTCATAGTCTAAAAATGACTTGTTAATAATATTTTAAATAATTTGTTAATAATACTTAAAATTAATTAGGTTACTCATCTATGACCTGTTTATAACCTATTTAAAACCCATGAGATTGTTAAGTGACGCATTTTAAACCCAACTAACTTTTTAAGCTAACCCATTTATGACCCATATTATCAAATATGAATTAAAATATGGATCTTTGACCCATTTTGCCACCTCTAGAGAGCATGAATAAAAACCAGCTACCAATTTGGCCACTTTATCTCTCAGCACTTCTTGACACCACAATCTCCGTGCATCATCATCAATTAGTTTCCCTTTTGAACGCTTTAACTGCCTATGCGAGAGTGCCGGCTTGGAGCCTGCTTTTGTAAACTTCGATGCTCTATAGAGTTCCCAATTCAATTAATTCGGATGACATGATAACTCATCTTCATGAATCGATCGAAGAATTCTTGCTCCATCTGCTTCAACACCTTAAATGAGCCCAAAGTGTAAGTAAGAGAGATAGTCACGAGCTACTGAGAGAGAGTCACGAGCTACAGTGCAGTGGACGACAACATCAGCACAGTAATTGCCTCATAGCATTAACAAGCGGCAGCAATGGCATTGTCCAGTGTGGAAAACGGTTGAGCATGGAAGAGGATGAAAGAGAAAAAATAGACAATAAAAACCGTTCTAAGGAAAAAAAATAAAAAGAAAAAAGAAAAAAAATCAATCCATTTTAAATTGAGCTGGCACTCCTGTACAGCAATGTGCATCACTCTTTACTGAGGAAGCAAGTCACCATATTGAGCTATATTTTGAAAGTTCGGATGAAAAAAGACAAAAAAAATCAGTTACATGTATGTAAAACAGACAAAATTTCATTCTAGTGTAATTGCACTTTAAAAAAAATAATGAAATTTTTATATTATTCCAAATGGTTTTTATATTACTTTCCAATTTCAATTAGCTCCCGTTAATTTATTTATGATTGTAATCCATATTCCACAAAACAAAAAGCAAGTTGAAAGCAATGTAGAGTGGGAGCACTACAGTTTCTTTTGCTCCCCGCGTAATGAAGATCCCCTCTTCTCTGGGCCAAGCTAGTTCCTCCCAGTGCTGCATGCAACTAAAAAACATCAACCTCTTGTGCCCATAGCGAGTCATTCTTTCAACTGCAGATTTCCCAACCAGAAGTGGTCGTTCGCATCAGGTAAGAGAACTCTCGTGGGAGATAGTTGGTGAAACTCTTGAGCAGCACTTGCCCGTACCTCCGTCACTGAAGGGTGACTGCCACTGTGATTCAGGCCTACAGGTAATTACATATACGCAAAAGTAAAGTCAAGAGAGATATACCTTCATGAACTAGTGAAACCATAATAAAAAGATTTAACAGTATAAAATATATATCGGACAACAAAAGCCAGAGACACAGCCAAGGTTGTTGCATTTCCTAATGGAACTCTTTTACATGTACTTCAAAAAGCTGCAAACTAACATGCTTCTCTTCCTACTATCTCGCAGAGCAAAGGCCACAAGTCAACAAGTCAAAATTGCTCTCTAGTGAAACCTCTTTCATTATTTTCACACTGCAAAAGACAAAATAAATCTATTTGACTATTTTGTGAAAACTTCATTGAAAGAGTAATCATTGTAATTTATGGGTCATGTGGGAGTGAAGAAACATGTCAAACAGCCATACCCGCATGCTAAATCATAAACATCTGATAAAAGCTAGCAACCGATGAATATTAAGGAAGCTTTATTGGGAATCAAATCACAACATGACACAACTCTAAAGATTGATGAGTCTAGAGCTCTTGGATATCAGTGATATTCACATGTGACAAATGACAGAGCTCTGTTTCACCTACATATGACAACAATATTTTCGAATAGTCAAAGAATCACAATACATGAGCAGATGTCAAAAGAGTCAGTTCTTTAAATCTTATACCTCTAACCTTGAAACAAAACTAGTTCTTCAAATAAGACCAGAATGAAGTCATGCTTTCTCAACATAACAGCAAGATGAAAAGTAACTTAAGGGCAAGGCGTGTTAGTATTTCGTGTACTGACTAAAACAGAAAAAGAAACATTTTAACCAGTTTATGAAGACATCTTGGGAGACAACTCTCCATTCTTGACATAATTTCAAGTTTAATGAGGCCAAAGAACATGAATAGTCCAACAAAAAACCTTACTCTTTTCTTTTTATGCACACCCAGCTTCAAATGTAATGCCAAGTGTAACTTCCAAATGTGTGAAGTGTTGAATTTGGTAAGCACAACCTGAAACCTAAAACAAGCCAATAAAATTCAATTATGCATCATTAGGACCAAGAATTAGAATGCACTCCAAGATGCAACTTTCATTGATAGAAAAAAGGAAGCGTACAAGGTAGTACTAGAATATCATTGGCGGGGGAATCATGAAATCCATCTTCAAGATGAAGAAGACTAGTTCTCCATTGTGGTCAGGAAGACTCAGGCGATTGGGAGCCCAAGTTACAAATTAACAAGACTTGAGAAAATAGATGGCACAAGAGTTATGGACTTCAACCTCACACAACAAAAAATAATCAACGGCAAAAGCAAAAGAATCCTTGGGGAGACAGAACTCTGAGGATAATAAAAACTGCAAAATGAAGAGTTGACTAATCACTATCAAAAGAAACAGTTTCCACTTCTTGTGCAATATATAAGCGAGTATCATAGCTGATCAATTATGCCAGGCCATTGAGATTTTGTTGTACATTTATGACTACCAGTTTCTATCACTAACATCTGCTCAACCTCAACAAGACAGAGAAATGAGAGTACTAATTTTGGCACGACAAGTAAACTAACCTCACGTTGGAACTGTCAATTTATTGAAGAGATCCAGCAAAATTGTAAGAGAACATTAGGTGAAGCTGAATTTCATCCAGAGATGAAGCAGCTTTTGTCATATCTCATAGACCTACCGAAGAGACAGGGTCTCTATAAATGTCATAGAGGAGTTGAGGAGAAGAGATGATGGAACTTTTCAGAAAAGGACCAACTTTCAATTCCAAATCAGAAAAGAGGAGGCATGGCAAGTACCTTTCTTTTGTTTGAGTGGGATTCTTTCTTTTACCAAGCAGTACTTCCTGCTCTCTAAATGCCCCAACTTCTATCTCTCTAGAGAGAGAGAGAGAGAGAGAGAGAGAGAGCTGGAAAGTAGCTATTTCCAAGGCTCTCGGTTTTCTCACTTAATATTGTGCGGATAAATGTGTGAACGATTTCTTTTTTTCTGGTGGGGTCATCGCCATAAGCTAAGTGATACTTCTCAACAGAAATCCCTGCATGGAGATCACCATCCAAAGCAAGATTTGCTCCGATGTCTCCAACTTTCCACATGCCCAACTTATACTTCCGAGAAGTACTTGAAGTTCCTTAGCCTCCTAGACAAAACCAAGGTGGATATAAAAGCCGTGGATTCCACATGAATCCATTGTCTATTTCGTCAACAATAAAAGTAAGCCCATATTGAATAGTGCTCATGTAGCTGCTCCACTCTCATCAATGCTTAAGAACGAGCAAACTTAGGACACTTACAGGATCATAACAAGAGAAATCATCTCATGCCCTTGCTACCAATAATCCCCGCAAGAGCAAATGCCACTCCTGAAGTGATGAAAGCGGCTGGAATCTCTCACAAGAATCTCACGATCAACAATCTTTGCAATTAGTTTAATTGCAGAATGACAATCCCCACAAATGCGAAGATTCTTCATTACAGTTATTGTACTACCGTTGACAGTAATAATCAATGCAAATGTGACAGCAAGCCTTTCACTGTGGTAAAATAACGACTCTTCCTTCTGTTCATCTTCCACATCATGGAGAGAGAACTTCTTTTCTGGAATATAACCCACCTCCTTCAACTGCATTTTCAACCAATCCAGCTTCCAATATATGTTCTCACTCAACGGGTGGGATTTATCCCCGGAAAGAAATGAATGCTTTTGCCCCTTTATAGTAACCCAACTGGTACCTGGTTGCTTCACAATCCCTTTATCTCTCATAGTCACTCTTAATCTCGAGACATCAGCCCACCTATTAGCAGAAGCATAGAAGTTGGATAGTAAAACATAAGCAGCACTACAATGTGGTTCTAGGTCAAGAATATAGTTTGCAGCTCTTTCTGCCAAATCAAGGTTAGAATGCATCTTGCAAGAACTAAGTAAAACAAGCCACACCATGGAGTTAGCTTTAAGGGGCATGTTTCTTACAAAATCCTCTGCTTCCTCTAGCTTCCCACATCGTCCTAGCACATCCACCATGCATGCATAATGCTCATGCTTCAATTCAACAGAAGTGTTCTCGCTAAAGTACCTGAACAAGCATCTCCCCTTTTGTAACATCCCAGAATGACTACAGGAAGAAAGCAGTCCTGTCAGTGTGATCTCATCTGGTTGTACCAGTCTACGTATCATTCGGCTAAACAACTCCATAGCCCACATCCCTCGGCCATGTTGTGCACACCCACAAACAATGGCATTCCAGGTAACAATGTTCTTCTCCTCGAGTCTTCTAAACACTACAACAGCATCATGAATGACTCCACACTTGTTATACATGACTACAAGAGAATTGCCCACAAAAACATCACTTCCCAATTTCAGCTTTACAGCTGCCGCATGGACCTCCTTACCTCGATCTAGAGACTCTAAACTACAGCAAGAATTTAAAGCGCTTACAAAAGAAGATTGATTAGGAAGAACAGTTGTTCTCATCATGTCACTGAACACCTTCAGGCCAGCTTCATGCCTATCGTTCAAACCATAACCAGTAAGAAGAGCCGTGCATGTGACCACATTCCTATAGACTGCTTCATTGAAGACTTGGGTTGCTTTCTCAATCTGCTTGCAGTTAGCATAGAACGTGATAAGAGAAGCACATACAAATGAGCTAAGGCAGAATCCTGACTTGAAAACATGACCGTGAATCTGCACACCAAGAGGAGAAGACAATGCATTTGCACAGGCACTCAATGCACAAGTCAAAGTATTCGGATTGGGTACAACACCAGTCTTGAACATTCTCTCAAAAACAATTAAAGCCTCTTCACTCTTACCGTTTTGGTCAAGCCCGCCAATCATTGAAGTCCATGAAATCACATTTCGAGAAGGCATTTGCTCAAACAATTTCACGGCATCACCCACCCTCGCATTATCACAATACCCATGAAGCATTGCATTCCATGCAGCGACATCTCTTACGGACATCTGTTTAAAAAATCTCTCTGCCCGCTCAACCTGTCCAAATCGAAAGAACCCATCTATCATTGTCGTCCACGAAACAACACTCGTTTCGGGCATTTCACCGAAAAGCTCTTCCGCCGTCATCAAGTCCCCGCAGTCTAAGCAGCCTTTGATCATTGTGTTCCAGCAAATTACATCTCTCACGGGCATTTGGTAGAACAGCTTCAGGGCGTCGCCGAGGCGGCCAGTCTGCACGCAACCCACGATCATCTTCGTGCAAGAACGAACATCTGGGCATTGAAATATGTCCAGAACCTCCCGAGTTTCCCCTGGCTTTTCGTCCTTCAGGCGTCCAGAGACTGCAGGACTGTCACGAGTCGCATGACTCGCTTGTCTCAAGAAGCGCATGGAGAGTTGGGTGCAGGAGCATCTGAGAACCGGAAAAATGGCGCGAAATCTGATCATGACCAGGAGCATACACTCTTCAGGGGCGATGAGCAACCGGTGCTGGACATACTTCGATAATTCCATGTATTCTAAAGCATCTTTAGATAAAAAAAAGTTTATTCGTTAAAATAAGTGCATTGTTTTTCTTCTGTTTTTTTATTTTTGGGATTGGATATGAGGATAGATATGGTGCTAAGTTGCTTCAATTTGAGTTTCTTTTATTTTCTCTAATAAATTATTTGAAAAATATTTTCCTAGAGAACAATCATTCGGTTTGCTTATAATAGTCAATAAATGAAAACCCTAAAAGTTATTATGAAAGTGCAATCGATTTCGAATTTTTCAAAAAAAATGCAATCAAGTCTCACAACTTGTTAAAAAAATACAATTGAACTTATCAACAAAGTATAATCGAAAATTTTCAGAACATATAATGAAGTCAAAATCTGCAATCAAATGAAATTTTTGATTTGTTTTAGAGTTTAATTGTACTTTTTGACATGAAATGCTGAGCATTTTGTGTGGAGGGTCAAAGAATACTCATGGGGCCAAGGGTTCCTTCGAAGATGTTTGTTTGCCTAGGATTGGAGTCTTGTCTCTTGGAATAAAACTTTTACACTCAAAGAGGAATGACTCCAACTGATCAAATTTGTTATTAATTTACATCTTGATAAACTATGTATTACGTGCCAAATGCTGAGCATTTTGTGTAGAGGGTCAAAGAATACTCATGGGGCCAAGGGTTGCTTCAAAGATGTTTGTTTGCCTAGGAGTGGAGTCTTGTCTCTTGGAATAAAACTTTTACACTCAAAAGAGGATATGGTATTAGCTGGGCACGGCACAGCCCGACATGCTTGGGCCTGTGGCTGAGCACTGGCCCGTTAGGGATGATATAGACTAGAATTAGGAAACTTGGACACATCAATAGCACGACTAGGATTACCTTCAAGTCCGAAAGCTCATAAAAACGACGATGGTAATAATAATATAGCTAAATTGCAGAATAGGTTGACAATTAGCATATAAAAAAAAGTGACGCCTACTCAGGGTTATGCCATAAATTATCTTACAATCTGATAATCAAGTTCAAGCACCAATGGGACTTGTGATCACAGCTGCAACCCTCAGTTAACACATGAACATCAGGGCAAAAGCTCATCCGGACGTGCATCACGCTTCATTTCTCAGGTCCGTTAATGAAAATCTGTAATTGGAAAGGCAGTGAATGGCACGTGCATTGTCAATCAGAGTGCACTAAATCATTTGATGACACCTTATGGAAATCTAGATGTTTAACTACATCCTTATACCACAAAATAGAATGCCAATCATCGCGAATACCATTCTCGAGAGTGTTACTGACAGCACTGTTACTATGCCAGAATCTGCATCACTTTATATGTAGAACAAAAAGTCACAAAACTATAGTTCAAAAGTTACTTTGCGATGAGTTCACTTCAAGAATGGGAACTACCTTGAACTGCAAGTTTGACTTTAGGTTATAGTCAAATGAAGAGATTAGCTGACTGGAATAGGCACAATGAACAAAATAACCAGAATCAACCATACATCAGGAATGAAGAGTAACGATGTTGTCTAACTTCATCTTGAAGACCTTCATAGAGCCTCATTGTGATTGACTACCATAAAAGGGAATTTATAGCAGTAGATATACTCAAAAGCCGCATGAGCATCTTATTATAGTGCCACAGCGCCCTAATCAGAGCCATTCCATCACTAACAGGCTATGATACAGAAAGGTTACACCATGCAGCCCACTCATTATATGCACAAGTAACTGATAACTGTCCCATCTCTATATGATGCACATGATGTTCGGTCCGACAAGCAAAAAATCATAAATTCAAAGATCTTACCTAGTGGTGCAAAGCATGAGAAGATTCTACAGGAAGAGTCAATGCACGTAGATCTAACTTTACGCCTGAGTAACCCGTGATCTGTGAGGCTTTGGAGCTGAAAATCAAATATCAACATTCAGCATAATATATATGCACAAATCATGGATTCCACAATGTCATACTACATAGACAATGAAAAGAAAAGGGAGGGGGGGGGGGGGGAATTGGTTGGAAAGGAGAAAAGAAATGATACTTCATGTGACAAGGTTCAACAATACAAAGAGAAAACATGAACCAACTAGAATTTATCACTGCAAAGAAAAATTAATATGGTCATCTTTTTTGTATGCCTTGAGTTTCCAAAGTGTACTAATTATCTCAGAGGCATGCAAAGGTTATTGTCCGATCAATCTCGTGAAATAATTGCAACCGAAGAGCACAAATTTGACAATCGCTCGACCAAGAACCATAATATGCTTAGTAATTCACAATATGGATCAAAGAAGAAGATATTTCTCTCTAACAAGTCTAAACAAAGGATTATCCATTATTAACATACTGCACTTCATTTTTTTTTATTTACCAGGGATGCGCAGATGATTCTCCAGAACAAGAATACAACATATCTTCACTGCAGCAAAAAATTTATATATGGACAATTGTGCACGCAAGATCAGCAATCACTGAAAGCCCCAGCTATAGTTCTTTCTCTAGGTGGTTGAGAGAATGGATCGAAAAGTAGATATAAAAAAGGCTTCCTGAATCCTTCTTAATCAATATGGAAGGGAATCAGTGCAAGGAAGAGCGTCCTATTAGATTCTATAAGATAATTTATTCTGGAAGGGTCCTTCAGGGAGATGATGCAAGCAGGCACAATGCCCAACTTTATTGATTAATAACGAAAACACTGGTTCAAAAGTAGAATTTTTCTCTATTTTTCTCATTAAAGCCTCTTAAAATGTAAATTTAGCTATGGGGCCATTGCAAGCAAACTAATGCTGCCTGACGTAAATAGGTGCAAACTGCAGTATAATAATTCTTTCAAATAGACTATTCAAGTGGTAAAAACGGTTGACCAAAATTTATACCATTAGGATTTCCTCGTTCATAGAAATCTCGCAGAAGAGAAATGGCTTCTGATGCCATTATACCTCCACAACATTTGAAACTCTTTGATCCAGAATTCCCATTACTGCAAGAGAAACAAGAAAAAAGTTGGAATCATTCATAAACCAGGCAGATGCATCCCAGAATGCTTTTGACTCAGAATCAGATTATTAACTACAACTTAACTAAAAATTTCAAGCTCTAAAAGTATGAGTAAATCCACGTACTGTAAGAAGGAATACATATGTGTGTGTGTGTGTGTGAGTGAGTGTGTGTGTGTAACCCTATCGATGTAAATGACCGATTTACCCTTATTATTGCCTAACATTCCATATTCTAGATTAGCTACTTCATGTACTGCTCAAATCACAATAAAACAGATCCTGTTTCATAACGTTTTAACTTTTATGTCAACAAATTCAGTTAAAAAATGATGAGTTCTGGACAAGCCTAGGAAACACGAAATGTTAGCCCATAACAGTGTCAGGCAGATGAAAAATCATACTGGAAACCCAAGTCATACATCACAGTTTACCAGTTACATACTCTCGTGTATGCAAGAAGAGACAATTGTAACCATTAGATGAGGGAAGAGATTTCTTTATCAAGAACATTGCTCATGGCATATCCAAAAGCTAAAATTTCCTCATAGGTAAAATATTAAACATATTTGAAGATACTGGATTTCTCGATTTAAATACGACAACATTAAAGACATCAAAGAATCTCACTGCAGTGGAAAAAGTCAGGAAGAATAGATAAAAAAACAGGGGGTAGAGGAAAATGTGAAGAGGAAAAAAGAAACTAATGTCAGCTTAACTTGTAGCACTTTCCAAACTGTAAAAGAATACCAAAATGTTTAACAAGGCTAAAAGAATTTGAGAAAAAGGAAACAAAGCAGGAAAAGAAAGAACAAATTATAAAATTGACTTTTTGATGCTTCCAGAAACACCACTTCTCCCATTTAGACTAAGGAAAGGACACAAAAGATGGAAAAGTAGTTCCGTAAACCTTCATTTATTTTCATGGTTATGTGTTACAATAATCAACATTTGACAACATAGAGATCACTATGAACCCACATCCATCAGTTATCAACAAAAAAAATCATAAATCTCCAGTAAGCTTGAGTTTTCAATCGTCATATCTCACAATTTCAAAGTAAAGCTGTGTAGATACAAAAACAGCAGCAAAAGCAAGTTCAGAAACTGACCTAATGTCTGCCTCAGAGCTACTTGAATGCAACGACAGTATTGAGCCACAGCCTCCAAATTTATCATTTGCACAGCCATAGTATACTTCCTTTATACCTAAAAGGGGTAAGAATCGTCCAATCAATTATAAATAAACAAATTTTAGCAGAGTCCAGCTTTATTTCGGTATGATCAACAGATATACCAATGATCGATAATGCTGTGGCACACATTATGCATGGTTCACATGTCACATAAAGGGAGCATGCTGAAAACTTGTCTGCAACTTCTGCAGCCGAAAATCCAGTCTTCTGCCACTGTATGAGAAGATTATCAAGAGCTTCCATCTCTGCATGTCTCGTTGCCTGTGAAAGTGCAAGGAGAAAAGCAAAGCAAGCATATCAAACTCAGTAGCTTAGCCAGAGAGACAGTCACCCATAGTGTAGTTCCAACATAAATTTTTGGAAATGCATTTCATAAGAAATGAGTTCTTTTTCTTGTTAATTGATCAAGAGTATATATAAGATTGATCGAGGCATAACCTTCATTAAGTCACCAAGTTTTGCTCGCTTGAAGTTGCCGAGACTCTCACATGGAAAAAGGGGCTTCTTATATCAGCCAACTCCACCTTTTCCAACAGTATTTTTAAATATACCCCAGTAGCAAGGTGCTTTTTTTCATTAAGCTCCAGAAGATACTAAAATGGCCAAATACTTTTCACATCAACTAATAATTACTATCCATAATATCATCTATAGTAATGTACAGTCACCTCATGATTATAAATAATTACAGATATAGACTATAAGATAAGAAATGATCTCTACCGGAAACCAGGCTTAAACTAGTTGTGTAAATGGCCTTTGTATGAAGAACTGTGCCCAAGAGCAGGTTCTTACATCTTAAAAAGGCAATGCAATATCACAATGCATTTATAAACAATACAGTGTACAAAAAGTCTAGCTACACATGGTGTAAGAGAACAATGTCAGGAACTTCACAAAAGCAGATAAAGACTGTAATATGGTTCCAGACTTAGCGCAATGGCAAGTTAAAAACGTAAATAGTTTGCATAATAAAGCAAGATTATTGTAATTTTTATCCGTAGCCATATTTTATGAAGAGTAATGGGAACAAAACCCCTTACAGCCTCTTAGTGCATGGAAAATTTAACTTATTAACATATTTGATCAGAAATATTACTTTATTATCTTATAAATACATGTTGAGGGAGAAACTAAAATGATCAACAATAAACTACAATCAAATAATATGAGAGTATCCATTCGGAACAATAACAAAGTGCCGTTGGCCAAAATCTGTAGAAGGGTGTGGACAAGCAATGATAAACATACATTTCGCGTCTCGTTAGTCCGGTTTCTTCCTGTCGCAATTACATTCCCATCCACAACAATCACACAACTGTTCAATCAAAGAATCCAATCTGAAATCATTCACTAAGTAAGACTGAAATATTAATCTTCTTAAATACAAAATAAAGTAACATATACGAGATACACCTGGTTAGTGAAAAGTAGTATCTTACCCAACTGGAACTTCAAGGCTGTCCAACGCAAGCGTTGCCTTATATAAGAAAAGATATAGGTCTTGTCACTTGTTAGGAGAAAAATATGAGAATAAGAGCCAGAAATTCTCTCATGCATGCACACATGCATGTGTAAAAGCAAATTCAGGAGGAAATCAGCATCACATTGCCAGCAGTAGAATTACTTCAGTATCAACGCAGCTATTAATGGAGCAAATGCATGTATCATAGTTGTACGATCAAAATCTTGCAAGTCCTGTATAATATACTGGTCACTAACTTCCGCGTAGTTATTATCACCAGATTCTTGTCCTGTAATACATATGCAGCTCCCACCTAACAGTTAAACTGATATGGCCGTAACAACAGCACAGCAATACAAGAAACAATTTGAGAAACTACATGTTGCTCATTTTAGTGAATCCTATCATCGGTACATCAGAAGCTTTTCTTCCAGCAATGAAGTATCACTGAAACATCGAAGAAGCTTCCTGGAGTTTTAGCTCCTGGGTCATTTTCCTTTACAAATGCTATGGCACCTAAGGATAAAAGAGATCCCCTAAAACTCTTGCAATGCACTCAGAAATCAGAATTTACAATCACCTTCTTGCAATTTTGTCTCTCTTCTACTGAATAACTTAACTTAGGTAAACTGTGTTTCTAGCAATCTTTTGTTTTCCATATCCACAGGCCCCTGTGCCAAAGAATATATCCACCTAAGCAATTATCCATGGGACAACCAATTTTCACATTATTCTCATGCTCCAAGTAAATTTGGTTTTAAATTCTCCCTAGGTGCCAAAGTCAAAATGTGGTGAAAGGACTCAACTGTCATGCACCTTTTTCCTAGTGGCTTGCCATCTAATTGTATCTTCTTCATTCCTCTGTGGTTTTGCCTCTTCAACCACCTCATGAAACCTAACACGGAGTACTATCCTATTGATCAAAACTTACAATTCAATTGTCCTGGCAAACCTATTACCCGCTGCACATCTTTATGATAGGCACATACTTCACATCCACATTCCCTAGGCACCTCAAAAGCACCCAAATCCATCCCGTGCTCGCTCCCAACCTGCAGCACCTGGATTGGCTCTGTTTTTGGCCCGAAAAGGGGACTGAACCACCCCATGTACATCCAACTTCCCTTTGTTGCACTCTGCCTTGCTTGTTTACCCTTTAAACCTACACTTCACCATCTTCGTTCAATATATTGCCATCTATGAAAAGAGAGAAAAAACCTAGACCTTCTAGGTATTGTTGCTGATTTTGTAGCGTGTAATCTCAATCACTGATAGATGCACAACCAAGCATCCATAGACAACACTTACAAAGTAACACCTATTCAACATCTCTTGGAAAAATTCAACTATAAATTCTGCAAATTCCCACACAATTATGCAGCAAAAAATTGCATTCAAACTTCAGCTCAAGTATTACATCAACTTAACGCAATTCAGTGGTGCCAGGCATTACCTGATCAATAGCAAGCTGCATAAAACCCAGAACCTGGGGAGAGATTCGTTCACCCAAAGCTACGTTATCAGTTTCCATGGCTTCGGTCGGGGGTGGTAGTCCGTCGCCTCCACTCGCCAGTCTCCGTCACCTTCGTTTCGCTGGCTGTTTTAGCAAGAAAAAATTCTTTTGTTCATTGCTTCCATTGGCAGATTGCTATCTTCCATTCGTCAAAGCTCGCTGGTGTCGGATAAAAGATGAGCAGCCGTGATATTGAAAGTGGGGTCAAGGGAGTTCAAAGTTAACTGTGGCGGAGGAAAGTAAGGAGCTTGGAAGAGGAAAATCATAGAAAGAAGGTGGAGAGAGAGAATTATAAACAAAGAAAAAGAATAAAGAGAAGAAATAATTACAGATATTTTTTTAAGAAAAATCATTACAAGGCATCAGAAACTTAGATACGTATTGGTTTATTAAGATCAGAATGACAAAGAATAACTAAGATGCTTATCCAGTGAGATATTCAATACAATTTTCTCTGGGAAATTTAAACGAACACCTGGCGGGTTTAATAGCCACTACAGTTACATATACCTCCAAATTCTAGCCATCTCTGTCGAATCAATCCCCAAAAAACAAAAAATGAAACACCCCTATAATCCTAAAATTACAATCCCAGAACCAGAATCAGAGTTAATTTCTCTATCAGTCTATTATTCGGAAAAAGTGGAAGCTAAGTGCAGCAAAAATCATTGGAGGGCCTCAGAAACTCAGACATGTATAGGCTCACCAAGATCAGAATAACAAAGAACAAGTGAGATGCTTAATCCAGTGAGATATATAACACAATTTCTCTAAGGAATATTAACGAGCACCTAGCGGGCTAATAATAGCAAAGAGGTGGAGTCGCGAGGACGAAGCCACTGTGAAAGATTTCGACCCCTAGAGTTTCAAGGAATAGGAAGAAGAAGAAGACATACCTCCAAAGCAAAGAGGTGGAGTCGCCAGCGAGAGTTGACTTTCACTCTTTCACTTCCAAGGTCAACTTTTTGGGTCTGCGCCTTGCCAACTTTATGTCGCGATCCGAATTGATCACTCACGCCGGTGTTCTTGGTTTTCCCGGGACGAAAACAAGCTACACCCAACGAGCATTGAATTGTGACCCCCCATATGAGCAATCAATTATAGGAACAGTTGCCAATTTGGTCCTCAACCTTTTGCTACTTTACCAAATAAGTCCTAAACTTTTTTTTTTTGTCAAATAAGTCCTAAACCTTTTGCAACTTTGCCGAATAAATCCTTCCGGCGAATTTTGGCAGAAAAATGCTGATGTGGCGACGACGTGGCGGACCGAACCTCGCCGGCGACGACGTGGCGGCGACGTGGCATAAAATGATGCAACCTCTCTATCTTATTATCAAGTTTTAGTTTCTTTTACACTAAATATAAAAAAATATAAATATTTGAAATTGGGGTGAAATTGTCAAAAGTTTTTTTTTCTGTCAAAAGGTACAATTTCCCTCATTTCCTTAAATGAATCTAGAATTACAAACTAAATTGGCTTCACCTAAAAGGCCCTATAGTACTTGTGGGTAAATTGTCGAAGTTGATAATAGTAAATATTCGTCGAATGGTCAAAAGTGAAATAAATAAGCAAAAAATCCCATTGGTAATCCAAGCACTGTAATTTCGAGTACATGGCACACCAATACTTTACAACACCAAGTCTCTTTCTTAGGGGGAAAATGTCACAACCTTTGAAACACCACATTGAACAGAATGGTACCAAAAGCGCTACGCGTGCACAATGGATCATAACACTCGATTCGCATGGTAAGATTGTTAGATATTTCAATAGTTGTGAAATATTGAAAATCATTAGTTTCGTAAAGATTCATTCTATTACCATCAATTTGTAACGGTTTATGTCTGCCATTAACATAAAACAGTTTTATAACGTTTTATGACGGTTATGTAATGGTTACTTTAAGGGTCATGGAACGATTTTATAACGACTTTATAACATTTGATTTATTTCTTTATAAACTTTCCATTATTTTATAACGGCCTTATAACGGTCATCAATTGATTTACGGGAGTTTCTTAATGGCTCTTTCCTAAAGGTTATTTTGTTTGAATATAAAATAGAACTTCAAACCACAATTAAAAAAATACTTCGAGTAAAAAAGAGAATTTCTATTTGTTTCTTTTTCTTCTTAGTTGGGTCATACTCATAATGTGTTCCCTACTTTTTCAGATACTCAATGCAAAGTATAGAAGAAGAAGAGGAGATAATCTTAACTGAGTTTTGTATTTCGATGGATGAAATTATCTTTAATAACAGAGCTTGCACACCTCAAACAATTTATTTTATTTTCTCAACTTTTCCAACTGATTTCCAATGATTGTTATTATTTCAAGTTATCTAATTAGTTTTCCAACAAAGATAACACCATCATCTAAATTTTTGGACTGCCCGTTACTCTATTGTCTTGAAACTTATTAATGTTAAGGGATCAAAATCATCAAACTAACAAACTGTCACTTCTTTGTGGAGCTCACTGTCTTTCAACAGGAACTGATTCCAGTTCTCTCTGCATCCGAATGACGAGTACAAGGAATAGAGCTTGAGAGTTCATGTTAAGAGGAAGCACCGAAGGATCAGTTGAACAGGACCAATAGAAGCAAAGCCATGTATTTTTCAACAAAGTCTGTCGTTCCCTTTGGCCAACATGTGCATGGTTATTAAAAGGAACAGCAAACAAGGTAATCCGAACGAACCAAAACATGAATAGGTGAAGGTTCATTCCGCAGGAACAAGTAAGCTGGAGTGACTGAGTATAGAACTACTCCTCAGCCATAGGAAACTGCTGCTGCTAACTTCTTGGTTCAAGTATTTTAGCGTCGTTTTCTGTGACTCGCGGTCTTAAAGCAAGAAAAGGGATTTGAGAGGCATTCCTCAGTCACGCATACAACCGACCTCAAGTAGTTTCACCATGGCCGAGCTAATTAGCAAGTTCATTTCAATAGGAAAGATGGAGAAGTATGCGGAAGTAACAGCTGCGTTTATTGAAATAGGGAAGGCAAAATGAGGATGGGAAAGTCTTCGGCACTAATCTGGCCTTAAAGGTAACAAATGAGGCCTCAAAGAGTTGAGACACTCTTCGATAAGCATGTGAATACTGCTATACTGCAAAGCCTAGCTTCTAAGCTACAGAATGCGATAGTTACCGTCCTTTGCCATGGAACCACCATACGAATTTTCCGGGTTACAGGAAAATCGAAACCTGAAAATTATGTCTTGGACCCAGTTATGACATCGAGCAATCCACAGCAATTCATCCATGGAGTCCTTTGCGCGACCGTCAGAATCATTGGTTCCTCAATCTGCAGAGCAAAATGCAACAATTTATTGACTTCCATTTTTTATGCATAAGTTCAAAAGGGGTCATTAAACAAAAAAAGTACCGGCTTCTCTGCTGAATTCGCCATGGGCAAACTCTCACTTTCTCCATTGCACGACTCTCTTGCGCATTCAAGCCTATCAATAGAGATGATTGCGCTCTCCAGCTCTTCCCCGGTTTCCTCCCCCTTGATAACCTTAGCTATAAGAATACCATTGGACTTTAACTCTCTTCCTTGGCCATCATTTCCTTTGCCAAAAGCTTCCTCAACATCCCTTTGCTCGATCTGTGAATCATCTCTGGCTTCCATGTCTTTAGCAATCTGAACAGTCGCATTTGACTCTAGAGGCTTGTTCATAGATTCACACGGAAGAGACAGCGATTCTCCACTCTTTAAGTTCTCCTTGTTCTCACTGAATAAGTGAGAGTGGTCCTCTGATGTTGAGGAATCATTCTGGACACTGCCATCACTATCCTTCTCGTTTTCACTTATGAGATCACCATTTTCTAATTCCAAGAGTACCCAAAGAAAAGGAAACGAATTAATGAAAGAAATCACCGAATATCTAATCCCCAAAAAAAAAAAATCAGCACACAGGCTTAAAGAGTTACGAGCTAAATCAAGATTGAGAATTTTTTAAAGACAATCATCAGATCAGCCACAGACAGCTATATGAATCAACATCTAGTGAACCAAACAACAATGGCAAGTACCCACCAAAGGAAATTGACAGAGAAGAGAAGGTGAGAGGTGAACAATGCAATTGATGATTAAGCGAGAGAGATCACCGTGAGGGTTGCTGGTAATTTGGCTCTCCAGTTCCTTCTTCTTCTTCCTGGCGGCTTTTCTTTTTTTGGCAGCTGAAGCCATGATGACCCTCACTCAAATCTCACACTCGACTCTCTCTCTCTCTCTCTCTCTCTCTCTCTCTCTCTGTGGGATTGTCCGTCACACACAAGTTCTTGTGAATACTATGAATCAAGGTTTATAAAGTACGAAGTTGGGAAGGCAGGTGGAGACAAGACCGAAACAGTGGAACCAGCTGAAGCTGCCATGCGTGGGTGTGAATTCAAAAACACTTTCCCTCCTCTCCTCTCGAAGAGCATCCGATGTCTCCACGTGAGGATGACGTCGACTTGGTTTCCTTAGAAAAGTGAAAATTACCCACAAAAGACCCTAAACTTCCAAGGGATTTTAGACGTCCGTTACAAGACTGATGCGATTTAATATGCCAACTACATAATCCGCGTCATCTGCATCTAATCTTACGTAGTATTTAAATTTTTGAATTGCCAAATTTTGACTGATTTGTTATATCACATGATATTGTTGTTTCGTAGAACCATTACATGAAAAATCTTAGCACTTGAACTTTTTTTTGGTCCAAAAGATACCTCGTTGTCATATTCTCAAATTAGTAGTTGTTTGATGAGGCATAAACATAGATTCCGCACAAATTAAATCCAAAAGGCTAGAAGGGGGTCGGTTGACCCAATTACTCGGTAAAAATTGTCTCCTTTGGGCTTTGGCAACCCAATCTGCAACTTGATTGGAGCTTCTTGGACAATGGGTCAGTTTGAGATTTGTAAAATGCTTCAAACGGGCCTGGGCTTCGGTGATAAGCACACTTGCCTCCCATACAGCTTGATCTACACCTCCTCTTATCGCATCTAATAGATCAGTTCGATCTGATTCAAATACAAGCAAGTCTTTCTCTCTTCCTCGAAGGGATTTTAGGGCTTCCACGAGCGTCGTTGCTTCTACTTGAGTCGGCAATGAAACTTTCACAGATCAGGCGATTCCTTCTACCAGTCGGCCTCTGCTATCTCGGCAAATGCATGCAACGGCAGCTTCCCCTGTTTCTGGGTCAAAAGGCCCATCATCGATGTTCGCTTTGGTCACCTTCGGGGGAGGGGGTTTCCAGATCTAAGGTGAGTCGTTTTCTTCTCTTCATCCTCTTTGGTTTTTTGCCAAGCAAAGACTAACATTTTTTGCTTCTACCCTTGCTGATGAGATGATGCTATGAGGTTTGGTTCCTATCCTCGGAAAATCAGGTTGTTCCAAGCCTTCATAATCTGCCACAATAGACATGCGAGAAGGTTAAAGGAAATAGAGTTATGCTTAAATTGTGACAACCACTCCTCTATTCTTGATATTTCATAGCAGTTAATCTTTATGTTAATTGAAGCCTCGGCCCATATTTTCTGCGTCCATGAACATTATAAAAATAGGTGCTCAATAGTCTCTGGCTGCTATTGACATATAGGACAATTTGCTTGCTATATTAGCCTCTTTCGAAATATGTTTGCTTTTGTTGCTAGAACATTCTGGCTAATTTGCCAGAGGAAAAATCTCACTTTTGGTTACACTTTGGCCTACCAAATCTGCTTCCATAGATCTCTAGGAGCTTGATATGATGTAGATAGCTGATTTTGTGTTTGATTGATAATTCTAGATCAAACTATGTTGTATGCACTTTCAACTGAGAATTGCCCAGACTTGGTGTTTTCCCATATCAGTCTATCTTCTACACCCATAGGGTTTATAGGGGTATTCAGGATATCTCTTGCAATTTCTACATCAAAAGTCTCATGTATTTTAGCTTCATTCCACTTTTGCTCTTCACTATTCATTAGCTCTACCACCCATGTTGGGTCTTTTCTGTTTGTTGGCCCACCAATTATACATTGGGTAGCCACTTGTCTTCTCTAATCTTTATTTTGTCGCATTTTCCTACCACCCATCTAATGTGAGGACTAATGGAATGGCAACCGACTAATAGAATTTGCCAACCCCATAAAGGTCTAGCACCTCTTTTTGCATGTAACAAGTCATTATGAGGAAAATATAGGCCTTTGAAAACTTTGCCCCATAAAAATTTTGGATTCTGAAATAAAAGCCATGCTTGCCGCCCTTGTTTAAAGCAATTAGGTATTGAAAATCCAGTCCTCCTTCATCTTTTCTCATTTCCAGACTTTCCTAGTTTTTCCAGTGTAGTCCTCCCTTGCTATTCTCATTGTTTTTCCACCAAAAAGCTGGTATCTTCCTTTCCATAGCTCTACATAAAGACAATGGGATTTTAAATAAGACATTGCATACTGTGGGAGTGCTTGCACCACCGATTCTACCAGAATTTCTTTTCCTGCCCTTGAAAGGTAATTTTCTTTCCACCCTTTTATTTTTTGGTTTACTATGTCTAGGATCCATGCAAACATGTATTTTTTAGGTCCCCCCAATCTGAAGGTATTCCTAGGTATTTCCCAGTTTTTTCTATTATGGAATTCTCATCTCAAAAGTCATGTTTCTTCTTAATTGCCCCAAACAGTCCTTACTAAAAGACATACCTGACTTGTTTAAATTTATTGTTTGCCCAAAAGCAAAACAATACTGATTCAGCACTTTTGCTACTATTTGGCATTCAGCAATCCTTTCATCCATGAAGAGTATAAGGTCATTCGCAAAAGGTAAGTACGATAAGGTAGGGCGGTGGGGATTTAATCGAATACCTTTAATGCTTCCATTCTCTACTCTATTCTTTAGGGAGAAGAACACTAGAAGTGCCAAAAGTTGTGTACGGTGCTCACTTTAATGCCAAAAGTTTCAAAACGCTCACTTTTTTTTTGGGTAAGGTAAGAGTATATTGATCTTTAAATGCCAAATGTACAAAAGGAGAAACTGGTACTACAAACCTACACTTACACCCATCATGAGCTAAGTGAAGGAGTACCATGGATCTCAATCACTAAGAGCACAAATAAAGCAAAAACTGAAAAATACAAACACAATTACAAGAAAATAGAATCTTCTAGTCCCCAATTGTGCTAAATTCTTCTATTCCTGGATGTATCGATAACATTATTTTGAGTCCGAGCAAAATCCCTTACTAGCTTGACGAGTCGCATCTTCATGGCAGGGAGGAACTGATCACGATTCCTGAACAAAATGTTGTTCCGAGTTTTCCATATAATATGGCACATCGCCCCCAGCGCAAACCTCGCAATCCTTTGGAAGAATTGGTTGTCGGAAATGTGAGTTGTCGCCCATGTAATGGTGTCGGTCCAGTCGCCATTATGCTAGTCTACCCAATAGTTTCTCGACCAAAAATAGAGCCAGGCGATACGTGATCGAGCACCCAAAGAAGAGATGGTCCACCGAGTTCGGTCTTAAATGACAAAAAGCACAAGTTGCATCAGTAATTCTACCATGAGACATGAGCATAACCTGAGTGGGCAGCCTTTTTTTAGTCGCCAACCACAAGAGGAATTGATGTCTAGGAGTAATATGTTTGTCCCAAATAAACTTGGCCCATGGAACTTGTGCACTTCTTGGTCTAATAGCATCCCAAGCTGTAGATGTAGAGAACTTACGTGAAGCACAACCCATCCATAAAAGATTATCTTGATGGTTAGTAATTACCGGGAGGTCATCACCCCATGCCATTAATGCCTCCATGAGAATAGAGTGAGAATCTTGGCTTTGCAAGAGTTCAGCAAGTGTAGCATTTCTCGGATAACCCGACATATAGATTTGTCGGTTGGTGAATAACAGATTTAAGGGGCCATGAGCATGCCATGAATCAAACCACAATGAAGTAGATAAGCCATTACCCACATGCCAATGAAACAAATGTCTAAAATCCTTTCCCAAATCAATAAGTTTCTTCCAAGACCAAGAGCAAAAAATAGGTCTACGTACCTCCTAGAAACTTCTATTCTTGAGAAAGTTGGAATGGATCCAAATGCACCAAAGAGATTCTTTGTCTGAAAAAAGGGACCAAATATGCTTGAGCATAGAAGCCTTATTGTTCTCCTTAAGGCGTCTGATACCAAGTCGCCCCTCCTCTTTAGGTAGGCATACATCCCGCCATGACACTTTAGCTCCACCAGAACCCAAGGCTGGCCCTTTCCATAGAAACTGCCAAAGGACTTTTTCTATGCAATCAAATACCGAGATGGGTAATATAAAGATGTTAGACCAGTAAACCTAGATTGCATGAAAGATAGACTTTATCAATTGAAGCCGACCAGTAAATGACAGGAAGCGTTGAGTCCAGGATTGAGTTCTCTTGGCAATGGCGTTAACCAAAGAGATACAATCAACTTTGCCCAACTTAGCTACTACCACAGGCACTCCAAGATAACGGAAAGGTAAAGAGCCCAATCTAAAGTTTAAAAGTGTAACAATACCATGCAGATCGGTGGGGTTACCTGAGAGGTAGACTTCACTCTTTGAAGGATTTGGAAATAAACCAGACCACTCCGAGAAGGTGTCAATGGCCGACTTTAAGCATGAAACCGAGGCTACATTTTCTTGGCAAAATAGCAATACATCATCAGCAAAAAAGAGATGTGTCAACTTTGTGGACTTGCATCTCTAATAGTAATTGAAATCACAGCCTCTGGTCCTATTGAAGATTAATCCAGAAAATACTTCCATAATCATAGTAAATAAGTAGGGAGAGATCGGATCTCCCTGCCTTAGCCTCCTCGAACTAAAAAAGAAACCGTGCAACTCCCCATTAATGGAAATCGAAAATTTAGGAGTCTGAACACATACCATCAAAAGTTTAATGATCATCGGAGGGAAACCAAAAGCAATGAGCGTCGCCTCCAAGAAGCCCCAATCGACGATATCATAAGCTTTCCTAAAATCAACCTTTACGGCACATTTTGGAGAATAAGTATCATGATGGAAACCTGCAAACAGCTCCTGCGCCAATAGGATATTATCTGAAATCTTCCTTCCTTTGACAAATGCAGCTTGAGCCCCACCAATCAACGATGGAAGCACCTTAGCAATCCGGTTTGCCAAAATTTTTGTGATGCATTTATAAATGATATTGCAACATGCAATCGGCATAAAATCACTCACAGAAGATGCATTTGAACACTTGGGGACTAAGGCAATTATAGTGGCATTCAACTAGCGCAACAACTTTCTAGTGTGAAAGAAGTCTAGAATGGCCAAGGTAAAAAGTGGCCCCACGATGTCCCAATTCTTCTTAAAGAACTCAGCATTAAAACCATCATGTCCAGGAGCCTTACTCGCAGCCAATGAGAAGAGGGTAGACCGCACTTCTTGCTCAGTAAAGGGAAACATCAAGGAATCTTGTTGAAAGGTACTTAGTTTACATTGGAGATAGCCAGCAATTTCTTGTGGGGTAGGCCGAGACAGCAACTCAGTACACGTAAACAGTTGTTCATAATAAGTAACAAAAGCTTTACTGATTTCAGAAGCTGAGGAAACGAGAGCACCTGAGTCATTTTGGATCGAGATGATCCTATTGTTCAGTTGCCTTCTCTTCACAGAATAATGGAAGAATTTAGTGTTGCGGTCACCTTCCTCCAACCATCTAAATCTGGACTTTTGATTATAGAATAATTCCTCTTGAAGGCGAAGTCTGTAGAAAGAGTCCTCTGCAATCTCCTCATCCTGAGCACAGACTAAATTAGTCGGATCCTGCAGGAGAGCATCCTGGATCGCTTGGAAATGCTGTCTTGCCAAAAGGGTATGCTTAGAAATATCAGAGAATGAATGACGGTTGAAGAGCTTCAACTTGGTCTTGAGTAATTTTAATTTTGTGCACAACCAGAACATAGGAGAACTCGCAATATCCAGCTCCCAGACCTGATAAACCAAAGGTAGAAAGCCTGGATCTGACATCCAGTAGTTAAAAAATTTGAAAGGCCGTCTTACATGTACTAACGGCAAAACACGTACCACCATCGGTGAGTGGTCTGAGATACCCGGAAAAAGAAAGGATGCTCTTGAAAAAGTGAACTCCATAACCCATTTCGAATTAACTAGGACTCTGTCTATTTTTCTTAGTATCCTATTCTCACCTTCAGAAGTGGACCAAGTAAATCTGCTCCTGACGTATCGAAGATCGTCAAGCTCCGAGTCCAGCAAACACTTATGAAATTCATCAAAAGAAGGTGGCCAAGCCAGGGTGCCTCCTACCCGGTCCGCAGGAAAACATATGGCATTAAAGTCTCCCACAACAACCCAAGGGGTTTCTTGTAGTGAATAACTTCTAGTTACCAGCTCAGACCAAAGAGGACGTCTAGAGACGAAAGTATGTGCAACATATATGACTGAGATAGCAAAAAAGACTGTAGAATCTAGTATACATAGGGTTCCATGCATTGCTTGGAATGAAGATGCCGTGAGCTCAAAGTGAACCAGCTGGGGGTCCCAGCCAATCCATATACGTCCAAGTTCAGCATGAATATAATTTGTTTTCCAATTCCATCCCGAGATCAAGTTCAGAGAGATTTCCTCAAATCTTGCCAGAGGGGCCTTGGTCTTCAAGAGGCCTACACAAAAAAGATTGTTTGTTCGAACAAAGTATCGAACTTCCGCTTGCCTGACAGGGTCCACTATACCCCTTAAATTCCAAACACCAAAAATCATATGTACAACAGATCAAAGGAAGGGACAGTCACCTCTTTTTGGATGGACGGCCTCTCCTCTTAGCCGTAGACAACTTCATCGAATCAGCTGGGGGAGGGGAGCTCATGTCAGCTTGCAACACTAAACCAGGTCTCAGTGTAGACATAGTAGGAGCAGGTTGTGGGTTTTCTAGCTGGAAAAGTTCATGGGATGAGTCCTCCGAGGAGCTGACTTCAGAATTGTCAGGGACCACATCCATGTCTTTAGACATTTCACCTTCAGAGGTAGACGAGGAAGTGGCTATTTTTGCCACCAAGGGAGTGGCTTCATGCAAACCTACTGGGTTTTCACCCTCACCAGCAGCAGTCTTCAAGACCTGAGCCTTGGAGCATTTTTTACTGTTTGAATGTACCGTGGTCCACTCCTGACTAGATCCAGACAGAGTGACAGGGGTAAGGGTCTTAGGGGCTGGGACCAGTACAGGTGCAGTTTCCTTCTCTTTCGGTTCTTCAGACACATGTTGTTTGGCCATGGCTGGATCAGGACATCTATGACCAAATGACTTGCACTTTTGGCACAATAGAGGCTTCCATTCATATTCCACGGAAACTATAATCTCTTCCTCCTCCCGAAAGACAGAAACAGTATCATATATTGGGTTTTTTGCATAGATTTCTATACATACCCTGGCAAAGGAGATCATTCTCCTGTTTTCGATGTGTTGATCCACATACAGTGGCTTTCCAATGGTGCTTGCTATTGAGCTAATGCCTTTCGGAGACCAGGCAGAATAAGGGAGATTCCTCAACTTGACCCATACCGGGATCTTTTCATGCTTCTCCTTTTTTAATACTAGAGAAAGGCGCCACTCTTGCAGAATGAGGGGGATCCGAGCCACAGTAAGAGGACCCCTTTTCGGTATTTTCCTTCAAAAATCAGCATCCGGGACATGAAAGAAATAGAAGCCATCCTCATTGGCTATCATGTCCTCCAAGTGGTTGCCCCACAGATGCTTAAGGGACGCCTCAATCAATTTAAAAGGAAGTCTCTTCCCAATGAAGTAGCCAACTATAGATTCGTGCCACACTTTGTCAGTGTCTTGGAGGATATCATCAAAAATGTGGACACAAGGCTTTCCATTCTTGAAAGATGAAGGGATATAAGTCAAGTCGCATCCAATGGCCGCACTAGCTCTCGCAACATTAGCCCAAGATTTGGGTTGTTTTGGAACATTAGGCTTCGGTGCATCACCTCCCTGAGCAGTATTAGAAGGAGGGGAAGAGATACTTGGAGGCACCACATTACTCTTCCTCATAGAACTATTAGATCTTCTATCCTTACGTCGGCTCCTCGACCTGCTCCTTGAAGTAGTGGGAGCAATCATGTTCAAAGCCATCACAGTTTGTTTCTCTGCAGCTTGAGGTAACTTGGATGTGGTACCCCTATTACTAATAACATCCTTTCCTTTTCCCAGCTCAGCCAGAGGTAAGGAAGATTGAATCAGACCATCGACAAAGCTTGGAGGTCGGTCCTGAGGTGAAGAATCCTCCAGTGCCTCACCTACATCCTGGATAACCATAGCAGACTTATCTCGAACAGGTAGTTTGCCAAAAGCCACTCTACTTCGGCTACGGCCTCTTTTACTTTGCCTTAGTGAGTGGCCAACATCAACTAGGGGAGCTCCAAAGGAGCTTCTACCCCTAGCTCGAATCTCATCAACAGTGGCTCGTGGCAAAGGTTGTAGTTCAACTAGTTCATCGTTCTTCATCGACACAGTAAACTGACCACCCAAGAGCCTTGCAAACTTAGGAGATAGGCTACAATGAATTTCTATAGCAATCCCAGTCCTTAAAGAGGGACAATACCCCTTTTTAGAAAACAGCTCCCGATGCACAGAGCACCTTCAATGAATAGTACGAAAACTCTAGAATTTGTTGAAAACTTCAATCCGGGGCCTTAAAGACGACACTGCAGCTTATATATGATCACACAAGCCAAGGCAAATCAGAAATCCATCAATAGAATGCTCGATCAACACCCCAAGGAGCGTTGTGGAGGTTGTGAACAATGTGCCTTCGATGAACAGTGTACGAGCTTCCAGAATCAAGGAAACCAGCTTGGATTAACAGAGGGAGCTAGTCAAGTATAGGCACATGTAGGCGAATCATCCCCCAAGCAAAGGCAAGAAGGAACCAACACACCCATCCTTCAAACCCATCGTTCAAAGAAATCCAGAATCGAAAAGACCCATCACCCCAATCCTACTCGAAGCAAAGGATTTTCGGTAGGGATAGATGGGGGGTTTCGTAAAAGAGTGTACGAGCACATTAGAGTAAAATGAAGGCCAGATAGCCGAGATGAGTTAGCTCCCCTCCAGAACTCGAAGACCACCTGAAACCCTAGCCGAAAGAAAACATAACCTCGTGAAGGAACAAGATCATTCCTCGAAATCTGAGGGAGTATAACTCAGTGCAAGGAGAAACAATCCTCCAAAAAATCAGGTAAATCCAACCATCATGGCTTCCATAGTCAGCAAAATCACGAACCGAGCAGCACGGCTACAGTGCTCACCGAGAGAGAGAGAGAGAGAGCCAGATGAACAGAATCCGCAAGTGGGAGAAAAGGCACACAAAAATTTCTTCAAAACGCTCACTTCAGTTCCACTTTTTCAAAAAAATCAAAAATTTCAGTGCCAACTCCGATATACCTGCCAGAAATCTGATGTGGCCTATTGTTTATTAATTTCCAAGTCCAATGTGGCTCGCCGGAGGCCCAGTCAGCATATAAACATAAAAAAACGTAGTATAGTCAACTTTCCCAAAAATAAGAACCCTAAATCAAAAAACCAAAAAACATAAGAAAAAAAAGGAAATACAATGAGGGAGGATCCCTCCTCCCTATGGCCGCCGCCCCAACGCCTGGGCAACGGCCGTTAACGGCGAGGTCGCCAGCCCCTCGGTGAGGGCCGACAGCCTCGCCATCACAGAGAGAGGGTCGCGACCCTCTCCCATTCGAAATGAAAGATGGACAGAAAAAAGAAGGAGTGAGAATCGCGAAGCACTTCACTTGCTAGGGATAAGAAGAGGACTTGCATTCTCAACAATAACAGCCCAGAACTTTCAATCGTGCTGTCTTTTTTTTATTGTAAGCCACCAAACTTACTTGGCAAAAGATGAAAGCATTGAACGTCAGTGTATTCTTCACTTTGTTAGCATGAATGCGAGTGTCATGCTCCAAATTCAGTAAGCTTCTACCTCGGAAATTGAGGACAAGCAAGACAGTCACTTGATAGGCAGCCTGAAGATCCAAACTCTACCTTGTTAGGAGCAAAAAGCTCGCAAAAACTCTTTCGAAAACACGTGTTGTGACCATACCTGTATCCCATGGGAAATCGAGGGTGTGCGAGGTTGGGGTCTCACATAATCGGCCGCAACAGTGGCTAAGAAGATCCACAGAATCAGCAATATAGCCAGGATCTTTCATACCATGTCGACTTCAAATTCTTCTTCGTTTGTCAGGGAATGTTCATTTCCACTCGCCTGATTTCTCCGCAGCTATTTGCTCTTCTTGCTGGCTTACTCTGGAGAGGGTCACGACCCTCTCCCGGTGCTGGCGAGAGCCGCCAGCCATCGCCGAGGAGCCGACGATCCCGTTGGCCCTCGCCAAGGGGCTGGCGACCCTGCCAGCAACGACCCCCGCCCACCAGCGTTGGGGCGGCGGCCACAAGGAGGAGGGCTCTAGCCCTCCCCCTGTATTTCCTTTTTTAAATTTTTTCTTTTTCTTTTTTAATTTAAGTTAATTAAAATTTAAGTTTAAATCCTAATTTGATCAATTTCCTATGTGGATTCTTATTTTGACCAAACAATTATCACGTCAGATAATGCCAAAAATTATAAAACCCACATCAATTTTTGGCCGGAATTCTCGCCATTGGCACTTAAAAGATCATATTTTTCTAGAATTGGCACTAAAGTGAGCGTTTTGAAACTTTTGGCACTAAAGTGAGCGCCGTACACAACTTTTGGCACTTATGGTGTTCTTCTCCCCTATTCTTCAGCATGATTGATAGTGTGTTTACCATGATAATGAATATGTAGGGGGAAAGAGGGTCACCTTGTTTGATTCCTTGAGTAGGTTGAAAAAAAGGTTGAGGTTCCCCATTTACTTTTACACTATAGGAGACAGTATATACACTAGTCATAATCCGTGCAACCCATGTTTCATCAAAACCCATTTGCAACATGCAAGTTTTTAAGAAATCTCATTCTACTCTATCATAGGCTTTCTTCAGGTCCACTTTTAGCACAACATGAAACTTTTCTTTCTTTTTTGAGTTCTAAGTTGATGGAGGACCTCATGCACAATAAATATATTATCTTAGATTTGTCTACCACTCACAAATGCACTTTGCTCTTCGGCTATTAATTTCGAGAACCACTGTTTTAATCTATTTGCCAAAACTTTTGAGATAATTTTATACACATAGTTTTAAAGGCTGATTGGTCTGTACTGCTCAAGTTTTTTTTGGGTTTGGGCCTTTAGGAACAAGAGTGATATATGTTCTGTTTAGCTCTGGGTTGAGTTTTCCACAGGTAAAGAACATTTTGACTTCTTGGTAAATTGTTTTTTTCATTTCTAGCCAATGATGGTGATAGAATTTGCCACTTAGGCCATCAAGACCAGGTGCTTTTAATGCTCCTAGTTGAAACGTGGCTTTAGTAACATCCTCCATCTTTACTTCCTCCGTAAGAGCTCTATTCATTTCCTCACTCACAATGCTTGGGATTTGATCAATAACTGGTTGGAAATTTCTAGTCCCTATTGTAGTGAATAGCTCCTTGAAAAACCGAGTTGTCATGTTCTTCAACTGGTTAGGGTTTCGGCACCACTCCTCATTTTCATTTTTGCAGCATAGTAATTTTGTTTCTTAGTCTTCTTTGCACTGTAGTGGCATGGAAGAATTTTTATTTTTGTTCCCCCATTGTAGCCATTTTATTCTGGACCTCATTCCCCAATAGACTTCATCATGTTTCCATAACCTCTCCACCTTACCTTTTAAAAATTCCATTCCGTCTTTATTGGCTTCAAGGCTTCTGCTGTTTGTGATCTCTTGTAATTCAATTTTCAACTTGAATATTCTTTTTGCTGCATTTGAGAATCTCCTTTTACTCCAAGTTGAAAGCTCCTCAGTCACTTTTTTTAATCGTACAATCAGCTTTTTTTGTTACCCATGGGAAGCCTGCCAAGTATGAGCTACTACCAGGTCATACTCTTCATCTTCAAGCCAGAAAACTTCAAATTTAAATTCTTTTTTCCTTCTATGATACTCTGGGAATAAGTTCAGGAGGAGAGGACTATGGTCTGAGCTGATGGCTGGAAGTGCAGAAAATTCAGCATTTGGGAAAGCCGCCATCCTATTAAAGGTGCATAAGTTTTGTCTAACCTTTCCTTTACCAAGTCTTCCCTTGTTCTATTGTTGCTCCATGTATAAGAGCAACCCTTACTTTCCATGTCCATTAGATCGCAATCATCTAGAAAATCCTAAAATGCTTTAATTCTATAATGATCTACCATCCTTTTTCCCACCTTCTCCCAATGATATAAGATTTCATTAAAGTCCCCAATATATAGCCAAGGGCCAGAATTATCTTTGTTTAGAACTCTCATGATGTCCCACAACCTTAACCTTTGTTGAAAGTCAGTAGGGGCATGGACAAAGGTAAGTTGCATAGTTTGATTACTGTCTCCCAAAACACATATAGCATCAACTACAAATAGGGAACTGAAAATTATTTGTTAGAGAGACCTGTTCATTCATAAAAGAGCCAATCCCTCAGTGAGGCCATTTGGATTAACTATGAAATATTCTTTATATCTTAGTCTCTTCTTCATTCTCCAAATAACTTCTTTATTTTTTTTTGTCTCCATTAAAAACAAGATAGATGGTTTTTCTTGAACCACTAGGGTTCTAATAGCTTAAATTGTCAAGGGTGAGCCCACCCCTTGACAATTCAGGCTCACCCTTGACAATTCAAGCACATTAGCTTCATTTGTAACTCGATAGCTTATTAGGGCTAGTCATCAAAGCCCGATTACATATTTCCTCACTCATCATAATATAAGTACTTAGAAGTTAAGATTCATCCAACTCTTCTCTGTTGGCCCCCCTGTACTTCATACAGTGAGTATCTGTTTTTCTTCTTACTTATCATGTTTTTAGGGCTCTTTTCCCTCTTATTTTTATCCATTGTTAGAGTACATTGCTCTAGGTTTGAAAAATGAATGCCCATACTTCTCTTTAGGGTCTAAGCTGAATTCAAAGGGTATTCTATGGTATTCTCCTCTATATTTTCTTCTAACATCTTCTCATTCCCTTTCTCACCAGCTTTGTTTTCTCTTATTGGCTCCACTTGCCCCTTATACACCACTATTGCCCAGAATCCCTGGGAGTTTCAGGTATAGCCTCTTCTTCCATAATATCTTTTATTTTCTTTCCATAGAATAATTCCCAGTATAGGCTAGATTCATTAGCTTCCGCTTTTAACCAAGATCCCTATGGAAAGTTTTACATACTTTCCGTTTTCTCTTCAAGATAAGGGACTTTTTTCACAGTGTATGCCCCACCATCCCACATGAATAACAGTAATAAGGTAATCTTTCATACCTGAAATCTAGCTATATCTTTTTCCTTTGTTGCTGAAAATCAACCATGGTAGAAAAGGGTTCCATATATCTAGAGCCATCATTGCCTTGCCTACTTTCACTGCTGTGTAGCCTCGAGCTTCAATTTTAATCTTGGATACATTGCCCATTTCTCTCACCACTTTAGCTATAACACTTTCAGTTAGCCATTCAGTAGTCAACCCATATATTTGCACCCAAAAATCACTCATACTAAAATCATAACAAGTAGGTAAAGTATTTGGCTCCCAATATTTTAGCACTAACAAGTGGTTAGCAAACGACCGAGGTCCTTGTTCAATCACCTTATCTCTGTCCTTCTCTGCCCATAATTTGAATTCAAATGTACCTAGGGCTATTTGGGAAATTTATACAGTTTCCAATTTCCAAACTCTACACATGGTATTCTGAAATGCCTACATATTTATCTTTGGAAACCGATAAAGCTAGTTTATTAAGGATAACTTATACTCTTTAATTTTCTTCGCAGAAATATCCTCATCCACTTCAACAATTTTCTTTTGAGACCACAGTCCTCCCAGTTTCTTGCACAACGCCACCAGACGGATTTCATTCTCCTCCTCTTCTTCCATGAAGAATAGACAACAATTACTGGAGCTGCGGAGGTCAGATCTTGTCGAGATTCAATTCTTCTGTGGGTCGGAGAAGCAGACAGAAGGATGTATAGGTTGATTTTCTGGTTAGGTTTTTATGGGTTTGATGAAACAGTAAAGGAAATGAAGGAAGATGTATTAGGGTTTTGTGATAAATGCAGCTGGGAAGGAGTTGATGATGATGTTTTCCCGTACTGATTTGAAACGATTGAGAAAGGAAATGAATGAAGATGGACGAATTTTTTGTGAGAAAGTTAGGCTTTCAGCATTGTAAATTTTTTAGCTGCCATATGGCAGAGAGAGCTCTCCATAGAGAGAGTTATCACCTGAACGTTGGAGTGGTATGCATTTGGCTTATACTTTCTGACTTTCAATTTTCATTTTGTTACCATTGTTAATCATCTACATTAAGCGTGACTTTTCAGACTAGACACATTGAAGCTTAAAGGATGAGCCCGAAATCTAGAATGGAGTAAGCCCGAAATCCCAACCAAGGCCATTCGAGCTGGGGAATTTTGGGCATTCACACTTTCATTTGCATCCTATAGTCACATAAACAAACTTTGGAGGGAGTGAACCTTGGGTAGATGTTCTTGATGCCCCATTTTCATTTTCTTCTTTATGGTGTGAATTATGTGGATAGATTGTCATTATTGTGGTTTGATGACTTGAGCTTTCACAATTCGGCTTCTTGCGGTTGTTTTGACCACGGAATGTAGAGATCGAATGGAACCGCAATGTCTGGGCTCTTCCACTAGAGAAGTTTGATAGGAAGCAAAATAGGTGAAGCAGGTGTTTACGTACATTTGGGCTAATCAATGTAGTCGTGATGTTTGCTATATGAACTAAGCCTTGTTATTCGCGAGTAAAAGAATCTTGGGAAGTGAATCGATTGTCGAAATCTGATTTTCTTGTTGGAACCAGTCCGAACACGTGATGCTATGACCTCAAAATGATTTGAGGAAGAAGATGCGACTTTCACAAAATGGCCTACCTTCAAATGGGGTGGGAGAGTCATAAAGAAGAGTAAGACATCGCCCGAAGCTCTGGAGAAGGATATGGGACTAGAGGAGGCTTGAGAAGGCATGGTTCAAAGCTCCACAGATTTTTCAACTTCAGCAAAACATTGTTTTAAGTTTCTTTTCTTCAGATGTTCTTTTTATTGATCCTTGTGTAGACTAATCTGTTTAAGTTCAAGCTGACGCTTTAAAACTGCAGGAGCACCACCACAACCCTTTAATTTTGGCATTGTACCTAAATCTGTCCGCATGAACTTTTGTTAAATACAACGCACGGGAATCAACTTAAGCTCCTGCAATTTGCTTTTTACTAGCCGTGATCACATTGAACAAAAGGCCTTTGACGCCCCAGGGAGGAGATGTGAACAGGTAAGGATTGCATCCATTGGTTGAAAGGAGCAGGGAAAGGGCTGGTAGAAGATGAGAAGAAAGATTCGGCACCTAATAGAGGATCAAGCACAATGACGTAATAGCATTCATATAGCCAATCCCACTTAATGGATAAAAGCTTGATCGCTGTTTATTATTGTTAATCAGCAAAATAAAGAAAAAAGACAGTCATATTGACTAAACAACAGGCACCAAACTAGAGAAAAGATTCGGAAATTGGGAAAAAGATGTAAGATGAGTAAGGAAGAAGTAGAACTACGTGCAAAGAGGAACCGCCAAGTACAGGGAATCAACAAAGTTGAAAGACAAATTGATGACCAGACCTTAAGGCCCTGCTTGGTATGTAAAAACTATGATAATGTTATCTGAGATACATTTCGTGAAAACTCTCTGTTCAGTAAATATATTTCAATTCATTCAAGCGTAATTACATGTCATTCTGCAGTGATTGAAATTATAAGGAAACACGCTATCAGAATATCGAATGTCCGTTCTAGTTGAAAAGTTTAATCTGCATGAACCAAATTTATTTTCAAGGAAAGGGAAAACTACTTATATTTCTATTATGTGTGAAAATGAAAACCAAAAATCTTAGCAAACAAAACAGCCTACCGGCAATGATAAAATACAATGTGAATGGTACAGAACTGATCAAGTCAATAGTGAAACTACTAAATAGTTAAAAAGCTACCCCCGCTCTGCCTCACTTCAATCCCTACCTATCCTCATCTAAGAATCACCTACAAATGGCTTCAATATAAATTGCTACATTACCTTAAGCGAGGGCCAAAAAGACAAATCCTGAGATAAGTTACAATGAAAGTGAAGAGGGCTCTGGCGACCATGACCTACTCCCTAGCAGTTCTTCCTCATCCAATGCCAATAACACAATGGTTGGCTAAATTCAATCGCCAGCTCTTTCAATTTGACCTTGCTTAACCTGGCAAGATCAACTTTAACAGAAAGAGGAATCTCAAAACGATTTCTTTTCAAAAGAAACCAGCCCATGGACTCCGCCTTCAATTTGTGCAGCTCCAGTTCTTACCTGCAACAAAACAAGAACATAAGGGAACTGCACAATTATAAGCCTTATAATCACCTGTGAGAGGCTGCAAATAGAGCAAACAATTACTTGTTTCACTAAAGCTTCCACGACAAATAACGAGTTGTTATGATCTAATTTCCATCTATTACAAGGTTCCGCTTTCAGCTAGTAAATCCAGCAAGAGGTACACAAGTGCTAAATATTAAAGTTCAGCTAATTAATCAAATAGATCCATCGACCTTTTGTAATCTAACATAGGAAAGTAAGAACATAGAGGACCACGTTTCTCTCAGGGTTCAGTTATATTTGGAAGTGTCTTCAATTGCAACAGCATTCCAACAATCACGTTGAAATTATTCTAACAATCACTACCGGTTAAGAATTCTTCATGATGATGAAGCCCAATGAGGCTCTTTGCAATGGGAAATTACATAACACGTGTTGACTTCCATAATAAATGGTGAAAGGGTACTGTTATGGTCAATGTAAATAACTGTATGATAGTGTTATTTTCATCAGTGTCACCAATAGATTCCAAGCAACGTTATTTTCAAAGAAAAGATTTGATCTCTCAATTCTTCTTCAACAAGCAATGTTTCAAGGAGAAAGGGAATGCTCTTGGATAAAGGATCCCACTGGCCATTCCTTAAGCATACTGGATAATATTTCAAAGCATCATAAACTGTAATACTCCCTTACTAAATTGCTTAAAAAGTACCCTAATTGCACCAATTGACAGATTAAAAAAAATAAAGATAAAATGTCCTATCATCATTTCAGACAACTAAACTTCAAGCACTAGTCAAAATTCAGACAACTTTTTAAAACTTTTGAGAAAAGTAAAAATCAAAACAAACCTCTTTAGAAATCATAACACTATAGAATGGCCATACCTCTAGCCTCAGTGTTGTTTTTATCATGTCATGAGCATCTCTTAAAGACTGAGCTCCAAGATCTTGGAAACCTTGCTTAACAGCTTGCATAGTATAAGGGACAAACTTCAAGACAGACCCTTTATCTGCAACTGCACCAACAACACCTTGTGCAATCTTTAGTTTGGATGTGTCACCCAAGTACCTGGCATCACTCCCTTTAGTCATTGCCTCAAGTGAACCCATGCCTCGGTACTTTTTTAATCGACGACCATCCTGAATAAGCCAATAGACACTTTACTGTTATAGGACAGAAGAAGTCATCCATAGAAACCAAATGAGTCCATGCAAGATGATAATGCAAACTTATCAGTTCAATTTCAAAAAGGTTTCTGCTGATTTAATTCCTAAAAAAGATCAAGCCCATAACCAATTTTTCATATGACATGGTTCCAGTCAATGACAGCCGAATCAACACTTAAGAGTAAATCAATTTTATGCATTTGTATCCATTACATGATGCATATGATAGTTAATCCTGCTAAGAAGCTAGATAAAAGCAAAAACGTTAACCCTGCAACCATCATGTCAGATGATAGGACAACCTGACATATTCCTCAAAACGATAGTTATATAAGTAGTAGTTTCTCATTGCTGGATTGGGGAAGGCAAGGTTTCATTCTCAATTGTAAGATGTAACATGGTGCAGAAAAACAAAGACAGCAGACTCAAAAACAATCAGGCAAGAAATCCAAAGTTCTTCATCTGACCTCACCACATCAACAGCAAAAGAGATACAGGAAAGAGGGATCAATTTTCACCAATGGGAAACATGTAGCACCTTATTGAGAGAAGAAAAATTATGCATAAACAGTAGTAACTACAAATTACCTGAACCACATAAGCACCAGGAGCCTCAGTACTTCCAGCGAGGAAGCTTCCCATCATCACAGTGGATGCACCGAGGGACAAAGCTTTGACGATGTGCCCCGAGTTTGAAATGCCACCATCAGCAATAACTGGCACACCATGTTGAGAAGCAAGGGATGAAACCTTGTAGACAGCAGTAGCCTGAAAAGTTTACAAGAATAAGGCAATTAAAGAAATCCTAATCCCAGTGAGTGCTTAAGGGAAGCAATATGAATGAAGATTAACGAAATTACTTGAAGGACATAAACTTGTCTCATCATCTCTCAGCACGCAGCAATTTGAAAACAAAGAATTATTCTATAAGAACTTGTACCTGGCCACGTCCAACGGCGCAGACCTCCTGGGTGGTACAAATAGAACCAGACCCCATGCCAACCCTCAAACCATCAACCCCAGCCTTGATCAAATTATCTGCCTGGTACATTGTGACCACATTGCCACCAATGACATCCAATTCAGGGTACGTTTTCTTCATGTACTTGATCATGTCAATCTGATAAAGAGAATTTCCCTGAGAACTGTCGAGCACTACCACATTGACACCAGCCTTGACAAGGTGCTGCAGCCTCTCCTTATCGGCTTCTCTTGTCCCAATCGCTGCTCCTACCATCCACTCTCCATCAGGACCCACTGAACCACCTCCCACCAATCTGGGGTAGCCTCTCAGCCTCTCCACATCCTCTCTTCCTGCAACATCTACTATCTCTCCTCCCTTCACTATCGGCATAAATTCATTCCCTGCCTTCTCCTCAAAGTAGCAAATCATCCTTGCCAAATCACAATCCCAAGGGGCACAATCAGGGGACTTGACCATGTAATCAGCCAACCGTGTTTCCTTGTCTGCGAGTTTCATCCAATCAGACTTGGCCACATAGCCCACCAGCTTTCCACGGCAATCACCGGAGTCTGTGACGAGGACGCAAGGAGCATCAGCGAAATCCTCAAGGGAGATGATGGAATCAGAGGGTGATTGAAAGACAGGATGGGAGAGGACTGGAAAGCGGGAGGATTTGGCCGCTTTGACCAGGGAAGCTTGGTCCGAGGGAGGGATATTGGGGTGAATGATGCCAATGCCCCCAAGAGCTGCCATGGCTCGGGCCATGGAGGACTCTGTGACAGTGTCCATCGGTGAGGAGATACATGGGATGTTGAGGGAGATGTTGCGAGTGAGCTTGGTGGAGAGGTCAACCTGCTCCACTGGGAAACCTATATAGCCTGGGAGGAATATGATATCATCATATGTGTAAGAGTAACCCTGATGAAACAGCTTCTGCGCTGAATACCCATCCTCGAACTCCATTATCCTGCAGCAGCCAAAACCCACTTTTGAAATTGACTAAATATGATCATAGAACTTTAAAATAGACCTGCATGTCTGTCAGCTCCCTCCAAATTAAAAATCAATTACAAACTTTCTGATAAATCTACAACAGATTGAGTGGTGAGAATAATGAGCATACTCTGAAAACTATTATACTCGTTCTTTTCTTTCGCAGCAAATATAAAGGATAAAAAATTGTCATGGTCACAAAATTTGAGTGAAAAACATCATTTTTACTTGTCTTATACAATCTGCTCCGTTTTTCATAGCATCATGTTTCTGTCCGCTCATAATCTGTACAGATTAAATCAATCTAAAGCATGCGCTTTAGATTGATTATACAGGGCTTTAAATTAGGAAAATGACTTCCTAATTTTAAAGGTGGAAGTTGTTTTCCCAATAAATTATTTAGGAGCTATCCTTACCCAAGTGTTTTCACAGATGACCAGTAAAAAAAGAATTTTTTTCGAGCATACGCACTCGAGTGAGCACGCATGTTCATTTGGAGACCACTGAGTTCTCTGGAAAAAGCTAGCATGGACTGCCCAAATGGAAAAATTGTGTTTCTATGTGATTCGCAGCCTAATATGGAATATAGTTGATGCACCAAAGTAGTATTATGCCATCCATCACACACTTAATACAAATTCCGATCATGGACTCAGAGGTCCACAGCCTGACAAGCCCGCTCACAAATTGAGTTCAGACCAGGAACAGAGCAGGACATTATGCAACACCACTGCAGGAACAAAATCTGTAACTCTGTGCTCATTTAAGGTCCTCCCTACATTATGTCTAGTATAATGCCGTCACCTCCAGTTTATATTCACAAAAGATGCTTATCCAGTGAGGTATTCAATGCAATCTTCTCTGGGCAATTTAAACGAGCATCTGGCAGGCTGATCATGGCAGCCACTATAATTACATATATAACCAAATGAATCCCACAAAACAAATCGAAACACCCTCAACATCCTGAAATCAAAATCCCAGAGTCTGGGTAAATATCTCTATAAGCCTATCATTTGAAATTAGTGGAAGCTAAGGGCAGGAAAAACCATTATAAGGCCTAAGAAACTTAGACATGTATTGTTTCACCAAGATCAGGATAATAAAGAACAACTGAGATGCTTATCCAATGAGATATTCAACACAATTTTCTTTGGGAAATTTTAACGAACATCTGGCGAGCTTAACAGCCACTACAGTTACATACCTCCAAATTCTAGCCATCTCTGTAATCCCAAAATTAAAATCCCAGAACCCGAATCAGAGTTAATTTCTCTATCATTCTATTATTTGGAAAAAGTGGAAGCTAAGCGCAGCAGAAATCAGCAAAACATTGTTTTTAGTTTCTTTTCTTCAGATGTTTTTTTTTAATGTATCCTTGTGTAGCCTTATCTGCTTACATTCAAGCTGACGCTTTGAAGCTGCAGGAGCACCAAAACCTTTGAGATTTTGGCGTTGTACCGAAAATCTGTCCACATGATTGAATCAACTTAAGCCCCTGCAATTTGCTTTTTACTGGCTGTGATCGACATTGAACGAAAGGCCTTCATTGTAGGGCCTCATAAACTTAGACATATATAGGCTCACCAAGATCAGAATAACAAAAAACAAGTGAGATTCTTATCCAGTGAATATTCAACATAATTTTTCTGGGGAATATTAACGAGCACCCGGCGGGCTAATCATAGCAAGGAGGTGGAGTCGCGAGGACGGAGCCACTGTGAAAGATTTCGACCCATAGAGTTTCAAGGAAGAAGAAGGAGAAGAAGTTACCGATGTTCAACATCGAACTTCAGCTAACAATATGAAGAGATAAACGCGCGACCGAGCCTGAGACACGCGGGTCCCAGGCCAGCGAACCCGGGTGCTCGACCTAATCGAAACAGGGGCGAGCAGAAACGGATCGAGGGATAGTGAGCGTACCTGGTTCCAGACGGGTCACGGCGTCAGATCGGTGGACGGAGCTTGAGCGGCTCAGCTATGGCCTCCTGCTTCTCCTTGGCTCCCTTCCTCTCCGCCCGAGGACGCCTCTGTACTCCCCTGCTTTTCGGCCTCCTCCTCCTCTTCTTCTTATTTTCGTTCTCTTTCTTTCCTTTATCTCTTCCTCTCTTTCTTCTTCCTCTCTTCCTTCCCTGTTTTATCTCTCTCCTGCTTCCTCCTATTTCTTTTCCCGAAGCTCCATGTCTCCTGCTTACTTCTTTTTTACTTCTTCTTGACCTAATTTATTTATTTTTTCCGATTTTTAATTTAATAATTTTTTGTCCTTCCCCCAGAACTCCCGACAAGTCTTTCAATCAGTCCTTTTTTTATTCTTAATTTCTAATTTCATTTTTAATTTTTTAAAAATAAATAAAATTTCTGAATTTAAAATTAATAATAATTTTCTCAAAATTTAAGTTAAAAGTAACTTAACGGACCGACAAAATTAGGCAATCAAAAGCTATCGTGAGCTAATTATATAGTGTCGTAAATAGTTGTTTTGTAGCATATTTTTTTTTTATGATTTATAATATTTTACGTTTATTTTCGATATAATGAACACGGTGCCACGACTCATTGTTAGATAATATATCATTTGCAATTCACGACATCTTTGACTAGACTATATAAATTAGATTTTTAGATTTTCCAAACTATTTTCTAAAAGTCCTTCCAAAATCACTCTCAAATAAGTGTGTAATTCCCACATGGAGGTAGATATAATTCTTTTGTGGCCAATGATGTTGAGACTACCTTAAAAATCTTCTTTGATTGCATAGGATAACATTGTGTTGTCGTGACCTCTCAATGAGCATCTAAGGGGGCAAATTTAAAAGTAATGTCGAATTAAGGATCAATGGTCTTCAATTGGTGTGAGTTCTTTTAGACCCTCATCTTAAGTGCCGTTAAGAAATGATAATTGGAATAAATCTAACTATGCAGTTCAACTTAATTAAGATTCACTGCTGGCCTATCTAAGGTCAGTTAGATACTAAGTGAGGGACGGAAGCATACTTCACTTTCTACGCAATGTGGTACTTGATTGTGTTATTTAAACTAATGCCCTTTGGGTACCTTGGTTTAATTAGTTGATTAGTTGTCCGCACGGTCTGTTTACCGAATCATGAGTCCCGTTAAGCGTCCATGCAAATATTTCTTGGTAGGTAACCTAACCATTTAACTATAACAAGCGAATCACGACGCGAAAAAGCGATACAAAAGAATCACAACCGAGCGAGCACAATGGACGGATTGGAATCTGGTCATGAAATCGAAGTGATGTCTTCGTCTAAAAATCAATGTTAAAAGTTACAAAGCCATTGCCAAATCATCTGGTTACAGCCTAGACCTTGAGTGAGTTACGCACGAACTTCACGAACCTGGTTCAGTCACCCATCTCCGCAGAACAGAGCAAGGTAGAGGGAAATGAAATGACCTGATTAACAAATCAAAGCTCTGGCCGCGGTTGATAGGCACATCGAAGAAATGAGTTCCTCGGGATGTCAATGGGAGATGATGGAGCCAGCCAAAGGAATGCTGAGCAAGCGTGCAGAGCTCTTCGGTCACTCTGCTCGAATAAAGAAGAAGAAGAAAAACAGAGCAGAACAATGGCAAGGCGCCGAACTTTGTCAAGGAGTGGCAGCTATCACCATGGGAGCAACGATCAGCACAAGAAGGCGACTTGCTTACGAAATTGGAGATGCATCCCAGAATGCTTTTGACTCAGATTCAGATTATTAATCGCAACATAACTATAAATTTCAAGCTCTAAAGTATGAGATTTTATGGTTTTTTTTCCCTTTAACTTTTTGTTTAGATGCATCCTTGGTTCTTCTTTTGCCTCTTACCCCAGTACTTGAGCTTGTTCTCTCAACACTAATACTTTGAACAGAAAAACAATGTCCATAATCTAGATTAGCTACTTCATATACTGCTCAAATCACAATAAAACAGATCCTGTTTCACTACGTTTTAACTTTTATGTCAACAAAGTCAGTTAAAAATTGATGAGTTCTGGACAATACTAGGAAACACGAAATGTTAGCCCATAGCAGTGTCAGGCAGATGGAAAATCATAGTGGAAACCCAAGTCATACACCAAAATTTACCAGTTACATACTCTCGTGTATGCAAGAAGAGAGCATTGCAACCATTAGATGAGAGAAGAGATTTCCTTATCAAGAACATTGCTCATAGCATATCCAAAAGCTAAAATTTCCTCATAGCTAAAATATCAAACGTATTTGAAGATACTGTATTTCTCGATTTAAACATGATAACATTAAAGACATCAATGAATCTCACTGCAGTGAAAAAAGTCAGGAAGAAGAGATGAAGAAACACGCTGTCCCAGAGTGTTTTTGAGTCCTCTGTAGGTGCGAGCCCAGCGGAAACTTGTGGTGCGATGCAATTGCCGATCCAAGTTTGGACGAGTTAATTGCACTTTCGCCACTGTCGCGCTAGTGTTTGGTCCATCGGCACAGGAACGGTTCCATCGAGGAATCCGTCTTTGTCTTTTGTTACCAACGCTCGTCGGAAATCTCGAGACCACGCACTATAGTTCTCGGCTCCGGTGAGTGGTTGAGTAATGAGACGGAGCTCTGGTCCGTCGGCTAGTGATGTGTACAGTGGGTCTCCAAGCTCTGGCCGACTACTTCCATGACCAAATTGGTATGGTATGAATCTTGGACCATAAACTGGAAACGGATTATTGTGGCCTGTGTGACTCGCGCCTTGATTTTGAGTTAATGCATTGGTCGTGTCTGCCTCAATTGTGGTTGGTAGTCCGCCATAAGGTTGAGCCCCATTCAGGTTTCCCGGTGATGATGTCGTGGGGTTTGATTCGAAATTCCACATCGATGATGGATGGAAAGGAAACCACTGGTAAGGTTGACCCACATTGGGTTGCCCCATATTGGGTTGTGACTGAGCCGGATAATGTCCCCAGTTCATGGCTTGATTTACTGGGAGTTGCCCCGGAAACAATTCCTGAGGTGCAGAAACATGAGTGAGCTGTTCTTGCACTTCATTAGCTTGCGGTGAAGGTAAAATCTCATCCCTTTCTCTATTTTCCATCTTTAACAATCTGAGTTTCTATGAGTGTGTTGTTCTGTTTTGCAGCGAACCAACAACGCGAAGACAACTTCGAGAAGTTTTGCAGAATATGATCGAGAGCCTAAAGCTCTAATACCATGTCAGAGGTTGAAGAAGAATAGAGTGGAAAGAGAAAGGCAAGCAATAAACTTCGCTTTATTGCATTATTTTATTACAAGACTGAACCTGTTTATATACTACACATTGCATGTACTAAATAGGAAAGAAATAATTACAAGGAATCAATAATATTTGATCCAGATTAGATCCTTTATGCAACTTCCTTCTTTGCGTAAATATTGTGTATCTTCATGAATATTGCGTATCTCTAACAGAAGGGAAGGCTTTGAGTGGGAGACAATGAATCATCATCGACATGGTCAATTGAGCAATTTGATGTTGCGATAATATCGCCTCAACAATGTCTCCGACATTGATGATGAAAGCACCAAGGAAAGGCCTCACAGGAATCCACTTCCCATCTTTCCTTATCCAGAGGCCCTCCATTTCGTTGACCTGGAGGAGGATGGTAAGGGCGTTGCCATCGGAGTGAGAGTTGAGGCCTTTCACAAGATCGGGTTGCGGACACGGCAGGTAATAGTTCATCCTCATCCCTTGCAAGCCGTACATGAACATCCCTTCAAGGTCCTTCGCCTCCATTCCTAAGGCCTTCGCCACGAGGTAGATGAGCTTTATTGCTAGGGTATGGGTTTCCTTCCAGTAGGCATTGAAATCGTCTCTACCATGTAGACAATTTCGCTCTTTAGGTGATCAAGGGATATTTTATCACACGTCACAAACTAAATTCTTGACAACTAAAAGGCTATTCAGGTAACAATTGTATCACATGTCATGTTAACGTGGTATCACTCACCTAATCCAGCGATCTCGTATTTTATTTTATGCATGTTCACCCACGTGGTAGGAGTGCCACAAGGAAGTTTTATGGTATCTTTATGCATCTTTCGCCCCCAGTATAAGTGTGCGAGAGAGAGAACCTGAAGGGAAGAGGGAGTTTGGGGAACAAGTGAGGCTTCTTGAGAGAAGCAGGGAGGGTGTTGATGTAGATGTCAGCCCAATCAAGCTTTTGGTCCTCCGAGAACACAAAGGGCCGTCCGAAGCCGTCCGCTTCCCTGTCTCTCTGCCAAAACAACTTCTTCTTTCCATTGTCTTGTTGAACAGCTCTTCGGTCCCGTTCTTCACTTTTTCTATCAACTTAGGGCTCACTTCATGATTTATCAGATGAAAATTATTAACCCACCACTATCATTCGTAGATGAAGCTTTAAGAAGCTTTATCTATCACTCTGTGTCTTCGTTGAGTACAATCCAGAGGACGAGAAATCCCAGACTGATGATATGGTTGTTGTGAATGAAAGCTAAGTATACTTCCAAGAGAGAAGGTGATGCAGTCGGGTTTTAGCTAGAGGGATGTCTCTTTTTTTTTTTTGTTAACAAGTCCGTTCATCCTAGGAAGTCCAACGTGTGATGGTTCTTCAGAAAATGTTCTTTCTCCTTAGAAATTATTAGAAGAATATGTAAACTTTGTAGCACATCATATTATACATTATATTGTATCATCTTTGAATAGACGAGCTGCTGAAAGTCTTTCTCCTGTAACTGTCGGTCTTTTCAAGAACATCACCGGTGATGTTGGCCTTCCACCTAGAAGTCTAAGCTGAATCTCCCAGCCTTAGTACTCCAGCATGGACGCGAAGATTGGAGTTTGCACAAGCTCTAGGATTTGATTCACTAATCGTGTGTAAACTGCTATGGATCAAAGCATTTGCAAATAAAAATTTGAGAAGATAATAATAAAGGCAAAAAAGGACTCCATGACAAAAAGCTGGCTCTTCTTCTCTATATGTCAGCCTTTTCTGAGCAAATGAAAAAACAACAAAACCGCATGGAGATTTCACGGCGAGCGGAGTAGCGTCATGCCACGACAAAATCAGTCTGAAGATTAATAAGGGAGAGATAACGTTTAACTACAAAACAGCCACGTCTTGTGCCCACTTAATCAATTAACTTTATTAATCGCTTCTCAATTTTTTGTTTCGATTGAAGTGTTTCCTTATGGACAAAAGATCCATATAAGCAATATTGGAATCGCCCAACAATGATTAGATTGATAGGAACTTGTGGGTTTCGAGGCCAATCCATGGATAGTCACCTAGTTGGTTAACGACTGTCGAATTAAACTCTAGGGGTCAAATTTCCTCACTAGAAATTTAGAAATATATAGTCCTCATTTTCAGTAGAGCAAATATTGCATGCACTTGCATCGTGAAAATAATTTTTTTTTACGAGTGGCCTTATTCACCCTTGAACTTATGATTAGCAAAGGACCAAGTTGTCAAGGCTCTCATATCAACAATGGATAGGACTGCCTGTGTAAAGTTTTTTTGTTTGTTTGTTTACACTATCGATGTATGCTCTAATCTTCCTATCAATTAATCTAGTCATAAGGATGTTTTGATGGGCTATGTGTAAATGGAATGTTGACAATTTTTAATAGCATTTTTTCTTTATTTTTTCTTTTCATCCTTCACTCTAGAAAAAAGAAAGTGGCCAACAAGCTTGCCTATCACTAGGCAAATGTAGGGGGTCTGTAGGCTAGGCCAGCCTCACTTAGTTTTGGGCCAGGCTCGCCTCACTTATGGTCTGCGTGGCCTTGCTAGATTTGGGTGAGGTTGGGTGAGGACTTTGTGGCCCTCGGCCAATGCTTGCTGGTCACTGTGGGAAAAAAAAGAAAAGAAAAAGAAATCGAAAAAAATGCTATTACTAATTGTTGACTGATTAAAATTGGTTGGATGAAATGAATTGACATAAACGCAAAAAATCTATGACTTAATCGGCCAAAAAAGAATTTAAGACTAAATTGGTACTATTGCAATACATTTAGGATTGTTTTGCATTTCCCCCAGAAACCAATGTTTAAAGATTCAAAAGAAATGAATCATCTCCTAAAACAATTGTAAGGGGACGAGAATTCTTCCAAAAACAACCTTCATATTTTACTTCAAGATCATATCAACTTGAAAGGCATTCATTAAATGACTCCTCCATGCGGTTAATTGCAAATTGTAGAAAAGTACAAAAAGAAGATATATGAAAAAAAATAAAAAAATACATAAAAGTTGCAAAAGTCGTCCATATTACTGTTGGCTATGCCCTGTTGGACGGCTGATGGTCATGTGAGCGATTTTCTAGTAAAAATTATCACACCCCAAAATCGACAATAATGGGGAAATGACACGACGATTCTTCTGCACGAAAAATGCAACTTTGAACACATCTTATAAAGTGATATGAAAATATATCCTCCAAAAATATATATGAGATAAACAAATAGGTTGGTTTTAAAAACAAAATTTCTCAAATCTACCAAAAAAATATGTACAACTTAGAACTCAGCCAATCCAATAACTATCCATAATCATATATAAACAACTAGCTAAATCATACCTAAAATCCTACTCCCAGAAATTCCTATTGATAGCGCTCTCGTTCTATTGACCAAGAGTTGATAAACATGAAAATGTTAAAGATGAGTGGAAGGAGCAAAAATAGCTTAGTGAATATTACATATCTTCTAAGGAGATTAAGTAACAATTATGTATATAAACAAGGTAATACCGGAACTCATACCGAGTTTTTTTTTATCAACAAGCCTTTGAACAAATTAGAAAAATTCATTTGAACCATCATCACAATGCAAGTAATAACGATTACATTTTTTTATTAATCACATTAAAAAAAACCATGCCAATGGTCCACTCTATTGACTAATATATTGCTTAATATACTACCATGGTCATGACATAGTATCTGGTGATAGGATGATCAAGATTCTTCATTGGCAAGATCTCTAACTATAAATTTATTGGCTCAGCCTAAAAGGATGTCCTAACCCCTATGCATATTAACAAGGCCCTTATTCATAATAAGCGCAAAAAAAAAAATGCACAATAACATTATTCATAATTCACAAAGCCAATTATGAATTATTACTATAAAACGGTTTTATATACTGAAACATATCTTTCGAATTGATCAACAATGGAATACAATTCACAAACTAACATATAAGATTTCACAATTCAACTCATTCGCTAGAAATACTTTTAATAGAGCATTTCCTATATTTTTCAAAACGCCTTCCATAAATCAGTTCGCATAGTAGTCATACACATCTATATTATTTCACAATACCTTGCATAATACACTTTCTAAATATTTGTAAATAACCAAAGAGTAGTAAATGCGTGATCCAGCTTTTCATACAACAAACCATGCCATTATGTAACTCAGAATGGCATTATACATATTCTATAGTGTCTTCAAAATATAAATTTACAAACTTGAAGAATATATCATATCACTCCCTTAGAAGTATCCAAAATTAATAGCTTGTAGCTAATGGACCGATGATATTGTAATCCTTACAATTAAATGAGAAACTACATCAAAATCAAGTAAAATACTATAATAACAATAAATCGGCTAAACAATGCTTAAACGTTCACATTCAACTCATACGTGTTAACACATCATATGTTTAAAGTGAATATTCAAGTTGTTCACAACGAGAAACTCATACCCGAAATCCTAAAATTTTCAATGGAACCAAATCGTCATTTCAAATTGACTTCCGTCAAAGCCCACAACTCTGCATAACCCACCACTTCCATGAAATGCTAAGGATCAACGACAAAAATCGGACATTGCAATTTAAATCTCATAAAACTTCCAACATAAGCCTTAATTCTGAAAATACCTTCAATTATACGAACAAGGGTTACAAGCACTTACAAGGCATTGCAATAACCAGTTGATTTGGCTTGGCGAGGTCCTCTTGATATGTACCCGAAATCCATCTTTTCCTTTCTAATTTTTTTTTCTCTCTCTCTAGAGCATTCCCTTTTTCCCTTTTTCTTCTTTGACTTTTCAACTTTTTTAAAACTTTTCTTTTTACTTGTGAGGCCCACCACCTTCTCTCACATAGTCAAAGAAGTCCTATATTACAAATATATCCAAAATTCTAAAGTTTAAAAAGTCATCAAAAATTTTATAATTAAATTAATATAATTAAATTTTTTTAGAATAAATAGATTACCGAAGAACAAATTTGAGATTTTTTGGACAATTTCTCTTATGAAATCTCTCTAGAATATGTATGTACCCGATACTATCGAGTTCTAAACCGGGGAGTTTGAAGGGTGTACAAATTGGATGAATATATTAAGTGTTGTATTAGAATAGATAAGATAAGATGTGAGCCAATAGAATTTGGCTCAAGTTCAGAGTGAATATTACGAGTTGTAGTCAAAGGATCATTCACCTTGCGATCCGAGCCCATGAAAAGTCGTCCCGTGCTTACAAATCATGCATCTCGTGAATTTCAGATCTCTCAAACCAAAAATCAAATTTTGATTTTATCGTCAATTTTTTGGTCGAAAAGAAAAATGCACGTTTCTGCATATATATTACCATGTCGATTATGTAGAAAATGATTAAAATCTCTCCACACATAAGCTTCTTTTTTCTTAGAAAATAAATGATTTAGAAAATATTTTCCTAAAAATAATCATTTATGTCATTGCTAAAAATGAATGAATGAAAAATATTTTTATCATTATGAAAATGTTTGAGTACAAATTGTTGTTGACAATAAAATTATTGTTCATTGACTTATTATTTCAAGGGAACATTTTTAGGAAATTGTTAATGATATAATCTTGCATATCTCATGTCATCAACATGTCAGTTGTGTCATTTGCATGTCCATCGAATCCCAGGTTTGTCATGCCATATTGCACTCGAATATTCCATTTGTCATTTCGGGTTACGTTTTAACTCCAAATCTGTAATTGATGTCATTTTCATGTCATATTCAGTTTTCAAATTGTCATGTCTTGTATCAAATTTGTCACATCATTTCAGTTTTATGTCACCTTTTAATTTCAAATTTACCATGCCATGTCGTATCCTATTTGCCATATCGTGCATCTTTCATGTCATATGTTTATTTTAAATATGTCAAGTCGTGTTGCATCCAATTTTCCGTTCCATGTCACTCAAACTCTCATTTTAATTTTGAATTTATCATGTCATGACAAACAAGAATTTTCCATGATAAAGGGTTGAATGGGTTCGTCAAACCCAAAGCGTCCGGCTGTAAAATCAAAGAAGTAACCAATAGAGAAAAAATAGCTGAATAGCAAGCCCATGAAGGTAATAGGGCATGCATGCAGACGGCCTCTCAAGCAACTTTTAGGACAACGTTAATTTTTATGGGAAAACACGATACTATGTTCAAGCCACATTACATTATTGTTTTCAAAGATTTGACATGAACGATTAGAAGGGTTGATGGAAAAAGGAAAAATACGCAAATAGTCCCTGAACATTGTCTTAATGTACAATAATGCCCATCAATTTTTAATTTATCCAATTTGATTGCAGAGCTTTAGTCTAGTGTGCAATTTTGTTCCTAGACTTTTGATTTGTTCAATGTAGTTCTTGAATTTTTTTATATATATTCAATGTAATCCTTGAACTATATGAAAATGTCAATATTTTTACATTTCGTTAATTCAAGATTAGAAGAATATTGAATAATTTTCATACAATTCAAAGACTAAATTGAAAATGTACCAAAAATTCAGAAACTCATTAAACAAATTAAAAGTCGATGGACGGCATTGCATATTCGGCTAATGTTTAGACACTACATTGAACAAATTAAAAGTCTAAAAATCATATTATATATTATATCAAAATTTAGGAATCCTTTCCTACAGTGAAAGATAATTATAGGCCTCACTTTTTCTCTCTTTACCATTCTCGTGTGCCCCTGCCTCTTTCCGCCTTTCTTGCTACTACGTGCACCGGCCTCACGTGAGAATTTCGCCTTTTTTTTTCTACTATAATTTCTCATCACAATCACTCAAATTGTTCTTTTATATCCACCTTGAACAAACTCCTCACCTGTAATAGACATCTTTGTGAGGAAAAGATTTCGCTGGAAAATTCCATTTGTTTCCTCTACCTTGAAAAAAAAGAAAAAGAAAAATATGTATTGAGTAGATATGTTTGCCTTGCGATTTTTCTTTTATCGAATAATACATTTTCTCATTTGTCAGCATTTGGATTATTCAGAAAATGAGTCAAACAATTTTTTTAGAGTCAATAAAAAACTTATATTTAGGAAAACTATATTCCCTTTAGAAAAATAAAAAATCAATTTCTTAAATATGTCTAGACTTTGGCACTATAGTTTGGATCTGCTAAGACTGAACTAGGGAATCTAGTGCATGGATCCTCAAAGTAGGGGTGATCGGTTCCCGGGCGGTCCCCCGTTCCTAGGGGAATCGGGAACCAGACCGATGGAACTGGTTCCTTGTTATTTGGAATCGAGAACCGAACCATACAGAACTGGGCGGTCTAGTCCGTTTCCCACCCGGTCCGGTCCGATTCCTGGGTGGGCAATTGTCAGCTCTACAAGGGTCGTTCCCAGTCATCTTCCTCCTAATTGGAGATATTAAATGGTGGCCTATTGGTTTCATTTGCTTTGGAGGCATGAATTTTGAAGCATTTGGCTAGGTCTATTTCCATAACAATGTTGGAAATGGCTCTGATTTTATGTAGAAAGGTTTATCAATGTCATTAAGGTTCAAGTCTCCCCATGATCATATCAACTAGTCTAGTGGCTTCTGTGCTATATTGCTTTTATTCTATCGTCTAGTGGCTTCCAATTTAGAGCGATCTCATGAAGGACCAAGTGAAGACGTTAATTGATCAAGCTATTAGAGATCTGAATTCTTGAGTTGGTGAAGGCAGGAGGTTACTATGTATCACAAATATATGATTTTTTTATATTTTATTTTTTAATAAATAAAAATAGTTGCGGTTCTGTCTGGATGGGTGGTTCCACCCCGGAACTGGGAACCAGACTGAAGATTCCCGATTCCATATAAATGGAACTGCAAATCGGTTCCCGAGTAGGTGGTTTATAATGCTCACCCCTACCTCAAAGTACCCTAGACCGAGTCCCTAGTAGTTGTGGCCCTCTACCAAGCTTGAGTACTTGGCTCTCACCCCTAGGTCTTGAAACTCGACTAGAGTCCACGAGGCTAGGCCCAAATCCCCTGAGATTGGGACCGTGCCTAGTGCCCAATGATTGGGCTCACAACGTTGAATACTATGTTGAGTCTCTCAAGCCGAGCCTAAGTACCTTGCACCTAGGCTCAAACTCTAGAGGTGTGCATGGTCCACGGTGGTCCGGCTCCTCCTCGGAACCAGGAACCAGATTGATGGGACCAGTCCTCGATCTCTAGGATTGTAGACCGAACTACCTAGTCCTGGACCAGTCTAGGAAATCTAATAGGGCTGTTTGGGAATCGAGAAAATTTTCTAAAAAATTGAGTTACTTTACTTTAAAAAATTATTTTGGTAAAGTTGGGTAAAAATTAAAATTGAGTTCTTTTTATTTTATTTTTGCATCTTTATTTTTACTAAATATAATTTTTTTTATTGGTCCAGCCTTCCTAGGTCCGGTTCCCGGTTCCACTTTTGGGAACCGAGGATGGACTGAAAGTGTTGATCGGGATCGGTCCCTAGCTGGATTGAGCCGATCCAAATGACTCCCACTTCGGACGGTCCAAGTTATTCACCTCTACCAAAACCTCACATAGCCAAGCTTGAGTCCCCCAAAGCTAGGTTCAGTACTACAACGCCCAAGCCCAACACCACATGTTCTCTAGGATGAAATTTTTAACAAAAGAACAATATTACTTAAAAATTAAAAATAGCAGAGACAACATCGAAAAATTAGATCAGCAATGATAATGAACGATAAGTGAACTTCACCATAGTCAAGGTGTGCGCAAACTGGCCCGGACATCTCGGTTATAAAAAAAAAACAATAAGTGAACTTCAAGGATTATAGCTCATAAAAACATAACATCGTGCACACTATAATGTATAATTTTACGAAATTGATGAAATGATGTTTCCAGTCACAAGTGAGATATTGTCTCTTCATCATTGGTAATGAAAGTAGTGTTTTGGGTACGTGGCAGGGGCACATTGCAGCCCTCCTCCGTGAGAAGAGGGATAACTTTATTTGGATCCAGCTCTTTATTGATGATCATCGTGTCCAATACTGATTCCGGGTAAGTTTTCCAACATCTGATGCTAGCGAGTGCATCCGATAATTCCGATTCACAAATATTTGTCAAAGAGACGTAACGAGTGGATAGTCTTAAGATAAATTCTGACCTTTTTACCTCTTGATGTTAGTCAGTATTGGATGCTCGCTGGTCAGCAAGCAGCTGTTTTCAAGCTTTTCACATTTCACAGCGCCATGGATTTTGCTACATCGTGGCCCACGTAACTGCCAGTCTTAGGCCTGTTAGAATCTTGTGTAACAGAGCATGATTTTGTCCCCTTCCATAAAATATCTATGAGATCAAGCCAAACTACGAGCTCATTTGACTTTATATGAATTATTCATGTGGGACATGTTAATGTACGTGTACTTAGACAATGCTATTGCATATATCTTATATGTCTCGAGGGGCCTTCTCTATCGGTCCACAATTATTTTGGACATCACTCGATCAAGAGACACTCCTTAAATATGTTAGTTCGGGTTAAAAAATTATCCCTTTAATCATATAGATCCTCTAAGGTAAGATGGGAGCCATAGTCTTAGGAATTTCGATATGGTCTTGGTCAGGTGATTAAGAGTTAATCAAGAGAAAGATGGAACAGAAAGTCAATGCCATGGATTTAACAAGGCTGTTTGATAGTTCAGACGAGCAAGAGATCACAAGACAAAAAGTTTTTGAACTAATTATCGTCTCCCCCAAAAAAGAACCTTATTCACCATTATTACATTCATGCTCAGTAGATTCAATTCAGCTCTTCTAAGCTTCCTCGTGTCGAACCCTCATGGTGTCGAGATAACGTTTGCCCTCCAGCTTGCTCTTTAGATAGCCTGCCAGATGTTCTGCCATCGTTATCCTCCTGAACAATGCTGGGGTCTCCTGGGTGACGAGGCTTGGCGCGGGACGTATTTCAGCATCGATTCCCGGACTGAAAAAGGTTGCGATGGATACCCTTTCCTTCTCTGCATTCACCATTGCCCGATGCTCGATGCTCCGGTATATTCCATTTGTCATAATCTGTTATAAGCCAATGAAAGGAAGGCCTTGAGTATGAGACTATGAATTATCATGAGTATGGTCAAATGCGTAAGTCAATGTTGTAGTACTATTACCTCAACAATGTCTCCAACATTGATGATGAAAGAACCAGGGAGAGGTTTCACAGGAATCCAATTCCCATCTTTCCTTATCTGGAGGCCCTCCATTTCGTTGACCTGGAGGAGGATGGTAATGGCGTCGCCATCGGAGTGTGAGTTGAGGCCTATCACAAGCTCGGGTTGTGGACATGGCGGGTAATAGTTCATTCTCAATCCTTGCACCCCGTCTTCGAACATCCCCTTGAGGTCCTTCGCCTCCATCCCTAAAGCCTTCACCATGAGGTAGAGGAGCTTTACAGCTAGAGTTTGCATTTCCTTAGAGTAAGTGTCCAAATCGTCCCTACCACATGGAGAGTTTCGTTCTTTAGGCAATAAGAAATATTTTGGAGCGTGTTTCACACTAAACCCTTTAAAACAAAAAAGTTGCTCAATCGCGATTATCTTCGACATATTACTTAATCAAATAATATTATACTTTATGCATGTTTGCCCATGCGGCACAACTGTCATATAATAATTTTATCGCGTTTTTTATGCCTGTTTTTTCCATGAGAGAGAGAGAGAGAGAGAGAGAGAGAGAGAGAGAGAGAGAGAGAGAGAGAGAGAACCTGAAGGGAAGAGGGAGTTTGGGGAACAAGTGAGGCTTCCTGAGAGAAGCAGGGAGACTGATCATGAAGAACATGTCAGCCCAGTCAAGCTTTTGGTCCTCCGAGAACACAAAGGCCTGTCCGAAGCCTTCAATTTCGCCGTCTCTCTGCACAAACTTCTTCTTCTCTTCCATTGGCATGTTGAACAGTTCTTCGGTCCCCTTCTTCACTTTCTCTATCAGCTCAGGGCTTACATCATGATTTATCAGCTGAACGATTGTTAACAGAATCATCATTCATGATCCACCCAGAACAGGCATTCCTTTGAGATCTAGACAGTGATCAAGAGATCTTAATTCCAACATAATTGAAGAGTTGCAATAGACAAATTGGTCTTATTAGTATTCCTTAGAACGGAGACAACTGAGGAACTCACATCTGCAAGTTCATCTAAAGTTCCCTCATTTCCTGTTCCGTTGGAAATTTTCAATGACTCACTTATTTAGTGAAACAGGGCAAGATGGCACGGAAAAATCCCAGTTTCTAAACCCAATTAAGTCAAGATGCAGAGTGGCTGCTCATGCAGAAATTTATATTTGATATGAGGTCAATTTCATTTGGATTCCACAGACTACACTATTTGATGGCTAACAAATATACATCTAACTATCCCCCGGGGTGAGGGTCGCCCGTCTTTGCCTGCCTCATGGGTCTATCCGTAACGATGCATTCCTTGCAAATGCATCCGGATCACTCATAATCAACATGTCTCGCAACGTTGAGAGCCTAAGTGGAGTCATTGTGGATTTAAATCTCTTTGAACCGATGAGCTCCATTTTTTCTCTGTATTTGAAATGCAAAAGTTGTTTTGTACCTGAAAGAAACCCCACTCTTTGCACGCATGGTGAAGCTTCTCGAGCTCCGTGTTTGCATGGTCCTCCGAAACCAACCTCCCCAAGTCGATCACGGGGACTTGAGGCAAGCCGGAACAGGCGTCCGTGATCACAGCAGGCTCTTCTTGATCATCGCGGACGTATCTCTTCGGGACCGTGGCTGGGTTCTCCTTCAGCATGTCCTGAACGCAAGGCACCGGCATCGACCTCCCTCGTATGTCCACCTGTCTCTCCATTGATAACAACCAAGAGGATGAGAAATCGCAGAGATTGATGCTGTGTTTCTTCTAAATCTTGATGATAAGGTTAGTATGCTAACAAGAGAGGAGTAGGTTTCCGCTAGTGGGATGGGTCGCTTTCTTTAATCAGGTGGCCCACATATATAACAGGATTTCTGGTAACTGTTCATACTAGGGAGTCTCCAGAGAGTGTAATGGTCCTCAAGAAAATGCTCTTTCTCGTAACTAATTATCCAAATTTTATGTAAATTTCTTGTTTTTCTCGATACATAGTGTATTATATTATCGTATAATGTACTACATTATCATTAGTAAATGAGTTTTGTATTTTTTTGGTCTGACATAATGAGTAGTTGAATTGTCAACCCTTGGCACTTGATGATGCAAGTTGTCTACATTTGTTTTTTTTTTTTTGGGCCCCCTTTTGGTTGGTCCCAACGTCTGAGCCCTTGCAAATGTAATTTTGATATCTCTTTCGCCCACAATTGGCGGGTTGATTGATATTCAGTTGACAGATTGAACGTCATTCATTCAATTTCTATCAATTGATACCCGTATATATTGAAGGAATGAATTAACTGATTCGTGAAGATTACAATATGCTTCATGAGCTTTTAAGAAGCCAACTCTCCATGTTGGTGTCCCTAGATAATTAAAAGTAAAATAACGTTTTCGTCTCCAGTCCAATGAGTCACTATCTTTCAGGAGCCCACCGTCTCTAGTGACGACTGGCACGGCACGGATGCTTCACTTTCAATCACTGTATATGTGAAGACTCGTGCAATGATTTTTTTTTTTTTGTATTTTGATTGACTATTCTTCAAATATGACTAAAATTGGATAATTATATAACATTCAAGCATATGTTTGCACTCTTAGATAGTCTGCAATGGATGCCGGGGAAGGTAGTCCAAGTACGTGCGAAAATTTCTGCGCTGCCATAATAGATAAATAACACAACATTCATGATAATTTTTGGAGTGAAATCAGTCAATGCTTCTAGAGAGATACGAACTTCAAAATAGAGCCATATATTCAATTTGTCATGGAGATAGAACATGGACTCTTCCACCCAAATGATGTGAAAGCTTAATCTATTCGTTAAGTAATACTGTAGAGTCATTCTGCATAGTTTAATAAGTACATTAACATCAATATACATTTATAAAACGTCAAGTTCTTTTAATAAACCAATTTACTACAGTAACTTTAGTATATGTAACAATGCTCAATGTTTTCTCCAACCTTCCTTTGGGACCCAAATGCAATCTTGTGTTCGTGATCCTCCATTTCTGTATCATCAGGCCGAATGCGTAGGCATTAGTCGATATCAACGAGACGATAAGTTTATAATTCAATAGCAGAGTAAGGCCACTTAGATTTGCACATAAAAAAGTCGAGATCTCTGCCAAACGTGAGTTTTGTCTCACTGTTTTCCTTCTCTATAACTCTAATCTATATATTACTTCAATAGTGTGCTACAATTTTCAAGAGAGAAAGGACAAAGTGGCAAAATGAAAAGGATAAAAAAGAAAGCAGGTTAATACTCCTGTCCCGGCACATTTGCTCATTGATGTCTCTTCTGATGACCTCCGTGTACGGTTAACATGAAAGTTTTACCCTCCCAGCTTAATTGTGTAAATTTTTTTACTAATCGTAAAATTGATTTACGGGGTTGGGATGAATTACTGTAATCCACTAATGAGTATAACATTTAAAGAAAATATTGTCACACAATTATACCAACATATTTGTCCGAAAACGTGGGTATATTGCCGAACCTCATTAATTTTGTCTTCAATTTCTCTTTGCTTGTTTTTTCAACACGCGTAGGTGGCAGACCGACAGGAAGATGGGGCTAGTGATAGGCGGTTGACCAGGGACTCGTAGTAGGGTAGTCCAAGTGGCAATGATACTAGGGGGTTCCTGGTTCGACGTCACGATGGGCGAGGCAGCGACAACAGCAAAATCGGGAAGGCAATAGAGTCAAAGCAACAACAATGTCGGGGTGGCTTTGGCGTTAAAATAGGAGTGATGTTGGGTGTTGAAGTGCTGCGACAGTGGAGACTACGGCGGCGGCGCGACGGCAAAGGGGTGGCTAAACAATGTGAGGGGGTGCAGCAGCGAGTCAAGCATCTGGGAAACAACCGAACTGCTTGGGTCCGCAGCTGGAAATAGCGTGGTGGTGGACGACAGCCGCATAACTTGGACTCTTGGCCACTGGTTTGGCCTAGAGGGTGGACTGATGGCACGGCGGAGGGCGGAGTGGAGTCGTTGAGCGAGTAGCAGTGACACGAGGGCCCTCAGCTGTAAAGAGGTTGCTTCGTGCGTGGTGAGCGATTGCAGGCAATGATGCGGTTGGGTTAGCTTGGCGGGCGCGAGGGGGTGACATAGTCGGTGACGACGGGCATGTGGGACTCACGACCACAGGTTTGCCCGTGAGGGCTCTCAGTGCAACTGGGGACTCGCGGCAGGACGGCCGGAGTTTTTCTCTCCCTTGCGTGCTCTCAAATTTTCTAAGTATGTTCTGGAATAATGAATGCCGGCTGGAATCATGAGGCATAACAGACCATATGTACGAGTCAGTTTTATGTGGTTAAAGACCTCAAATTTTCTATATTTACACAATTAACCTTAGATTCTAGAAATTGATTTCAATTATGTCCTTGGAGAGCTAATTTGCATAAATTTTCCTCCAATTTGAGTCTGAATTTCAGCCAAGCCACCCTCAAGGTGGGCTAGCTGAAAATTCTAGCTTGTGGGCTGAGAATTTGCAAGGCTTGACCTATTTTAGGGGTTTGTTCTAATGAACTTCAAGGCCTAACAAATTAATGGGCTAAATTCATGTCAATTAAGGCTCTGGTTATTCCAAATTAGTGCTGAAAAATTCAGCCGCCTCACTAGTGCTAGCCGAAAAGCTTCAGGTGCGGGGGATGTCCACAAGTCTGATTTTGGTTTATGCCACCACTAGCTTGATGCTATATGCTATTCTGAATGCTAAAATACTATACCTTATGTAATGTAATACAAACCTAAATGGGTTGTCAATATTTATGTGTCAACACTTGTGGATAAAGAAGTCCAAAATGCCAACTTGGACTTGGCCCGATTATTATCCAAGATACACCGGTCAAATCTTGGATATTTTTGTCCAACAGAAAAATAACGAATTTTTTTTCAACTAAATCCACTTCTCAAGGCCATAGCTGCATCAAAGAACCCGATGCACACAGACTTAAACTCGTAACATAATACTATACTAAGTGAGGTAATTTTGTAAATTCTCAAAATAGGGAGTATATCTATGCACATGAGATCCGAAAATTTACGTATTAGATAAGATTTATCTCGTTGCACGTATGATATGGGATATTATATTAGTTATGTTCCATCCATCATCATTACTTGGTTTGTTCATCACTATACGGAGGGAATACCAAAGAGTACACGTAAATTATAACACTTAATTTGAATTATGTCAACCTGTGGCCGCCAACCATAGAATATATGTTTCTTGTGATTTGGCCGCCAACATGAACATGATTCATGTTCAAATATATAAAATTACACAACTTGAGCAAAGCATGCCAATAGAGATGGAGAATTTTTTCTTTAAGTTCACAATTTAATTCTTACTTTTGGTCCTAATCTTGTTGCTCCCCTCCGGCATAGAGATGGAGAAGCTCAATATCTCCAATTGGTTAATTCATTGAAGGCTGTGGCCCGAATCATCTTCTAAGTTATGATCATCGAACATTCTCTCTTACGAATTACTAATTCCATAGCTTATAAAACCACAACTACACGGTTTTGTGATTGAGATGTTTTCGGAGACAACATTTAAAAAAATATTTTGGAAAAAATATATAGCTTTTGAGGTCATCAAAACGCCTGCCTCTCAACATGGGTTGAGTTTCTTTCTATCCCTCTAGGTGATAGTTGTTTCAACATACTAAAACCCCAAATCACCAAACCTTAAATGTGTAACTCATGGCAGATTTCAGACACACTCCACTCGATTAAAGCTTCAATTTCCTCTTTTTTCTCCTTTGGATGACGCCCCATGGTAATGTCTGTTAGTCTCACTGGGTTTTCCATCTCATCCTTTGATCCTCCTCCTTATGAGTGACCCAAGAACGAGTGAAGCTTCGTTGAGTTCCTTCGAATCCCCTAGATCCTCATCATTTCAATTATCCCATGGAAATGGCAGACAAAAAGGACAATCACCTTCGTTTGGCAATGTTAGAGAAAACTCTGTTGTCATTTTGAAGATGGCAAAACTTGGTTAAGTTTGGAGGTGTCAGACTCAGCTAAAGTTTGACAAGGTCAGACTTAGGTAAAGTCTGAAGGAGCAGACTCAACTATAGTTTAACAGGGTCAGACTCAGATAAAGTCTGAAGAAGTTAGCTCAAGTAGTGAAGAACAACTAATCCTAAATAGATCCGAAGAAAACAATCGGAGTGAGATGGTATTCTCATGGATTTGATTCATGTGGATCTTTGACAGCTTGCTGGTTGGATAAATGGGCTGATTGTTCTTACCAAGATTATTATGGATATAATTAATCCTTTGAAAGATGAGTAAATTTGGCAAGCACTGACTTGTGGAAATCAGGATCCTGATTGTATGGGCGACTAAGACTAATGGACCCTCATCACGATCCTTAGATCGCTCAAGATCTCCCTGATTGATTATGTCTAATTGGTAGATTGGAAGCACTCTTTTGGAGTGTGTCAATGGTCGAGTAGGCATGAAGGAGTATACAAAGGAGATACCTCTAGTCTGTCGTTGTAATGTGTACGAGAGATAAATTCCAAAGTTTGAAACTGATCATTTAATTTGTCATTTACTGAGAGCTTATATTGTAGACAAAAGAGAAAGATACATACTAGTTTTGTGAAAGCAGAAGACTCCTCATTGACAAGCTTCAATTTTGAGATTGTAACTTTTTTTATTCATAGTGAAATCTAGCCAATAGTCTGTCAGCGCGAGAGAGTGGACGTAGGTTTAAACAAAACCGAACAACTATAAACTTTGTGTTTTGTTCTCCTTCCTTAACTCTTTTTTCATACTTATTGTTTCCAATTGCATTCACACATTAAGCATAGGCTAAAAGTTTTGATTTATGTATTTCCGTAAAAAGTTTTCTTGAACACCTATCCACTCCCCTCGTCTAGGTGTTTGAACTAGTCATTTCAGGTAGCGCTATGTAGGCAAATGGGAGATTTGTGGTCTGGAGAAGACATCATGGACCTAAGGGACAACATTCCAAAAGAAGAAAAATGACGAAGTGAGTTAACTTTTTACGGCAAGCTACTTTCGAAGCCCAATGTTAATTTCTAGGCTTTCAGTAGCACTATGAAGAGAGCATGGAAAGTAGATTTAGTCAAATATGAGCTAATTGAACTAGATTTTTTTCTCGGTTATATTTTAATCAAGTGGAGAAAAAAGAAGGGTGTTAGAATCGAGACCTTGGTTTTTTGCAAGCAATCTATTAGTCCTTAGAGAAGGAAACCCAAACATACCCGAGCATTGTTATGAACTCACGCATTAGGCGTTCTTGGTATATTTTATGGGCCTTCCTCGAGCTAGAGTTGATGAAGATGTCATATGCTTTTTAGCTTATAGATTGGGGAAAGTGGAGAAGATACAAATCGAGGTGAAAAGCAATAACTCCTGGAAAAATGGAAAGGCTAGAGTATTGCTGAATCTGTTTAGCCCGCTCAAAATGGAACTATGATAAACTGTGGGGATAAGAAATGGTGAGTTGATTATAAGTATGAAAAGCTTCCTTACTTTTGTTATTCTTGTGGTCGAATTGGGCATTATGTTAATTCTTGCACTGAAATACCCTATGAAGAAACTGGACTAGCTCAGGATCAACTAGGTCAGTTTGGCTCGTGGCTAAAGACGGAAGTCAGAGAAGTCAACCCTTATTAGAAGCCATTTTACGGTAAACTTGAACTCTTTGCCCCAGATGAAGAGGTTGTAATGGAGACTCAAATAGAGGTGACTCAAACATCCATGAAAACAGTGGCAGAAGATCAAAATGCATGGTGCTTGTCCATGTCCAACCTGAAAAGAAAGAACAATTGAGTATAATAAGAAGGCACAACTCAAATCAACATCAAACACTACTTCTTTCTCCAGCTGGAAATGAGATACACTCACAAAATACTAGGAAAGGTGAGGCAATATATAAAGCTTTTACAGCTAGAAATCAAAAGGGGGTCAATCCCTATGAGAAGAAAACCTCATAGGGACTTATGGTGGATGAAAACCAACTCTTGGATGCCCTTATTCAGTCTTGGGAGGGGGCGAGTACATGGGCTATGGTGGCTGACATTAATAAGCCACCAAAGCATAGATTAAGCTATTAAGCTGGAACTGTCAAGGGCAAGATACCCTTTTGACAGTCCAGCATCTCAGAGCCTTAGTGGCTCAAGAGAGGCCTAACCTAGTTTTCCTCATGGAAAATCATAATACTGTTATCGAGAGAGTGAGAAAAAAGACTTATTTCAAAGCTTCTTTTACTATTGAGCCAGTTGACTTAGCTGGAGGCTTAGCAATAATGTGCGATGAGGAGGTCAAGGTAGAAGTGGAGGGAAGTTCTGGGGAGCTCATTAATATAAATGTAAGGATCTTACCAACGGCGACCTAATGAGGATATCCTTTTTACTTGCACCAACAAATTTTCAAGAGAGACTGAGACTATGACGTGCATGAAAGAAGGCAACAACTCCAATCCACTCCCATGGTTATGTATAGGAGGTTTCAATGAATTACTTACCACTGGGAAAAGGTTGGGTGTAGAGAGGTGGACCGCTATAGAATTGCAGCTTTCCGAGGGGGTTTTTGGACGATTGCTCTCTAATGGATATTGAAAGCAAGGGTTGTGCTTACATTTGGTCCAACAACAGAGAAGTCATCACATTAGCAAAGAATAGATTATACATGGCACTTTGTAATTTGGAGTGGAGAGAGCTACACCCAAATGTGATAGCTTTTGCCCTATTGGTTCGAATCACATCCCAATTGTTGTATCCATACATCATAGGGAAAAGAAAATTAAAAAAAAATTCAGATTTGAACCATTTTAGCTTAAAGACCTTGAGTTTGAGGAGGTGATTAAGTGAGTTTGGCATGCAAATAGCTCTACTAGAAATTAGTCTTACACAAAAAATAAGGCTTGTTGTTGCTAAATTACTGAAATAGAGTAGAAGGAAGTTTCAAAATGCCCAAAAACATATCAATCCCCTCAAATTCTGGCTTATGGAATTAACAAATACTACGAACGGGGAGCAAAATAGAGAGGAAACCAGCAACATTGTTTGGAAAATTGAAGAGTTAAGGAGGCGAGAAGAGATGTATTGGTGTATGAAGTTCAGAATAGAATGTTTAAAATGAGGGGATCAAAACACCAAGTATTTTCATGCAACTACTATTCAAAGAAGACAACGAAATAGAATATCTATGCTTCGGCTTGATGATCTGGTGTAGGGAACCCGAGTCTCTTAGTCATCATATTCGCAACTTTTATCAATCCTTATTCACCTCAGTTGGAGACCGGAACAATTGACCTGTATTAGAGCAATGCCAAGCGGTGGTCAATGAGAAGATGAATGAAGGTCTGATTAAACCAGTCACAAAAGAATGAGTAAAAGCTGTAGTTTTACAGCTAAGGGCTACAAAGGCTTTAGGACCGAATGGGTTAAATGGTTTATTCTATCAGAATCATTGGCCTATCATCAATGACAACATTTTCAACATGGTGCAATCCTTCCTTAAACAAGGTACATTTGAACCAGAGCTTAATAAAACACATCTTACTCTCATCCCTAAAGTAATAAACCTAGAAAACATCACCCAATTCAGACCTATCAGCCTTTGCAATTTCAGTTATAAAATTATAGCAAAGGTGTTGGCTAATAAGCTAAAACCATGGCTGCCAATGATAGATTTTGAAGAGCAAACAACTTTTATAAGTGATAGGCATATTTAAGATAACATATTTATTGTCCAAGAGGTGATTCATCATTTAAAGGTAAGAAAGAGGAAGTGTAAATTTCAAGCCATTCTAAAAACTAGACATGCAAAAAGCATATCACAAAGTTGAATGGGATTTTCTATGTATGCTGAGGTTGGGCTTCCATGAGAAATGGGTCAGCAATGCATCACATCAGTAACTTTCAGCATCTTACTTAATGGTGAACCTTTAACTGCTCTTAGACCCACTATAGGAATTTAGCAAGAGGATCCCCTTTCCCCTTACCTATTTATTATCATGGTCAACACTCTCTTGACCCTTCTGAGTAAAGCAGTACAAGACGAAAGTATAAAGGGTATTTGTCTTAGTTCCACATGTCCAACTCTCTCATATCTCCTCTTTACTGATGATGCCATCTTCCTCTTGGATGTCACGATACGAGAATCATAAAATGTATCAAATGTACTGAACCGATACTGTTATGAGTTAGGACAAGCTACAAATCTCAATAAATCATGCCTTTTCTTTGAGAGAGATTGCCCTCAGAACCTTAAATAAAATCTAGCAACATAATTGAGAGTTCCTATCTAAGAAAGTTTAGGGAAATACCTCAGAATTCTGTCTGACTAGGGCAGAATAAAGAAGCAAATGTTTGCTTGGATCCTTGCTAAAGTCGAAAGGAAACTTGAAGGGTGGAAAGAGAGGTTGATCTTAAATGCGGATAATGAAATTCTCATCAAGATAGTTATTCAAGCCCTTCCCCAATATGCGAAGTCTATCTTTAAAATCCCAACTTCCATTTGTCACATTATTGAGAAGATAATAGCTTCCTTTTGGTGGAAACATATTGTAGATAGAAGAGGAGTTCATTGGAATAAATGGGAAGATTTGAAAATTAGGAAGGATTGTGGTGGCCTAGGTTTCAAAGATTGGGATGGATAGCAAAAAAAAGGTATCCGTCCGTCATGGGGATGGCAAAGCTTATTGGTGGGGAGAGACACAATCGAACCTGCTACTAGATGGGAGGTTGGTGATGGACAAAATACGAATTAGAGAAAATGTATGGCTACCTTCTGGAAGAATCATAGGCTCAGCAAATAAGGAAGATCTGAGAATGGTGGCTAAATTAATTGATCACGATACAAAGGAATGGGACATGCACAGAGTAAATGGAATTTTTCCGAAAAATGTAGCGAAAGAGATCTTAGCTCCCCACCCAGACAAGCTTATGTGGATAGCCAACAACTTGGGTTCTTATATCGTTAAGAGTAGTAATAACTGAATACATAACATAGTCGACCCCTCCACCAAACAAAACCTATCCCCATCCTACCAAGTTCCAAAATCACTATAAAATGAGATATGAGGGCTCCCAATTTCCCCCAAAATCATATTCTTACTCTAGAATATATGCAGCAACTCTCTCCCAACCAAGGAAAACTTATATAGAAGACAAATAATACCTAACCCAACTTGTCAGATATGTGGCCAAGCACTAGAGACAACGGAGCACATCTTCCTCCTTTGCAGCTGGACAAAAATGTTATGGTTAGCCCCTAATTTTTAAGGCGACACAAATCCAGCATGTATCACTCGCATTAATGGATTTTAGAAAACCTCACCTCTAGAGTAAGATCAAGATCGAAGACTCTCTTTGCTGCTCTTCTATGGCAAATCTAGAAGACCCGTAATTCAGCGATCTTCAAAGGGAGGTAGCCCGACCCGCTCAACACGTAATTAGAAGCTCGAACAGTCGCAGATCTATGCACAAAATGGATTGCCAAAGGGAAAACTGGTGTCGCGACCTACTAGAACCTTCCCGTGTAAAGGGGGAGCAACACTATTGCTCATCTTTTATATCCTAAATTGTCATTCATAGCCATTGGGTGTTCATGCAGTTGTTCTTATAGGGTCATATTCATAAAAAAAAACAAAAAAAAACTAAGGCTAACTTAATTTAAAAAAAGAAATAACACACATTTCATTGAAAGACAATGCGAGAAAATAAGCACTCAAGATATTAAAGTATAATGCAAAATAAACATTCACATAATTGAGCGTAATTACTTAATGACGAAAATATAAAACCCGCAACTCGTCGGGTAACTAATAATATGTGGCATAATCTTAATGGATTTAAGCTAAAATTTACATACGGAGACTAGAAGGGACATCGGCCCATCATAGCCAACCCACATAAGTGACACCCTCTCGATCACCGTCACATGACCTAATCCAAGAAGTGTCGATTTTGGCATCCAAATAATTATTCAATGCATTTAATCAAGTAGGTCATCATCGATATTCATATCAAGTTTAAAAGGGTAGTCTCGCAGCTAACATGAAATTCACTCATGCAATTCAACCATCTCAAATCATTTCAATAAGCATCGAGTGATGCATTGAGTGTAATTATGCAACTAAGCATTCACACAAGCAAAGTTAGATAGACATGCGGTCAGGTCAAAGAAACACTAAACGAACTAGGAACACCTAGTTGCCCATTGAGGACAACTAATTTAATTTCTCCAAAAGAAAGCCGGTGTTAATTAATTAAACTAGGCCTATTCTAGTGCTAGGATTTGATTATCCAAGGCAAGGAGGATCTCCCTAAACCAAACAACAATTTTTTTAAATTTTCAGAATTTTTAATAAAATATCATTATTATATATTATTATAATAATATTATGCTATTTTAAAAAATGATCCGTGGGCTCCAAAAGGTCACTCTTAAAAAAGAAACTAATTTTTATAATTTTCGGACTTGTTTAATTAAAAGATATTTATTTTTATTAATAAAATATTATATTATACAATCCCTTTTGCTTCAACCCCCTACCCTTTTGTTCGCTCAACTTCTTCGCCCCATTTTTGCTTTTGTCTCTGCTTCTTTTACTGTCTTTCCTTCCCCAGCGAAGACTTCTATTCCTCTCTCTCAGCTCTTTTTTTTTTTTTTTTTCGAACCAATTCTGCTTCTGCTTTTTTTTCAATTCCCCCCAAAACCGAAGACCTCTCCTGATTCACTCTCTTGGCCTTCTCTCTCTCGACCCTACCTCTCGCTCAAAGACGCGACCCGGCTCGCGCGGCGAGCTCGCCCGGAAGGAATGGAGGATTCCATTGCTTCTGGGCGTGATCGTCGGATGAGGGTGCGACATACGACGCAACCGGACCCACAAAACCATAGCTCGCGAGGTAAATCCAGAAATCACAAGAAAAATAACTTCGATCAACACGCAAGAGAAACATTATATCAAACAGGTGGAGCGTGGGAGGAAATTGAATAAATCGAGAGACTGAATGTGACGGGGTCTTCTCCTATAATGTGTGGCAAATAACTAGAGAAGTATACATGACATAATACGAATTACAGGAGAGACACAAGATTCGTTCGGATTGATGAAGGTTTGTTTCACGTGAGGAGACCCAAAAACAAGGCTGAAGAAATAATGAAGATGAGGAGCCCCCATACACGATCCAAGGGCTTTTCCCCCTCTTTCGCGAAGCAAAATCCCCCTCTCTCTGCGTCCTTCCTCACGACAATCGAAGTAGATGGGGCTTCGGGAGGCGACGGCGTGGTCGGGATCGGAGGCACAAAGGGGTTGTGCAGAGGGTTTATCTATTCTTGATCGCCGGTCACGAGCAGGTGTTGGAGTCAGGAAATCCCGAAGCAAAATCCCCTCCAACTGGAGATCACAAAGCTCGGCGTGGGAGAGAGAGAAGCGCGCGAAAGGAAAAAGAATGGGTTTGTAGGCCGAGGGAGAATGATGGACATGGGCTCGCAGCAAGAGTTGGGCTCCCATGAGTGTGGGCCTTGATTGTGCAAAAAGTGGGCGCCGGCCGGGTTGTTCTGGCCCAACCTCTCTTTTTCTTCAAAATAAATAAAATAAAATAAAATAAAATAACTTCTAATTTCTAATTAATGACAATTTTACCAAAAATTATACCAAAAGTGAATTACTTGATCGGCAAAAATTAGGTGTCAACAACTGGAATAAGCCGAAAGCCAACTAACCAAAGTAACTCGATGAGTTGGAAACCATCATGTCACGGGCACTAAAGGTTAACGTTGATGCTTCTTCCTACAACTTGGCGTTGGAGGGCTCAATTGCCGGCGTATGCTAGAAAACTGCTGGCCTTCTCTTGTTGACTTTACAAATACAACCCATGCTCTGGCCACTTGGGTTCCAAAAACCCTAGCTGTGAGAGAAGCGTTGGTATGGGTAAGGGAGAAAAGAACAGCTCGAACTGCATGAACAGAACTCCAACATGAAGTTTTAGCTGGACTGATCTGCAGGTGCTCCCATCTTTAGACAACCTATCTTTGGTGGAGTGCTTATTGGGCAGAGAGGAGCCCTTTTGGCAGGCCCAACCCATTGTTGTTGACTGCATAGGTCTTATGGCCCAGCTAAGTAGTGTCTCTGTCTTCTACGAGTCGAGGGAAAACAACAAGGCTGCGGATTGAGTCACTAAAGCCCACTGAGCCAACTCCCTTCCTAGTAATTGGGTTTATTTCCCTCCTCAGCTTCTAATTTCAATACTCTGTTTAGACTTTACAACTAATGGTGCCCCTTTTGTGGGTTAGTAATGATATTCACTATTTTCCTACAAAAAAAAGGTCGTCAAAACTCCTCAAATGTCGCCATTATTAGCAGTTCACACATGGAAGATAACTTAAAGATAGTAGGTTCCAAGAAATTATATTCGTTACCATTGTTTAGGATTAATCTCACAAAAAACCTAACTTTTATTCTTGTGGACAATATTGCAAACTTTTTTTCATCTTACCAATACTCAAAACTTATATCAGTAACCCAAAGATAACTTATGTCAAATTTTTGTTTATAATGACTTCAAAATCAATCGTGGCATTGTCCATGTATCCTGACATACTGGATTTTAACGGCTATTATGGACAAAATTGTGATGGAAGTTATCTTCTGGGCACTAGTATAAATTTAGGGTATTAGTGAGACAAATAAATGTTTGGGGCATTAGTATCCATAGGAGAAAAAGTTTAGAATTTTAGGTAGGATTTTCCCCTATACTTTCCGTGGATAAAGCCATTTTGGATGTGACAATAGCATCACCATATGTCTATCTACTTAACTGTTTTTTCCTTTCTCACCATATGTTAACTATATCTTGGAGAAATAAATTTACAGTCATGCATTTTATCCTTGTACTGCTAAGCCACCATCCTCGATCATTTTCAGCGTAATAGAGTACTAGTTTACATGGCTGTGCTGCACGCATAAGTGGTTTTTTTTCTCCCTGTAAATTGTCATAATGAATTACTAATAAGAACATCAGTCCTTTAATAGGATGGGAAACAAAATATTTAACATTATATTTGTTTGAAATGCCTGAATGTCACAAGAGGTATGGGCTTCGGAGAGCCCATGCTCATAATTGATGAGCCAAAATAGATTACTATTAGACGATACGTTTGAGCCATCTTCCTGGGATACCAATTTGGATTTCTTTAAGAGTGGTCCCTCTAAACTTACCTATGCATCCTCCCCTTGAGAGGTTTGGGTAGGTCGCATAGTAACTACTTGTTATTGCCAGCACATTGTAATTTCTAATTTGATTCTAAGTTGTCACTATTGCAATCTCCTCAAATCAACAAATGTAATTTGAGCAGGGTGCCAAAATATATTTCATGCAAAGGAAAAATTATTATTTAAGATATGGATTGTATTGAATAAATAAAAGTTGTGAAAGGGCCATTTCTTGATGTTAGATAGGAAAGTAATTGGCTGACCATTGAAACGTAAAAACAGGAAATTTGCAGTATAATACAAAATAATTAAATTGCAAAAGACAGAATGTTGTGATTTATTGGGCGAGTTTTTGCAAAAAGTAGAATGTGTGGATGTCTATATCCCATGATCTATGTTACTTACACTCACTTATTTTGAATTTATCAATAACATCATAACTCTGTCGGCAGTTATTAATAAGAGGTTACAACCTGGACGGAGGATTACCTACAATAATAATCTTCAAGAGGTTGCAAAACTCGAGTTGTACCTACAACAACCCAGCAGTTTTGCAATCATGTAGATCCATCTTCTTCATCTTTGAGCTCAACACATGAAAAAAATCTGAAATAGCCGGCTATAGATAAATCTTGTCAATTGGTGAAGGCCCTTGTAGATAGCTGAAATGTTTTAACATCAACTTGACAGATGGTCTAATAAAAAGGTTGTACGTTTAAAGATTATCTTATAAACTAGGTCATAAAAACGAGTTAAATGATGGGAAAAACACAGCCGGAATTCCTTGAAAGGCTCATTCATATTAAATCAGTTTACCTTAATATTTAAAGCATTAACAGGATTATAAAAATCTTAATATAAAATTCAAACGGGGTTTCTACTATCGAATTTTAAATTTCAAAAACTTTGATAATTTGTTTAAAGATCTAAAATAAAAAAGAGAATTTCAATTGAGAATATCAAGAGATAATATTAGTCGATGATAGTAATCGCATGCATATTGATTTTACAAACTAAACTTAAAGTAGAAAAAAAAAACTTGGGATGAAAACTACATAAGTCTACAAGGGACAATCATCAAAATCATAAACCTTTTAGTTATGCTTTTTAGTTATAAAATTTTTGACTATTTGTCAATTTAGTTTTAAATATTTTTTTAATCAATTTGCTCCCAAACCTTTTGAAAGTTTGTCAAATTTGTTCCAAACCTATTATTTGGACATTTAGCAGGAAGGCTTGATTGGCAAGTTTTCAAAAAAAAAAATTATGACTAAATTGATAAATCATCAAAAAAATTAGGATCAAATTAGCACAATCCAAAGATTTATAACTAAATTGGCTAATCGTAAAAAATGATTAGACCTAAATTGGTATAATCTAACTGTTTTATTCAATTGGCATTCATATAATAGGTTTATAACTTTTTTGAATAATTTTTCCCAAAACGAAATCAAAGATTCCCTTCAGGCTGTATGTCACGGGATTCTATCCCAAGACAAGATATAAAGTAAAAGTAAAATGCAGAGTTTGTAGAAATTCCAAAGTGGATATCATTGTGAAATTAAGATGTCTTCGAACGATAGAACGTGGTAAATGTGATGTAAAAACAAATGCCAATAACTTTTCAACTACTTAAAAAAGAATCTAATTCAAGATGTAATGTTTTTATTCTTGCTTGAACTAGCAAAGAATTTTCAACTACTTGTAAGAGGAAATTGTCATCCTTTTTTAATTTTCCATCTTTCAAACGAAGTGTTGTGACAACATTGAGACATGTCTCTTTTAGACTAGAATAGTCGATCGTTTGACTCATTCGGTTGACTCATTCCAAGGAACTATTTGCACTTTCTGCCCATTTTCCCATAACTATGGACGTTTTCCCCCATGTTTTGACGTAAGCAATAATGTCCATTTTTCTGCACGACTCAAAGGCAAGGAAATAAAGACTCAGTTATTTGAAGGCAGTCTCGAGTATCTAGTACGGTCGATGAGTTGGTTAACGCTAGGCTTTTGAGTTGTGCATGTATTTGTGATTAAAATCAGTGCACGTAGTTGATGAGATTTAAACAGTCGATTTTCTGATTCTCAACTAAAGATCCCGGGATGCCCCACCAACACCGTGCCAAGAGGGCTAAGCTGGTGGTTTATTTGAACCTGCTTATTAAGTGTCTCATTACCTTGTAATCTTAACATTCTTCATGTTCATAATCAGAACTCATCTTAACGTTGTATATATAATTTTTTGGGAGTTGTTGAATTTGACTGTGCAATTACTATATTCGAGAATCTTTGAAACCCTTAGCCCTCATAGGTACTGACATCGAGAATCCTTTGAACTCATCATACTTGTCAAGACTATTAGTATCATTAATATTCGAAAAAATTATTAAATTAGTTCTTGACCTATTGTATGTATGTCAAATTAGTTATAGTCTTTTAAATTTTTTGCCGATTTAAGTCCTATATCTACGAGTGAAATTTTAATGTACTACTTTCGATCAATTTTTATTAGAGTCAATTTGTTTTCTCTGAAAAACAGTTAGGAGATAATAGAAACTCATAGATCATGGAATGAATGCCTCATAATCCATCTCACCTTGATTGGATTGTTCTTCACGAACAAGAGATGTGCAACCATTCTAATGGTTGTTTAGACTTCTCCAATCCATAAAATAATATTTTCATAATCTCCATTTGACTTGGCCAGCCGTAAAATATGGACAAATCTACCAATAGGAGTCGCCAGAGTATAATACATTTATAGACAAATCTACCAACGAAAAGCCGGCAGTGACGATAACTTTGGCTAGCCATCGAGAACGAGGAAGAGGCAGCTATTCTTTGCCGCACTCTCAAGTTACAGTCATCCACCAATTATACCTAGGAAAGTAGTTAAATCTAGGACAGGTAGAGCGGTCCGTCCGATTATAAAATATTTCCCTCAGGTAGGCACTACGTAAATTATTTTTTTCGAGTGATTATAGGGATACAAAAGTCGGTGCATAAAAATAATTTATAAATGGAAGAGATCTTTTGCGTGCAACGGGCATGATAGATAGTAAACAAATGGGTTCAAGTTATTTTCACTAGGATTATCGAGATACGGATTTCAAAGGTGAGGTGCGTGTCAAATGGAAATATAACGTTTTTTACGCCACCATCTGGAGAAATTGAATTTTTTTTATTATATCTAATTTGCTGTTCACTTCTTTTATATTGAAACTAAAAGTATTTTAGTCATTGAACATTGATAATTGAGGAGTGCACACCAAAGTTGTATACCGGTTTTAAATATGGCATAGATGCGATAAATAGGAAATGAGGTATAACTTATTTGAGATCCAACAGGCATTGATTTATTCAAAATTGTACGTCAGGAGATTCGAGCCTTTGGAGAATGGGTTGCTCCATAGGCCAGTGTGTTGAGTTAGTGAAAGATCTCGGGTGTCGAGTTGCACGGGGGTGTGAAAGTAAAAAAAATAAAAATAAAATAATGCAAGATACTATATCTAGGATTTGTAGCCTATTGTGGATGATATAACAAAAGTTCTTCTCGGAAAGTAACAAGAAAGATAATGAATGAAACCTTAGATTCAAAGTAGAAGTGATCTTAAATCACTAACGTGCATGGTACCGTTTCTATTTCTCTTAATTTCTGTTTTTTTGTTTTGTTTTCCGGAACAAAAAAAGAACATAAATCCATTTGGTAATACAAACTTAATTTTCCGTTCTCTGGAATTGAAAGTTAGCCCGTGAATAGTCTTGAAACAGAAATAAGAAGTAAAAAAAATGTCACGCCCCGATTTCCTCAGGGTCGTAGCAATGTTTCCAGGATCCAACTTTACTCTAAGATTTGCAAAAGAATCTAGTTCTTAGTTAAAATGTTCCCAAGGTAGAACACTACATTCCATTTTGATCAAGAAACTTACTTCCCATAGATACAAGGATAAGTCAGGTCAAAATACAAAAAGGGAAGAGAACAAGAGGAGACATAACAAAAGCCTAGAGTCACGGTCGCCGCTCAGCTATACAATCAAAAGTCGCGGGGAGAAGAAAAGGGAGAGTACTAATCCTAAGTTGTATCCACCGGCTTGGGCCAATCTCGCACACACGAAGGCTTTGGGTTGTCCACGGTGCCATCCTTTGAGTCGTCTGCCCCATCAGGGTCTTCGAAGCCGGACTCGTAGCCTCCCTGTGGTACCTCACACTTTTCAACCAACAATTCTAGTTCGGTCTCATGGAAGCCCGTGTACACGCTAATGTGTTGATGTGGGTACCAGATGTGCTTCGTAGTGCTCCAAATCCAACCGGTCGTGCTGTGGAATTCTTGGATTAATCCATCTTCCTTTACTTCTATGTCTATGACATCTCCCATGTCTCTAGGGGGAACGGGGGCTGCCGCCATGCCGTTCTCTTCGTCTTCCTCTTCTTCTTCATCCAAATTGAAGGGGATATCCGGTTCCAGATCCCCCTCCTCCTGATCCTCCTCCTCCTGAGGGTCCCACTCCAGCTCCAGCTCTAGCTGCTGCTCCCAGTCCTCCGGGTCCAGAGGTTCCAGCTCCAGTAGATCCCAAGCTTCCTCCTCGTGAGGGTCCTCCTCCATAAGTTCCTCCTCCTCTAGCTGGTCCTCCAAGTCTGATAGGTCTTGAACCGGGTCCATACGGGGGTCCTGGGATGGTGGGGTGGTGGAATGAGATACTTGGTATCCCAGTAAACGAACCCTAATCCTAAATTAGGAACACCCCTGCCCTAGGGTCCCTAAATCGACCCTCCCAACTCTCGGGCTTCCGCTGGCCTGTCAGTCGACCCTAGGCAAGCCTAGCTGTAAATCTCTCATCCCAAGGTCCCCAAGCTTCGCGCAGAAACACTCATTACCAACCCAAGTCGAAGAACTCCCAACCTCTAGATTTCTAAGCTAAAGGTAGGCTAACGAACATCATTGGGGTCTAAATAAATTTACAGGGTGGGGCAGATCTACAACGGGAACCTAATTGTGACTATACGGAATTTATGTAGGCATAACTGATTAAATAAAAGTGGCACAAAATTCAAATACACAAAGCAATACTAGAATTGACTGATTACAATAATAATTTAATGAAATTGAAAAGCAAAAAGGGCTATTAACTAAATTAATCAAATGCTATACGAAAGAACATTTAATGATAAAGGACTAATTGAATTAAATTGTAGAAATAAATGAGTTAAACAACTCTAAAATTTAAACAAAGGTGTCAAGCCGACACTCCCTCCCCTCGAGGGGTCCAAACTCTGACCACGCTCGAGCACAAGTAAACGTACGAGGGCATTTCTCGTAAAACGTGAGATGCCGATCCCTAGGTCGACACGAGTCGAACTAAACCACCTAAGTGGTCAACAATTTACAATTATCCAGTATTGCTAACCAATCTAACTAATCAATGAAATTGACGAGTAAACAAGGAATCCTAGCCGTTCTACTCGCCCTAGCCATTTCTAACCGTTTCTACCCGTTTTCTACTAAAACAGTAAATGCGCCTAATAAAGGTTTAGAGTCCACTCACTTGTGAGTTTTCTTGGCTAATTTCCCCTTGCTGCACTCCTGGTTGCACCCAAGGAAAAATAATTTTTTTTTCTGTTTTTTTTCCTTTTTCCTTTTTTCCTTTTTCTTTTCCTTTTTCTTTTCCTTTTCCTTTTTTTTCCTTTTTCTTTTCCTTTTTCCTTTTCCTTTTTCTTTTCCTTTTTCCTTCTGGGCCGCGCGAGCTGGACCTGGGCCGGGCCGGCTGACTGGGCCTGGGTCGGTCGGCTGATTGGTTGGCTGGCTGGGCCGAGTCGGCTGGGTCGTTGACTGGGCTGGCTGACTGGGCTGGGCTGCTGGGCTGGCAGCCTAGCCCGTCGGCTGTCTTCTGTCTCCAGCGACGGCGACGACGACGGCGACGGCGACAACGACGGCTCCGGCGACGACTCCGGCGACGGTCGTCTTCTCCGGCGAACCCCGACTCCGGGTCGTGAGTCGGGTCGTGTGTCGGGTCAAGAGGTTTTCTCGGGTTTGGCCGCCGTTCACCGTTCTCCGGCCAAATCGAAGCTCGAGACCGGCTGGGAGAGGAAGCTGAGCCTCCGGCGCGTCGATCGGTGGTCACGGCTTGGCCAGAGGTGGTCGGAGCTGGCGGGGAGACGGCCACGAAGTCGACGGTTCACCTAGGGTTTCCCGAGAAAGGAGGTCCGAGCTTCAAGCTCGAATCCAACAAGTCTAGGCCAAAAACAGACAAATTTACACCACATCTAAGGACTAGGAAAGCCAAGGAAGCGATTGGTATCAACCAATCGAGCCAAGATGGTCGGAGGAGGGGTGAACTTACCTCTTGAAGCCGCGGCCTTTCTGGAAAATTTCCAGAAACGACTGGCCGCGAGGCTCTCTATCGGGGGCCGTCGGCGGCGGAGCACGGCGAGTCGGAGCCCACCACCGGCGGCGTTGAAGAGAGGGCACTGCAGGCTTCACGGGGACACCAAGAACGAGCCGAGAGGTGGACTGAGCTCGGAGAAATCCGAGCTCAAAGTGGCTTGCCCACTCGGTTTATACCGAGTGGGAGCAGGTGGGTGGTAGCCGGAAAAACCGCTCACCGGCGCCACGTGCTGCTCCGCCAAGGGCTGTCGTCCCCTCCGGCTGTCCCCTCAGACCAGAGGGTGGGTGGTTGCAGCGCCACAGTGGCCGTTGAGGCGACGGGTTGAATAGTTGATGGATGCCCATCAACTGTTCGACCGAATGCTAGAGAGAAGAGGAGAGAGGAAGAGAGGGAGATCGGGTACACGTGTCGCGCGCGTGCCGCGCGCGTGCAGCGCGCGTTCTGCCCGGTCCGACCCTGTCGAACCGGCAGTTCACGGGGCTGGGCCGGCCAGTTCGCTGGCCGGTCGGAATTTTAAATTAAAATAATATATTTTAATTCTCGAAAATTGGAAAATTGTTTTAAAAATTCCTAAAAATTCAGAAAATTTCTGGAAAAATCCTATATTGCATTTTTTGACATTTTTGGGCCCAGATAAATTTTCCAACATAAATTTTCATTAAATTCAAAGCCTTTCACAATTTTCGCGAAATAAAAAGGGAAATTATTAATTTTCCCTGGAAAATTCCTGCTTAGCCAAAATCGCGAACCGAACCTGAACGCGGTCATTACAAAAAAAACTTACTTTCTTGTTCCCTAGAATAAAAATAGAAAAGAGCTATTTTTGAAAGGAAATAGTTCTCCGGAATAGAAATGTTGCCATTCGAAGACTAAACAGCCAATCCCACTCAAGATGAAAAAGGCTTTTTTTGGCGCAATTTGGAACATTCAATCCATTACATGAAAAGCCACCAAAACCCATGTGATAAAAGACTTTTCCCTTTATTTGCTTTCTAACGAAATTGACAAAATCCGCAAACAGTGGCTCCATATTCCGTCAACAAAGCTTAGAGCGCATTTGGGTCACAAAACAACAATTAAAATGAGAAGCCAGACAAAACTCTACTCCAACGAGGGGAAATGCAAGGAACATCAAAGAATTCTGAAACGGCTTCGGAATCAGGTAAGGGCAAGTAGCAGCAGCTAGAAACATAGCCACCGAGCAAACAACACATCTGCATATTATCCCTCAACGAATCCGCCAAGTTCACCCGCCCTATCGCTCTCACGAACTCGTCCAATGCCGTTTGATGTCCACTCAGCTTCGTGTCAACTCCATGGTAGTTGGGAGGTGGGGTTGGTGGTTGTGGTCATCGGTAGGTGTGTAAAATAGGGTGGGTCGGGTCGGGTTAAAAAGGTCCAATCTATATTGACTCATTCAATCCGTTTTAACTATTTTCATACAAAATAATTTTGATGACCTATACTCGACCTGACCTATATTGTTAAAACTCTTCTATATCTAACCAAGTTCAGGAAAATTTGCTTCATGATTTTAATTTTTTTTGTTAAAATAATATTATGCAATATGACTTATTTGAATACTTTTCTAATGTTAATTTATTTTTGGAATTATAATTATTTTTATTTTTGCAATTTTTATTTTTTGCTTTTTCCTCTTCCAGTTGCCCGAGTTTAGTGAGCTCATCTCCTGCCTCTTGGGTGGTGACTTACTTAGAAAGAGAGAAAAAGGAGAAAAAAAAGGAAAAGACAAAAAGAAAAAAAAAGAGAAAATAAAAATTATCAGATTTTTGAAAATAAAAATGTAAATAATTAGAATATCATAATTTTCATAAATATAAAAAAATTATAAATAACATATAAAATAATTTGTTAATAACACTTAAAATTAATTAGGTAACCCATTTATGACCCATTCGAAACTCATTTAAGATTCATTAGATTTTTAAGTAATCCATTCAAGATAAATTTAACATTTTAAGCTAACCCATTTATGACTTATATTATTTAATATGAGTTAAAATATGAATATTTCACTCATTTTGCCACCTCTAGTCATCGGCATGGTGGTGGTGATGATGGAGGTCTTGATTGCTAACTTTGGCAATGGGATGAGATTGCAAATTGCGAGCAGAAAATCGGTTCTCAGCAATGAACCGTGCAAGTCGGAATCACAAGAAATGCAAAATGGCGGCCGAGAGGGGTTAATTCGGGTTTTCCTATGTTGGATATCTTTGAAATTTTAAAAGCTATTAATTTTTATAATGATTATTTTTACCATCATCCGGTGTTTGTCTGCAATTATATAAAACGGTTCTATATGATGATCGCTATTTGACGGTCATGTAACACTTTTGTAACGGTATTTTTCATAAATATTCCATTATATAATAACGGCTTTACAACGTTATCAATTTATTTATGATGGCTTTTTAATAACTTTTTCTTAGCTCTTTCATTTGAATATAAGATAGATATAATCCAAATCAAAAAGAGAATTTCCCCTTCTTTCTTTTTGTGGTTGGCTAGGTTATGCACATACGTTGCTCTTGTTCCTTCTCATAGTTAGAGCATTACGCACCAAGTTTCGTATTTGGAGAGGCGAAATTTTCCTTAAGGACAATACTTACGCACTTCATACATTTGATATTATTTTCTCATGTTTTGATAGATTCCTAACAATTATTATTTTTCATTCTATCCAACATTTTCCAACAATCTTACTGATAATTTTTGTTGTTGTGCATGATGACATGAGCTCCGACATGATTTAGTGACGTTGCGATTGAAGAACTAATGCGATTCCAAGGGCTTACTAGTTGAAGTTCGAGGCGGCTACTTTGATTCTCCTATCGATAACTGTAGGAATGCGCTCATCTTGTTTAGAAGATTCCAATTTCAATGAAAAAACTAAGTCCAACATTTCATTCTTTTGATTTTCGGTAACCTTACGTGTTTGTATTTCTGATTTACACAAGTGATACTTATTTTTAAGCGGAGGCGTTAGTCTTTAGAACCAATCCGAAGAACCATGCATCGCCCTCGAAGTTGGTCCTTGCTTGTGGTCTTTTGTGGGTAGATGGAGCCATGGCGTTGCTACTAATCTTAACAAATAAACTCCTTAAGGATTCTCAAGTTGGAACTACCGATCACTGTCACAACCACCAACAAGATAAGTGCAAAAATCATTTCTTAGAGAAGTTCCCTTTCTTGTCTTTTACTCCTTCTCACTTCACAGCGACTTTAACTCTTTTTGCTGTTACAAGTGGGTCATTTTAGGCACTGTCTGTCGTTGATAAGTGCAGCTCATTTTGCCTTTTCGCTTGCGAGATTCAATTAACTAATTAGATAGAGCCGACTCTCTAGATTTTGGAAATCATTAATGAACCAGCTTCGTGTCCTTACAGTGTTGTCCCGTCATTCTTGGGCATATGCTAGAGGGTACACTATCATTAGTCGTTTGGTATACTCAACTGAGTGTGCACATGAGCTTGTGTTGGTGTTTGGTGGCGGGTCTTTATCCATTCTCTCTCTCTCGGGATGCAGTGGGGGCCTTTTTGCCTGTTTGCATGTCTGGCTATTTGCTTAATGGCAATGTGTATGTTTGATATATGCAAGAAAATGTAATAATGCTCTCTCATCCACGCACATATCTAGTGATTGTGAGATGGAAGGTACAACTCCCACTCTCAGCATTCTTTTATTTCATCATTGTTTATTAAATCAGCTCACTCCAGCTGAAAAGAATAATCATATTAAGGTTACTTTGAGGAGGGATAAGCAGATTCACTCCAGTGGTGCTTCTGAGTTCCGATCGCAGAAATTAGTAGGAGGTATCTGGGGAGGCCTCGGGGAGTGTTCTTGCAAAATGCAAGCCGCAAGTGGCCATGGTTTTCATTCTGCTATCTGTGCAAGCAGCCACTCATTGTCACAAGCGATTTGCTTACATACACCTCATACTCTTAAGAATGATATTCATTAGAAGATTCTATGTTGAAAACGCATTTGCTCATTATGGGGAAAGACGGAAAGGGGGCCTTACTTTCTGAGGAAGTTAAAAATATTTTATGCTTTAGAGACGTCTGAAATTTGTTATCTTGATCCATCATGCAATGTGCTCCCGCCCTACTCTGACGTCCTATGCAAGAAATTTTGCAGGAGAGGAGAATTACTCAAAAGTCCTTGTCAGACGGAGAACGAGACCGGTTCAGTAGCTCGCTAGGACATTATAGATAAAATTTTGTGGTCGATAAGGGATACAGTCAGATATCCTTTTCTTTTGCTTCATGATACGGTTACTGCATTTGTCTTAATGGTTCTACCGGATGACTGAGGGGGAAAAATGGAGTGCAGGCACAAGTAAAAGAAAGATATGAAGGTTAAGTATGGACTTCGGAGATGTAATTTTACAGCCATGTGAATACAAAATTATGACATTCTTATAGTGGATTTCCCACTGTATTAAGAGGATACAGTGATGTTAGCAGAATCTCGGATTTAAATGAGACAAAATCCGCTATAAGTTAAGTGTTCATCCTTGGTGGAAATGTAAATTGAAAATCAACGAAACATAAATTGCGAGGGAAATGGCAATCCTGTTGAACCAAAATTCAATTTGGTTAAAGTAGATGATTTGATAACATAATTGTTACAGTCGTTTCTCAAGCCAATATTGTGGCTAATGTAATATAGTTGGCAAACTCAGATGCTACCAAGCATATTAAGTAGAGGAAGGAGAAGAAGATATTTATTTTGGTGATTCAGGGACTGCTCAAGTTTTTGGGAAAGAGAAAATTCTTCTCAAACACACATTTAATAATGAGACTGAGTCTTTGAGAAATGTCTTAGCATCTATTTCTTTGGAATGAAATTAACACCTTCTATATCGAGGTATTATGATTGCCAAGATACCATAGCCATTGCAAAGAGTAATACTTTCAATGATAAAAGTTGACACATCCGATTGAGACATGATGTAATCAAGTAATTACTTAAAGATGAAATTATGTCAATTAATTATATGAAGCCAAAAAAGGATTTAGTCGATCCTTTGACCATATACATTGAGGGAAATGGGACAAGTCACCTGAAAAAAAAATCAATAGTGATGATAAGCCAATCTATATAATTGATGATCTAATGAATTAGGTTCATATGAGTAATAACAAGTCACTTATTAATCTAGTGATACACTATCACCATTTTTGTCTCTCCTAAAGTAAGAATAGTGCAAAACTGCAAGACCAAAAGAGGCTGAGCTTAAGCCCTTGACGAATTCCATATTCTTTATCGGTGATGTATTAAACAGCAGAATACACTTGACGGAATCACTTATGTAAAGGTATAGTGGGGCCGAATCTATGAGGATAATAAGGGATAATCTTTAGAGTATTTGTATATAAACCAAGCACGGGGATGGTCTATTAGTATAAAACCACATTGAACAACAAATATTGTGGGAGTGTTATGTGATTGGTGAAAATTATAATTTACAAAAAAAAAAATTATTGGTTCATAAAAGTTTCAAACTTCACCTACAATTTTTTGGATTATATTTATATTTCATTCTTTCTAAGACTAGCTCAACCTAACAAGCACCAGTTCAGTTCCGATGCAGTACACTCAAATAGCCTAGCATTATTTTCTTAATTTTTTCTTTTTCCAAACTTCTTGAAATATGTGGGTGATTGTTGGATTTCTATAGTTTTGAAATTTTGAATGCTGTTAATTTTTGTAAGGATTTTTTTTACCATAATCAATTTGTAAGGGTTTTTGTCTGCTATTAATATAAAACTAGTTTGTAACATTTTATAATGGTCATACAACGACTATTTAACGGTCCTGTAATGATTTTGTAACGTTTGATTTGTTTTTTCATAAATCATCCATTATTTAGCTTTACAATGGTTGTCAATTTAAATATAACAGTTTCTTAACGGCTCTTTCTTAACTATTTCTTCGCTTAAATACAAAATAGAACCTCAAACTGCAATCACAAGATATACTCTAAATAAAAACAATCCTTTTTTTTATTGGGTTATATACATGATATTGTTTTTAAGGATAGTATTTGCAGCCTCAGATATTTTATGTTATTTTTCTCATTTTTTCAATATATTTCTAAAAATTATTATTTTTCATATTATCTAACATTTTTTCAATAGCTTGACGATGGTGCAAGATTTTAGGGACTAGAAGTCGCACAAATTGATCGTACGAGGGAGACCTTCCATTGGTGAAGTGCTGAGTAGAGCTCAGGCCATGAACTGAAGAAGAAGAGATTAGGCAAAGGAGAAGAACATAGGTTGAACCTGACCTATTTATCAAATGGGTTGAAAGTAAGTTTATAACAAAGTAGGTTTATATAAACCAAATATAGACCAACTAATATCCAATCTAGTTTTGGTTTTCATTTTACAACGCATTAAAACCTTTTTTTAATAAATTAATGTGACCTATTTACATCACCACTTAAACAAATAGGGGTGAATACATCAATTTGTGATCCATCTTGACAGATCCAATTTGTTAATACGTTGCTGCTACTGATCTACTTGTAGTAACAGAAATCTGTTTTGTTCTCTGGTAATTAGAAGCTATAGCAACGAATTTCTTATGTATTGGCCTGACTGTTATGTAATTATGTTTTATAACAGTCTTCATATGAAATAAATTTTTATGTGATTAAAATCAAATGAAGAATACATCAAATTATAAACAGATTGTTTATCTGCACTATAGGGGGATCATGATCTTCGTCTTTTTCTCCCAAAAATATCATTCCATGGCTTTTTGTAAATATACTATCAATAGAAAAATGAGATAATAAATAGATTCCACTTCATTTCTCACATGTTACATATTTAATATTTGATTTTTTCATAAACGACCTACTCCTTGTATTGTCTCAATAAATTTTTATTTTTTTGTAACCGAGAACTCTATCACGTGCCCCCTGCCAGGACCTCGACATCATGACCCTCCTCTTAAGAGGCTAACAACTATGGATTTTGAACCCTCGACCTCAGCGATAAGGGAGAAACTCTCAGTCAACATAGTTATCAACCGTTAGGTCTCAATAATTTGTTTTCTTCATTGATTATTAAAATATCTTGTGATGAGGAGATTTTGCAAATTCATTTTCCGCCAAACTTTTTCATATACACATTATGTGTGTACTTTTGTTAGAAATTTATATGTTTTACTCACAAAATAAAACATACATTCTGTTATACAGTAATTGTAACCTATTTCAGTAGTGTCAATACAGTAAGTTATTTTCAATACAAAACAATGTCATTCAAGTCTTTTTATATTTAAAATACGTCAGAAATAAAAGATATATTTTCATTTTACTTTAACGAATTAGTCATCCAATTTCATTATTCTCAAATTAAATTTAAAAATAACTCGTATTACTTAAAAGTTTTGGTGACCAAAATTTTTGCTATGAAAATTCTGCGAAATTCCCCGCCAGAATTTCCCTTCGCTTTTGTAATTTAGCAATGAATGTTTTTGGTTGCCACGGTAAGATTTAGCGACGGACCTTTTGGTTGTCACGGTAGCATTTATCAACAAAACAATGTGTCGTCTCCACAAACAACAGCAAGGGCTACGAAATAACTTTCACTGGACTAGGTTTTGAAGCATTTATCCCATAACCAAGCAATTGCTTCTGTGTTCTTTCCACGTGTTTGCTCTTTTGCTGGTGTAAGGAGGGATTTGGGATCACTGTGATGGGTAATGGGCGGCTAAGGGCGGTAATCTGTCACAGAAAAGCAAAAAAAAAACAAGTCATATGTTCTAGTCAATGGGTTTGAATTGATTACGACTCTTTGTCCTGACTGTCGTGTCTCAATTATCAACGGAATTATTCATACCTAGGAAAGTATAATTTATCTAGGACAAGTTGTGGGTCCGTTACTCCACGCGATTATAAAAGTCTTCCCTTTCACGGAGACACGAAGATCGGCACATGATATTAGCTTATGAATAGATGTGAATGTAAATGAACATATAGTTAAGAAATTTGTTGTACTATTTGTGAATCAATTATGTAAGGAAAAAGATAGTTGTACTGTGACATTTATAGTTGTATTATGACATTTTACTAAAACTTATGGAAAATTTGGAAAGTGTAATGAAGCAAATGGTTCCATGAACTGAATGAATGACTTCTTTAAACACCTAACAAGAAATACTGACCCCCGAAGTTGACCAGTGGGGTTTCAAGATATCTTTTTGCTCAAAATTTAAATGGAAACTCCTTCAAATTCCATCAATAGAAGATAAAGAGATCAATATCACATGCATATTTGAAAACCCGACCTTTGACCAGTTCATAAGATCTACATGGTGTTCAATGAACTTCTAGATAATGGGTCTCCATACCCATGTCCCTGGATTATAAAAGAAAACTTCACATCATTTAGCAAAAATAGCTTTAGTTAAACATTTTTTTCACATAGATAAGAAGCTTTACTTTTGTAAGTTGGCGATTAGGATTGGCTAGAAGCCACCCAACAACCCAATATTGTCCATGTTATTTTCTGTTAAGGATAGAATCAAAATGGGATTTGAAAAATCTATTGTCCAAATCTAGCTTATTATTAGTCCATTTTCGTGACGTTTAGCGTTGATCTTAATATGTCTTGCTACATGACCAACTCACCTTACGACAAAGCTTCTTGTGACTTGAAATGTAAGGACTCTTGACAAGACAACGATGCACAGGAAACCGCCATATCACCCTACGACTATAAAAGGCCCTCAAATATATGCTATAATATGTAACATACTCTTTTAAGGTTTTCATGACCAGTCCTCTCATCGCGACCGATGGAGGCAGATCTCAGAAAACTTGGTGGTTCTCTTCCAGTCCCGATTGTCCAAGAGTTGGCAAAAGAGGCCATAACCGAAGTCCCGCCTCGCTATGTCCGTACCGACCTAGATCATCCGTTCATGCATGATGATGGAACTTCGTTGCTTCAAGTACCAGTAATTGACCTGAACAAGCTCTCGTCCAGCGATGGCGATTTAATGGAGTCCGAGCTCAAAAGTTTGCATGTTGCCTGCAGAGATTGGGGATTCTTCCAGGTAATAATTGACGAGATTTAGCTTTTACTTCTTTCTGTGAGGATTGCTTCAAGAAATCAACTTTTGAAGTTCATCGATCCCTTTTTGTGCGCACAGTTGATAAATCATGGGGTGAGTTATTCATTGGTGGAGGAGGTGAAGTTGGGAATTCAAGAGTTCTTCAATCTTCCATTGGAGGAGAAGAGGAAGTTTTCGCAAGAAGAAGGAGACGTGGAGGGTTTTGGGCAGGCGTTTGTTGCGTCCGAGGAGCAGAAGCTGGATTGGGCCGACCTCTTTTACGTGGTGTCCCTCCCCAGACATTTGAGAAAATCTCACCTTTTTCCCATGCTTCCTTCTCCCTTCAGGTTCTCTCTCTCTCTCTCTCTCTCTCTCTCTCTCTCAAGATGCAATCGTAATCCCCACATGCGCGAATCCCGCCTCGAAAGCGAGACAGAGAGAGAAAACCCGACGAGAGTGGCCTGCTGTGGCGGGGGCAACAGAGGCATGGCCCATGGTTTTGGTCTTGTTGTGTGAATCTTTAAAAAGTGAAGAGCGTTCTTCAATCTCTTCGAGATTATTCCACTCAGAGAAAAGGGTGGGTGCAAAGGATTGAGGATATCGATCACAAAAAAGCACAATACTGGAGACAAAAAATACCCACTTTTAAACAAAATTAATTCACAAAATATCCAAACTATGCATTTATTTTTTGAAATATGAATGATTAAAAATACATTTTATAGAAAATAATTGTTTGTACTGACAACACTTTATATGTCAATATTTTTGTGGACGATTTGTTCCAAAATAATACAATGATCATTTTTAGGAAATATATTTATTCATTTTTCACAAAACAAGTGGGGTCTATTAGTTTATATGTCAACTTTGATAATCCTAGTGTGACATTAATTTATGGGGAGCCCCTTGTCCTAGTTCTTTTTCTTGCCTTGCTCGAGTGTGGAAAAGTTTGCCGATGGCTAAGCAAGAAAGGCCAAATGATGTGGTCATATCAGCTTTTCATGGGCAGATGCTATGGTTGTTAACGCAACCTGAGTCCCACACACGGAAAACTTCTATAAATAGGGATTTTGGGAAGGGGGGACTCGTCACTTTTTCGAAAGTGAACGAAACTTGTGTGGGATTGTGGGAATCAATATTTTCCGAAATCAGTTACCAAATATGGTCCTCATGTAAAAAAAAATTAGCACAATATTGAACAAGTGTAGGAAATAAAACCTGCTTAAGATTTGTTAAGAGTAGAATCAATGTTGTATCATTGTCGAACCATATTAATATGTAAGCTATAACCTTGTCATGTGCATCATTGCTGAAATTCTCTCCATGTGTGAGTATCATCACTTAAGCTTGTCAATAGCATGATGATATTTACTCTAGTCATATGATCACCGACATTTATGAAGATTTAAAAGATTTGCTACTAGTTTGAGTTTTTGGTAAGACTAGGATACCAAAGAAACAGCTTGAACATGATCAACATAAAATCAGAGAAATGACATGGAATAAAAGATGTACATGACAACCTACATGATACAATTTTATCTGAATGAACTATTAATTTTTGCCAAGTTTCATTGAATTTTCGCACATTCTACCCTAAAAGCTGAACTTTATGGAATATTTTGTCTCGCTTAGCTTATAATTGTTCATTTGCTGTTATGACGTGTACTATCCTCCACACTTGAAGTTGTCACTTAGCTAACTTAGCTAGCATTAGATTTATGTAACCTTTAGCTCCTTAATACAATTAAAATTTTCATTTCCCTTTTGAAAATTGTGTGTAGCAATTACCAAATTAACTCAGTACAAAGTGTGGAATCAAATATTATCGTGAGAGGTTTGCTTTACCTTCACTTCCGTAACCATAGGTTTTTAATATTAAGGTATATGATTAGATTCTGATTATTATTGTCCATTTTTAAAGGGCTTAGTTTTTGTGGTTTTACAACATATTAACCACTTTTGGAAAATGATTTTGGAAGTTTTATATTCCGGTTGCCAAAATCCCACATTTGGAATGTGACCAGGATGCCCGTCTTCCGTCTTCTCAGCATGTGTTTTCTGTAATGTCTATTCACAATTTGCACGATTTGCACATCCCTCGTTCATAAAGAACCAATCAATCAAAGTGAGGTAGATTAGGAGGTGATCCTATGCTGCATCGGATTTCCAGTGTATATTGAGCAACAGTTTGCTGAGGGATTGGTACCCCTTTAATACAAAATAAGTAGAGCTTAATTATTTATTAAGACTAAGTGTTTGCTTATTGTGAGGCATTATGTACCAATAATGGTAAAATCTACTTAGGTGCAACACCCTTTGATAGGGAAAGGGATAATTACTGAGTTAGATTTAAACCAATTGTACAAATACCAGTTTAGTTCTATAATTTCTAATTTTGTCAATGTAGTCTTAAAACTTGAAATATTCAATTTTGGCCTTTGATCAATTATCGCTAGAAATCTTTGATGTGTTGATATACAAATTGTCCACATTGATGTACCATTTAGAAGCCTTGTGATGAATGCACCCTACGTTAGTAAATATCCGGCAACAATTGACATCAAAAGGACTCTATGGGAATTCACACAAAATTTTAGGAGTACACTGATAAAATCGAAAAGCTTGTAATTGAATTAGCCTCTTTATGATAGATTTATGACCAATTGGATAGTTTCTCCATGGAAAAATGAATTCTTGAAAGATCCATAAGGACTACTATTGTTATTCTAATGACATTGAGTTAATTAAGACTATAACCAAGTCTACGTCTAAAGAGATCTTTCGGGACAATTGTCCAAAATATCATAAACCTTTTGGAACTTTGCTGATTCAATCCTCAATATTTTTTTTGAAAATTCAGTCCTAAACCTAGGTTTATGAGTTTTTGGACAATTGTCCCGAGATCTTTCATTTATAAGATATATAGGAATTGAGAGCCATACATGACTTACTTGCATGCATCATAAGATTAATCATACTATTTTACAAATTATATCTAAAGAATGTGATCATATGGCTTAGTAGGTTAACTGCTAATTATGCATGATATACTCTTGTGAAATATAGATCTCGCGATCCCACGAAATTTAATATTCCCAATTAAAACTTTCATTTATGACACATTTTCAAGAAAATTGTCGAAAAAATGGATAAATAAGAGAATCCAAGGTCGAAACCCGAGTATAGAAAATGAGTAATTTTGTTTACGTTGTTGGACTTTTGGCTTAGTTAATAGCATATGAATCATTTCGATTTGGGATCTAAATTTATGAATGTTTTAATCTTACACTAAATGGTTGACATATCATCAATCCAAATAAAAATCAAATTAAACTAAAATTCTTGGTTGCACCTAGTGCATATGTACCCATTCCACATGCACTATTGGAAAGGCCAATCGAAATCATTATGCATCTGAATTGGGCTCAGATGCATTGGATGTATGGAAGACTGCCCGCATATTAAAAAATACCTTAATTTTATCAAAATGTTGAATATTGTATATTCATCCTGTCTAAGTATTTTCTGTGCATCCCTCACCGTCGAGATGAACAATTATTTACTTATTAAAAAAATAAAATTCCTGATAATAGTGTCTCTTATTTTGTGAGGATACCCACGATCCCTTTCTCTCTCAACTTTGTTATTAATTCTTATATGTATCATCTTATTATTACTATGCAGAGATGCCTTGGATGAGTACTCCACGGCGCTCCGAGACCTTGCGATGAAGCTTCTCCTTCTCATGGTGAATGCTCTGAAGATGGACGCCAAGGACATGATAGAAGTGTTTGATGAGGGCATGCAATCCATTAGGATGAACTATTACCCTCCGTGTCCGCAACCCGACAAGGTCATCGGCCTCACTCCACACTCCGACCCCGTCGGCCTCACCATCCTTCTCCAAGTCAATGAAATGGAAGGTCTCCAAGTGAGGAAAGAGGGCAAGTGGGTCCCCATCAAGCCCCTTCCTAATGCTTTCGTCGTCAATATCGGAGACGTTTTAGAGGTAAAGATTTCTCACCCTATCTCTATTGCCTTGATGCAGAGTTCCAGCTGATTTTATTTGAGACGCAACCGGTATCGTCTAGATTCACGGACTATTGATGATAACACTGTTACTTCATAGTCTGATAGAACAAGTGCAGATAATAGGATTTCATGACCAAAATTCATCAGAGGTTTGACAGAATAGTACGTGTGTTTGATGATTGACGCAGATTGTGACGAATGGTACTTATCGTAGCATTGAGCATCGGGCAACAGTTAACTCGATGAAGGAGAGGCTCTCAATGGCCACATTTTATAGTCCCAAATTGGAAGGGGACATGGGTCCAGCACCGAGCCTAATAACACCAGACAAGCCAGCACTGTTCAGAAGGATAGGCGCTACCGATTATTTCAGGGGATTCTTAGCTCGTGAGCTTCAAGGGAAGTCATATCTTGACGTTATGAGGATGATTCAGAGTGAGGAAAATATTGGGAATTGAATGTGACCATACTAGCTTCTCTTTTTGCTTTTTTTATTTTTACCATAAACTATTATTGTTGAAATCCTATCTTTATGTTGACTTTGTCCATGTACCTCGAATAAGTCGATCATGTATTGGCACAATCTGTACTATCTGTATTCTTTCTGCTCCCTCCTTGTTTTCACTGATCAATTTCTTTTCTTTGATTTCTGGAGCTACGACATTATGATGACCTAAATAGAACTTTTTAACTCGTATGCATTTTAATATTTGTTACGAAAGCAAGGTAACTGTATTCATATTAAACTAAGCAGTGTAAATCTGCTATAAGTATCAGTTCAACGTTCTCGGATTTATAAAGTCACTATTCTTCTTGCCATTGCAAAATACGTTGTCCATTACAACATGCGTTGTCCATTACAACAAAGTAAGGATGAACTTAACTACTTTTCACAAATGGATTGTAAAAGGTGCCTAAATGTTGGGATTCTCGGGAGAACTAATGCTTTAATGACCTCGTAATCCCATTAAACCTCGCATGAGAAAGAGAATTCTTGTGACTCCACAAGATGCTTTACAACCACTTTATTTATGGTAAAGAATTTAGAGCATGGAAGAATCATTTCATGGCCCTCTATAATTAGAGGATGAAGCGAAGTGTTGAATATATCAGAATGCGGCAATACAAAAGAGTTCCTCCGAGAGGGAGAGTGATATCCACCTTTGTGTGAAAGTGAGAGTAATTTTTCTCATATACTTGTTTGTATACCACCATTTGGTGAGAGTGATCTACCAATCTTAGTGAAGATATATTATTGTAATCCTACTAATATAGTGGAAGATCTTCATGGTTTTTCCCTTTCGGTTTTCAAAGGATTTTCCACGTAAAACTCTATTGTCCCCGTTTTCTACATTTCTTTGTTTTCTTTTTCCATCTTGATCACGCAAAGAGGGAAAAAGAAGTTCGCTTCCACATTATTTCCCACCTTTTTCTCCCAACATTGGTATCAGAGCTTGTTGAAGGGCATCGTGTGTTTCAAGATGGAGGCTATCGTCACTCATGATGGTGATATGTTCAAACTCACGGCGGAGAACTATTCATATTGGAAGCCCATGATGGAGGACCGCTTGTATTGCAGAGATTTGTATGAGCCAATCATAAATGAAGAGAAGTTGAAAGAAAAGAGCAATAAAGATTGGGAACTCTTGAATTGCAAGGCAGTTGCCATCATCTGCAAATACATTGACAAGTGTTTGTTCGAGCATGTGTCTACATGTACTAATGCTCACGAATTGTGGAGGAAGCTAGAATCCATGATTCAAAAGAAGATGCCTCACAATAAAGCTAATATGGTGAGACGTTTGGTGAAGCTAGAGTATAAGGATGGCCAAAGCATGATCGAGCATTTAAACTCTTTTAAGGGGGCTCGTGAATCAATTGATGAAGATTGAAAGGAAGATCGATGATGAGTTACAAGCCCTTCTACTCCTCAGTTCCCTACTAGAAAGTTGGGACATGTTGGTGGTTACTCTAAGTAACTCATCCCAAGATGGGAAGCTCTCCATGGATGGCGTAACTAACAGCCTAGTGAATGAAGAAGCTAGCCAAAACGAATGAGGCACATTTGGCCAATATGAGGCAAATGTCGTTGATGATCATGGGAGAAGTGAGACTTGCGGAAGAAGCAAAATCCGCAATTATGAGAAGTTTCGTGGGTGGTCTAAATCTTGCCCCAAGGTAACCAGCTTTTCTTGCGAGAAGCCTGGTCACAAGAAACTGGAGTGTTGATTTCTCAAGAGAGATCATAAGGCTAATAAGTCAAGCCAGACCAAGGTGAGCCAAAGAAGAAGGAAGAAAATAGTACTATAGCCATCGCAAGAACTAAAGATGTTGATATTTTCTTAAATGGAGAAGCTAATTATCTCAATGTTGCCGATGATGATAGCTTGTGGATCATTGATTCAGGTGCATCCTTCAATGTTACTCCTCATGAAGGTTTCTTTTCATCCTACCAAAGTGGCGATTTTGGTACGGTCAAAATGGGAAATCGCGTCCCTAGCAAAATTTTTGGAATTGTTGAAGTCACATTGACAACCGATGTGGGATATAAGGTAATATTAAAAGAGGTGAGGCATGTCCCAGATTTGCATTTCAATCTTATTTCAACTAGGAAGCTGGATGATGCCGAGATGGTAAATCATTTTAGTTCGGGCAAATGGAAACTCGCCAAAGGAAGTATGGTCGTCACCTGAGGAAAGAAAGAAGGCTCCTTGTACATTATGCAAGGAAAAGTATGTAGTGGAGATGCTAACATTGCCCATGTTGATTCAATCTTTGAATTATGGCACAAGAGACTTGCTCACATAAGCGAGAAGGGATTGCAGATTCTCGTCAAGAAGGAGCTACTATCTGACGTGAAAGGCCAATTGCTGGAGGCCTGTACTCACTGCTTAGCTGGCAAACAACATCGAGTATCATTCCAGAAACCAAATCAATCCAAAAGGAGAAGGTATGTTTTTATCTAGTTCATACTGATGTCTGTTTGATGATAGAAAAATCCCTTAGTGGTGCATATTACTTCGTCACCTTTATCGATGGTCACTCTAGAAAAGTATGGGTATATTTGTTGAGCATGAAAGATCAAGTTCTCAAGCGTTTTGGGAAGAAATTGAAGTGTCTGTGATCTGATAATGGTGGTGAGTATCATGGCCCTTTTGAAGCATACTACATGTTACATGGTATATAATTGGAGAATACACCTCCAAAGATGCCTTAGCTAAATGACCTAGCTAAGAGGATGAATCGAACCATTGAGGAAAGAGTTTGAGGTATGTTATCTCATGCCATACTACTGAAGTCATTTTGGGGTAAAGACATCAAGATTGCCGTTTATATAATCAACTTGTCTCCATCAAGACCTTTGGATGGGGATATCCCAGAGGAAGTCTGGACAAGGAATAAGGCGTCATATGATCATCTAAAAGTGTTTGGTTACCGAGCGCTCATTCGTATTTTTAAAGACGAATGATCTAAATTCGATGTGAAGACCAATGAGTGTATTTATCTTGGTTCGCCAAAAGATGAGTTTGGCTATCATTTATGGAATCCTATCAAAAGGAGGATTGTGCGAAGTCGTGATGTTGTGTTTTTTGAAAACTAGACTCAAAAAGACATCAACAAGATGAAGTCCAGAATCATTATTCATTCCGATCCTATACTATCTCCTAAGGAGCATCGTGATTCATGGGGAGAATCATTGCTGAATAACAATGAAGAAGTTGGTGATGATGTCGAAGCACCAACAGAAGAGCCTAAACATCAGAGGAAGGGTTAGTCTAGTCAAAGCATGATGTTCAACCTCAATTGAGGAAATCTGTCAGAATCAGGCGTCCCTCACACAAATATATTGCAAATAATTATACTATTCTTGCAGAAGAAGGAGAGCCTCAAAATTATGAAGAGGCTGTGACCATTGATGAGAAAGGAGAATGGGAGAAAGCCATGCGAGAGGAGCTGCAATCCTTGCATGAGAATCACACCTATGAACTTTTTGAATTGTTGAAGGGAAAACGAAGCTGAAAAACAAGTGGGTGTATACAATCAAAGATGAAGGAGGTGGCTTGCAGCCAAGGTACAAAGCTCGAATTGTTGTTAAAGGATGCAACCAGAAGAAAGGCATTGACTTCGACGAAATATTCTCGCTAGTGGTGAAGATGTCATCTGTTCGAGCTATCCTTGGTATTGCCCATCACTTTAGGTTTAGAGATCGAATAATTGGATGTGAAGACTGCCTTTCTTCCTGGAGACCTAGAGAATGAGATCTACATGGAGCAACCTGAGGGTTTCAAAGTTCCAAGTAAAGAGCACTTGGTGTGTCTACTCAATAATAGTATCTATGGGCTGAAACAAGCACCAAGACAATGGTGCAAAAAGTTTGACTTATTCATGATAGAGCATGACTTCATAAAGACTCAGGCCAACCACTGAGTGTTTGTCAAGATGTATGCTAATGATGATTTTATCATTCTATTGCTTTATATCGATGATATATTGATAATTGGGCAAGACTCAATGAAAATTATTGCCTTGAAGAAATCCTTGAGCAAGTCTTTCACTATGAAAAATCTTGGCATATCAAAGCATATCCTTGGGATGAAGATCTTACGAGATCGTTCGGAGAAGCTATTATAGTTATCCAAGAGAAATATATTGATAAAATCTCAAGAGATTTGGTATGCACAAGTCCAAACTAGTAAGTACTCCTCTTGTTGGACATTTCAAATTCAGTTAGAAATAGTGTCATTCGACTAAAAAAGAGAAAGATGAGATGATGAGCATGCCATATTCATAGGCAGTCGGTAGCCTCATGTACGTAATGATATGCACCAAGCTCGATATTGCTTATGGATATTTCAATATATTGGGCTGTTGTCAAATTGATATTTCAATATATTCGAGGTACTTCGAAAAGATGTTTGTGCTTCGGCAAAGAAGAAACCGTGTTGCACGGATACAAGGATGCTGATTTAAGTGGTGATGTCGATTTGAGAAAATCAACGTCTGGGTATTTGACTACTTTTGTAGGAGGAGCGTGTGTTGGCTATTGAAGCTCCAAAAATGCGTTGCCTTGTCTATCACCAAAGCTGAATATATTGCAACCACAGAAATAAGTAAAGAAATGCTTTGGATGAAGAACTTTTTGCTTGAGTTGGGCCATAAGCAAGAAAAGTATGTCTTGTAATGTGACAATCAAAGCGCCATACACTTGTCGAAGAATTCAGTCTATCGTTCTCGATCAAAACATGTTGATATTTGATATCATTGGATTCGATATGGCATAGAAGAGAAGCATCTACATCTTGACAAGGTTCACACCAATGAGAACTAGTCTGACATGATGACCAGGGTTATCGAAGAAATTTCATGAGTGTTGCAAAGGTGCCGGTGTGGTAATTGTCCCCTCTAATCAAGTTGAAAGGGAGATTTGTTGGGATTCTCCTTAATTAGTTAGGAGAACTAATGCTTTGATGACCTCGTAATCTCATTTCAACAACCTCGCATGGGGATAGAGAATTCTCGTGACTTCACAAGATGCTTGACAATCACCTTATATATGGTGAAGAATTTAGAGCATGGAAGAATCATTTCATGGCCCTCTATAACTAGAGGATGAAGCGATGTGCTGAATATACCAGAATGCGACAATACAAAAGAGTTCCTCTAAGAGGAAGAGTGATATCCACTTTTGTGTGAAAATGATAGAGTGATTTTTCTCTTATACTTGTTTGTATACCACCATTCCGTGAGGGTGATCTATCAATCTTGGTGAAGACATATTATTGTAATCCTGCTAATATAGTGGAAGATCTTCGTGGTTTTTCCCTATCGGTTTTCAAGAGGTGTTCCATGTAAAACTCTGTTGTCTCTGTATTATACATTTCTTTGTTTTCTTTTGCCCATCTTGATCATGCAAAGAGGGAAAAAGAAGTTTGCTTCCACATTATTTTCCACCCTTTTTTTCCCGGCGCTAAAAAATGCTCTTTGACGGGATTTGACTTTGCGAATACAGAAGTCGGCTCACTTCCTATGAACCATGGTAGAGCTCTAAAGCTCTTACTAGCCGCAATAAGAGCGCGACTAATAGCACAGTGCGCTAAAAGAACCGATAAATCTAGTGCAGTATGATCAATATCTGAACTAGTACTTTGATATTAAGGTTTGTCCTGTCACCAATTAAATTTTGTTTCCCAATGGTTCAATGATATCCACCACTGGTTAATTTACTGCCGTTACTATGGGAATCAGTCTCATCCTAATGGAATGAAGCTAAGCAAATTGATAGGCATGAATTATCCTTTCTCCGGTGGTCTTCATGTTAACATTTGGACAAAGAATGGTCTTCATTGGTCTGTCTCTTGAAATTGTATCAAAATCGAGAAGATCAACTGCAGAGAATCTAAAGAACTCTCATCTCTGTCCATGTTCTCTTTGCTCGATTACATTGTCAATCATAAACATCTACTCCGTATTAACTACTATTTTCAAGATTTATAATCGTGCTCATCCTTGGCCCACTATGCAGGCCAATTGAAAATAATTAGTGTCTGGGCCTTGTATCCTTGAAACAGCATTGCCATCCGAGCCGACTAGCTTACATTACGAATCCTATTGTGCAAATCATTATCTTAAAGACAGTACCCCCAATACGCAGTAGTGAAAAAGGCTTGTGTCTGGGCGCTGTTCTTACACGACACTTTGCCTGTAGAAAATAACTCTGACTTGGCCTAAGTTTAGCGAGGGTCACCTTCTCTTACTTCCATGTATATACCATTGATAGTTAAATCAACTTTTTGTATATATATATATATATAAACACACACATGAAGATCAACTTGAATACTACGAATACTACATGTCACAATCTAGTTATAAGAGGATACGCACAGAAATTGACGATGATCAATGTATAGAATCACCGCACTGAGGGAAGGCATTGCAACAATTCGATAACCTTTCACGTTGGTCAAGCTCGGTACACCGACTCTCATGGATTTAAAGAGCCTTTTGATCTCGGATTCAATTCTCAATGAACGCGGTTACAATTCCTCAGCTATGAATTTGGCTTGTTCTCCCTGTGAATGTCAGGCAACTATCGCCTTTGAATACCTATTCAAAGGGCCACAATATGTGCCAAATTAGAGAAAAATTGAGACTATCAAGTGTTGTTCTTTGAAGCTTTCTCCTAGTCTATAAACCTTGACCAGAGGGAGCAAAATTGAATATGGGTATGTCATAGATTTTGGCATAAATTCAATCCAAACAGTGAATTATGTCGGATATTGGTATGCCGACAATCCATACAAAAGAGAAATAAGTCATTATATAGCAAATATCTGTCGAATAACCAGATGTCTGAAAATTCTAAATCTTCGGAAGAGACCCCATTTGTCATTTGCTTTTTAGGAATCAGACTAATATCTGGATGCTTGAAAGCTCTCCAAAATCTCCAGACTCGTCAAATATTTATGAGGTATCTATAAACCTGAAGATTTTCTCATGCCTTAGGATCCTTTCCTATATCTGCCAACATGTATGCATTCTATCTAGTCTTGTTTACATCAACATTCACATACCATTTTCATTTTGCATTTTGTAGTTGGAAGTTAAGTGTAATTTGTCTTTGAAGGAAACTTCTACAAGCTCCCCTTCAAAGAGAACCAATCGTTGGCATTTAAATTTTGACGACCCTACTTAGTCGTTTACTACATAAGAAAAGTTGGAGTCGACCCTAACATTAAACAAAAATATTTTTAATTTGCTTTTGCATAATAAGCCCCCATAATTTTGATTATGATTAGTCTAGTGTTACATGGGTTGAAGCAGGGAGGGGCTGAGCTAAAGTAAAATTTTGGGTTTAGCCTCCAAGAGCATAAAAATCGGGTAAAGCCATTGTATCCCTTAATGGCTGAGGATGTGATAGCTTGATTTCCTAACTTGAAAGGATTGATATATCTTTTTTTTTTTTTGGGGGGGGGGGGGGGGAAGATAAGTGATTGTATTGATTTTACCATATGAATTGTACAAGGCACGAGGGCCCGAAATCACAAAACTTACACTCAAAATGGCGTAAAGCCAATTATGAGAGGAAGGGTACCGTGGTTTCCAAAAAGAAAAAATTAACAACTGGCCTAAACAATGGCCTATGATAGAGACATGATCGCTATCACAAGAAAATTGAGAGATCAATTCCCCAGCTACATTGAATCCGTCTATTCTTAGGAGAATCCATAACTTGTTGGAACGTCCTAGCCTTATCTTTGACCATCTTCTCTAATTTCTTTTTCATCACTGGGACAAATATATTACAATTGCGGAATAACACATTATTCAGTGTCTTCCAAATAATATGGCACAGTGCTCCCAAAGCAAATATAGCGATGCTTTGGTGGAAGCAGTTTCTAGCTATGTGTTTGATGGCCCAATCAAGTGTCTCTAGTGATAATCCATTCCTCTAGGATAGATTACATCTCCCAACACAAAAAAAAGCAAGCTGACTCGTGACTTGACATCCAAAAAATAGGTGGTCTATGGAGTCCGATCTATATTTACAAAAGATGCATTTAGCTTCAAATATTCCGCGACATGATAATAGGAATACCTAGGTGGATAACTTGTTCTGAGTCATCAACCAAAGATGGAATTGATGCTGAGGGATAATTGTTTTGTTCCAAATAAATGAATGCCATGGCATCACTTGGCTCCTTGGCCTGATTACACTCCATGTCAACGTTGTTGAGAATACACTGGAGGAGTTCCCAAGCCACCGAAAATAATCCGGCTCACTACTCAATATAGGGATCGACTCCCTCAAACTTGTAAGAGTATCCTGAAAGGGAGAATGCTAACCTCTATACCTTGGCTTCTCTAAAGAATCCTAACCTGTAGATTTCACGATCAGACCATAGTGATATTGATCGTAACTGTAAATTCAATGGTCCACTCTGGTGCCACTAGTCAAACCATAGTGATATCGATCGTCCATTTCCAATGCGCTACTAGAACAAATGTCGGAATTCCATACATAGGTCGAGTATTTTCTTCCACACCCATGAACAAAAAGTCGATCGCCTTACCACCTAGAAACTCTGTTTCTTTAAGAAGGTAGTGTGAATCCATTTACACTATAAGGATTCCTTATTAGTGAATACGAACAAAATGTGCTTCAACATGGCGGTTTTTTTACTCTCCCTCAATTGTCGAATGCTTAGGCCACCCTCTTCCTTAAGAAGACATACATCAGCCCAAGCCACTTTAGCTCCTCCTGCCCCAAGCTCAGGGCCCTTCCATAGGAATTGCCTGAGCACTTGTTCGATTTATCTAATACTAATCTAGGCAATATAAACATTGCAGCCCAATATACTTGAATGGCATAAAGGACCGACCTGATCAGTTGTAGGCGACCTGCAAAGGATAAGAAATGTTGAGTCTAAGATTGGGCCCTCCTAGTAATTGCATTCACTAAGGTCATACAATCAACCTTGCCCAGCCTCGACATTATAATGGGTATCCCCAGATACCGAAAGCTTAAGAGCCAATCCTGAAGCCAAGCATATTACTAATGGTTACTCGAAGGTCATTAGAGCTACTAGAGATAAATACCTTGCTCTTGTTCATGTTTGGTCTAGGGCCTGACCATTTTGAGAATGTAGTAACTGCCGCCTTCATAAGTTCAATAGAAGCCACATTGACTTCACTAAATAAGAGGACATTATCTGCAATAAATAGCTATGATAAACCCATGGCCTTACACCTCCAGTAGAATTTGAAACCCGGTTGATTGGTCTATGTATTAATAATGTTAGAGAATACTTCTATGATAAGAGTGAACATGTATGGCGATATCGGATCCCCCCGTCGGAGGCCCCTACCACTAGTTAAAAATCCATTCAGTTCCCCATTAATAGCGATGGAGAATCTTGGTGTGCATACATAAGTCATAATCAGCTCCACCAATTTAGCAAGAAAACCAAAATGCCATGACATTAAATCCCGAAATCCCTACTCAATAGTGTCATAAGCTTTTTTAAAATCAACTTTCATTGCATATTTCGGCATAAACGGGTCATGATGGAACCCAAAAAATAGAACTTAAGCTAAGATTATGTTATCACTAATACGCTGACCTTTAACAAAAGCATTTTGAGGCTTACTGATAAGAGAAGGTAAAATAGAAGCCAGTCAATTCATCATTAGCTTAGTGATACATTTGTATATAGTGTTACAACATGCAATAGGTATAAAATCATCCACTGCAGAGGTATTGGGGACTTTAGGAACCAAAGCTATAATCGTGATATTCAACTAACGAAACATTTTCCCAAATTGAAAGAAATCCATGATCACAGAGACAACGGAGGGCCCACTATATCTTAGGACCATTTAAAGAAATCAACGTTAAACACATGCAGGCCCAAGCTTTCCCTGATGCTAGAGAAAAAGGGTGTTACGGATTTTAGTCTCGGTAAAAGGATTAGATAGGAGCTGTACTTGGTTGTCATCCAAGGTGTGCAGTATAGATGCTCGAATGTCCTGAATGGAAGGGCAATTTTGCTGGCCATTGGAGGCTAAGATGTCTTCATTGTGTGAGAGGAAACGTCGTTGAACTTCATCTAGACTATTCAAAAGGTACCATTACCATTTTCCACCGAGATAATCATATTCCTTAGGTATCTATTCTTTACAGTCTGATGAAAGAACATCGTGTTTAGGTGTCCTTCCTTCAGCCATTGAATTCAAGACTTTTTTCTTTTTGGTGGAAGGACTCTTCCTAAAGTCAGAGGTTAGAGAAAGTCTCAATAAAAGTATTTTCCTCTTGGGCTAAGAATGGATTGAAAGGATCTCGAATTAGCGATTCTTGAACCCTCTGAAGCTCCATCCTTGCTAATCTCGTGCGACTAGAAATATCATATAATGGTTTCCTATTAAATTGCTTTAGACGATCCTTGAGAAGTTTGAGTTTAATGCACAATTCGAACATAGGAGTACCCTTAAAACTCTGGTCCCAAATATGAGTAACCAATGACATGAAAGCCGTATGCATCATCCAGAAATTAAAGAGTTTAAACGGATTATCATAGGAGAATAATCAAAGATACTTGATGGGAAGAAAGGGGCCTATGAAAATGAGAAGACCATGCTCCACTAGGTGTTCACAAGCACTTTATCTATTTTCCATTCACGCTAGATGACGTTGACCAAGTAAATCGACACCCTGCATATCTGAGGTCATCTAGTTCCGCCATAGTAAGGCAATTATGGAAGTTATCATAAGCCGGGAGACACGTATCAGCGCTTCCAACTCTATCCGATACATCATGAATAGCATTAAATTCACCAACCACGGTATCTTCAGAGATGTTTCACTCCTTTGAATAAGGTCTGTCTATAGAACATCTAGAGATGAACGTATGTTCAGCATAGACCATCGTAAAAGCAAACTGTATCTCCGAATTTAACTTTCTAAGAAAACCATGGATGGCCTGAGAAGAATTCAACAAAACATCAAATGATACAAGACTAAGGTCCCACCCAAACCCAAATCCTTTCATTTGTGCATGCTCATATTTGGCACACTAAACCGGTATAAAATTGACTCGAAGGACTTGGTTTCCAAGATGCCAATGCAACATAAGCGGTTGGCTATCACCAAATATCTCACTTCCACTTGTCTAATTAGGATAACTAAACTCTTAATATTCCACAAACTTATATACACATGTACAAAAAAGGAGAGGTGTTTACCATTTCTTGATCTGCCAGCCTTTCCTCCCAGAAAAGGCCTTGGGCCTAGCAACCGGAGAGGGAGCCGAAAACCCTAAATCCTTAATATTCCACACACCTATATACACATGTACAAAAAAGGAGAGGTGTTTACCATTTCTTGATCAGCCAGCCCTTCCTCCCAGAAAAGGCCTTGGGCCTAGCAACCGGAGAGGGAGCCGAAGGAGCCTGAGTAGTTGTAGGGGATGCTATCGCTTGTGAAGCAGGTTCCCCACAGTCTGAAGGCGTCCCTCTTGATCCTAACCATCACTTCCTTCACAGCTCTCCTTGAAGCTAAGGTTACCCATTACACATGACTCATCAGTAGAAGTTGATGATGTTGCACAGCAAGGAGCAGGAATCGGAGGTCCTTCCGGAGTAAAAGTAGTGACGGAAGAGGATGCACCTCGCAAGACTTGCGGCTAACCGCTTTCCTACCTGACTATCCCATGGCCTAGCGCAATTTTAGTCATGGACTTAGGTAGCTTCTTCTTGGGACAGACCTACTTCCATTCCTCTCCCCCACATACAGAAAAGGGGTCCATTTGGAGACTAGCATCAACTTTGATGCCACCTTTCACATTTGCTGCATCCAGGTCATCAAAGAAGTGAGAACCACCCACCGGAAGATCCGCCATATCTCAGGACTTAGGCACAACTTGGGTACTCTCCATATTATCCCCTGGACCAAGCAATGTGCTAGATAGATCCTATGGAGGAGCTGTTGGAATGGGCACCGAACTTCCAGGTTTAGTCGTTTAGTAAGTTTGAAAGGGAGTTTCTTCCCTACATAATAACCCTCAAGGAACTCTTTCCATTTGGGATCACATGCATGGATGATCTCATCCGAAATATACACCTTACGAAGAAGGGGGAATATAGGTTAGATTATAACCTTTTACTGTTGAACGCACCACAGTCGCCCATGAACGGGCTTGGTTGTGTACCGGTAGACTGTCTGGTTTGCCCATGGCTACGCTGGGTGCTAGCTCTTTGGAGGACCAATCAATCTGACTCTTATCTCGGACAACAAACCCATTCCCCGAATCAAGATGGTCATCGACCAATGCCGCTTCATGGTGCCCAGCTTGAGCATTATTATGTCAAACACCTTGAGGGTCCACACCTAAGACTTGACCAATCAATGTTCTGCACCATGGCTCACCAGTTACTGATGATGGCCTCTTAGACGATCTAATGTCCCTGTGAACGCCATCGCTCATGACCACTTGACTGCTGGAGTAGACACTAAGTCGAACAGATGGAGGGCTAGCCATGCTAGTCTTCCCTTTTCCGATATCTCTAGTGATCGGAGGGTCATCCATCTCATGGATGGATATAATCTTTCGGTTTCTGCTCCTGCCACGTCCTCTTCCATGGCTCATCGATTCATTCACTGCTGAAGTTGCTTCCCCAACAGCAGGGATACTCAGAGGCATAGTCGAAGCTTCCATTGCGTTGCTTTCGAAGTCATTCAAGAGCTTTCCAAGCTCGTCCTTGGAGGGAAGAGGCGACTTGAGTTTGGATCAGAGCTCCTTCAACTGTTGGTCGATCTTTTAACACATCCTCTTTCCTTGGCCCAGAATTGAGATGAGTCGCGGTTCATCATCCTGGGATTAATATATCTGTTTGGTTTAATATAGGAAAGTGGTGCAATGATTGCTATCTTGAGATAAACCTAATCCTATCCCTGTATAAGCACCTTTTCTCTTTCAAGATTGAGGAGAGGGTTCGCGACATTACAGGTTCAGATTCACAATATAAACATACACGAGACTAAAGGGGAAAAGACATCCAATATGTGAATCTCCCTCAAGTCCACCTTTCGTGTCCCAATGTTCGACATCCATTGCACCTTTACTGCCACGAACTCCCTGCAACCCTCTATCAATGTCATGTGCTCCAGTGACATCCCTCTTGTCCTGTTTTGCCCCATACCATGCTTCAGTCCCGCCAACTCTTAAGGCATCCCTGCTAGCCACCTTGTCCTTAACTCTCATGCTGCACCTCACCATATTGCCTACGTCAACAATTCACTAGTGAAGCAGTATGGCATCTGGCAAGTCTCAATCATCAGGAAAATCCTCCTTGTGTCCAACCACCGTTATAAAATTGTATTGTTATCCGACGTTTGATATGTAATTGCTCACATTAATTTGTTAATGTTTATATTCATGTTTGAGTTATATGATGACCGTAAAAAATGTATGACTTTTTGATGAGAGAAGTTATATGTAAAGGGGTGCAAATGAGAGTTTAATAAGGGTCTTATATGCTCAATCCTCACATTTAAGAAAACACACCATCAATGTTCGAGGGAGCAATTGGCTAGACAAATCCAATTTCTGACCATTCACGCTTCACAAATCAAGTTATCAAAAGAATTTCATCAATGGTTGGAGATTAATATAGATTTCTTCACGTTTTCTTATCCAGTTGTGATTACACATGAATTATGTTTGTTCATGAATAATTTCAGCATTAGTCCTTCAGGTTGGAAACCAAGTGTGCGATATATACACAATTGGGAATGCTTGTATGAAGTGACAATGTAGAGAATTTACAAGAAAAGAAGTTAGGCCTAAGGAACACAAGTGGGAATTTCATTGGATTTTCAGAAAAGTCGAAAGGACACAGACTTCATTGTCCATCTCATACCACTACAATTGTGAAATTAAGAAATGCTAAATTTCTTGAAAATGACTTAATTTGTAAAAATGACAACTCAGGAACCTTATTCGCAAGACAAATAATTTAGATACATATGTTCTTTGACAAATACTCAGGAACCTTAATTTGTCACTACAGTTTAACCAGCTGCTGAACAGCTAATTTTTCAAGTTTCACAACATGTTGATATTGATATGGTAGATACATATGTTCAACAATTACTGGAAATCGTTGAATAATTATTTGAACATGCTCCTCAAGAGAATGCTTATGCAACCTTAAAAATATCTACTAGAATGAAAAAACTGACAATTCCTAATGATTGTATTGCAACGAGTTCAAAAGTTCTTTTTATGCCATTATAATGTCGTCGCTCTGAAAAGCCAAGGGATGAAATTGACCAGTAAATTAAGGAGGGAGCATAAAGTATATGAATTGTGTAGATCGTATCAAATGCACGATCGACTTATTCGAGGTACATGGAGAGAGTCAACATAAACAAAGGGTTTCAGCTATAAATTTACGGTAAAAAAAAAGCAAAAATATAAGCTAGCATAGGTTGGTTACTCAACGGCGAAATTCAATTCCCATTATTATCCTCACGTGGAATTGTCCTCATAATGTCAAGATATGACTTTACCTGAAGCTCACGAGAGGAGAATCCTCTGCAGTAATCGGCAACACCTATTCTTTTGAACATAGCTGGTTTGTCCGGTGTGGTCAGGCTCGGTGCAGGACCCATTTCCCCTTCCAATTTCGGGCTATAAAATGCCGCAACTGAGAGCCTCTCCTTCGTCGAGTTAACTGTTGCCCGGTGCTCAACGCTATGGTAAATACCATTCGTCACAATCTGTGTTGACAATCAAATAGACAAACCATATTGTCAAACCTCTGATGAATTTTGTTCATGGAATCTACCATACATGCTTATTCTATCAAGCTAATCAGATCATTGCATATAGATAAACAGCAGTGGCCACATTAGGACTCGAAATATATATTTACATAAGTTTCCTGCACGCCATAATTGGCTTTGCCCGCCACATTATACAAGATCATTAGTATATTCACAATTGCATAAATTTTCGGTTAGATAGACTACCCATCCAAATTAAAGTTGTACAAAATAAAATGTTAGGTGGAACCCCGCATCAAAACAACAGAAATAGGGAAAATCGAAAATTTATACCTCTAAGATGTCTCCGACATTGACAATAAAAGCATCAGGAATGGGCTTGATGGCGACCCACTTGCCCTCCTTCCTTATTTGGAGACCTTCCATTTCATTGACTTGATGAAGAATGGTGAGGCCTATGGCATCAGAGGTGAGAGACGAGGGGACAGATCTTCTCACAGGATATGTGGCCTTGCTCGGAGTAAGTTTGCTTTTAGTAGGTGATTAGTTGTTCATCTTGACGGTGAGAAAGGTAAGATGTGTAAAATAGTTAAACACGTAAGTACATACAATATCATCATCAAATGAATGTATGTTGATGATGCGGGGTAATCTTCGAGCGACTCTATCATTCATTCAGTCCATGTGAGCCAAACTCATATGCACCAGTTGTAGCCAATAGCATTTCCTAATTTTGATGTTTAATCTGATTGCCGATATGTCAATTGTTTAGGATAGATATAAAATGTTTCTTAATTTAGATCCAAATTCGTAATAATACATATTGAGATAGCGATGAAGCAAAAAATCCAAATGGAAGTAGAGGGGGAGGAGAGGGCGAAAGTTTTCACATTAATTTTCGAAAGTTTTATATGATAGTGAGATTTATATTTGGTGGCTAACGATCTCTTAGGTAAGACCTAGAGGTCGAGGCAATATCTAGAGAATCGAGACTTGTGAAGTTCGCCCCCAATTGCCAAAGGTCCTTATCGAGGCTTGCTTAGTTGCCGAGGCTCGCAAGAGGGCCGCACTTAAGCTCGCCACTATTCCGAGAATTGCCTTGCCATTGTTCGTAGATCCGGTGCTTGAGCTTGCCCATCGCCAGGGGTTGCTTGACTCCAGCACCGTCTTGCGTAACGTCATGCTACCAACGTTCTCTGAGGCATGTCTCTTTTTTTCTTTTTTTGGTATTCAAAGTCCTCTGCAAATGTAGTGTTTTCCGAATAGCATTTAAGTTACTTTTCATTATTCTTTTCGATGACTATTTATCAAATACTATTAGCATTCGGTAATAACCTTTTCATTTAAAGTCTTTCGCATTATGCAAAGGATTTTGCTAAATGCTCTTCCAAACCTGCCCGTTGTTTTTCTTTATCAATTCAATTTATATTCAACTGGCATGGGCAACATAGGAAAATATCCATTCCGTATAAAATCAAGTCAAGCACTGTCTTAGAGGTTTGATCCATAGAGAACAATTTCGAATCAATCAGAGTGTCTTACAACATTACCTAACCACATGTGTTTTCTGTAGTCAACTGAAAAAAAAAATCATAATGTCGTTTTATTTTCTTCAGACAGTCACATCATCCCTAACATTTTACTGCGTCATTCTCTGTTGTGTGAAGATAACTCGGACGGCGACAACGGATTCTCTTACTTATGGATTCCACCGCCGCTAATCCTTGATATGTCAGTTCAAGATTAGTCGGCTATTGATCCTGAAGAAATTGTTACTCAATAAACATTAGAAATCCGATACAGCATGGATCTCCTCATAATCTCATCTCAATTTTATTGGATTGTTTTTTTATCAGCAAGAGATGTTTTATTAGAAGTTCGTAATAGAAACCCGATATCTTCATTTGGAGAGATGCTAAGAGGGAGCTCAAGATCAAATTCGTTAGTATATTCAGTTGAGTCCCGCTTTAATTTAAAATTTTAAGTCAATGAATCATAGATCACTTAAAATTTATTAAATAGCTAATACCTCGCCAATTCTCAATGGCAAATAGGGGTGGGATTTGTGCATGTGGTCAGCCAATCTCTCAATTTGGGTTTAGAGAGAGAGAGAGAGAGAACGCCAAGTGCTGCAAGGGATAAGAGAGAGAGAAAGGCAGGGGTACCGATGGTGGTATGATGGCTAGTGAAGATGGGTGACTTATCGGCGTTGGTGGAATGACAATAGAGGAAAAGACTGGGGAAATTGACCTTATTAAATTTAGCCTCGTTACGGTAAATTTGCGATATAAATTTAGACAATCCCAAAAAAGATATCTCATTGATAGAGAGAGAGAGAGAGAGAGAGAGAGAGAGAGAGAGAGAGAGAGAGAGAGAGAGAGAGAGAACCTGAATGGAGATGGAAGCATGGGAAAAAGGTGAGGCTTTCTCAAATGTCTCGGGAGGGACACCGCGCTAAAGCGGTCGCCCCAATCAAGCTTCTGCTCGTCGGATACTATGAACGCCTGCGCAAAACCCTCCCAATCTCCTTCTCGTTGCCAAAACTTCCTCTTCTCCTCCATTGGAAGCTTGAAGAACTCTTGCACTCCCAACTTCACCTCCTCCATCAATGAACATGTCACTCCATGGTTTATCAACTGCATACACAAAAAGGGATCGATTATTTTCAAAAGTTGATTCTTGACAAACAAGTCGGGATCTTTTGTCTCAAGTAATCGTCATGAAAGACCTGGAAGAATCCCCAATCTCTGCATGCAAAGTGCAACTTTTCGAGTTCGGACTCCATCAAATCATCACTGCTTGACGAGAGCTTCTTCAGGTCAATTACTGGTGCTTGGAGCAACGAAGTCCCGGGATCATCATGCATGAACTGTTGATCTTGGTCAGCACGGACATAGCGAGGCGGGACTTCGGTTACGCCCTCTTTTGCCAACTCCTGAACACTTGGGACTTGGAGAGAAACACCAAGCTTAGTGAGATTCGCATCCATTTGAGTTACAACAGTTATTAATGGGGTCTTAATGGCCGTGGGATGTAATGTGACCTGGTTTCTCATTTATGGTAGCTGCGTCAAGAGAACTTTCATTTGGAGACCATATTCGGGTCGGGTAGTTCGGCATCCGGGCTTTACTTACGTATGAAGGAATATTGACTTTTTAGCATCGTAATAGATCCGACGCACAACCATCTTGACATTTATCTTCACCTGAAAACGACACGGGTTAAGTCTGATTTTGCGCGTTTTTCTCGGTCTTCCAATATCGAGCCATTTATCGGCCTCTAGCAAAAGCCAGCCGCCAACTTAGAAAGTGAATCAGCCTTACTATAAACAAACAATATTTGGTGCTTCGTGATCGGTTATTGGTGGATGAATCGACCATATCATATATAATATAAAAATTGATACAATTAGTTTATGAACTTTGGCCATATGTGTAAGGTAATCTATGAACTTTCAATTTGAAACAAATGATATTCAAACTTTTTCCCAATGTGCAATACCGTCCCTGAACTTTCAATTTATTCAATATTGTCCATAAACTTTTGGTACATATTTAAACTAATATCTAGACTATTTAAAGATTTTCAATATAGTCCATGAGCTTAAATTTAATGGAAGGACCACATTGAACATTTTAGATAGTTTAGAGACTAGTTTGAACATGTACCAAAAATTCAATGATTAAATTGAATAAATTAAACATCCAGGGACCAAATTGTATATTGGGCAAAGTTTTAGGAACCATTTGTTTTAAATTAAAAATTCGGAGACTACATTGCACATTTTGCTAAAGTTCATAGACTATTTGTGTAATTTTCCCTATTTGAGGATCCTAATGGACTACCTAACAACTGAAAGTTGTAGTCGACTTCCACAGCCATTTGTTGATCTTCCAAGGGGACTATTCGGCTATCAAGACCAATGAACAAATTTGGAGGGTCAAGTCAAGTTGCAACACATCTAATCTTACTTAAATATGTTTAGTCCTAATTATTAAGTTTCTTATCTCTTAGCTTTTAATTGGGATGTCTTTCTCAAGAGTCTTAATTAATCATTTCAGTTTCTAGAATTCCCAGAGTTGTCCTCTTTTGTTTAGCCAAATCTCCCTATATATAGAGATGTATCATATTTGCACGAAGAAATGACTTGCCTATGTTGGAGACATTCGTCTAGTATGTGAATTTCATATTTCAGTTCTTTATCTATGTTACTATGGTGATGACCAAGAAGTCTTTTATACTTTGCTGTTTGATTTCTTTTAGGCATTGTTGGTGAGTTTCTCCACTCTCAAAGTCCAGTCATTTATCCTTGACTGGTGAGTTTCCTTTAGACCTTAGTAGTGAACTTCATCCATCCAGACCTTTATCTTTGGCTATGCAATGTCTTTTATACCTTTATCTTTGGCTATTGGAACTTCAATGTCACTCAAAACATATCCCTGTCATACACCAATATGATATTAGAGCTTAAGATTAAACTTGTCTTGAGTGATTCAATTTGTTCTTCCTATTAGTCGAAACCTATTTTTACACGATAAGATTTCTTCACATCAGTCGAAACCCATTGTTACATGGTGAGACTTCTTCTCTTTTTGTCAAGACCATAGTTACATGGTAAGGCCACAATAAAAGAAAAAAAATTGAAAAGATGATATAAAAAAAAGAGAGAATATGGGTTTAATAAGATTTGAGGCGTCATCTTATCTTTCAAAGAAACCTTTTCAAGCTCCCTTTCAAAGAGGGGTAGCCGTTGACACCTCAAATTTTCCTTTTAAAAATAATTTATAGAATTCTAAAATAGAAAAAAAGGAAAACATATAGTAAAGAAGGAAACATAAATAAATTTCCAAAGTAAACATTGTGCTAGAAAAGGAAGAGTAGCAAAAAGTGAAATAAGAATCATGAGGAAAAGGAAATCATTAGATTTTTCTAATTCTATTCCAGAATGAGTTTCTGAAGAAAGAAATGCGTTTGATACGGTTAAAGAATTTCTATTTCAAAATGAGAAATCTATTTGATATAGTAAGGAAATTATGTTTTTGTTTCTGATTCTGTTTCTGTTTCATTTAAAGAAATATTTTAATTTTTTAGTTTGCAAGATATTCATTCCATTAAAAATCAAATATTTATTATTTAGCGAAAAAAATTGATAAATTTTTTCACATTTTCTATTGTAATTGAATTTCGAATTCACTTTAGTTACATAAATCATAGTATATAATAATTCCCAAAGAACTATGAGAGAGGAGGATACCCAATATTGAGGTAAGGGCACTTTTCCTGTGGGTTTTGTTTGGCCAATCTGCGACCATATTGGGCAAAGTTAAATTGGGAAATTGATGATATTTACCAGTATATTTCTAATGTTGGAAATTTAATTTTACAAGAAAATTTGGGATTTCCAAATAAAACTTTAATTTTTAAATTTTTTTAACTTTTAATAATATAAATTATGTTTATTTTATTTTTGAATTTTTCATATTGTTTTTTAATTCTTTTGTAATTTCTGAATTATCTAGATTTTTTTAGAATTTTTAGAATTATATTAGTTTATTACTTTTTTATTTTTAATTCGAAAAAGGACTTCGGACCGGGTCGGGGCACATTCGAATGACAGGAAGGCGAGAGCAATTTGATTAGGGCAAAAAATGAATAAATGCTAAAAGATAATGGACTCTTAAATAACGCCCAAGAATGAGAAATGAAAAAATTTCATTTCTCATTCTTGCCCTAAAATCAATTATGGATGAGAACTCTATTCTAGAATTAGTTTTTCGACAATTTTCTACCAAACGGATTTCTCATCCAGAATGAATTTTTTTGCTCCAGAATTCATTCTAGATGAAAAATAAGTGCTTGTCATGCGTTAGATTTTTCTGATTCTGTTATAGAATGAGTTTTTGAAGAAAGAAATGCGTTTGGTACGGTTAAAGAATTTCTATTTCAGAATGAGAAATCTATTTGATATAGTAAGGAAATTATGTTTTTGTTTCTGATTCTATTTCTGTTTCATTTAAAGAAATTTTTTAATTTTTTAGTTTGCAAGATATTCATTCCATTAAAAATCAAATACTTATTATTTAGCCAAAAAAATTGATAATTTTTTCACATTTTCTATTGTAATTGAATTTCGAATTCGCTTTAGTTGCATAAATCATAGTATATAATAATTCCCAAAGAACTAGGAGAGAGGAGGATACCCAATATTGAGGGAAGGCACTTTTCCTGTGGGTTTTGTCTGGCCAATCCGCGACCATATTGGGCAAAGTTAAATTGGAAAATTGATGATATTTACCAGTATTTTTCTAATGTTGGAAATTTAATTTTTCAAGAATATTTGGAATTTCCAAATAAAACTTTAATTTTTTTAATTTTTAATAATATAAATTATTTTTTATTTTATTTTTGAATTTTTAATATTGTTTTCGAATTTTTTTATAATTTCTGAATTATCTAGATTTTTTTAGATTTTTCAGATTTTTTATTAGTTTATTGGAAATGACGATCGCACCCCTCCCCCTTTTCTTAAAGAAACCCATGCAGATTATAGTCCTTCGTCTTGTTATGTGCAATCATTTTCTTTGTTCGATCCTCCCTCCATCACCAGCGACGATGTTCACTTGCCATCACCCGGGGTGCTCTAAAAGATTCCAAAATGCGAACGGCCCATAGGGTTGCGGAGAAGAAATGTGAGACATACGGCTCGTTCTTCAGATGGCAGACAGACCTTGAGGAGCACCGCGCTCGCTTCGCCGGCAAGTGCAAGGAAGCTCCTAGAGCTTTGCAAGCCACTGCTGCTGCAGAGTAGTATGTTCTTTTATTTCTGCTCAAGTGCGGTACGTAAATAAGCCGGTAGGTGTTTCTACCGATGATGATGTTTTTATGTTCGAACTATACAGCGCGCTCTTTTTTTGTGTGTTTTGAGGTAGGTGTTTCTACCGATGTTTGTTCAGACTGAGTTATAAATAAATAAGTCTTTGCGGCCGCATGGTCAAATCTCTCCCTTTTTGTCTTCGATGGTCAAAGTCGATCAAGTTCATTCCTCGTGTTGAATGTCCGGCAAGAAATCCAAAGCCGACATGCCTATCGTCGCAGCTCCATCGAAGGTACAGACGGTCAGTAACAAACACCGTTTGTGTCATCTAACGATCATTTGAATTTTAGAGTGGTTTCGGGAAAAATTAAATTATCCACGAATGATATAACTTTTATAAATGAAACAAAGAGATGAAATTAGAAAAATCGCGCTCTAAAAAAAACAAAATAATATAGAGATCAAAAAGAGGAGAGAGTAGCCATGAATAATGGTGAGGTCATCAAGGTCGTGATGGTGAAGATGGTCTTTGTGCCACCATGATGTTATGATCACCGACATGGAGTTTTGTCATTTCTTGCACAATCACTCCCATTTATCTTCATCAATTTATGGGAGTGGTCCCAAGGGATGGTTGCCATTACCGTAACCGATGGATTTTAACTTGAGATGTGGAGCTGAAAGATTTGAAACAAAAACAGTTGAAGTTAGGGGGGCACAAGGCCTATAGATTTTATGTGGAATTTTTATAAGATATGACAAGTGTTTACTTAACAGTTCAGAAAGATGATCATCCATCTTGATGTCGTGATTTTACTATTCCTATATAAATATACCAAGAATCCACATGCTTTCAATAACTTATCTCTCCTCATCATGAAAAAGTAAAGCAATGAGGGAGCAATTTTAAATGAGAGTGACAATCTTCGTCGTACACAAAAACACTCATTAAGAGAAATTCATAATTTTTTTTGAAGATGTTAACATGGAAGAACTTATGCAGATATGAGAAATGTCACGCCCCGGTCCTGAGCTCGCAATAGTCCCCGAAGTTAGTCCTCACCGTTCAATAAATTTGCGACGTTCCCAAGAATAATCGTCGACCAATTAGAACTCATTAATTAAATAATTAAATAAATAATTACGCAGCGGAAACAAATAAATAATCCCGGACCAATCCTAAGGGGCGTAAAAATTTCTTAACTTAAACAAACAACTCAGAAATTACAGAAAAACCGTACGATGGTTAAACCCATTAATAATAGAATATAAAATAAGGGGTAAGGGGTTAATTAAGTGTCTCTCAAAAATACCCCTAATTGATTACGACAAAATAAACTAACTCATCGGCATCCCTAAGGTCCTCCAGTGTCACCTGGCCCTCAAGGAAGGACTCCACGGTCTGGACCTGTAAAAAGGGGTTAACAACAACAATGAGATAAATCTCAATGAGTCTACCACCTAATCCTCGATTAGGAGAGCCCTCAATCTAGGGTCCCTATCCAATTAGGTAACCTAACTCTCGTGTCACGGTTACTTAGTCTAAATATTTAATTAGTTCACTAGTCCTCATTCCTCACTAGTCCCAACCAATAATTAAACAATTAAGTCTACAACCAATAATTTAATCAATTAAAAATTGACTTAATAAATAACAATCACAATCAATTGGCAACCACGACCAATTATCAACCACAATCAAGTATCAACCACAGTCAATTGTCAATCACAACCAGTTATCAATCACATCCAAATGCACAATCAATTGTATTAAATAACCAGCATAATAAGATAATTAAATTCCCAGAATAAATCACAATTTAGATAATCTATCTTTAATTAGGCAAAACTGCAGTAAATAAATTCTAATTGTGGAAATTACCAATCTAATTTCATCTAGTCAATTATCAAAATCAATCAAAGCCATTACAATATCAAGTTATCATTAAATTCTATAATTCAGCCAATTATCCTTTAAAATCCTAATTATGTTGTAATTAGCCAAAATTAGGAAAACCCACGGTAATTCTAGAAATTACTAAATCAACTCCAATAGCCAATAAACCAAATAACTAGAGTTAACAAATTACCAATTTATCCTCTAGCTATCCAATTTTACTAAATCACCCTTAATTGGTCAAAATTACCAAATCACCCCTAAATCCTCCAAAAATTACTAAATCGGCGGCGATGGTGAGTTTCTGATTGGTCGCCAACGAGGTCACTGGTGAGATTTTCCGGCGAGTTGTTCCGGCAAAAGCTCCATCAAGGTGACTGTGGTTCTGGCGAGGCGTGTCCTGGCTCCGGCGAAGCTGCTGGTCGCGGTTGGAAGGCTGGTGGCTCGGCTTAGGGGCTGAACAGCTCTGTTAATGGTCGGAACTGGCGAGGGAAAGCTCCGGCGAGTTGGGTCTTGGCTTTGGCTGCAGTTTTTAGCTCCTTTCGCCGCGATTTCTTTCATTTTACTACGGTTTCTCTTGCGTATATAAACAGAGCTTTACCGAACTCGACTGAGCTGATTTGGAGAGGACTCAAGCGATGGGGACGATAATAGGGCTGCTGGGGGTGTTTGGACGTCCCACGACACCACGACGAGGCACGATTTGCTTCGATTTGGGGGCTATCGTTGGCGGCCAAAGATAGAGATCTAGGGTTTCGGATTTAGGTGCGGAGGAGGTTTGACGGTGTCAAGGATGGTAGCTGGGTGTTCAGGTGACCATGGCGGCTCATCCCCACGTTTTTCCCTAATTTTTAAGTATAATTTCATCTCCCCCCTAACAATGGCGGCTAAGGTTTCTCAGGTGGGGGGAGGCGTCCCGCGCGAGAGAGAGAGCAAGAAGAAGATGCTGACGAGGCGATGCTGGGCCAGCTGGCGCGTGCGCAGCTACCGTATGGCCAGGGCCCCACGTCTGCGCGCGCTGCGTGGCCTGGCCTTACCTCGCTGGCAGCCAGCGCTGCCAAGCTTTGGCTCGCGCGCACAAGGTGAATGATGGGCCGAGAGAAAAGAAGACGGAGCTGGGCCGAGCCAGGAGGGAAGAGAAAAGAAAGGAGAGAAGCTGGGCCCGCGAAGAAGGAAGAAGAAAGGAAGGGAAGAAAGAAACCGGGCTGGGTTTGGACGGCCCATTCGTAGAAATAGAAAGAAAATACAGAAAATAGGAAGGAAACAAGAAAATAGGGGAAAATAAAAGGGATATCCAAAAATTAAGGGAAATTTGACTGCCTTTCCTTAAATTCAAATTTAAATCTTCCCAAGCTAATTTAGTTCATTTCTCCCCAAAGTCTATTCCCAAAATTTTCCCAAAAACAGGCCGTCACTATTCTCCCCCCCTTAGGACATTTCGTCCTCGAAATTTACAGTACTAGTCCCCTCAAACAGATAAGGATATTGACGCCTCATGGTTTCCTCACTCTCCCAAGTCGCTCCTTCAGTGTCGTGGTGTTGCCAGACCACTTTGACCAGGGGGATAACCTTATCCCTCAAGCGTTGTTCTCTAGGATCTTTAATTTTGATCGGTCTCTCAACGTATGATACCCTATCATCAACCTCGATTTCATCGAAACTCAGGACGTGAGATGGGTCAGTTTCATACTTCCTTATCATCGACTCGTGGAAGACATTATGAATCTAAGCTAAATTCGATGACAGAGCTAGACAATAAGCTGCAGCTCCAATCTTCTCCAAGATCTCAAATAATCCAACATATCTTCGACTCAGTTTCCCCTTCTTGCCAAAACGAGACATCCCTCTCTTAGGTGACTCCTTCAAGAACACATGGTCACCTTCTAGGAACTCCAAGGGTCTGCGTCTCTCGTCTGCATAGCTCTTCTGGCGACTCTGAGCTGTCTTCATCCTAGTCCTGATGATCTTGACAGCCTCTACTGACTGCTGTACCAACTCTGGACCAGTAATCTTCCGCTCTCCTACCTCATCCCAACAGATAGGAGTCCTACATGCACGACCATATAAGGCTTCATAGGGGGCCATTCCTATACTCTGCTGGAAGCTGTTATTATAAGCAAACTCTACTAAATGTAACTGATCCTCCTAGCTACCCTTGAAATCCAAGACACAAGCTCGCAGCATGTCTTCTCGAGTCTGGATGGTCTTCTCAGACTGTCCATCAGTCTGTGGGTGGTAGGCGGTACTATACTGCAGTTTCATCCCCAAAGCGGTCTGCAAGCTCTTCCAAAAGGCAGCTGTAAACTTGGGTCACGATCAGACATGACTGTCACTGGTACTCCGTGAAGTCTAACGATCTGGCAAACATATAACTCAACCAATCTGTCTAAGGTGAAGTCCTTAGACACTGCGATGAAATGTGCAGACTTAGTCAGTCTGTCTACTATAACCTAGATATCATCATGACCTCGCTGACTCTTGGGTAGCCTGTCACAAAGTCCATCGTAATATGCTCCCACTTCCATTCTGGAATCTCCAATGGTCTCAGCAGACCTCCTGGTTTACAGTGTTGCGCCTTCACCTGCTGACATGTTAGACACTTAGCCACATGTTTGGCTACATCAGCCTTCATACCAGACCACTAATAATGTGGTCTAAAATTCTGATACATCTTAGTACTCCCAGGGTAGATGCTATAGTTACTTCTGTGGACCTCAACTAATAATTCTTCCTTAAGTTTACTATCATTAGGCACACAAAGTCTTCCCCTGAACTTCAGAATCCCATCCTCTGAGATTTGGAAGTCTGGCTTCTATAATCTTCTTAAAAGCTGGGTCTGTAAGCTATAGGAACTTAATCCTTGATTGAATCTGCGGTTCCACACGCAAGGTAGCCATCAAACAGGTAAGATGACTCACCTCAAACTTAAAGTCTGAATCCCTGACTCTTTCAAGTAAAAGCCATTCCTTCACCATCAGGTGTGCCATCGATGACTTACGATTGAGGGCGTCAGCTACCCTATTAGCCTTTCCTGGATGATATAGAATGTCGCAGCCATAGTCCTTCAGTAATTCCATCCACCAGCACTGCCTCATATTCAATTCCTTCTAAGAAAATAGGTATTTGAGGCTCTGATGATCTATATAAATAGTGAAATTCTCTCAACACAGGTAATGCCTCCAGATCTTGAGAGCGAAAAAGTTGCAGCTAGTTCTAGATCATGTGTCGGGTAATTATGCTCATGAGGCCTCAGCTGTCTCAATGCATATGCTACAACCCATCCATGCTACATTAAAACACGCCCTAACCCTTGATAGGATGCATCACTATAAATCTCATACCCACCTGGACCTGATGGGATCGTCAGTACTGGAGCAGTGGTCAACCTTCTCTTCAATTCCTGGAAGCTCTTCTCACATTTATCGGTCCACTCAAACTTAGTGTCTTTCTTCAGTAAATTGGTCAGTGGCGCTGCTATACTTGAAAACTTCTCCACAAAATGACGGTAGTAGCCTGCCAGACCTAAGAAAATCCGGATCTCAGTCATTGTCGTGGGTCTCGGCCACTCCATGCTGCTTCAATCTTCGCTGGGTCCACAGATTTACCTTCACCTGAAATCACATGACCCAAGAAAGCGATGCGACCGAACCAAAACTGACATTTATTGAACTTGGCGTACAACTCGTGTTCTCGAAGGGTCTTCAGTACTATCCTCAAATGCTGTTCATGCTCCTCCAGACTCTTCGAGTACACCGGGATGTCGTTGATGAACACTATGACAAACTGGTCCAAATACTCCTTAAAAATACGATTCATCATATCCATGAATGCAGCAGGGGCGTTAGTCAACCCAAAATGACCATATCCATGATCAGGAAGGAGGATGAACACTGTGAACTTATAATGACCATACCTCGTACGAAACGCGATCTTCGGGACATCCTCCTTCCTGATCCTCAGCTGATGATAACCAGTCCTCAGGTCAATTTTAGAAAACACTGGGGCACCCCGTAGCTGATCAAATAGGTCATCAATCCTCGGTAGAGGATACTTATTCTTAATCGTCATCTGATTCAACTGCCTGTAGTCGATGCACAATCGCATAGACCCATCCTTCTTTTTCACAAATAGTACCAGTGCACCCCAAGGTGATGCACTAGGACGGATGAATCCCTTATCCAGCAACTCCTGCATCTGCACCTTCAATTCCTTCAATTCTGATAGCAACATCCGATAGGGAGGTTTGGAGATAGGTTCAGTACCAGGAGCTAGCTTGATAACAAATTCAATCTCTCTCTCCGAGGGTAGTCCTGGTAATTCTTTTGGAAACACGTCAGCAAAATCTCGCACCATGGCAATTTCTTCAATTGTCGGCCCTTCAACTGACAAGTCTATCACAGTAGCCAAGAAACTCTAGCATCCATCCTTGAGCAGCTTCACTGCCTCGAGGGACGAGATCAATGGTATAGAAGGACCTCATCTGCTTCTTACAAATTCATAACTAGGAAGATCCAACGGTTGGAACTGAATCACCCGATTATAACAGTCCACTGTGGCTCTCTGTTTCCTTAACCAGTCCATCCCAATAATAACATCAAAATCAAACATAGTCAATACAGCCAAATCAATCAGCCCTTTCACTCCACTAATCACTATCTCACATCCCTTACACCCCTCAACTGATAAACCCTATCTTTCATAGGAGTAGTAACACTAAGGACTACACTCAACGGTTCCGGGTTCAACTAATTTAGCAAATTGAGCAGCTACAAACGAAAGTGTGGCTCTAGTATCAAATAATGTATACGCAGCATGCTGATGTAAGGAAATAGTACCCGCAATCACTTTGCCTGCATTCTGAGCCTCTGCTTGAGTCACAGCATACACTCTCCCCTGAGCTGGGGGTCACTCCATCCTAGCAGGCTGTGCTATGCGTAGTGGTGGCTGTGCCCCAGTTGGGCGACGTGGACAGTTTCTCTATATGTGGCCCTCCTGGCCACAACCATAGCAAGCTCCAGTAATGCGAGGACAGGCTCTAGGTCCATGATGTCTACCGCACTGGTAACACTTATCTTCTACACGAGGTGCCGATCTCCTGAAGTTTCCTTTCTGGATAGGCGGTGTCGGGTACCTGCTCCTAGTCATAGGCCTCTTCCCCTGTCTACGGCTGTCTCGACTAGGGAAGAATCGCGATGCAGATGCGGCGGCTCTCTCCGCCATGTCTCTGTCCACAGACAGGGCCTTACTCAACACCTCGTCATAGCTGTGCAACTCCAAGGGTGCTAGCTGACTCCTAATGTTTGGCCTCAGTCCATCTCTGAGTTTGATAGCTTTATCCTAAGGGTCTTCCACTATCCTCCTTCCATATCTGGACAGTTCAGCAAACTTAGCCTTATACTCCTCCACTGACATCTGATTCTGACGGTGCTTTAGGAACTCTGTCATCTTCTGGTCCCTCGTAGTGTTAGAAAAATACTTGTGGTTAAAAGCTTCCACAAATGCTCGCCAGGTAGGTACTGTCCCTACAGGAAATACTCGATCCTTGGTGGCATCCTACCAATGACTGGCGTTGTCCTCCAGCTGGTACACGGCCAAGACCACATTATCAGAGTCAGAACATCTCAGTACTATGAAAACCTTCTCAATATTCCGGAGCCAAGAAGTAGCGGCCTTCGGATCACCTCTTCCATGAAACTAGGGAGGCTGCAACTTCAGGAACTGCTCTACCTGCTTCTGGATCCTCCTCTCCTCATTCCTACCTGTAGTTGCAGGAATAGGAGCGTCCACCACATCATCAAATACCTCATCCTCGGGTACATGAGCAGCAATAGCAGCATTCAGTGCAGCAACAACAGCATTCGTTGCAGTAGCAGCGCGGATGCGATAGCAGCCTCTTGGTTCTGTGCAGCAGCGGCAGTGGCTACAGCAGCAGCTTCCTGGTTCTGAGCCTGCTGCTCCACCCCGTCCCTAAGAGCCTCTAGGGACTGCATAAGGGCCTCGATCCTCGGATCATCTAGAGCCTCAGCTCCTACACCAAGGCGACCCAAGGTCACTCTTCTCCTAGGCGGTCTCTGGTCCCCACTCATTCTTACAACCTGATCAAAAGAGGGTTAACAAAGCGATAACACAACAGTGCTTCCCAAAGGCAAGCGATAACATAGCAAGCCTCAATAGCAAAGCGATAACACGGTAATGCTTTCAAATGGCAAGCGATAACATAGCAAGCCTCAGGTGAGCGATAACACAACAAGCCTCAAGTAGCAGAGCGATAACACAACAATGCTTTCATGGAGAGCGATAACACAGCAAGCCAAGGCGAGCGATAACACAGCAAGCCTCAAGTAACAGAACGATAACACAGCAATGCTTTCCAATGTCATTTATCAGTAGTTTATTCAAATCAACAATAATGGGGTCGAACATCCGGCCTTGTTGTACACGTCCTATACCGTGCCAACGCGGCTACATGTAAGACCATACAATCACAGATCAAGGGTAACCACAAATCATATGCAATCACAAATCAATAGCAATTAATCAATAATCATTGAAAATCATATCAAACAATACAAATCACCCCAGGAAAGCACACCCTAACCTTATTACTCCAACTTCTAACCCCGCTCTGATACCAATTCAACCGGGGCTGTCACGCCCCGATCCTGATCTTGCGACAGTCCCCGAAGATAGTCCTTACCGTTCAATAAATTTGTGACATTCCCAGGAATAATCATCGACCAATTAAAACTCATTAATTAAATAATTAAATAAATAATTACGCAGCGGAGACAAATAAATAATCCCAGACCAATCCTAAGGGGTCTGAAAATTTCTTAACTTAAACAAATAATTCAGAAATTATAGAAAAACCGTACGACTGTTAAACCCATTAATAATACAATAAAAAATAATGGGTAAGGGGTTAATTAAGTGTCTCTGACAAATACCCCTAACTGATTACAACAAAATAAACTAACTCCTCGGCATCCCTATGCTCCTCCAGTCTCACTTGGCCTTCGAGGAGGGACTCCACAGTTTGGACCTGCAAAAAGGGGTTAACAACAACAATGAGATAAATCTCAATGAGTTTACCACCTAATCCTCGATTAGGAGAGCCCTCACTCTAGGGTCCCTATCCAATTAGGTAACCTAACTCTCGTGTCATGGTTACTTGGTCTAAATATTTAATTAGTTTACTAGTCCTCATTCCTCACCAGTCCCAACCAATAATTAAACAATTAAGTCTACAACCAATAATTTAATCAATTAAAAATTGACTTAATGAATAACAATCATAATCAATTAGCAACCACAACCAATTATCAATCACAACCAATTATCAACCACAATCACAGTCAAATGTCAATCACAACCAGTTATCAACCACATCCAAATGCACAATCAATTGTATTAAATAACCAGCATAATATAATAATTAAATTCCCAGAATAAATCACAATTTAGATAATCTATCTTTAATTAGGCAAAACTGCAGTAAATAAATTCTACTTGTGGAAATTACCAATCTAATTTCAACCAGTCAATTATCAAAATCAATCAAAGCCATTACATTATCAAGTTATCATTAAATTCTATAATTCAACCAATTATCCCTTCAAATCCTAATTAAGTTGTAATTAGCCAAAATTAGGAAAACCCACGGTAATTCTAGAAATTACTAAATCAACTCCAATAGCCAATAAACCAAATAACTAGAGCTAGCAAATTACCAATTTGTCCTCTAGCTATCCAATTTTACTAAATCACCCCTAATTGGTCAAAATTACAAAATCACCCCTAAATCCTTCAAAAATTACTAAATCGAATTCCTAATCAATCAACCGACCCCCTAATCAATCAATTGGCTATTAACGCACCCTATTAAGCCAATAATTAACTACTAGAGCGTGTAACCACCCTAATTGAGGATTAGGATGCGACTCACCTCCAATCCAAGCTTTTCAGGTTCAAATTGGCGACGACGGTCAACGACGATCCTAATTCATCTTCAATTTCGCGGTCTGGATGCACAATTGAGTTAAAAATTCCATGATACGGCTCGACATGAAGTGGGGGTGACGACGGCGGCGACGGTGATTGGTCGACGACGTGGTCACCGGCGAGATTTCACGGTAAGTTGTTCCGGTAAAAGCTCCATCAAGGTGACTGTGGTTCTGGCGAGGCATGTCCTGGCTCCGGCGAAGCTGCTGGTCGCGGTTGGAAGGCTGGTGGCTCGGCTTAGGGGCTGAACAGCTCTGTTAATGGTCGGAACCGATGAGGGAAACCTCCGACGAGTTGGGTCTTGGCTTTGGCTACGCTTTCTCTCTTTTTACTGCGGTTTCTCCTGCGTATATAAACAGAGCTTCATCGAGCTCGACTGAGCTGATTTGGAGAGGACTCGAGTGATGGGGATGATAACAGGGTTGCTGATGGTGTTTGGACGTCCCATGACACCACGACGAGGCACGATTTGCTTCGATTAGGGGGCTATCGTCGGCGGCCAAAGACAGAGATCTAGGGTTTCGGATTTAGGTACGGAGGAGGTTTGACGGCGTCAACGACGGTGGCTGGGTGTTCAGGCGACCATGGCGGCTCATCCCCCACGTTTTTCCCTAATTTTCAGGTCCAATTTCATCTCCACCCCTTAACAATGGCGGCTAGGGTTTCTTAGGTGGGGGCAGGTGTCCCGCGCGAGAGAGAGGAAGAAGAAGATGCTAATGAGGCGATGCTAGACCAGCTGGCGCGTGTGCAGCTGCCGCGTGGCCAAGGCCCCGCGTCCGCTCGTGCCACGTGGCCTGGCCTTGCCTCGCTGGCAGCTAGCGCTGCCAAGGTCTTGCTAGCGTGCACAAGGTTAACGATGGGCCGAGAGAAAAGAAGACGGAGCTAGGCCGAGCCAGGAAGGAAGAGAAAAGAAAGGAGAGAAGCTGGGCCCGCAAAGAAGGCATAAGAAAGGAAGGGAAGAAAGAAACCGGGCTGGGTTTGGATAGCCCATGCGCAGAAGTTGAAAGAAAATACATAAAATATGGGAAAATAAAAGGGATATAAAAAATTTAAGGGAAATTTGGCTACCTTTCCTTAAATTCAAATTTAAATCTTCCTAAGCTAATTTAGTTCAATTCTCCCCAAAGTCTATTCCCAAAATTTTCCCAAATACAGGTCATCAGAAGAAATTTGACAGAACAACCAAAATAAATAAATAAATCGAGGCACTTTGGGAAAAGATAATGTCAAAACAAAAGAAAGTGCGGTGAGCGTGGATCGAACCCGCGACCTTCGGATCTTCAGTCTGATGCTACCAACTGAGCTATCCCCGCTTTTCAACATGTTAGTCCAATAAATAGTACATAAGCACTAGACGACCTCTCGAACACGAATAATTCTTAAACAAATGAAATTAATATAAGAGGAGCATAGATACCCACGTTTTGGCTCTAGTTATATTTGGAGATTGGTTATATAAGTGAGGACACTAGGGAATTTTTTTCCTTCAGTTTCTTGTGGGGATTCTTCCAATGGTTCTACACTACTGCAGATGGTTGTGGGTTTGCAAACTTTCCAACGTTGGGACTGAAAGCTTTTGAGAACAGGTAAGACACGGTTTCAAATTGTCTGAAGAATAAATTTCTGCTCTCATTCTATATCGTACGGTTAGGTCTAATGTAAACAGAGGAGTTCTTTAGATGATTCTTTGGGAAAATATGCAGGTTCTACTTTGACTTTTCTGCAACATACGTTGGCGTCTGGATGATCTACCCCTACATCATCAACGTGTCGGTGCTTCTTGGGCGGATACTGTCTTGGGGCTTGATGTGGCCTCTAATTGAGAAAAAAGAAGGCAACTGGTATCCTAGTCCAGATCCGGGCAACATGCATGGCATTCAAGGTTACTAGATAATGTTAATCATTTCAGAAGAGCAGCTTGGCTCATCTCTGTCTTTATCGCTATGCTCCTCTTTGTTGACCCGCTATTTTATACAAATAGGTATTCATATCCATCGCCATGATCCTCGGTGACGGCCTCTACAACTTCTGTAAAGTGTTGACTCGGACCATCTTGGGTTTGTACCATCAAGTCAGGGAAAGAAACAGTCTTCCAAAGGTTGCGAGCGGCTCTCCCTAGTCTCCTCAGCTCTCATTTGATGACCAACATCGAACGAGCCTCTTCCTCAAGGACCAAATCCCCATGAGTTTCGCCTTGGGAGGCTACGTCGTGCTTGCGATAATATCAATCATATCTCTCCCTCACATATTCGACCAGCTCAAGTGGTACCACATACTGGTCATGTACCTCGCGGTTCCCACCTTGGCCTTTTGCAATGCATATGGGTGCGGACTCACAGACTGGTCCCTTGCGTCAACCTATGGGAAGCTTGCCATCTTCATGATAGGGACATAAGCCGGTGAAGCCCGCGGTGGGGTCCTCGCCGGCCTCGCTGCTTGTGGGGTAATGATGAATATTGTTCATGGCCTCCGACCTGACTCAAGACTTCAAGACTGGGTATCTAACCCTAGCTTCCCCTCGGTCCATTTTTGTGAGCCAGGTGATTGGGACTGCCATGGGCCGTGTCATATCTCCATCCGTCTTCTGGCTGTTCTACAACACATTTAAGGACGTAGGTCTTAAGACTAGCGCGTACCCTGCCCCTTATGCCAGCATCTACCGAAGCATGGCTATATTGGGAATGCAGGGATTTTCGTCATTGCCCAAACATTGCCTCTCGCTCTGCTACGGGTTCTTCGCGGCCGCAGTAGTCATAAACTCGATCAGGGACACAGTCCCCAAGAAGTACTCTACGTTCATCCCACTCCTGATGGCCATGGCGATACCATTTTACTTGGGATTGTATTTTGCCATCGACATGTGCGTTGGGAGCCTGTTTTGTACTTGTGGGAAAGGAGCAACAAGACCATGGCCGATGCATTCGCACCCGCAGTCGCCTCGGGACTGATTTGCAGGGACGATATATGGACCCTGCTGAGCTCCATACTCACCCTTGCGGGCATGAAGCCACCGATTTGCATGAAGTTCCTGTCGAGGGCGGAGTTGACAAGCTCCTGAAGGCTTCATGAATCAGAGTGCAAAAGATGGGTTTGTAGGAATTGCAAGCACACAATGTTCATATGGATGTTCCGATTTACTTATCTTGTCGACGTAGTTGGATGGAAGTTTAGAATCTGGAAAATCTGGTTTTGTATTGAAGTGAATAAAGCATATTGATCCATAGAGTTCACAGTATAAATCAACGTTGGACTTTGCTGGTATTGTTGTTTGGAGATGTTCAAGCGTAGTTAGAGAGAAACAATCAGGGCTCTTGCCGCATTCCCCTTACATGATTGACGGCGGAAAAGGACCATGTCCTCGTGTGAAATGTGCACTGGACAAATACACGACCTAAGTGCGAAATTCATGTGTTGTTTTGATCAATTTGTCGTGCATACGAGCAATCAATGCACTTTACTCGAGTTAGAAATTTGCTCTGTTTCGGAATTTTTATCTTTTTTTTTCTTTTTGGAGCTAAAAGTGAAAATTTGATGGAATATCTTCTACTTGTCCATATCTAGTTCTAATATAAAATATGTCAATGTCAATGTGGTGAAGATCTTTGTTATATGAAATCAAATTGATGGTCTAGTCACTCGGCCCAACCTAAAGACTTTTAGCGAGATATGTGTTCTTGACCAAACAAAGATTAGTTTGTGACTTTTAAGCTGATTTGAGATTTCAATATCATTAACCCAATAAGACATTAGTAATCAATAAAAAAATTGAAAATTTATAGAAATAAAAAATATACATCGGAAATTAACTCATGAGAGTTAGTAATTTAACTAACCGGTACCTTAATTTCACAAAAGTTGACAATTCATTCTATCTTAAGTTGTTAATTCATATAATTGTAAATTCGGAATAAACCGTAAGTTATGCAAATAAAAGTTGGTAAGTTTTACAAATATTGCTACTCTCAAACTACAAAAAAGGTCTCTATTTCATATAGGTGTTGATAAAATCACTAAATTAGTTTTAAAAATTAGTCGATAGGCTATATGGACACTTGAAGATGAAGTTTGGTCACTACGTTCAAAAGACAAGCGCATCTGCCCGTGCTTTAGGTCAAATCCATGATTATATCTATGGATCTATTCGCTTTTACCACAATTCATGAAAGCTTCTGGAATTATTGAACTCGGCTTGATGCGCCCATGACATGGCTAAATCATCTTACCAAAGACCTTGATGTGCACACGCGCCACATATAAAAACATGGGGAGTTAGGGTTTTGAAGATTGTTGTACCGTCGGCAATTTAATCTTAACCTATTTAATTTAGCAAATTTAATCTTAATTATTTTGATGATTTTCTAATGTAGTTTTTCCTGCTAATTTTGACAGAAAATAACTGATTTAATCAGCGCCATTTGTTTACGTCACATGGTAGATGCTAAAATGGATGATTATTACAAATTTTTTTGTGAGTTTTACAAATTCATCTTTATTTTCAAAACTTTTCCCGCCTCTTCTCCATTAGACCTAGTTTAAGCCTAAAACTGGACCTGTAGTGGGGCATGAATAGCGAGGGGTTCACCTTTGATAGCTTATCCATGTAAGATGCTAAACTCGCAGGCCATCCTAAACTCGCAGGCCATCTTCTAATAGAATCGTTTCTATAGTGAAGCACTTTGATTCCCAAGAATCCCCACACCCCGTGTCATCATGCATATTTGATCACCTGCATGAATGGCATGAATATTCTACTCATGGATGCCATGTCATTAAAGAGGGACATTTCAAAAACCTATGAGGAGAAGAAGGAATTGCTAATCAGTTTGATTGAGCCCACTAGTGAATATATATTGTTCACCACATTTTTTAGGATACACCAAAGGTTAGCTGTGGCGCTGTTAAGTCACTTTGCTATCGTAACTTGTTGTAACTCCTTGCATTTTTTCCATAATGCCAATACAAAATGCTGTAACGCCCAAAAACCTAAAACTCTTACAATCACGGGTGACATTTACTCTCTTTATTTTTCCAAGTCGACAACCATCAAGGGATTAAGGAATTTGATTAGTGGGTGACATAACTTGTTGATTAGTGGATTGTTGTTACGACTCCCGTATATTTGTGAGTACCAATAAGCATCTGAACCGTTTTGTTAGACACCACACCCATGCCCAGAGCATGATTCAGACTGACATTTTTACAATCTAGTGGACACAGGACTACGTGCAATCTGTGAAAGCAATACTTTCCGCTCGTCATGTACTGGATAGAACCATGAACAGAATATAACTTATAATACAAAAGTGCTAAAGTAACATGAAAGAAGCAAATCTATATGTCTGGTAATCCTACTCCAAGGTATATAGTGCTTCGTTAGAACCTTGGTTCAATCCAAGTAGGCGGAGAAAATGATGATAAGATTTTCCATCACAAAACGACTCAATTCTCCCATCTTCCATGTGGTATATTCCCATATCCTTACCTCCGCCCTCCTCAGTGTCCCTATACATAAAAGAGGTATCGTCGGTGAAGTAAATGCAGTCTGGCTCGATGGAGTGCTGGTTCTCATCAACTTGTACCGAGAAGGAAGAGTTATAACCCACAAAGAGGGACATGTTGCCCATTCTCTCGAGCCTCATCCATTCTAGCCTCTAGATCGACCGTGAAAACCTCGAATCCGTCGGCTTTGCCATCTTCTTTTCCAAAACATGAGACCAGCAATAGACGGCCCGCTGCCTCCACCAAATACAACTTCGCAAACCCCTCTTGAGGAATTTCCGAAGGCCTCAATAGTATAATCGATTTAGTTAGATCCGGTCGTTCCACATCGCATGCGAATATATGACCGCAACTGTTAACTGTAAGGAATCGGTCCTTAAAATATAGAACATCAAGAAAACCACAACTCGGGCCAGTCAACTCTTTCCACTCCTCATTGCCAAGTTTCCATATGGCCAATTCTTCGTTGTTTGAGTAAACGACCATGACCGTGTAGTCTGGAGATGAAGCGGGGCTTCCGGACAAGACAAACTTATCGACGAAATCCGCGTACATGTGCTCCGGTCAATAGCGATCGGGATCCCATTTGGGGAGTTTGTCCAAGCTAGGGAGCTTAATGACGTTGTCGCGATATCGACTGGCGGCACGTGATAAGGGATTCAACATGTAGACTTGGAAATCCTCGCAAATAGTGAAGATCTAGCCCTGTGAAGAGAAGCACCTCTTTCCCTTCAATTCTGGCAATAGAATTTTGTGAGTCCGCAAACTGAAGAGGCTGTAGAATTCAGCCCACTCGGTCTCCGTGCTCTTGTCGTCTGCGAGCATCAACCATGGGACATCGAACCTCTCTTCGGGTGCTGCAGCTCGCCATGTCGAGCACACGGACCAGAATGCGAACCAGTCCTCTAAAAGAAGTTGTCTTGAGCATAATTCTAGCAGCTCTAGGAGGAGATCGACCCAATTCTCTGCCATTATTGATTCACCGATTGAGAGAAAGCAGACAATTGCGGCGCTCAGAGAAACAAAATGCTTGTTTGTATTATGCTTATCACTCATAATATAGACAAGCGAGGAATATATCCTCAATTCAAAAGAAGAAATTAATTTTGTGACAGCCCATTTTTGGGAATTTTGGGAAACTAAATTAGGAAAAATTGTTCTCAAATTGGCCTTGAATAATTAAATTTGAACTTATGGCGATTTATTTAATTTTTCCTTTCAATTTCGGGATTTTTATAATTTTTCCCCATTTCTTCTTTTCTTTCCTTTTTTCTCTCTCTTTTCCTCTCTCTCTGCGCGAGTCAGCCCTCCCTCGCCATATTAGCCGCTAGCTCCCCACGCCAGGCCACGCGCCAGCTGGCCTCCCCCTCACCACGTCACCTCCTTCTTCCTCGTGCCTCCCTTCTCTCTCCCTCCCCGAAAACCCTAGGATAGAGGAAAATGGGAGAGGCTGGTTGAGGGTGGATTTGGCCGAGGAGAATGCAAGATTGGATCGGGAATGTCTCGCCTGAGCCGCCGGAGTTCACAGCCGCCTCCATGGACGCCGTGGAGTCCTGAATCGCTCCCAACTCGAAGCCCTAATTTCTCCATCGGAGCTGTCGTCTGCAATTCCCTTGCCGAGATGAATTGAAGCTCGCTGTCCCTCGTCGAGCCTCGCCGTCGCACTGAGAAACACTTAGAAGCCATCCAAATTCCAATAGTCTCGCCGTTGTCGTCTTCGCCCCCAGCTTACCTTGACCACGAACCCGAATCCCTTGTTTTTGCTTGCCGGAAAAACCATTGCCATAATCAAAGAACTGCAGCAACAACTCGAAAAACTATAGCAAAAGGGCACGGGTTGTAGAAACAGAGCACAAACGGCAGCAAGAAGGCCGAAAACCGCAACGAGAGCCACTGAAACCGCAGCCACAATTTGAGATTCAGCTCGCTGGCGCGCCCCTGTTTTGATTTCCTTCCGCCGGAGCTCCCCTCGCCGATTGCGGCCACCCACAGTGATGTCAAGCCCTGAGCCGAGCCGCCAGCCGTCCAGTAGTAATCCAGCTACCTCGTCATAGCTAGGACGCGCCTCGCCGGAGTCAGAACTCACTCGCCAGAGATCTCGGCGGAAAATCTCACAGGCCCTAGAAATGTCGCCGGCGACTCGACGGAACCTCGCCGGAAAATCTGCCGTCCCTCTGTCGTCACCTCCACGTCGTGCCGAGCCGTACCGTGGAGTTTTGAGCCTAATTGTGTGTCTGAATAGTGAAAATGAAGACTAATTGGGTTCGCCGTTACCAATTAGATCTTAAAGCTTGGATTTGAGGTTACCTCCTAATCCCCAATTGGAATCGTCAATCGCTCTAGTAGTTAATTATTGGCTTAATTGGGTGAATTTAGTTGTCAATTAGATAGTTAGGGGTAATTTAGTGATTTTTGGGAGGAATTAGGGGTGATTTGGTAATTTTGGCTAATTAGGGGTAGTTTGGTGAAATTGGGTAACTAGAGGGTAAATTGATAAATTGCTAGCTCTAGTTACTTGACTAATTAGCTATTGGAGTTGATTTAGCAATTTTGAGAATTACTATTAATTTTCCTAATTTTGGCTATTTATGGCCTAATTAGAGTTTTAAGGGGCATTTTGGTAAATTGTAGAAATTAGAAGCAATTTGGTAATTTAATGGCTTTGATTAATTTTGATAATTAGCTGGGTGAGACTAGATTGGTAATTTGCGCAATTAGAATTTTATTTACTTTAGTTTTGCTTAATTAGGGATGAATTACCTAATTTTGATATTTATTCTGGAAAGTTATTATATTAGTATATTTGGTTATTTAATCTCAATGATTGCGCAAGTGGCTATGATTGATAATTGATTGTGATTAACAATTGATTGTGGTTGATACTTGGGTGTGGTTGATAATTGTTTGTGGTTGTTATTTAATTATTTATATTTAAATCGATCAATCGACTGTTGGGGTTAGTATGGGGAGAGACGATTGGGCCTGGAAGCCCGTGACGTGATAATTAGGCGACCTAATTGGATAGGAACCCTAGAGCGAGGACCCTACTGGTTGAGAATTAGGGGATAGACTCGATGAGTTATCTCATATGTACTTATTTTGTAGGACCCGATCTTGCAGTTCCTCCTCGAGGATCAGGTGAGGTTGGAAGCGTTCAGTGATGCTCGAGGAGTTAGTTTATTTTGTTGTAATCAGTTAGGGGTATTTTGGAGAGACACCCCCTTACCCATGATTTTTTATTGTGTTGTAAATGGGTTTAACCTTCATGTGGTTTGTTTGTACTTATTGAACTAGTTTGTTTAAATTAAGGAGTTTTCAGACACTCCAAGGTTTGTATGGGTTTATTTATTTTCGCTGCATATTTATTTATTTAATTATCGAATACTACTAGGAACGTCGCGAATTTCTCGACCGGTGAGGACCATCTTCGGGGATTGTCGCCTGCTCGGGACCGAGGCGTGACAAATTTTATTGGATTGATATCATAAAGTGAAGAAATCTTAGTGAAGATTAATTAAAAGTGAGAAAATTGTGGGAAAAAAGCGTTCGTTTTAGTAATTATTTCAAATAATATGCTTTTGTTAAAAAAATTGCTTGATTTTCATCGAATAGGTCGACACATTTTAAGGGGAAAGAAAAAGGGGAAACAAAGCGCTCGTTTGGATTTTGCTAATCGGATTACAAAAGATGAAACTATTTTTGTCGGATTTCGATATCATAAAGTAGAGGAATCTTAGTGAGGGTTGATTAAAAGTGAGAAAATCGTGGGAAAAAAACCATTTGTTTTAGTAATTATTTCAAATAAATTTTCTTTCAGATTATTAAAAAAACGACTTGATTTTGATCGATTAGGATCACACATTTTAGGGGCGGAGCGCTCGTTTGAATTATGTTGATTGGATTACGGTTATCTTTTCATATATACATTCCTAAAATAGATAAGTGAGGAATATATTGTAATGGTTGTGTTCCGACCCTCCTTAAGCTTTAGAAAAGGATGGATTAGGCATGGATTACAATTTAAGATATTCCAGGATTTTTCGGGTATTTATCGTAATTTTCGAGAAAATGTGGAAATTTATAAAATTAGTTTTGGTGTCCAAAAAATACATTTTATGGATATTTGGCCCAAAAATACGCGGTTTTATATTTTGGAATTTTTTCTTAAACTATGCGGATTTTGAGATAAAAATTCTAATTAAACAAAAAGAATTTTTGGAAATTCGGAGGGACCTTATTAGTTGCATTTTTGGGTTACCAAATTGAGTTATTTAGTGGATAAATGGCGGAAACTCGTAGGGGCTGATTAAGGGGACTAATTGGGCTCCAAAAAGACTTTATCTTGTGAATATTTGAGAAGAATTCATTCATTGGAGAACCCATGGACTTTTGGGGCACTTACTCAAGTGCTTGAGATATTATTTGTGGACTTTAGAGGCTTCTTGCTTCCATTCCAGCAGAATCCACGCCTCTTTATCCTTCTTCTTCTTCTTCCTCATTTTCTTCTCCTCCTTTTGCTGCTCACTCCTCCCCCTTTGCTGGGAAAGCTTCACTGCAGCTCAGCCACTCCCGAGCTTCTTTTGGTGTAGTCGTAGGCTCGGCTTTTGATCATCTTTGCGCCACCGTCGCCGTGAACCGATTTATTCTCTAATCCGGTGAGTCTACTTCCTAACTCTTTCTTTGGTTGTGATTACATATAGGGGATTAGATTAGTGTTGATTTAGCTTGATTAGATTAGTGTTAGGTTAGATTAACACTAGTGAAGATGGTTTAGTTTAGTTTATTGGTTTTCTCTTGAATCTGTTTACTGGACCTTTGCTGTTTGCCAATTTTGGGGAGCGAAATTTGACAAGAGTTTGAGGTTGTTTCCTTCTCGAGAAATGTTTTATACATCTTCAGCTATTGCATATATTTTACCTAAGATTTTATGGATTTAAAATAATAATATTTCAGGTTCATTTAAAGAAAAACAGAACCCCTGTTTTTGTTGGATTTTGTGACCTGTTGGTGTTAAATGAATTTTGATCAACTCTTAGGGTCGGAATTTCGAAATATTTTCTTCACAAAAGTTGTTTACCATGTCTTCTAGTATAATATATTCAAATGTCAGCTCAAACGGACAAGTTTGGATCTTGAATCAAGTTGGTTTTGAAAGACATGATTTCTGAAAATTGACACAGTTTTTGTAGAAATTTGGACGATTTACTGCTATCTTTACAAAAGGATTTAGGTCAAGGTCTTGATGAAATGTGTTAATGTAAGTGTCATTTATAACATATTGAAATTTGAGAAATTTATGAATTCATTTGGTCTAGGTTTCTTGGATTGAAGCTCGATTGGTTTTGGCCCATCCTGTGAAATCATGAACCTCCGTTCCTCGCCGTCGACGAGCTATCTCTTCCTCCTTCGGCCATCTCAATTGCTATGGTGTCAAAAGACTCGTGTGGGAGTCAGCTTCAAGACCCAACCAATTTCGAGCTTCGATTTGATCTGAGGAAGGAAAATCGAAGCCACCCCCGACTTGCCCTCCTCCCTTGACCCAGATCGCAACCCGGACATACAACTCGGGTCTGTTCGTGGTGATTCGTGTAGTCGAAGCCGTTTCATTGCCCATCTTCGTCATCAACGAGCTTGGCTCGCCTCCCGAAGTCAAAAGGAGTCGCTGGAATCTCCACCGGAGCTTCGCCGGAACCTTGCCGGACCGTCGCCGGAAAAATCATCAAAGCTGTCACTGGACTCCCCTGGGCCATCCAACTGTGCAACCGGATTGGAGATTGGAGGTCCGCATCAAGCTCAAGTGCGACCGAAACTTTGGAAACCGCGTCCTCGCCAATTGTAGGAATCACGCGAATTAAAGGTGAGTAGACCTCCTAAAACTTAATTAGGAGTGTTTATTGTCTTAGTATAATTATTATGGCAAATTGTGTGGATTATGGGTGATTGGATTAGTTCAGTCTATTGTGGCCGGGTATTGTATGTCAGGCAAGTGCGATGCGATGAAGCAAGTATGGGGTTATTGGGCCTAAGATGAAATGGATGTAGGGCCATTGGGCCCGAGATATAAATTGGACATCAAAGGAAGTTCAATTGGAGGCTAGCGAAACGACAATTAATGGGAGTTGAACTGTGACGTGGTGATGAAGCAGGAAGGCTAGTTAGGGGTCTCAAGTTGGTTGTGTTCGGCCTCGAATTAGTGATTACGCAATTTATTTAATTATTCATTTGTTTGCGCAATTTATTTAACTATCGATTTGTTTGCGCAATTTATTAAATTAATGATTTATTTATGCAATTTATTTAATTAATGGTAATTTTTTTATTTATGGTAATAGGTCTTGGTTGGGCTTAGTGCTACGTGATGATTAGGGACCAGTAGATTCCTGGAGTGAATAAGTTTGATGGAAAAGCAAGGGAAGATGTGAGATGATTAGGCTTAGTGTTTGGTGGCGACTAGGGTCTAGTAGACTCAAGGATAGGATGAGCTCAAAAGAGAAATTATTTGGGTGAGCAAGTGCTATGGAAGGGTGAGGAAGGATTAGATTATAGGTGACTGAGAAGATGTGAGATGCGATTAGGAACCCTAGGGCAATTGACATACCTAGTTTTGGATTAAGGGGTTGGCTCACTGAGATATTTATATCTCAACCTGTCGTGGTAACCATTTTTCAAATACATGATTAGAGATTGATTTTGGAGGCAAGTTCTGTGGAGTTGACAGGGCGAAGATTCGCGCTTCCGTTGGAGACTAGAAGGACGGCGACAAGTCCTGGGATGTCGCACTCATAGACCAAAGGAAAGAAAGAAGAAATTCAGGAACCGTCGCGCGCTCGGAAAGAGGGGCGTGACATATATCCTCAAGTCAAAAGAGAAAATCAAATAATGCAATTATTCTCAGATTTTGGTGTCACAAATGGCAAACAAACGGACATGTACAGTGACGGTTTGAGTAAAAGTGAGAACATTTATGGAAACAACTTCGGTTTTAGTAAAAGGAATTTCAATAATATGCTTTTGGATTTTGCAAAATTGATTTTATTTTGACCAAATAGGTAGACGCATTTTATTGAAAGAGAGATCAGCGAGATCCGATAAAATTTCATGCGGAGAAATTTGATTAATAGCCGGTGATTCGTCTGGTTTTGACTAATAATCATGGAGGTGGTAGGAATAACTGCATCCCTAATTTGTTTTGAGAAGTAATAATATGCTAAAGCAGAGCAACCGCAATAATACTAAAGGGGCAAGTCCTAGATTGCGCCTTAATTAATCAAATGTCACGATACACTTCTTGATTACCAAATATACGGCGTTTCGTATTGATAAATAACCCTTAAGTCTAGATATTAGTAATCACGTTTATTTAGTTTCCTTTCCATTTCATTCTCTAGATATTTGTAATCGCGTTGATTACACTATATATGCTTGCTCGCCACCAAGGAGCTACTTGAGCGTCGAGCGGAGTGGACCCATCCATGTCGCACCTCAATATAGGGGTGAGCAAAAACAGGGTGGGTAGGTTCCAAACCTGGACCCTGTACTCGACCCTGTTATAACCAGTTCCCATTTTTGGACCCTGTACCTTACCCTGTTTGCGTTGGACCCTGTACCCGATCCACCCTGTTTTTCCAGTCCGGTTCCATGGTTAACCCTGTTTATATTGGAACCTGTTTTGCAACCGCTCATCCTATATGACTTTCCATTTGTCTAAGAAAAAAATCATAACATTACATATACATTAGTAAAAAGCATGGATATAATATTAGTCTCATTCACACAATACTACATGAAACTTTTCATTTGTCTAAATGGTTAACAAATCCTTGGTGCAAACACTTCTCCAAAAGTAAAATCGAAATAACTCATCCTCCAAAAGTGAAATTAGGCGAGCCAATCCATGTGGTACAAAATCTCTAACAAAAACCTAAAATTTATATATAAAGAAAAATCAATAAGAAATCATGCTCTAAAGACATATGCAAAAATTATGATTTAATTAAATATATTTACTTACAAAATCAGAAACTAAATGAATTTTATTTTTTAATAATCGGGTTCAGGGTTCAGGGTAGGTTCCAGACCTGGACCCTATACCCGACCCTATTATAACGGGTTCCCCTTTTTTGGACCCTGTACCCGACCCTATTTGCATTAGACCCTATTCCCAACCCTGTTTTCAGGGTGGGCCAAACAGGGAACCAGGTTTACCCGGTCCGGTTGCACACCCCTACCTCAATATGGTACACCTTTGTTTCAGAGCAACGAAACACCTAACCGTCCACTGTGCCTATAGATGACCATGACCCCGTAATCTGGAGATGTCGCGCAAATCTTCGACCTCGACGTTGTAAAGTTCTTATAGAACCACTGCCAATTGTCCTAAAAGCTTAAGCCGTTAGGTGAAGGCGTGGATTTATATTTAAGTACTTTCACACTCCTCATCACGCTTAGTTTAATCTTTTTGCCAGTACTAAGCTTGGAAATATTTTTTTGGGAGGCAGAATAGGGGCCTGAGAAGATTTGAACCACTGCTCCATGTAATTTTTTTATGGAACCACTGCCAACTATCCTAAAAGCTAAAATCTTAAGCCGTTAGGTGAAGGCGTGGATTTGGACTTGCTTAAATTGGGAAGCTTAATGATATGGCCTTGACGCGACGTGGGACTCTTCAGCATGTGGAGTAGCTCCCAGTTCCTGCCGACCGTAAACACCCAGCCTTGAGAGAAGCAGCACTTCCTCGCCTTCAAGCAGGTCAATTTCTTTGCAATTAGTTATATCAATTACCAGTAAGTCAATTTCCAAGAGGACACAACATATATTATATAATTCAATCTATATTATTCCAACCCATACGTCTAATCTTAAATATTGAGATATATGAAATTGAATTTGGGAGCAAATGCCATTTTGTTGTTAGTAAATGATTGCCAAATACCTACAAGTCACAACCTTTTCATACACCATATGGTATTTATATCTTTCATTTGCTGGTTAATTATTATGTTTTGGGAATAAGCGACCATGGTTGATATAGTGAGCCTTGCCATCCTACCTATTAATAAGTATTTCCATTTGAAGTATCGTATTGTGCTCAAGAGTTTATTCCAACGAGTCAAAAAGAGGCAAAGATTTCTACATGAATAGAGGGTTAATCTTTCTGGCATAAGCTGATTATGCTTGCCAAGGCATCATCAAAATCCACCTTCCATGCACCATAGCCAAAAACTTTGTAACATAAACGAGGGATGTCGTGAGACTCTAGGTTAAAAACAGAAGAATGCGAAAAGGGGGAAAATAATGGCTTCATTTTTCCAAGAAAATGTACCACAATCAAATCCACATTACGTCTAAATTTTCATAGACTAAATGGACTGGTAGAAAGGAAAAACAGAACCCTTCAAGAAATGGCCAAAACATTGTTAATTGGAGGTAATATCTCGTCTTGCTTTTGGGTAGAAGCTGTTTCAACCGCTTTTTATATCATTAACAGGGTTTTTCTGAGGCCAGTTCTTCAAAAGACTCATTACGAACTTTACAAAGGAAAGAAACCAATTGTGTCTTACTTTCATGTGTTTGGTTGTAAGTGCTTCATTATAAATAACAGTTCTGACAATATTGGAAAGTTTGATGTAAGATCAGATGAAGGAATTTTTCTGGGATATTCTACCTTTAGCAAGGCTTATAGAATTTTCAACAAAAGGTCTCAGATGGTAGAAGAATCGATCAATGTCAGGTTTGATGAAGAAGTGCAAAAACAGTCTGATATACCTCAACTTGATACGTTCTCAGAACATACACGTTCTGCTCCTCCAGAAGATATTCAGAACTACTCAGAACATTCTAATGAAGAGGAAACATCAAACTTCCGAATTCAAAGAAATTGGAAGTATAAATCTAGTCATCCCATTGATCTAATCATTGGAGATCTCGAAGAAGGTGTTCGAACTAGATCAAAACGTTTCGCAATTCCAGAAGACCATGAAGAATCAAGCGCCATTGCCTTAATCTCAGAGATTGAACCAAAGAAGATAGATGAAGCATTGGCAGACGATAGCTGGATAGAAGCAATGCAAGATGAACTAAGATAGTTTGCTAGCAATGATGTATGGGAATTGGTTCCTAAACCTAAAGATAAATCTATCATAGGAACTAAGTGGGTCTTCAGAAACAAAATGGATGAAGAAGGAAATGTAGTCAGAAACAAAGCAAGGCTTATGGCTAAAGGATATACTCAAGAAGAGGGAATAGACTATGATTAAACCTACGCACCTGTTGCAAGGTTAGAAGCTATCAGACTATTACTTGCTTTTACTTGTTCTAATGATTTCAGGTTATTTCAAATGGACGTGAAGAGTGCATTCTTAAATGGATTCATTCAAGAAGAAGTCTATGTTGAACAACCTCCTGGATTTGAAGATCCAATGTACCCCAATTATGTCTACAAACTGAAGAAGGCTTTGTATGGTCTGAAGCAAGCACCTAGAGCTTGGTATGAATTTCTAAGTAACTTTCTAATCTAGAGTGGTTTTGACAAAGGTAAAGTTGATACTACATTTTTCATTAAGAAAGAAGGTAATGACTTCCTAATGGTTCAGATCTATGTAGATGATATTATTTTCGGATCATCTAATGAGAATCTTTGCAAGAAATTTTCAAGTGACATGCAGAATGAATTTGAGATGAGCATGATGGGTGAACTTACGTTCTTCCTGGGACTTAAAGTCAAACAACAAAATGAAGGAACATTTGTTCATGAAGAGAAATATGCCAAGGACATTGTTAAAAAATTTGGCTTGGAAAATTGCAAGAAGACAGATACTCCCATGGCCACCACTTCCAAACTAGAGAAGGATGAGCAAGGAAAAGGAGTTGATTAGAAACTATATCGAAGCATGATCTGGTCACTTCTTTACCTTACTGCCTCTCGTCCTGATATACTATTTAGTATGTGTATGTGTGCTAGATTTCAATATGATCCCAAAGAGTCACACATGTCTGCTGTTAAACGTATTATACGATATATCTCTACTACTTCGAAATTCAATCTATGGTATCCCAAGGAAGGCAATTTTACTGTACTAGACTATTCAGATGCTGATCATGCAGGTTGAAAGATTAACAGGAAGAGTACCTCTGGAACTTGTCAACTTCTAGGAAATCGCCTAATATCTTGGCTATCAAGAAAGCAGCATACTGTTGCCCTGTCAACGGCTGAATCTGAATATGTAGCCCTTGGTAGTTGTTGTTCTCAAATTCTATGGATGAGACAACAATTGCAAGACTTTGGTATCAAGAAACATAGCGTGGAAATTTGATGTGACAGCACAAGTGCTATGGACCTTACCAAAAATCCTATCATGCATTCAAGGGCTAAGCACATTGAGATACGACATCACTTCATTAGAGATCATGTGCAAAAGAAGGATGTTCAGATTACCTTTGTTGATTTTGAGAATCAAGTTGCAGATATATTTACCAAACCTCTAGATCCAAGGTTGTTCGAATCTCTACGAAGTCTATTGAACATTCTATCCTTATAATATATAGGATAGACGGTGCACATGGCACGTGACTTTCAACATTCAGACTCTTCCCGTTATCCAGGTATTTATTTATTTATTTGCTTATTTGAAATGGTAAGTTGTCTATTCACACCTTTTCAGTCGTAAATCGTGTCTTCCCTTAACTGCCATTTACAATTTCTTTTCTTTTTCAAAAAACTGAATATACAAACCGATCAGTTCCTTCCTTTTTTTGTAAAACCCTACTTCGTAGTCGAACGATTTCATCTTGACAATGTATATTCACTCATTCTTCTTTCAAAAGTTTTCATCTTTCCTTAGAAACTTTCTTTCCTCTGCTTCTTCACGAATCAATCATCAAGTAAAATGGCTCCTCCACGAAAGTCATCCAGAATTGCTCAGAAAGGATTTGGTTGATCTGGAGGACAAACACATTTTGATCTTACGGAAGAAGATGCTCTCTCCTCGGCTTCTCCAGTAACTCCACAAATAGTCGTAACACCACCTTCAGAGGTAATCTCCGCTCAACCTATTCAGAGTCGCAGTACTAGGGCCATATATAATGCCTATCTAGAACTGAAGAAGATTGATACCCCTCTGGCTCTTTTGACAACATACTTAAAAGGGGCCAGTTTTCCAAATGAGCACCAGTTCTTGACTAATGTAGAGGCCATGGGGATTGCGCCTAAAGGAGCCACTGATGAAGCTAAAAAACACTTTCCTTTGGATCCGAACATTAGTTTTCCTGAGAAGTTTAAAACTAGGGATGAGGATGAGAAACTGTACAATCAGTTTAAACCGGTGAAAGGCATTGCTGCTGACTTGCCAGGAAGTGCACAAAAACTATTTCGTTCTAGAGAGCACAAGGATGCTTATGATCGTTCGTTTGCTAGAGGGTGATGAACCCTAGGACTGTGGATTTTGCATTTTTGGACTCTATTAAGATCAACCTACGGATGATTTTTTAGATTCTGAAAATAGAGAAATTCTGCTCCAGTTCTGCCCCTGCTCATCCAGAACTTACTGCTTACTTTTACTCCAATTCGCCGTTCCCTAATCGTCACTCTCTTCAATTCTCGGTTAAAAATCAAGACTTTACAGTAGATGTTGATGATCTAACTGATATTATTAGAGTTTCAAGGACCTGGTTCTTTCCGATTGAAGTTTCAGAATGAGATGCCATTGAGTTTTTGTCCAAGGACAAATCTTGTGAAGGAGTGCTAGGATACTCTTGGATGACCCCGATCAGCATTATACTTCACAAAATTCTAATCAATTGCTTGAGGCCAAAGGCAGCCTCCAAAACAGATGTCTCAAGGACTGAGACAAGGATCATGTATTGAATGCTTCATGACAAGGTCATTAATCTCCCCTTTATCATCATTTTCCAAATCTATCGAGCTGCTCAGAAAGACAAGGGGCAATTGCCCTATGCAGGCTTAATCACCAAAATCTTTCACTACTTCAAAATCCTTCTTCCATCTCAGCTCTGCAAAAAATCACTGCCCATCTGTGTCATTGGAAAGACCATGATTGCAAAGATGAGGCTGCCAGAACTTCTCATTGGACAATCTGGGTCCTCTGCATCTAAAGCAGGCTCATCGGTAGCTAAGAGAAAAGGGAAGGCTCCCTTGGTTGAGCCTTCACCCAAGAAGGGACGCACATTACTTCGTGATGAACAAGCAGTGATGAAAGATTGTTTATAGATATAGCTGGTGATGATAGCTTGGAAAAAGAGATTGATGAATATGTTGATGAAGAGATTGAGGGGGAGGCCAAGAAGGATACTCCTTGGGGACAAGTGTCCTTGAGTTCTTCTGATAATGAGGTTGGTTTTTCAGCAGGCCATTCAGAGAGAATATTAGGGGACAACGTAGCGGTAGGGGGCATTGAAAAAGATATGTCTTCCCATGTCACACCCTCTAGCTTGGATGCAGGGGGAGCTCCTGTCAGAATTCCATCACCTTATCTTGTTGACATTGGACCATCTACAGTTCCCTCCAAACATCTTGTAGACATTCCTGCTCTTGAAATTCCACCTTCAGAGATTCCTTTTGCAACTCCTCCCTCAGAGGTTCCTTCAGACGTCACTCTTTTGGACATTCCTCCACCTACAACTGAGCCTCATTTGACCTCTGCTCCACCCAGGACCACTGATTCTGCCTTGCTATCCCAGATTTTGCAAGCTCTCTCAAACCTTCATTCGAACCAGTCCAAATTTATCAATGATTTTCATGAGTTCAAGACATTGGTTGATCGTCGTCTTACTCAAGTTGTTACCCAGGGTGACTTTGTAAAGGTCAAGGATGAGCTGCAGCAAGATATTCTGCGATCGGAGAAGTCAGTGCTGGCGATCGATTCCTTCAAGATTGTTCATTCTCCTGCCCCTCAAAACTTTTTTTGATGTCAAAAAGGGGGAGAATGAGTAGTTTTATTTTGATTTAATTTGATTCTGACTTTGAACAGATTTCATGTTTTGATTTGATTTGATTCTGACTTTGAACAGATTTCATTTAAGTGTTTTAGTTTTGTTGGTTTTAGTGCTTTGTTTTAGGGGAGTGTTTTGAGATACTTTGGTTGCTAAATAGTTTGAATTGCTTAATGGTTTGCTTGGTTTGCTTAATAGCTTTTCTGCTTATGCTTATCAATGACAGATTGACATGGTTTTATGAAGATTTGATATTTGCTACAGGTTTTGCTTGAACTACTTATCAAAACTGTAGGGTTGTTTTGTCATCTTTAAAAAGAGGGAGATTGTTGGAGAATCTCTTCTCATGGTTTTGAAGTTGACAAAACATAAAGTATATTTGCAGGAGTTACTTTGTATCTTCTGTGTTCTGGCAGAATATATCGATTGGCAGAACTTACATCGTCTGGTGGAAGGCAGAACATGTACCGTCTAGTATATGATAACATATACAGTCTGATAGAACATACATCGTCTGGAAGAGCATGTATGTTCTGGAACTAGTTTTCTCATAAACTGAGTTTATTACTCACATCTCTCGTCTCAAATACTATGTGCCAAATCCAAATGACAATCTTATTGACATCTTACCTCAGTCATATCTACGAAGAATATTGACTTAACAATCAAGATAATTTTGGACAGTTTGGTATGCTGTGTCTTCGGTCGAATATCTTATTATTTATGGAATGTTTTGATCGACTGGAAGACAAGTATTTTGAGAGAGCTTTCATACTTTGAAGGTAATGATACTGATTGTATGGGCGATAAGGATTGACACCCTCTCTCCTTGGTTTCTAAAAATAGTAAGAGATCCCTTGATTGATTATCTCCAACGGTTTGATTGGAAGAACTTCTTTGGCAAGTGACAATGGTCATCAAGGCCAGAGGAAGTATTTAAAGGACATGTCTCTTGGTGTAAAAGAGACGGGGAAGCACGAGAAAAATTCCAAAGTCTGAGTTCTTCAATATACTTACTTCAATGCATATCGTATATTCGAAAGAGAGAAATCCTACTGCTTTGTGAAGGTGTTCATCATCTTGTAATCTGTTTTGAAACATAGTGAATTCCAGCCCATTGACTGTCAGACCGAGAGTGGACGTAGGCTTGATCAAAGCCAAACCACTGTAATTGATTGTCTTCAACTCTTCTCTCTACTCTCTATTCTTAAATTCTATTTGTTATATCTTGCAAAATTTTAATTCCGCATTATTCTGCGAGAACACCTATTCAACCCCCCTTCTAGGTATACGCACTAGCACTTTCATAAAGCAAAAGAAAATCAAGACGGATTAGACCAATTAGATACCAATAATATAGAAAGCAACTTTAACTGCACAATTAGATCAGAAATACTAGACTAAACCTCAGAGAAAGGCTTAAGGACCAATGGAACTAGTCTATAGAGGTAATTAGATTAATGAAGCATATAGGTGGGTTATTTACAAGCTAGCAACAGAAAAAGACACAATTCACTAACCACTTGTATTGTAGGTAGTAATGGCCCATTCATCTTTGCGGTTGCTCACTGAGATAATCACGTCATTGTGCTGCTATCTATATATTCTAAAGTTTGACAGGACACTGACAATGTCATAGAGTACATCGAAAATTTGAGTTGATGGCAAATTTTCTTACACTGCATAAAAGCAACCTGTTCTGGAAGCCATGTATCCAAGGTGGTTGATCTAACTTACTTGCAATGAAAATAAGCAAGCCTATTATAAGATATTTCTCTGTTATTCTTTAAAGTGGTGTTTGTTGAACTTGAGCATACTATCAAGAAAACACATAAAGTAAAAAAGAATGGGAGATGGTACCTTTGAAATATGTGTTAGTGGTCTGCCCTAAGAACCAATTAATAATGATACTCTAACAATATTTGTGGTTTAGGTTGTGTCGGCAATATCGACATTCACTATACTTAGGTAGTCATAATGTATTGCTAGAGACCGCTTATGACTTGTGGGCTAAAAGAGTTTTAGCATGCTGCTATGTCTAGTAAACCTACAGGGTTGCACACAATATATCGAACTGATTTATTTTATTCAGTGGATAATGACCCAAAAGACTTAAGTGGGTCCTGCCCTTTTTGCTTGATAATATATATATACTCCTTTTATGGAAGAAACCCTAGAGGTTTTTTGTGAGAGTCACACATCAAGGAGAAAACATACAAAGGCGTATGTACTCATTCATCCGTGAGACAGTCTCGACGATTACAGGTGATCAAGCAAAAGGAACTCCATAATCTACAAGCTAGCACTTGGATTTGGAGATCTCAGTTCGTGTGTGTGGATACCGGTAAAGGCGCAACACTTGGGGTGCTAATCCAAACACAACCAAGCGCGATTTTTTCTGCATGCAGCAAAAGGTATGTCTAGAAAAACTCACTTTGATTTTAATATACACATGGATCCTATTTGGGTTTTGTTTTTCCGCTGCGTTTAAGAAACCAAGAAACCCAACAGTGGTATCAGAGCCGATCATATGATATATTGAAGTTGAATTCTGCAATTTAATTAGAATGAATTGAATTGCAAACCCTAATAGTTTATACATATGATGTATGTGTTAAACGATTATGTGATATCGTTCTTTGACTTGAATTGCAAACCCTAATAGTTTATACATATGATGTATATGTGAAATGATTATGTGATATCGTTTTGTGTCTATAAAAGGAAAGTAAGTTTTAGACAAATTGATGATATAGATTGATATGATCAATTTGTATATTTTTAACGAATTTAATTCCTGTAGTGATATGATCCGATAAGGAAATAGAATTACGAATTCTGTATCAGTGACGGCCAAAGAAAGTAGAATTTTTGAATTTTGTTTATGGCTCATCTGTGAAAACTAGAATTATGAATTCTAAGCAGTGCCCCCTTGACCCTTGCATGGAATTGTTCGTTCACTTCTTATTACTTTAAATATGATTTATGCACCTGTTTTGATAAAGTGATGTTTTTGTTCATGTTTGTGTTATGCATATATTCATCACTTGATAAAAACATTTAAAAGTCCCTTATAAAATTAAGTAATATTTTGATGCCTTTCCAATCATACACCTATCAAGACTTGAATCGTCAAAAGATGGGTCTGTCAAAGCAAGGTGTCTTTAACTATTTGAGTAAGATGGGATTGATAATGGTTATCAATTTGTTAAGATTGGTTTACTTAACAAGACTATCAAAATAGTTTTGGGTCTTGAGGCATAGATTTTGGGATAAGACATGAGATGTCAAACCCAATAACCAATAGTTGTATTTGATGCAATTGACAAAGAGTTGTCTACCTAAATAACTTAAACTTGAGCAGTAAGCCAAAGTTTACTTGAGATTTTGTGAAATATGGATCTTGGTCCACTATACTGATAGGGACATACTTTACATAAGTATAGTGGAAGTTTATTGTAAATATCATTAATGAACAATTTATTTTGCATATATGTTGTAGATAATGGCAGGCAATTCTGCATCGAATTTTTCCCTGTGATCTGTTCTTGAGAAGGAAAGATTGAATGGTTCAAACTTCCTGGACTGGTATAGAAGCTTGAGAATTGTTCTTAAGCAATAGAAAAAGGAATATGTCCTGGAGAAACCACTCCCCAAGGTGGCACCTGCTTCCAATGCCTCCCATGCTGAAAGGAATGCTTACCAGAAGCATAAAGATGATGCATTGGGTGCATCTTGTCTAATGCTAGCTACCATGAACTCAGACCTTCAGAAGCAGTTTGAGAACGTGGATGCTTATGATATGATCACAAGCCTGAGAAGTTTATTTCAGGAGTAGGCACGCACTGAAAGGTACTAGACGGTAAAGGCCTTAATTGAGTGCAGGTTAGCTAGTGGGAGCTTAGTCAGCCCACATGTCATAAAGATGATTGGTTTCACTGAAAATCTGGAGCGGCTGGGCTCTCCCATTAGCCAAGAGTTGGCTACTGATATTATTCTTCAGTTTTTGCCTCATGATTATGACACGTTTGTTATGAACTATAACATGCATAATCTGAATAAATCTTTGACTGAACTACATGGGATGCTTAAAACTGCCGAGCAGAATATTAAGAAGGATCCTACCCCTAATGTCCTCATGGTTCAAAAGGGAAAAGGCTTTAAGAAACCAGTTGGTAAGGTCAAGGAAAAAGGTAAGGCTTTTAAGCCTAAGCCTCAATCCAAGACCAAGCCGGGTCCAACTACTGATGCTATCTGCTTCCATTGTAGTGGCATAGGACATTGGAAGAGAAATTTCAATAAATATTTGGAGGATCTAAAGAAGAAGAAGGGAAGTGAGACTTCCACTTCAGGCATTTATGTCATAGAAATAAATGTTACTACTAATTCTACTTCATGGGTATTAGATACCGGTTGTGGTGCTCACATTTGTATGAATGTGCAGGGATTAAAACAGAGTAGAACAATTGCAAAAGGTGAAGTGGAGCTACGTGTTGGGAATGGAGCAAAAGTTGCTGCATTAGCCGTAGGAACATATAATGTAACTTTACCTTCTGGCATGATTTTAGAACTAAATAATTGCTACTATGTACCTGCTATACGCAGGAATATTATTTCTGTTTCTTGTTTGGACAAGGATGGTTTCTATTTTGATATAAAGAACAACAGTTGTTCAATTTATCTTAATGGATTATTTTACGGTAGCGCCCATATCGTGGATGGGATATATGTTATGAATCTTGATGTGCCAGTTTATAACATGAATACAAAAAGGTTCAAATCTAATGATTTGAATCCAACCTACCTATGGTATTGTCGACTAGGTCATATAAACGAGAAGCGAATTCACAAGCTCCATAATGATGGGCTATTAAATTCTTTTGATTTTGAATCGTTTGATACATATGAATCTTGTTTAATTGGCAAGATGACAAAATCTCCTTTTACTAACCAAAGTGAAAGGGCAAAAGAGTTATTGGCCCTTATACATACTGATGTGTGTGGACCACTAAGTTCTACTGCCAGAGTACATTTACTGATGATTTTAGTAGATACGGATATGTCTATTTGATGAAACACAAATCCAACTCCTTTGAAAAGTTCAAGGAATTTCAGAATGAAGTACAAAATCAGCTTGGTAAGAATATCAAGGTTCTTTGATCTGATCGAGGAGACGAATATTTAAGCCAAGAATTTAATGACCATCTCAAAGAATGTGGAATTGTTTCACAGCTTACTCCACCTGGAACACCACAGTGGAATGGTGTTTCTGAAATGAGAAATCAAACTTTGTTAGACATGGTTCGATCAATGATGAGTCATTCAGATCTTCCATTATCTTTTTGGGGATATGCGCTTGAGACAGCTGCTTTCACACTAAATAGAAGTCCATCAAAAGCTGTAGATAAGACATCATATGAGATGTGGATAGGAAAGGTTCCTACTATGTATTTTCTAAAGATTTAGGGTTGCGAAGCTTATGTAAAGCGTTTAATTTCTAATAAGCTTGGACCCAAATCTGATAAATGCTTCTTTGTAGGATATCCTAATGTAACAAAAGGATATTACTTTTATAACCCATCATAGACCAAAGTGTTTGTTGCTTGAAACGATGTCTTTTTAGAAAAAGAGTTTCTTATGAAAAGAACCAATGGGAGTAAGGTAAATCTCGAAGAAGTTATTGTGCCACAAGAGGATGTTCCGGTTCACGAAGAACCTTGATTAGATCTACAAAGAGTTGTAGAGTCTACTCTAGTGGCACCTATAGTTTGTAGGTCTGAAAGAACACATCGTGAGCCTATGAGATATGGTTTTCATGTGACTGAACATCGTCATCTTTTGTTTATAGAACATGACGAGCCTACGACTTATACAGAAGCTATGATGGGCCCAAACTCCGATATATGGCTTCAGGCCATGAAATCCGAGATGGACTCGATGTATCAAAACCAAGTTTGAACTTTGGTTGATCTACTCGAAGGTGTCAAACCTATAGGGTGTAAGTGGGTTTTCAAAAAGAAAACTGATATGGATGGAAAGGTTCACATCCATAAAGCAAGGCTTGTCACTAAAGGTTTCAAACAAACTCATGGTATTGACTACGATGAGACCTATTCGCCAGTTGCTATGCTTAAGTCCATTTGGATTATCCTAGCGTTTGTTGCATATTTTGATTATGAGATATGGCAAATGGATGTAAAGACGGCTTTCCTCAATGGAAACCTAGAGGAGGATGTGTATGTGACACAGCCTAAAGGTTTTACATCACCTGATAACGCTAGGAAAATATACAAGCTTCAACGTTCTATTTATGGACTAAAGCAAGCATCGCAGAGCTGGAATACACGTTTCGATGAAACTGTCAAAGAGTTTGGCTTCATCAAAAACAAAGAAGAATATTGTGTTTACAAGAAATTTAGTGGGAGCGCAATTGTGTTTCTAGTGTTGTATGTGGATGACATACTACTCTTTGGAAACGACATTCCTATACTTCAGTCAGTTAAGACATGGCTAGGAAAGTTTTTCTCTATGAAGGACATGGGAGAGGCAAACTATATCTCGGGAATCAGGATCTATAGAGATAGATCAAAGAGACTTATTGGACTGAGTCAAAGTACATATATTGACAAAGTCATCAATAGGTTTAACATGCAAGATTCCAAGAAAGGTTTTCTCCCAATGACACATGGCATAAGTCTTAGCAAGACACAGTGTCCATCCTCACAAGATGAGCGAGACCGCATGAGTAGGATTCCTTATGCATCAGCTGTAGGATCCATCATGTATGCGATGTTGTGCACTCGTCCTGATGTTGCTTGTGCTTTGAGCATGACAAGCAAATACCAATCAGATCCAGGAGAACCTCACTGGATAGTTGTTAAAAATATTCTTAAGTACTTAAGAAGAACTAAGGATCTATTCTTAGTCTATGGAGGTGAAGAACAGATCACTGTAAGTGGTTACACAGATTCTAGTTTCCAAACCGACAAAGATGACATTCGATCGCAGTCAGGATTTGTTTTCTGCATAAATGGTGGAGTGGTGTGCTGGAAGAGTTCCAAACAGGAAACTATTGTAGATTCTACAACAGAAGATGAGTATATTGCTGCTTCAGAAGCATCAAAGGAAGCTGTTTGGATTCGAAAGTTCATACAAGAATTGGGAATCATTCCCACTAGTATGAATCCGGTGGATCTTTATTATGATAGCAATTGGGCTATATCTTTGGCTAAAGAGCCAAGGTCTCACCAAAAGACTAAACACATACTCAGGAAATTTCACCTCATTCGAGAATTCATTGAGAGAGGTGATATAAAGATATGCAAAGTTGCAACTGAGTTGAATGTTTCTGATCCGTTGACAAAGGCTCTTCCACAACCTGAGCATGAGAGTCATTGTAACGCTTTAGGTCTTAGACACATTAATGAGTGGTCTTGATGTGAGTGGGAGCATGTGTAATATACGCTTTTATTGTTCATTAATGGGATATATGTAATGTTTGATTTTGATTTATTTATGTTATTAAATGCGAAATATTAATCCCTTGAATATTGAATATCCTTAATAGATAATCAAATGCGTGATAATGGATATTAATATTCTAAATGTCCCTAGTCAATTGTCATTGTACATTAGGATGTCAATGTCGTTTGAGACTAGCATGTGAGTCAACTGATGACCAAATTTCACGGGTCATGAATATAAAGATATAAAGTTGATCACATGGAATACATGTTGGAGAACATTGTATTGGACAGACCCGCTATGAGAATACTGTAGGATTGTTATATAATGTCAGTAGCATTTCTCATCACAACTATAGAGTATAGTCTTTTGACCTGAGTCTGTCATGATTTCTTAGACGTGAATTGTAATGCTTTAACATTACGAAAGGTTAGCTGTAACAAGTGACTATAACGGTTTTGATTGGGCATGTCATGAATCGTGCTGATAGATATGTGTAGACAAGATGGAATTTGTCCCTCCCTTATAACGAGAGAATGATATCCTGGCCTCCTGTAGAGTTGAGATTGTGAAAAGATGGCCATCTCAAGTAGGTTGAAGAGTCAACTACTTGGTTTGACAATCCAGCTGCGGTATCGGAAAAAAGAGTTTGACCTATATAATGTTGACACTTATCCTACCTTATGCTTTACTCGGACATCAAGAGACAAAGGGACTTAGTTTGTATGATTGGTTCTAGTGCAAGTGGGAGATTGTTAGTGGTCTGCCCTAAGAACCAATTAATAATGATACTCTAACAATATTTGTGGTTTAGGTTGTGTCGGCAATATCGACATTCATTATACTTAGGTAGTCATAATGTATTGCTAGAGACCACTTATGACTTGTGAGCTAAAAGAGTTTTAGCACGCTGCTAATGTCTAGTGAACCTACAGGGTCGCACACAATATATCAAACTGATTTATTTTATTCGGTGGATAATGACCCAAAAGACTTAAGTGGTCCCGCCCTTTTTGCTTGATAATATATATACTCCTTTTATGGAAGAAACCCTAGAGGTTTTTTGTGAGAGTCACACATGAAGGAGAAAACATACAGAGGCGTCTGTACTCATTGATCCGCAAGACAGTCTCGAGAATTACAGGTGATTAAGCAAAAGGAACTCCATAATCTGCAAGCTAGCACTTGGATTTGGATATCTCAGTTTGTGTGTGTGGATACCGGTAGAGGCGCAACACTTGGGGCGCTAATCCAAACACAACCATGCGCGAATTTGTCTACATGTAGCAAAAGGTATGTCTAGAAAGACTCACTTTGATTTTAATATACACATGGATCCTATTTGAGTTTCGTTTTTCCGCTGCGTTTAAGAAACCAAGAAACCCAACAATATGTACTCCAAGACTCCGATGGATCCCGGAACATTGCATGCATATAAAAATTCCTAGATTCACACTTGCCCATCGGGGAGCCCTAAAAGGTGTTTTAGTGCATCGGGTACAAAAGATGTAGTTTTTTTTTTTTTTGGTCAGGATACAAAAGATGTAGTTAAAAAGCATTTGATATACATGTCATACCAACTAGAATTTCATGCATAGAATGTAAAGTAAAATGAGGATGTGTGTTGAACTAAGCGAAATGGGTAGATAGCTTACGCCTAAAACAAACTCAGCAGATCACCAGGTCAAAAAGATACTGGATAAAATGAATTTCTCTGCACATATCAACTATAAATACAACTGATGGGAAAAAGAGGAGGAGAAGCAAAAGCTTAAACATGGGAAATCAAGTTTGATATATCTGATGTCATTAAATTCGGTTCCATGTAATAGACAAGTTAGAGATGCTCAAGAGCAAAGCTCTGTCCATTTGATGTCAGAAGTTTCATCCAAGGAGAATTCCATGTAAGTCCATCAATGTGAGAGCAATTGAGATGTTTCATCCTAAGAGCTCTTCAGGTAAAGCCCTAATCAATGTGAGAGCAAGTGACTAACAGGAGTTGCCAATATCTTCCTCTTTGGGTAGTATTGCCTAGCTAGAAATCCAATTTACATCTACTAGTATAATCTATATATGAAAGCAAGGTTTGGAAGGCAACTGCAAAGATTATCTGTCATGGGAGCATGTAATATGTTGTACACTAGCGACCAACATGACCTATTTTTTTCATGTAAAGGCAATGGAAGCTCCAACAGTGGATTCATCTTCATCCAAACGACCTTCTAGGTGAAACGAGAGAAAATGTTTCAAAAGGTACTCCTGAGAATTGAGACTGAAGATTGATTAAAGCAAAGCAATTTACAATATCAAGGACGTAATTATCATGTAGAAAGATAATACAATAATTTCCATGTGAATGCTGTCTAGCACTAGAAGTTCACGAGCCATGGTTTCAACCTTACGGAATTGAAAGTTCGATACTAGTTCAAATTGGTAATCTGGGAATTGAGACGCTATTATGTGCTAATATGTAAGTCAACTTACTATGTAAGTCAACTTACAAGATGATTAAGCAATTTTCGTGAGTTTCAAGTAAACTCAAAGACCAAAGATTCAATTTTTTACTGATGGAAATTTTATGACATACGCATCACAGTTGATATTGATTGGATGACATGCTCTGGCAATCTTTTCACAATGTTATGATATACTCATCATTGTCAATATTGATCGAATGACATACCTGCTCTGGCAGTCTGCGCACTCCCTATTTTCTGGAAGTTTGAGAAGACCCTTGAGAATCTGCATGTGACAATCAAGAAATAATATTATCAGTTGACGGGATTAACTGAACAGAGTCTGACTCCATTTCTCTAGATGCACAAAGAGCAGACCAATACCACAGAAACTAAGCTGTTCACATGCAATTCATAGATCCACAGTTCATGGGCAATTAGCCTGGCAAGAAAGAAAAAAGCCGTCGATTGGTCCATGGTGACAAATCCTTTTGATTGGAGACAACACCAACGATAACATGATCTCATTTCTCCTTTGTAAGGATCAACTTGACTGTTCTGTTGATCCTATCATTTCCAAGAATAAAAAACATTTGACTATGCAATTGATGGGCCAGCAAGGAGGCCTTTTTCACTCTGTTTCTTAAAGAGAATCATAATAGCCATGTCATGAAGAGTAAATCTACGAAGTCGGATATCATTAGATAGTAAAGGGTTATCATCAACAGAACATGAAGAAACCAAATATAACACAGCTGATAAAAGGCTAGAAATGATCACTTCCTCGACATCCTCACACACAGGAGCTACCGTACCACACTAGCAGCAACAACGCCCGTGACTTTCTTGGCAACTTAAGTTCAACTGAGATGCATCATATCTAGCAGAAGTGCCTGTGTGTTTCCTCACTCTTAATGTTTCGCAGCAATTCCAACCATACATATGTCTTCGAACTAGCCACGACATGCCCACACACTGATTGCCCAATGAACATTCCAGGAGGAGCCATGGTTGTTTGGAGCTCCCAAATGTAGAGCTCGAAATCGGGATCATAGGAAATATTTCCAGCCTTTTCAAGCCACTAAACCTAGCTGCCGAGACTAGATGGAATAAATCGAAACAAGCAAACGATATTTTGGATAGCAAGTAATTGGACATTTGATTGCTTTCCCAGGTGAATGAGTTGATCGAGAATGATAATGACCGAGATCCATTATCGTTTTGGCTCACGACAAACTCTAGCGCCTCAGACTAAAACACAAGCGGCCAGCCAAAAGACAACTTGCTTTACGTTTCACCAAATAATCGAAAGAATCGCCGATAAGGAAGGACGTCTATAAAAATTTGGGCTTCGACTCTTCTTATGGCTTGTTCCATGGACTCATTTTAGCATGACACAACATCTTCGACGAAAAATTATAAGCAACTTTCTCTCGCGGGCACACGCCAAACGACAACATCGTTAGCCTCAACAACGGTAAAAAAATGTGCAATTTCTCCGGTCAAAAACCGATGCCAAAGTAGGAAAACCATGAGAAAGCAACGGGATCCAAAAGGGTCGGGCGAGCCAACTAAGGAAGGAGAAGGGGAGGGTCAATCGACCTTGGTGTGCCTGGCATAATGATAGATGGCCTCACAAAAAATAGCATTCGCAACAACATAAAAACGCTTATCTTGGGGGTAATAGTGGCGATATCCTTTATATCCTGGAGGATAGCCCATAAAGATGCAAATCTTGAAGCTTGGTGCAAGCTTATGGGACGAGTAAGGGCGAAGGAATGGATATACTGCACAACCAAGAACACATAAATGCGCAATATCGGATTTAGTGTGAAATAAAGCCTTCCAATATCAATGATGGGTGTTGGCATGCGGTAATCAAGTAAACCACAGTTTCAAAAGCAAACTCCCAAAACACTGGTGGAATGGAACCTTGATGAAGGAGATCAATCAATCCAATTTCGACTATATGTAGATGTTTCCATTCCGCTGTCCCATTTTGATAGGGTGCATAAGGACAAGAAACTTGTTGGTGAATGCCATGCTCTCTAATGTATTGGACAAATTCAATGCATGTGACAAATTTAGGTGCTCCGTCGCACTACATAGACTTAATTTTACAATTTAGTTGATTTTCAATAAGTTTGTGAAAAGTTTTGAAAATGGAATGAAATTGGTCCTTGGTGACCAATGCCTTGTCGTTCATCGTCAGGTCGTCCGGGCCCGTGGCGCGCGCTTCCTGCTCACCTCTCCTCTATGATCGGATCCGAACACCCTTGGGAAAGACAAGCGAGGAGATTGAGATTCACGTCCTGGCGAGAGAAGGGGGAGGGGGATCGAGAGATTGAACTGGATTCCTCACAGAAAGAAGAGGAGAGAGAAGCCGGTTAGAGAGAGAGAGAGAGCCTATCTCCATCCCTCTTGTCTCTGTGGATGAACAGAACGAAAGGGGAAAGAGACGGTTGCGAGCATCCTGGAAAGAAGGTGGCTTTGCCAACTTGTGCTATCCCTCTCGTCCTCCCTAGCGAGTAGGCCGACGCGTCTTTTTGGCAGGAAACTCCATGGTCAAATCTCTCCCTTTTCTTCTATGATGGTCAAAGTCGATCAAGTTCATTCCTCATGTTGAATGTCCGGCAAGAAATCCAAAGCCAACATGCCTATCGTCGCAACTCCATCGAAGGTATCGACGGCCAATTACGAACACCGTTTGTGTCATCAACGATTTTTATGATGTTTAGAGTGGTTTCGGGAAAAATTAAGTTATCCATGAATGATATAACTTTTATAAATGAAATAAAGAGATGAAATTAGAAAAATCGTGCTCTAAAACTAAACAAAATAATATAGAGATAAAAAAGAGGAGAGAGTAGCCATGAATAATGGTGAGGTCATCAAGGCTGTTATGGTGAAGACGGTCTTTGTGCGTGTGCGTATGTGCCACCATGATGTTATGATCACCGACATGGAGTTATGTCATTCTTGCAAAATCACTCCCTTTTATCTTCATCAATTTGTGGGTGGTCCCAAGGGATGGTTGCCATTATTGTAACCGATGGATTTTAACTTGAGATGTCTTACCGTGTAAACGGATTTCGATAAATGTGAAGAAGTCTTACAGTGTAAAAATGGATTTCAACAAATGAGGAGATATCTTACCGTGTAAAAGTGAATTTCGACAAATGTGGAGAAGTCTTACCATGTAAGAACGGATTTCGACAAATGAGGAGATGTCTTATCGTGTAAAAATAGATTTCAACAAATGAGAAGTCTTACCGTGTAAAAACGGATTTCGACAAATGAAGATGTATTACCGTGTAAAAACGGGGTCTCAATAAAAATCCTTTTGACAAGCTTTCTTGTCATAAATTCCTTTATCATTTCCATAATCGATTCATCAAAAAAAATTTCTAGGAAGATCATAAGTTCTTTATGCAAAGATAAATAGAGATATTGTATATTACCATCTCCAGTAGGAATAAGATTGGTTAGCTTTAGATTTTTTTGATAATGTTCTAGAATGAGTTTCTGAAGAAAGAAATGCGTTTGATACGGTTAAAGAATTTCTATTTCAGAATGAGAAATCTATGTGATATGGTAAGAAAATTATGTTTCTATTTCTGATTCTGTTTTTGTTTCATTTAAAGAAATTTTTATATTTTTTAGTTTGCAAGATATTCATTCCATTAAAAATCAAATACTTATTATTTTGCCAAAAAATTTGATAAATATTTTCACATTTTCTATTGTAATTGAAATTTGAATTCAATTTAGTTGCATAAATCATAGTATATAATAATTCCAAAGAACTAGAAGAGAGGACGATACCCAATATTGAGGTAAAGTACTTTTCCTGTGGGTTTTGTCTAGCCAATCTGCGACCATATTGGGCAAAGTTAAATTGGGAAATTGATGATATTTACCAGTATTTTTCTAATGTTGGAAATTTAATTTTCCAAGAAAATTTGGGATTTCCAAATAAAACTTTCATTTTTTGAATTTTTTGAATTTTTAATAATATAAAATATGTTTTATTTTATTTTTGAATTTTTAATATTGTTTTCAAATTTTTTTATAATTTTTGAATTATCTAGATTTTTTTTTTTATAATTTTTTATTAGTTTATTAATTTTTTATTTTTCATTCGAAAAAGGACTTCGGATCGGGTCGGGGCACGTTCGAAGGAGAGGAGGGCGAGAGCAATTTGATTAGGGCAAAAAATGAATAAAGATTGCTAAAAGAGAATGGATTCTCAAATAGTGGCCGAGAATGAGAAATCAAAAAAATTTCATTTCTCATTCTTGCCCTAAAATCAATTCTGGATGAGAAATCTATTCCAAAATTAGTTTTTCGACGATTTCCTACCAAAAGGATTTCTCATCCAAAATGAATTTTTTTGCTCCAGAATTCATTCTGGATGAAAAATAGGTGCCTGTCATGCGCAGTGCGCATGATACAAATTCTATCCAGAATTCTAATTCTTGATAGAATTAGAATTTTCTGATCCTGTTCCAGAATGAGTTTTAGAAGAAAGAAACGCGTTTGATACGGTTAAAAAATTTCTGTTCCAGAATGAGAAATCTGTTTGATATGGTAAAAAAAATTTGTTTCTGTTTCTGATTCTGTTTCTATTTCATTTAAAGAAAATCTTTTAGATTGCAAGATATTCATTCCATTAAAAATCAAATACTTATTATTTAGCCCAAAAAATTGATAAATTTTTTCACATTTTCTATTGTAATTGAACTCCAAATTCACTTTAGTTGCATAAATCATAGTATATCATAATTCCAAAGAACTAGGAGAGATGAGGATGCCCAATATTGAGGTAAGACATTTTTCCTGTGGGTTTTGCTTGGCCAATTTGCGAACATATTGGGCAGAGTTAAATTGGGAAATTGATGATATTTACTAATATTTTTCTAATGTTAGAAATTTAATTTTCCAAGAAAATTTGAGATTTCCAAATAAAACTTTAATTAGTATTCCCTGCAATTAGTATGACCTCATTGCAGGGAATTAGTATTGATATTTACTAGGCCAATTTGCAAACTTTAATTAGATTTCGGTGCTGAAGCTTTGCAATTAGTATGACCTCATTTTTGAACTCCCTCAGTCCTTGCCTAGAGCTACTTGAAAGTCTCTTCACAGCGATTTCTCGTCCATTGACAAGTATTCCCTGCAAAAGAAACAATGGGAAGATTCAATTTTAATTGCATGATCATTATGCTATGTTTCAGATTATCCAGTCGAATTTTGTTCTACCTTGAATACAGGTCCAAAACCACCTTCACCTAGCTTGTTCCTCAACGAAAAGTTATTTGTGGATTCAGCAATTGTATGCAGGTTGAATAATGGGAGCTCCAAGTCATCGTTCGGGCGTTCACTCTCTTGACCTTCAGACATATTTTCTGCTATCTCTAAAATGGAAAATCCGGAGGTACTCAGGGCAAGTAAAAAGAGGGCATGGATGCATGTGATACTGTAAGTTCCAGTTCTAATCAAGCCAGCAAACAAGCTAATTAATGTGGTAGCATACACATCTCTGACCATGCCAAACTTTAGTTATCAAATTGATAGGTAATAATTAGCGTATTCTTTCCTTGACCTTTTTCTTTTTGGGCCCTGAAAAGTAAGCATTGAGAGGGGAGTCATGAGAAGAATCTGTACCTCTGAAGCTTTTCCTTCTTCTGAGTGCGTAACAAATGGCAATAAGCATGCGAATAGCTGTGGCAATTGCCAATACAACTGTGAGAACTATCCACAGCTTGGATTTACCCTTCCCTGCGTCACTGAAAAGTTCACATAAGAAACATACAAATGCCGGATATGATGGGTAACTATTGCAATGTACTGCTCACGTGGGAAAGGAAAAAGAACGACTTGATAATTCAGAAATCAAGCGCAAGATCTGCTTTTCTAAGAGATGCCAAAAACAAGACAGTACCTATTTCATAAGCTGGCATCCACACATATAGAACCTGCCCGGCATCTGGATACTGTCTCATATCCATCAGATCTCCAAACCACATTGCACATCCGCTTCCTCGTCCTCTGATGTCCGAGTCTGCATAAGCTGTACATGAACAGTTGTTCAAGCATTTGGTCCTGCAATCGTTCAGGCTCAAGGTACTATCCACTAAACAATGAGTAGTATCCGGCAATTTCATGTTAGAATACTTTATGAATCCATCGCTTGTGCCGCAGTTCAGAGGCTTGTTCCGAGCACATCCTTGTGACCAATCAGTGGAGTTCCATTCATCCGGATTTTTAGGTGTGAACCCTTTTAAGCATTGGCAATATGGCAGCTGGTTAGTCATGCATTTGCTGTAGGCACCACAAAGACCATAGTGGTCGCAGGAGTCCTTCGGAACAGTTAGGAAGGGCCTCCAGCTTTGAGTTGCTTCACTCCACAGGGAGCGCTCCCACAAATAGTTCGCTTGGTTCAAGACAGTCCTCACAAGCACAGATTTGTCGGTGACATGATACATATAGTAAATTTCGTTTCCATCCGATACGAAATCATACTAGACAATGGAATTGGAACCCTGCTGTGGTGCGCCGCTGAAACGAAGGCCATTCCATGGTCCACTCCTGAAGTACTTGTTGGAGCCCTTCCATGCTATGACGTTAGGGAAATTACGGTTGGCCATCCCCCAATTGAAATCTCCCGGAGACGGGTCATCTGGACTCTTCCAAGAAGATAATTGCCGATCAAGACCAGTCTTCAAGTCCCATCCAAGCTTCATTTCTGGCAAAAAAGTGTTCGTAGGGTAATCGAAGCTCTGCCACAAGTGAGCATCCAAACTGCCATTCTTATCATCTCTCAGCACAAGATTTCCATTATCTAAAAGCTGTAAAACTAGACTCTCAGTCTGATCGGTTCTGTCGGCAGACCAAACAACACTGCTGTTGTGGCTTAGGAGGACTATATTGCCTGTGCTATCGATCATCAAGGTGCCGCTGGAGTCGTTGATGGGGTTGCTTCTATTTGCAACCCAAACAACAGTTTTAAGTGGGATGCTTTTGTACCAAATCCCCAAGTAACGGCTCGTCGAGCTGCCTGGACTAAAAAATCCCAGTACGAAAATCCCGCCACTCGAAGCTATCGTCTCACCATCACTTAGTGGTTGAGATGCACCAATAGTGTCAACTGCTGCTGCGAAACCAAGCTTCCAGTGGCTAGCAAAAGACACAGGACATCCATCTTTTGTTCGAGGCTTAAGCTCTGTTTTTGAGAGATGAAGAGACTGCCATTCGCTGTAATTAAGATAATTAAAGGCGAAAAATATGAGGAGTGTAGACTTGGTGAATGGTTTTGATTGAACAAAATTCCGCGTTTTCAACTTCAAACATCAGCATTTGACCGACTTTAGTGGAAATGAAAGGGAGGATGACTAGTTTGATGTTCATTTGACAAAGATACGTTGACTAAAGTTCATTACTTTGACCAGTAGATAACGGATTTCCCATTATCTTATCTACTGTAAAGGCAACTACATGGACCACTTCACAGTCCCCCATCAATCAACACCGAGACTTAGTCTTCATTGCGCATTTTCTCTGGGTTGGACAGAGAATTCAAACTGCCTTTAGCATCGGAGCCTTCGAACTGAAGCCTCGTGATGGAACGCAGTCTGCTCCGACCACCTTGCCACCCAGATGCTTTGGGACATGTCGAATTTCTGCACATTCATGTCCAACGTTTTCGAACCATAAATTAGTGACCAAAATATACTCGTCGACAAGCTCCAATATAAAATGAGACTAATGAGTTCATTCTTTCATCTTTTGTAATGTCCTCCACCCCACCACCGTCAATATTGTTTGTTTTGAGTCCCGCTAGGCCTCGCGACTTTGTTTTTCCTTGAGTCTGTCATCCTCGCAGTCCCTCAACGGCAACTCACGAGCGCGCAATTCAGAAAAACGTGTTGTCAGTAATTCAAGGCAAAACATCATGCATAAGCTAACCCAACCTCTCTAGATGATGTGGGACGAGAATGTCATATTTTATGCGGGGTCATTATTCTAGCTTGAACCGCAATCAGAGAAGTTCCGGTCCTGGACCGAATTTTCACCGTGTTGACAAAGTCGCTCATATGCATCGAGAAACTCCATCACGTCACCAAGAAAAGAGATGTGCAAAACAGAGCGCACAGCTTCAGTTCCACTAAACTTCATTGTCTTATCTCTCTGTTCCCTGTTCTTGGTCAATGATTAAGAATTACATTATGGAATTCCAGTGGAAGAAGATATCTGGCAGATTGGTCATAGCGACAGGAAGCATTCCAAAAGCGGTCCGGGTCGAGCGATTGTTTATCTTGGAGGGAAGATTCTTTAGGAAATTAACGGAGAACGAGTTGTGTCGATGCTCTTTAATTGTTGGTGCTTCTAAGCTACGCTCCTTTAATGAGGTTGGAGCTTGAATTCTTGGTCATTAGGCCAGTACTTACCAAGGTTAGAACATATTTGAGAAATTATCAAAACGGCCATAAATCTATTACGATTGTGCGAATTCACTTCTTCTTTTTTTCTTTTTTTCCTAATTGAGTCATAAGCCTTTTGTATTTGTGTCAATTCAGTCCATTCAATCGATGCTAACGTCGATAATTTTTAATAACTATTTTAAAGAAAATTGTACGAATAACTGAATCGACGAATTCTACTTGAGAGAGAGAGAGAGAGAGATAATAGAGCGGTTGAAGATTTTTAAGTTTTATGACAATTTGTATAAATGTTACAACAAAAAGTATGTGCCCTGCAACTGGATTATGACTGAAGGATCAGGCTTCTCAAGATCTCCCATTAAAAGAACGTATGGAGATCCAAATGCATAAATGTATGGAGATTCACTTTAAAGAGTCTGGTTTGCCAAAATCAGAAACGTAGCATGGCATGGTTGGATAGTTTTCTCAAAACTTCGTTTGGTGGACAAGGACAAACGGCTGCCACATACTCTTTTTCAAGGTGACAAGGAACCAACAACAATTACAAAGTGTCTTGATTGTATTCCAATTAGAAGTACTAATCTTTTATACTTTGAAAAATTACTTGCTTTCCCTTAAATACCTCTTCTTCTTTTTCGATAGTATATTATGCACTTATTCAATGATCATGGTTTAAAATAGACTATCTCCAAAGCTAAATCCCAGTAGTCTTGCCATGGAGTGACTTATTGGCTCGTCGCTCCCTAAGTTCGTGAAACAGCCGAAGACGATTCACAAAGCTACATCTCTCCAAATCAAGTGCTCCAATCTCCTTCGAAATGAATAATTGCATAGTTTTGAGCAGAGCAATCACATCTCTTTGGATCGATAAGTCACTTCTCATCGACCACCTCTTAGTTTATACTTACACGAGAGTTAAGGAAATCGCCATATAATTTCCAAAACCATTTACTTAAACGCATAATAATCTTACTTCCTTCTATATTGTAATCTGATGCCACACAACCCGCATGGAAATAAAGCTCAATTGTAATGTAAAGCGACGGTATTGTGCTAGCTGCTAATTCATATAGGACGCTACATGGAAAAATTACCAAAAAAGTCCTAGTTATAGTGCATGTGTATCACTTCAATAATTTTTTTAACTTAATCAATCAAATCTTAAACCTTTTGATGATCTGTCAATTTATTCATTATGTCAATTTCGAATGGAAATCACCCACGTTGACATGAAACTTTTTTGTGAATTTTTAAAAAAGTTTTGAGGGCAAGCCTTGCTTGCAATTGATGGCTGGCCATCGCCTGAGCGAGACCCCCAACAAAAAGGAAGAGGGGAAAAAAAGAAGAAGGAAAAAGCGGAATAAAAGAAAAAGCCTTTCTTTTATTTTTCCCTTTTTCTTTCCATCTTCTTCTCTCCTTGCACGTGATATAGCCTCCCTGGCCACGTTGGCCGCCAACTTAGCCGTCCACGCCACGCGGACGCGAGGCCCCAGCCACGCGGCGGCCTTAGACGAGCCAGCTGGCTCCCTTCGGCCAGCTAAGCTCGTCTTCCTCGCGTCCCCTTCTCCCTCTTCCTCCCCAAGAAACCCTAGCCACCATGAACGAGTAGAGAGAGGGAGAATCGGACCAGAAAAATTGGGGGAAACGGTCGAAGATGAATCGCCTGAGCCGCCGGAGTTCGCAGCCATCACCGTGGTCGCCGTTGAGCCCTCGTCGTTCCCGAAATCATAAATCCTAATTTCCTTGCTCAGCCGCCACCTGCAACCTCCTTACCGAGGCGAAATCGAAGCTCGCCGTTGCTCGTCGTTCCTTTTCGTCACCTCATGGAGCTTCCAAACATTGCCAGTAACCGCGTCATCGTCTCCATCGCTCCATTCCTCCCCAAATCGACCTTAACCCGAGCTCACCGATATCCCTTGTTCGTGTTCGTCGAGAAACCGCAGCGAGAGATAGAAAAACCGCAGCAAAAGGCGAAAAACTGCAGCCACAGCTCAGCCCCTGCACACGCCGGAACTCCGGTTCAATCTCCGGTCACGAGCAGCCCTTGCTCGCCCCTACTAGCCCCTGTCCGTCTTGGGTTCAACCCGAGCAGCAACCCAGCTACCACGTCGGAGCTAGGACACGCCTCGCCGGAACCTTAGTCATCTTGCTGGAGCCTTCGCCGGAGCTCCCTCGCCGTTTTCGGTCAACCACAATGCTGTCTAGCCATCACGAAGCTTGCAGCCACCTCCTCCAGCTCCTAGGTCGAGTCGCCGAGCCAAATCAGCAAGCCAGCTAGCTTGCCGGAGCCAAGAACCAGCTCGCCGGCACCTTCGCTGGACCTCTCGTCGGAGACCTCGCCGGCGACCAGCCAAGGACTCGCTGGAAAATCAGCCTTTACCGCCGTCGCGTCGTGCCGAGTCGTACTGTGGGGTTTTGAGCCCAATTGTGCAGCGGAATCGAGAAACTGAAGATTAATTAGGCTTGCCGTGGACCGTCATCGCGAAATTGAATTGAAAAGCTTGGATTGGAGGTGAGTCTCCTCCTAATCCCCAGTTAGGCCGGTTACACGCTCTAGTAGTTAATTATTGGCTTAATTGAGTGAAATTGTTAGTCAATTGAGTGATTAGGAGGTCAATTGATCGATTAGGAATTAATTTAGTGAATCTGGAGGATTGAGTGGTGATTTAGTAATTTTAGCCAATTATGGGTGATTTAGTAGAATTGCATAGCTAGAGGACAAATTGATGATTTGTTAGCTTTAGTTATTTGATTTATTAGTTATTTGAGTTGATTCAGTAATTTTTAGAATTACTGTTGATTTTCCTAATTTTGGCTATTTATAGCCTAATTAGGATTTTTAAGGGGTATTTTGCTGAATTATAGAAATGACAGACAATTTGATGATTTAATGGCTTGGGTTAATTTTGATAATTAGCTGGGTGTGACTAGATTGGTAATTTACGCAATTAGAATTTATTTACTGCAATTTTGCCTAATTAGGGATGAATTACCTAAATTGAGATTTATTCTGAAAATTTAATTATCCTGTTATACTGGTTATTTGATACCGTTAATTGCGCAATTGGAGGTGATTGGTTATTGATTGTGATTGACCATTGACTATGGTTGGTATTTGACTGCGGTTGATAATTGGTTGTGGTTGCTAATTGATTGTGGCTTATATTTATTTAAATCGATTAAAATTGATTAATTTATTGGTTGTTTGTTAATTATTTACCTTTATTTCATAAATTGATCCATCGACTGTTGGGACTAGCATGGGGAGAGACGAGAGGACCTGGAAGTCCTTAACGCGAGTGGAACGAGGACCAGTGAGTTAATTAGATATATGAACCAAGCAACTATGACACGAGAGTTAGGTTACCTAATTGGATAGGGACCCTAGAGTGAGGGCCCTCCTAATCGAGGATTAGGTTGTAAACTCATTGAGATTTATCTCATTGTTGTTGTTTAACCTTTTTTACAGGTCCAGATCTTGGAGTCCCTCCTCGAGGGCCTGGTGAGCCTGGAGGAGCCTAGTGATGCCAAGAAGTTAGTTTATTTTGTTGTAATCAGTTAAGGGTAGTTTGAGAGACAGCTGATTAACCCCTTACCCATGATTTTTGATTGTATTATTAATGGGTCTGACCTTCGTACAGTTGGTTGTAATTACTGAATCAGTCTATTTAAATTAAAGAGTTTTCAGACACCCTAGGATTTGTTTGGGATTATTTGTTTTTTCGTTGTGTAATTATCTATTTAATTATTTAATTAATAAATTTTTAATTGGTCGACGATGAATCCTAGGAACGTCGCTAGTTTAAAGACCGGTGAGGACCATCTTCGGGGAGTGTCGCGAGCTCGAGACCGGGGCATGACAAATTCAGAAAGATTTTGAATAAACAATTTATATTAGCACCAGACATAAATAGCATGTCAAGTAGAACGGTAAGTGCTAATTGATCAAAATCAACAGGAATTACTTTATTTGTAAATCGTTAAAATGTTAAAAATTTAATTTGCACAATTAATATATTTAGGAACGAATTGAATTTATACCATTATAATAAGATAATGCTTCTTCTTTTTTGGTAATTTCACCTAACAAAACGCTAGACGGATAATTGTCAAGCTTTCAACCAATACACAAAATGTCGTGGAAAGTTTGTTCTTCTTAAGTGGACATTGTGTTCCCATGAAAGATGAGGGGAGGGTTTGATCGTCGAGCCCGATCGGTCGATGGCCAGAAGTCAGGATCTAATTAGGCGGCTATACAATTAATACATTACCTAACTTCCTAAGGCATGCATAAGAACTTATGTACATATTGCTGCATCACCAAGTTCATGCAACCATTAAACCAACCAAGTATCACAAACTAGTTAAGTGAAACATTGACCCATAAACCAGTTAAGTCAACCAAGCAAACCAGAGTAGTTAGGAACTAGATAGAGCAAATATTCAATCCAAACACTAAAACTATACAAACCAAAGATACTTAAAATAACTCAAAAAAATCAAAACTGCTCTTTCTCCCCCTTTTTGACATCGAAATTTTTTTTAAGGAGCAGGAGAATGAACAATCTTGAAGGAATCAATCGCCAACACGGATTTCTCCAATCGTAGAATATCTTGTTGAAGCTCATCCGTGATCTTAACAAAGTCACTAGTGACAACTTGAGCAAGACGAAGATCAACCGAGGTCTTGAACTCATGGAAATCATTAATAAACTTGGACTGGTTAGCCTGAAGGTTTGTTAGAGCATGCATGATCTAAGGAAGCAAAGCAGAATCAACAGCACTGGTTTGAGCAGAGGTCATAGGAGTTTCAGCTGTAGGTGGAGGAACTGCCAAGAGAGGAAATTCTGGAAGTATTTGAAGGTAGGGAAATCTGAAGGAATCTCTGAAGGAGGATTCTCGGAAGGATGTTCTGGAGGATGAATATATGAAGGATGTTCTGAGGGAACTGTTGACACTCCAATGTCAACAAGTGAAGGGGAAGGAATCCTGGTAGGAGCTCCCCATGCATCCAAGCTAATTGAGGGTGTGGCATGTGAAGACATATCCTTTTCAGTTCCCCCAACTGGTACAGTGTCCCTCGCCATTCTTTCTGAATGTCCTACTGAAAAACCAACATCATCATCTGATGAACTCAAGGACACTTGCTAGATATTCATCTAAATGAATCTATGATATTGCTAGATATTTATGATATTGCTAAACATTGCTAGATATTCATCTAAATGTATTTATGATATTGCTAGTTATTGCTAGCTATTCATCTAAATGTATCTATGATATTGCTAGATATTTATGATATTGCTAAACAATTATAGATATTCATCTAATTGTATGTATGATATTGCTAGATATTTATGATATTGCTAGACATTGCTAGATATTCAACCAGAGGATCGTAGAGTAATGGCTAGTTTGGTGAATATATTGGCAAATCACCTCCATGGAGCTCCGACTGCCAATTTGATGTAGTGTTGCCCAAGACGTCATCAATTAGGATTGATGATAGCTCTGGCCAATTTTTTTCTTCATTACCTGTTTCACATGGAGTTTGTTAGATATACAATTATATATTCTAGATATTTATGATATGGCTAGTTATTGCTAGATATTCATCTAAGTGTATCTATGATATTGCTAGATATTTATGATATTACTAGACATTGCTAGATATTCATCTAAATGTCTTTATAATATTGCTAGATATTTATGATATTGCTTGGTCTTGCTAGATATTCATCTAAATGTATTTATGATATTGCTAAACATTGCTAGATATCCATCTAAATATATTTATGATATTGCTAGATATTTATGATATTGCTAGTTATTGCTAGATATTCATCTAAATGTATCTATGATATTGCTAGATATTTATGATATTGCTAAACATTGCTAGATATCCATCTAAATGTATTTATGATATTGCTAGATATTTATGATATTACTAAACATTGCTAGATATTCATCTAAATGTATTTATGATATTGCCAGATATTTATGATATTGCTAGACAGTGCTAGATAATCAACTAGAGGATCGTAGAGTAATGGCCAGTTTGGTGAATATATTGGCAAATCACCTCCGTTCATAACGTTCACAATGTTCACAACCCCGAGCGTCCTACTTTTTTAAGGACGTGAGCTTCCATTTTCTTTATTGAATTTCCACCGCCTCTTTTTCTTTAAAAGGGTCTTTGTCGTCTCCAGAAACATCAAACTCACGTATCATTGCCATTTGTAGACACTTGCTCTCTTCAAAACGTTCATAACGTTCACAACCCCGAGAGTCCTACTTTCTTAAGGACGTGAGCTTCCATTTTCTTTATTGAATTTCCACCGCCTCTTTCGCTTTAAAAGGGTCTTTGCCGTCTCCAGAAACATCAAACTCACGTAGCATTGCCTAGACTACAGAGCTTTCCTCTTCGAGTGGACAAGATGCCGCCAAATAAAGATGTAGCCTGGAATTCCGTGGACAGACTCGAGGGCGGGAAATGGCGTTGTTATTACTGCCGGAGATAATATAGTGGATCGGTTGTAAGAATAAAAGCTCATTTGGGAAAAGTAAAAAATAAAGGGATTGACATCTGCCCCCATGCCCCTGATGATGTAAGAGATCTAATGCAGTCTCTACTTAGGAGGAAGGTTGAAGAAGGGAACTCAGAAAGGTTGTTATTTGAGTTGCCAATGCCAACACAAGCTCAAAATGGGCAGACTGGAATTGGCACTCCTTCAGCATGCCCTCAGGATCAAGTGTCTTTGCATCCTGGTAATATGCCTCCGGATAACCTAGGCACCACCCAGCAACCCAACGTCTCAAACCAAAGGTTGGATGCGGCCCAAGGAAATGAAATTGTTTCGTCTTTCTTATTTAATCTTGATCCAAGTAAGCCACAAGAGCTTCTCCACCAATCTACTCTGTCAAATATACATTTAGACATTCTAGATATATATACTATTGAAAATATCATAAATATCTAGCAATATCACAAATACATTTAGATGAATATATAACAATGTTAAGCAATATCATATATATCTAGCAATATCATAGATATATTTAGATGATTATCTAGCAATAACTAGCAATATCATAAATATCTAACAATATCATAAATATTCTAGATATTTATGATATTGCTAGTTATTGCTAGGTATTCATCTAAATGTATCTATGATATTGCTAGACATTACTAGATATTCATTTAAATGTATTTATGATATTGTTAGATATTTATGATATTGCTAGTTATTGCTAGGTATTCATCTAAATATATCTATGATATTGCTAGATATATATGATATTGCTTAACATTGTTATATATTCATCTAAATGTATTTGTGATATTGCTAGATATTTATGATATTTTCAATAGTATATATATCTAGAATGTCTAAATGTATATTTGACAGAGTAGATTGGTGGAGAAGCTCTTGTGGCTTACTTGGATCAAGATTAAATAAGAAAGACGAAACAATTTCGTTTCCTTGGGCCACATCCAACCTTTGGTTTGAGACGTTGGGTTGTTGGGTGGTGCCTAGGTTATCCTGAGGCATACTACCAGGATGCAAAGACACTTGATCTTGAGGGCATGCTGAAGTAGTGCCAATTCCAGTCTGCCCATTTTGAGCTTGTGTTGGCATTGGCAACTCAAATAACAACCTTTCTGAGTTCCCTTCTTCAACCTTCCTCCTAAGTAGAGATTGCATTAGATCTCTTACATCATCAGGGGCATGGGGGCAGATGTCAATCCCTTCATTTTTTACTTTTCCCAAATGAGCTTTTATTCTTACAACCAATCCACTGTATTCTCTCCGGCAGTAACGACAACGCCATTTCCCGCCCTTGAGTTTGTCCATGGAATTCCAGGCTACATCTTTATTTGGCGGCATCTTGTCCACTTGAAGAGGAAAGCTCTGTAGTCTAGGCAATGATACGTGAGTTTGATGTTTCTAGAGACGGCAAAGACCCTTTTAAAGCGAAAGAGGTGGTGGAAATTCAATAAAGAAAATGGAAGCTTTCCATGTCGGTGATCATAACTCCATGGTGGCACAAAGACCATCTTCACCATCACGGCCTTGACGACCTCACCATTATTCATGGCTACTCTCTCTTCTTTTTGATCTCTATATTATTTTGTTTTTTTTAGAGCGCGATTTTTCTAATTTCATCTCTTTGTTTCATTTATAAAAGTTATATCATTCGTGGATAATTTAATTTTTCCCGAAACCACTCTAAAATTCAAATGATCGTTAGATGACACAAACGGTGTTTGTTACTGACCGTCTGTACCTTCGATGGAGCTGCGACGATAGGCATGTCGGCTTTGGATTTCTTGCCGGACATTCAACACGAGGAATGAACTTGATCGACTTTGACCATCGAAGACAAAAAGGGAGAGATTTGACCATGCGCCCGCAAAGACTTATTTATTTATAACTCGGTCTGAACAAACATTGGTAGAAACACCTACCTCAAAACACAAAAAAAAAGAGAGCGCTGTATAGTTCAAACATAAAAACATCATCATCAGTAGAAACACCTACCGGCTTATTTACATACCGCACTTGAGCAGAAATAAAAGAACATACTACTTTGTAGCAGTAGCGGCTTGCGAAGCTCTAGGAGCTTCCTTGCACTTGCCGGCGAAGCGAGCGCGGTGCTCCTCAAGGTCTGTCTGCCATCTGAAGAACGAGCTGTATGCCTCACATTTCTTCTCCGCAGCCCAATGGGCCGTTCGCATTTTGGAATCTTTTAGAGCACCTCGGGTGATGGCAAGTGAACATCGTCGCTGGTGATGGAGGGAGGATCGAACAAAGAAAATGACTGCGCATAACAAGACGAAGGACTGCAATCTGCATGGGTTTATTTAAGAAAATGGGGAGGGGCGCGATCGTCATTTCCAATAAACTAATAAAAAATCTAAAAAATCTAAAAAAATCTAGATAATTCAGAAATTATAAAAAAATTCGAAAACAATTTTAAAAATTCAAAAATAAAATAAAAAATAATTTATATTATTAAAAATTAAAAAAATTAAAAAATTAAAGTTTTATTTGGAAATCCCAAATATTCTTGAAAAATTAAATTTCCAACATTAGAAAAATACTGGTAAATATCATCAATTTTCCAATTTAACTTTGCCCAATATGGTCGCGGATTAGCCAGACAAAACCCACAGGAAAAGTGCCTTCCCTCAATATTGGGTATCCTCCTCTCTCCTAGTTCTTTGGGAATTATTATATACTATGATTTATGCAACTAAAGTGAATTCGAAAGTTCAATTACAATAGAAAATGTGAAAAAATTTATCAATTTTTTTTGGCTAAATAATAAGTATTTGATTTTTAATGGAATGAATATCTTGCAAACTAAAAAATTAAAAAAATTCTTTAAATGAAATAGAAACAGAATTAGAAACAAAAACATAATTTCCTTACTATATCAAATAGATTTCTCATTCTGAAATAGAAATTCTTTAACCATATTAAATGCATTTCTTTCTTGAAAAACTCATTCTAGAACAGAATCAGAAAAATCTAAGGGTGCGCATGACAGGCACTTACTTTTCATCTAGAATGAATTCTAGAGCAAAAAAATTCATTCTGGATGAGAAATCCATTTGGTAGAAAATTGTCGAAAAACGAATTTTGGAATAGAGTTCTCATCCATAATTGATTTTAGGGCAAGAATGAGAAATGATTTTTTTTATTTCTCATTTTCGGGCGTTATTTGATAATCCATTCTCTTTTAGCATTTATTCATTTTTTGCCCTAATCAAATTGCTCTCGCCCTCCTATCATTCGAACGTGCCCCGACCTGGTCCGAAGTCCTTTTTCGAATTAAAAATAAAAAAGTAATAAACTAATAAAAATTCTAAAAATCTTAAAAAAAATCTAGATAATTCAGAAATTATAAAAGAATTCGAAAACAATATTAAAAATTCAAAATAAAATAAAACATAATTTATATTATAAAAAATAAAAAAATTAAAGTTTTATTTGGAAATCCCAAATTTTCTTGGAAAATTAAATTTCCAACATTAGAAATATACTGGTAAATATCATCAATTTCCCTATTTAACTTTGCCCAATATGATCGCAGATTGGCCAGATAGAACCCACAGAAAAAGTGCCTTACCTCAATATTGGGTATCCTCCTCTCTCATAGTTCTTTGGGAATTATTATATACTATGATTTATGCAACTAAAGTGAATTCGAAATTCAATTACAATAGAAAATGCGAAAAAATTTATCAATTTTTTTCGCTAAATAATAAGTATTTGATTTTTAATGGAATGAATATCTTACAGACTAAAAAATTAGAAAATTTCTTTAAATGAAATAGAAACAGAATCTGAAACAAAAACATAATTTCCTTACTATATCAAATAGATTTCTCATTCTGAAATAGAAATTCTTTAACCGTATCAAACGCATTTCTTTCTTCAGAAACTCATTCTGGAACAGAATCAGAAAAATGTAATGATTTCCTTTTCCTCATGATTGTTGTTTCACTTTTTGCTACTCTTCCTTTTCTAGCACAATGTTTACTTTGGAAATCTATTTCCTTACTTATTTTTAATTTATTTATGTTTCCTTCTTTACTATATGTTTTCCTTTTTTTCTATTTTAGAATTCTATAAATTATTTTTAAAAGGAAAATTTGAGGTGTCAACGGCTACCCCTCTTTGAAAGGGAGCTCGAAAAGGTTTCTTTGAAAGATAAGATGACGCCTCAAATCTTATTAAACCCATATTCTCTCTCTTTTCTTTTTTATTTTATTTTTATATCATCTTTTCAATTTTTTTCTTTTATTGTGGCCTTACCATGTAACTATGATCTTGACAAAACGAGAAGAAGTCTCACCATGTAACAATGGGTTTCGACTGATGTGAAGAAATCTTATTGTGTAAAAATAGGTTTTGACTAATAGGAAGAACAAATTGAATCACTCAAGACGAGTTTAATCTTAAGCTCTAATATCATATTGGTGTATGACAGGGATATGTTTTGAGTGACATTGAAGTTCCGATAGCCAAAGATAAAGGTATAAAAGACATTGCATAGCCAAAGATAAAGGTCTGGATGGATGAAGTTCACTACTAAGGTCTAAAGGAAACTCACCAGTCAAGGATAAATGACTGGACTTTGAGAGCGGAGAAATTCACCAACAATGCCTAAAAGAAATCAATCAGCAAAGTATAAAAGACTTCTTGGTCATCACCATAGTAACGTAGATAAAAGAACTGAAATAAGAAATTCACATACTAGACGAATGTCTCCAACATAGGCAAGTCATTTCTTCATGCAAATATGATTACATCTCTATATATAGGGAGATTTGGCTAAACAAAAGAGGACAACTCTGGGAATCCTAGAAACTGAAATGATTAATTAAGACTCTTGAGAAAGACATCTCAATTAAAAGCTAAGAGTTAAGAAACTTAATAATTAGGACTAAACATATTTAAGTAAGATTAGATGTGTTGCAACTTGACTTGACCCTCCAAATCCGTTCATTGGTCTTGACAGCCGAATAGTCCCCTTGGAAGATCAACAAATGGCTGTGGAAGTGGACTACAACTTTCAGTTGTTAGGTAGTCCATTAGGATCCTCAAAATTGATAACAAACTTGTAAATATATATCCTATTTTCCAATCGACAACTTCCATATAGAATCATTGTCATCAAATTTCAACCCATCAATTTAGATTGTAGCCTAAATTGGCATTTGCTTGTGGGAACAAAGACTGGGCTGGTTTAACCAAAGAAACATGAGTTGGGCTTGATAATTATTTCATCGAACTTGACGCTCCCGCACGTTTGTTTAACTTTGCTTGCTTTTTATGTCAATTATAATAAGTTAATTAAGAAGCAATTAGCATCACGTTTCAGAAAATTTTAATCAGATTTCTTGAAGCTGTCACTTTACTATGTTATACAGGGAAAATTAAATTACACAAACAGTCTACGAACTTTAGCCAAATATGCAATGTAGTCTCCGAACTTTTAATTTAAAACAAATGGTTCCTAAAACTTTGCCCAATAGACAATTTGGTCCCTGGATGTTTAATTTATTCAATTTAATCCTTGAACCTTTTGGTACATGTTCAAACTAGTCTCTAAACTATCTAAAAATGTTCAATGTGGTCCTTCCATTAAATTTAAGCTCTTGGACTACATTGAAAATATTTAAATAGTCTAGATATTAGTTTAAATATGTACCAAAAGTTTATGAACAATAGTGAAAATACTTAAAAGTTTAGGGACGATATTGCACATTGGGCAAAAGTATGAATATCATTTGTTTCAAATTGAAAGGGCATAGATTACCTCACATATCGCCAAAGTTCATAAACTAATTGTATCATTTTTTATATTATATAAGATAGGGTCGATTCATCCACCAATAACCGATCACGAAGCACCAACTATTGTTTGTTTATAGTAAAGCTGATTCACTTTCTAAGTTGGCAGCTAGCTTTTGCTTAAAAGAAGGAATTCATTAGACTGCCATTTTCAGTTTAATATGCACTAGTCGATATATGGTCTTTAACCTTTCATATCTATCCTTTATAATAAGGCAAGACTGGCGAAACGAAATAAGGCACGACTCGGTAGTCCTCACCGGCCGTCAAGCCTTCATTTGGCCATAGCAAGGGCCGGACGTCGTTGCCTAGCACCGGCAATGATCATCGACCCTATCTCCAAAAATCAGAAGAAGAAAAAAAAGAGTAAAGAAAAAGGAAGTTTTAGGGGGAGTGTTTTGAGATACTTTGGTTGCTAAATAGTTTGAATTGCTTAATGGTTTGCTTGGTTTGCTTAATAACTTTTCTGCTTATGCTTATCAACGACAGATTGACATGGTTTTATGAAGATTTGATATTTGCTACAGGTTTTGCTTGAACTACTTATCAAAACCGTAGGGTTGTTTTGTCATCTTTAAAAAGAGGGACATTGTTGGAGAATCTCTTCTCATGGTTTTGAAGTTGACAAAACATAAAATATATTCGCAGGAGTTACTTTGTATCTTCTGTGTTCTGGCAGAATATATCGATTGGCAGAACTTACATCGTCTGGTGGAAGGCAGAACATGTACCGTCTGGTATATGACAGAACATATACAGTCTAATAGAACATACATCGTCTGGAAGAGCATGTATGTTCTGGAACAAGTTTTCTCATAAACTGAGTTTATTACTCACATCTCTCGTCTCAAATACTTTGTGCCAAATCCAATTGACGATCTCATTGACATCTTACCTCAGTCATATCTACGAAGAATATTGACTTAACAATCAAGATAATTTTGGACAGTTTGGTAGGCTGTGTCTTCGGTCGAATATCTTATTATTTATGGAATATTTTGATCGACCGAAAGACAAGTATTTTGAGAAAGCTTTCATACTTGGAAGGTAATGATACTGATTGTATGGGCGATCGGGATCGACACCATTTCTCCTTGGTTTCTAAAAACAACAAGAGATCCCTTGATTGATTATCTCCAACGGTTTGATTGGAAGAACTTCTTTGGCAAGCGACAACGGTCATCTAGGCCAGAGGAAGTATTTAAAGGACTTGTCTCTTGGTGTAAAAGAGACGGGGAAGCACGAGAAAAATTCCAAAGTCTGAGTTCTTCAATATACTTACTTCAGTGCATATCGTACATTCAAAAGAGAGAAATCCTACTGCTTTGCGAAGGTGTTCATCATCTTGTAATGTCTTTTGAAACATAGTGAATTCTAGCCGATTGCCTGTCAGACCGAGAGTGGACGTAGGCTTGATCAAAGCCAAACCGCTATAATTGATTGTCTTCAACTCTTCTCTCTATTCTATATTCTTAAATTCTATTTGTTATATCTTGCAAAATTTTAATTCCACATTATTCTGCAAGAACACCTATTCAACCCCCCTTCTAGGTGTACGCACTAGCACTTTCATAAAGCAAAAGAAAATCCAGACGGATTAGACCAATCAGATACCAATAATATAGAAAGTAACTTAAACTGCACAATTAGATCAGAAATACTAGACTAAACCTCAGAGAAAGGCTTAAGGACCAATGGAACTAGTCTATAGATATAATTAAATTAATGAAGCATATAGGTGGGTTATTTACAAGCTAGCAACAGAAAAAGACACAATTCATTGACCACTTGAATTGTAGATAGTAATGGCCCATTCATCTTAACGGTTGCTCACTGAGATAATCACATCATTGTGCTGCTATCTATATATTCTAAAGTTTGACAGGACACTGACAATGTCATAAAGTACATCAAAAATTTGAGTTGATGGCAAATTTTCTTACACTGCATAAAAGCGACCTGTTCTGGAAGCCATGTATCCAAGGTGGTTGATCTAACCTACTTGCAATGAAAACAAGCAAGCCTATTATAAGATATTTCTATGTTATTCTTTAAAGTGGTGTTTGTTGAACTTGAGCATACTATCAAGAAAACACATAAAGTGAAAAAGAATGGGAGATGGTACCTTTGAAATATGTGTTAGTGGTCTGCCCAAAGAACCAATTAATAATGATACTCTAACAATATTTGTGGTTTAGGTTGTGTCGGCAATATCGACATTCACTATACTTAGGTAGTCATAATATATTGCTAGAGACCGCTTATGACTTGTGGGCTAAAAGAGTTTTAGCACGCTGTTAATGTCTAGTGAACGTACAGGGTCGCACACAATATATCGAACTGATTTATTTTATTCATTAGATAATGACCCAATAGACTTAAGTGGGTCTCGCCCTTTTTGCTTGATAATATATATACTCTTTTTATGGAAGAAACCGTAGAGGTTTTTTGTGAGAGTCACACATCAAGGAGAAAACATACAAAGGCGTCTGTACTCATTGATCCGCAAGACAGTCTCGAGGATTACAGGTGATCAAGCAAAAGGAACTCCATAAGATTTAGAGATCTTAGTTCGTGTGTGTGGATACCGGTAGAGGCGCAACACTTGGGGCGCTAATCCAAACACAACCAAGCGCGAATTTGTCTACATGCAGCAAAAGGTATGTCTAGAAAACTCACTTTCGATTTTAATATACACATGGATCCTATTTGGGTTTCGTTTTTCCGCTGCGTTTAAGAAAGCAAGAACCCAATAGTGGTATCAGAGCCGATCATGTGATATATTGAAGTTGAATTCTGCAATTTAGTTAGATTGAATTGAATTGCAAACCCTAATAGTTTATACATATGATGTATGTGTTAAACGATTATGTAATATCGTTCTTTGTCTTGAATTGCAAACCTCAATAGTTTATGCATATGATGTATAAAGTGAAACGATTATGTGATATCGTTTTGTGTCTATAAAAGGAAAGTAAGTTTAGACGAAGAGATGATATAGATTGATATGATCAATTTGTATATTTTTAATGAATTTAATTCCCGTAGTGATATGATCCGATAAGGAAACATAATTACAAATTCTGTATCAGTGACGGCCAAAGAAAGTAGAATTTTAGAATTCTGTTTATGGCTCTTCTGTGAAAACTAGAATTATGAATTCTAAGCAGCGCCCCCTTGACCCCTGCATGGAATTGTTCGTTCACTTCTTATTACTTTAAATATGATTTATGCACCTATTTTGATAAAGTGATGTTTTTGTTCATGTTTGTGTTATGCATATATTCATCACTTGATAAAAAATTTAAAAGTCCCTCATAAAATTAAGTAATATTTTGATGCCTTTCCAATCATACACCTATCAAGACTTGAATCGTCAAAATAGTTATCAATTTGTTAAGATTGGTTTACTTAACAAGACTATCAAAATAGTTTTGGGTCTTGAGGCACAGATTTTGGGATAAGACATGAGATGTCAAACCCAATAACCAATAGTTGTATTTGATGCAATTGACAAAGAGTTGTTTACCTAAATAACTTAAACTTGAGCAGTAAGCCAAAGTTTAATTGAGTTTTTGTGAAATATGGATCTTGGTCCACTATACTAATAGGGACATACTTTACATAAGTATAGTGGAAGTTTATTGTAAATATCATTAATGAACAATTTATTTTGCATATATGTTGTAGATAATGGCAGGCAATTCTGCATCAAATTTTTCACTGCGATTTGTTCTTGAGAAGGAAAGATTGAATGGTTCAAACTTCTTGGACTGATATAGAAGCTTGAGAATTGTTCTTAAGTAAGAGAAAAATGAATATGTCCTAGAGAAATCACTCCCCAAGGTGGCACCTGCTTCCAATGCCTCCCATGCTGAAATGAATGCTTACCAGAAGCATAAAGATGATGCATTGGATGCATCTTGTCTAATGCTAGCTACCATGAACTCAGACCTTCAGAAGCAGTTTGAGAATGTGGATGCCTATGATATGATCACAAGCCTGAGAAGTTTATTTCAGGAGTAGGCACGCACTGAAAGGTACCAGACGGTAAAGGCCTTAATTGAGTGCAGGTTAGATAGTAGGAGCTTAGTCAGCCCACATGTCATAAAGATGATTGGTTTCATTGAAAATCTGGACCAGCTGGGCTCTCCCATTAGCCAAGAGTTGGCTACTGATATTATTCTTCAGTCTTTGCCTCATGATTATGACACGTTTGTTATGAACGATAATATGCATAATTTGAATAAATTTTTGACTGAACTACATAGGATACTCAAAACTGCGAGCAGAATATTAAGAAGGATCCTACCCCTAATGTCCTCATGGTTCAAAAGGGTAAAGGCTTTAAGAAACCAGTTGGTAAGGTCAAGGAAAAAGGTAAGGCTTTTAAGCCTAAGCCTCAATCCAAGACCAAGCCGGGTCCGGCTGCTGATGCTGTCTGCTTCCATTGTGGTGGCAAAGGACATTGGAAGAGAAATTTCAAGAAATATTTGGAGGATCTAAAGAAGAAGAAGGGAAGTGAGACTTCCGCTTCAGGCATTTATGTTATAGAAGTAAATGTTACTACTAATTCTACTTCATGGGTATTAGATACCGGTTGTGGTGCTCACATTTGTATGAATGTGCAGGGACTAAAACAAAGTAGAACAATTGCAAAAGGTGAAGTGGAGCTACAAGTTGGGAATGGACCAAAAGTTGCTGCATTAGCCATAGGAACATTTAATGTAACTTTACCTTCTAGCATGATTTTAGAACTAAATAATTGCTACTATGTACCTGCTATACGTAGGAATATTATTTCTATTTCTTGTTTGGACAAGGATGGTTTCTGTTTTGATATAGAGAACAACAGTTGTTCAATTTATCTTAATGGATTATTTTATGGTAGCGCATATATCGTGGATGGGATATATGTTCTGAATCTTGATGTGCCAGTTTATAACATGAATACAAAAAGGTTCAAATCTAATGATTTGAATCCAACCTACCTATGGCATTGTCGACTAGGTCATATAAACGAGAAGCGAATTCACAAGCTCCATAATGATGGGCTATTAATTCTTTTGATTTTGAATCGTTTGATACATGTGAATCTTGTTTAATTGGCAAGATGACAAAATCTCCTTTTACTAACCAAAGTGAAAGGGCAAAAGAGTTATTGACCCTTATACATACTGATGTGTGTGGACCACTAAGTTCTACTGCCAGAGGAGGTTAGTAATACTTCATTACATTTACTGATGATTTCAGTAGATACGGATATCTCTATTTGACGAAACACAAATCTGAATCCTTTGAAAAGTTCAAGGAATTTCAGAATGAAGTACAAAATCAGCTTGGTAAGAACATCAAGGCTCTTCGATCTGATCGAGGAGGCGAATATTTAAGCCAATAATTTAATGACCATCTCAAAGAATGTGGAATTATTTCACAGCTTATTCCACCTGGAACACCACAGTGGAATGGTGTTTCTGAAAGGAGAAATCGAACTTTGTTAGACATGGTTCGATCAATGATGAGTCATTGATATCTTCCATTATCTTTTTGGGGATATGCGCTTGAGACAGCTGCTTTCACACTAAATAGAAGTCCATCAAAAGCTGTAGAGAAGACACCATATGAGACGTGGACAGGAAAGGTTCCTATTATGTATTTTCTAAAGATTTGGGGTTGCGAAGCTTATGTAAAGCATTTAATTTCTGATAAGCTTGGACCCAAATCTGATAAATGCTTCTTTGTAGGATATCCTAAGTTAACAAAAGGATATTACTTTTATAATCCATCAGAGACCAAAGTGTTTGTTGCTCGAAACGGTGTCTTTTTAGAAAAAGAGTTTATTATGAAAAGAACCAATGGGAGTAAGGTAAATCTTGAAGAAGTTATTGTGCCACAAGAGGATGTTTAGGTTCACGAAGAACCTCGATTAGATCTACAAAGAGTTGTAGAGTCTACTCCAGTGGCACCTATAGTTCGTAGGTCTGAAAGAACACATCGTGAGCCTATGAGATATGGTTTTCATGTGACCGAAGCTATGATGGGCCCAAGCTCCGATATATGGCTTCAGGCCATGAAATCCAAGATGGACTCGATGTATCAAAACCAAGTTTGGACTTTGGTTGATCCACCCGAAGGTGTCAAACCTATAGGGTGTAAGTGGGTTTTCAAAAAGAAAACTGATATGGATGGAAAGGTTCACATCCATAAAGCAAGGCTTGTCACTAAAGGTTTCAAACAAACTCATGGTATTGACTACGATGAGACCTATTCACCAGTTGCTATGCTTAAGTCCATTCGGATTATCCTAGCGTTTGCTGCATATTTTGATTATGAGATATGACAAATGGATGTAAAGACGGCTTTCCTCAATGGAAACCTAGAGGAGGATGTGTCTATGACACAACCTGAAGGTTTTACATCACCTGATAACGCTAGGAAAATATGCAAGCTTCAACGTTCTATTTATGGACTAAAGCAAGCATCGCGGAGCTGGAATATACGTTTAGATGAAACCGTCAAAGAGTTTGGCTTCATCAGAAACAAAGAAGAATCTTGAGTTTACAAGAAATTTAGTGGGAGCGCAATTGTGTTTCTAGTATTGTATGTGGATGACATACTACTCATTGGAAATGACATTCCTATACTTCAGTCAGTTAAGACATGGCAAGGAAAGTTTTTCTCTATGAAGGACATGGGAGAGGCAAACTATATCTTGGGAATCAGGATCTATAGAGATAGATCAAAGAGACTTATTGGACTGAGTCAAAGTACATATATTGAGAAAGTCATCAATAGATTTAACATGCAAGATTCCAAGAAAGGTTTTCTCCTAATGACACGTGGCATAAGTCTTAGCAAGACTAGTGTCCATCCTCATAAGATGAGCGAGACCGCATGAGTAAGATTCCTTATGCATCAGCTGTAGGATCCATCATGTATGCGATGTTGTGCACTCGTCCTGATGTTGCTTGTGCTTTGAGCATGACAAGCAGATACCAATCAGATACAGGAGAACCTCACTGGATAGTTGTTAAAAATATTCTTAAGTACTTAAGAAGAACTACGGATCTATTCTTAGTCTATGGAGGTGAAGAACAGATCACTGTAAGTGGTTACACAGATTCTAGTTTCCAAACCGACAAAGATGACCTTCGATCGCAGTTAGGATTTGTTTTCTGCATAAATGGTAGAGCGGTGTGCTGGAAGAGTTCCAAATAGGAAACTGTTGCAGATTCTACAACAGAAGCTGAGTATATTGCTGCTTCAGAAGCATCAAAGGAAGCTGTTTGGATTCGAAAGTTCATACAAGAACTGGGAATCATTCCTCCTAGTATGAATTCGATGGATCTTTATTGTGATAGCAATGGGGCTATATCTTTGGCTAAAGAGCCAAGGTCTCACCAAAAGACCTAACACATACTCAGGAAATTTCACCTCATACGAGAATTCTTTGAGAGAGGTGATATAAAGATATGCAAAGTTGCAACTGAGTTGAATGTTGCTGATCCGTTGACAAAGGCTCTTCCGCAGCCTAAGCATGAGCGTCATTGTAACGCTTTAGGTCTTAGACACATTAATGAGTGGTCTTGATGTGAGTGGGAGCATATGTAATATACGCTTTTATTGTTCATTAATGGGATATATGTTATGTTTGATTTCGATTTACTTATGTTATTAAATGCGAAATATTAATCCCTTGAATATTCAATATCCTTAATAGATAATCAAATGCGTGATTTGATCGTGAAATTCTATTAATATAATGGATATTAATATTCTAAATGTCCCTAGTCAATTGTCATTGTACATTGGGATGTCAATGTCGTTTGAGACTAGCATGTGAGTCAACTGATGACCAAGTTTCACTCATGAATATAAAGATATAAAGTTGATCACATGGAATACATGTTGGAGAACATTGTATTGGACAGACCCGCTATGAGAATACTGTAGGATTGTTATATAATGTCAGTAGTATTTCTCATCACAACTATAGAGTATAGTCCTTTGACCTGAGTCTGCCATGATTTCTTAGACGTGAATTGTAATGCTTTAACATTACCAAACGTTAGCTGTAACAAGTGACTATAAAGATTTTGATTGGGCATGTCATGAATCGTGCTAAGAGATATGTGTAGACAAGATGGAATTTGTCCCTCCCTTATAACGAGAGTATGATATCCTAGCCTCCCATAGAATTGAGATTGTGAAAAGATGGCCATCTCAAGTAGGTTGAAGAGTCAACTACTTGGTTTGACAATGCAGCTGTGGTATCGGAAAAAAGAGTTTGACCTATATAATGTTGACACTTATCCTGCCTTATGCTTTACTCGGACATCAAGAGACAAAGGGACTTAGTTTGTATGATTGGTTCTAGTGCAAGTGGGAGATTGTTAGTGGTCTGCCCTAAGAACCAATTAATAATGATACTCTAACAATATTTATGGTTTAGGTTGTGTCAGCAATATCGACATTCACTATACTTAGGTAGTCATAATGTATTGCTAGAGACCACTTATGACTTGTGGGCTAAAAGAGTTTTAGCACGCTGCTAATGTCTAGTGAACGTAGGGTCGCACACAATATATTGAACCGATTTATTTTATTCGGTGGATAATGACCCAAAAGACTTAAGTGGGTCCCGCCCTTTTTGGTTGATAAAATATATACTCATTTTATGGAAGAAACCCTAGAGGTTTTTTGTGAGAGTCACACATCAAGGAGAAAACATACAGAGGCGTCTGTACTCATTAATCTGCGAGACAGTCTCGAGGATTACAAGTGATCAAGCAAAAGGAACTCCATAATTTGCAAGCTAGCACTTGGATTTGGAGATCTCAGTTCGTGTGTGTGGATACCGGTAGAGGCACAACACTTGGGGCGCTAATCCAAACACAACCAAGTGCAAATTTGTCTACATGCAGCAAAAGGTATGTTTAGAAAAACTCACTTTGATTTTAATATACACATGGATCCTATTTGAGTTTTGTTTTTCCGCTGTAAGAAACCAAGAAACCCAACAATATGTACTCCAAGACTTCGATGGATCCCGGAACATTGCATGCATATAAAAATTCCTAGATTCACACTTGCCCATCGGGGAGCCCTAAAAGGTGTTTTAGTGCATCGGGTACAAAAGATGTAGTTAAAAAGCATTTGATATACATATCATACCAACTAGAATTTCATGGATAGAATGTAAAGTAAAATGAGGATGTGTGTTGAACTAAGCGAAATGGGTAGATAGCTTACGCCCAAAAGAAACTCAGCAAATCACCAGGTCAAAAAGATACTGAATAAAATGAATTTCTCTGCACATATCAACTATAAATACAACTTGTGGGAAAAAGAGGAGGAGAAGCAAAAGCTTAAACATGGGCAATCAAGTTTGATATATCTGATGTCATTAAATTCTGTTCCTTGTAATAGACAAGTTAGAGATGCTCAAGAGCATAGCTCTGTCCATTTGATGTCAGCAGTTTCATCTGAGGAGAATTCCATGTAAGTTCATCAATGTAAAAGCAATTGAGATGTTTCATCCTAAGAGCTCTTCAGATAAAGCCCTAATTAAGATGTTCTAAAGTGACTAACAGGAGTTGCCAATATCTTCCTCTTTGAGCAGTATTGCCTAGCTAGAAATCCAATTTACATCTACTAGTATAATCTATATATGAAAGCAAGGTTTGGAAGGCAACCGCAAAGATTATCTGTCATGGGAGCATGTAATATGTTGTACACTAGCGACCAACATGACCTATTTTTTTTCATGTAAAGGCAATGGAAGCTCCACAGTGGATTCATCTTCATCCAAACGACCTTTTAGGTGAAACGAGAGAAAATGTTTCAAAAGGTACTCCTCAGAATTGAGACTGAAGATTGATTAAAGCAAAGCAATTTACAATATCAAGGACGTAATTAGCACGCAAAAAGATAATACAATAATTTCCATGTGAATGATGTCTAGCACTAGAAGTTCACGAGCCATGGTTTCAACCTTACGGAATTGAAAGTTCGATACTAGTTCAAATTGGTAATCTAGGAATTGAGACGCTGTTATGTGCTAATATGTAAGTCAACTTACTATGTAAGTCAACTTACAAGATGATTAAGCAATTTTCGTGAGTTTCAAGTAAACTCAAAGACCAAAGATTCAATTTTTTACTGATGGAAATTTTATGACATACGCAGCACAGTTGATATTGATTGGATGACATGCTCTGGCAATCTTTTCACAATGTTATGATATACTCATCATTGTCAATATTGATCGAATGACATACTTGCTCTGGCAGTCTGCACACTCCCTATTTTCTGGAAGTTTGAGAAGACCCTTGAGAATCTGCATGTGACAATCAAGAAATAATATTATCAGTTGACGGGATTAACTTAATAGAGTTTGACTTCGTTTCTCTAGATGCACAAAGAGGATACCAATACCACAGAAACTAAGCTATTCACATGCAATTCATAGATCCACAATTCAAGGGCAATTAGCCTGGCAAGAAAGAAAAAAGCCGTCGATTGGTCCATGGCGACAAATCCTTTTGATTGGAGACAACACCGACGATAACATGATCTCATTTCTCCTTTGTAAGGATCAACTTGACCGTTCTGTTGATCCTGTCATTTCTAGGAATAAAAAACATTTGACTATACAATTGATGGGCCAGCAAGGAGGCCTTTTTCACTCTATTTCTTAAAGAGAATTATAATAGCCATGTCATGAAGAGCAAATCTTGGAAGTCGGATATCATTAGATAGTAAAGGGTTATCGTCAACAGAACATGAATACTTTTATCCTTTGATAGCCATTTTGAGCCTACAATTTCATTTCATTAAACCCATATCGGTGATCATCTCCTATATTTGGGGCATGGAAAAAAAATCAAAGACATCAAAAGTAGCAAACTACAATCTACACACCACAAGAGGACAAGTCAGTCCAAAATGTCATATAGTGTAGCTCGTAGATCAAGTGGAAGAAAAATACAAAATGGGGCATGAAAAAGCAGTGAGCCTGGTAAAAACAAGGCCAATGCCCAAATTCAAATGAAAATTGAAAGAAGTTAGGGGCAAGGAAAAAGCAATGTGCCTAGTAAAAGCAAGGCCGATGCCCATAGAAGTTTTGAGCCAAAGGCTCGAATATGCAAAAGTTGATCCTCATTGTGTTCGGGTTCTACAAAATGATAAATGAGTCAATCTTGTCAGAGAATTTGACATCATATAGCATCCCTAGTGAATCAAAGTTTGAGACTCGAAAGTTGAGTCTGAGGAAAAATTCCCAGTTTTTCGTCCCATACACACTTTTGAGCCAACTTATATTACATCCTTTTAAAGTCTCTTCTGATTAGGACATTTGAATTAATGTGAGATTTCTAATGTTTTAAGCTTAGCTCGGAGAAGTGCAAGCAAGACTATTTCTATGTCATTTGAAAGGTTCTTGACTTGTAGACCTGGCGATATTTGTTGAAGATGTTCTTTCTAAGCCTTAACTCAAAGAGTCCCCTTTGCTTAACTGTTGACCAAGCCCAAATTATGAGACCTATTAAAAGTCCTCTCAGATTGGTAAGGTCGTACTACTTGCGAGAATCCTCGGATCTTTGTCGATATGATGATGGTGAGTTCGAGTGATACATTTATTCCCGCATTAATGGTCGATACAAAAGCCTTTCAATGAGAGTGAGCGAAAGTCCTTTCTAACCACATCTCATTTGCCATTCTTAAGAAGTTCACTCAATTTAATGGAAAATCATTTTGCTCAATGATTCACCTCAGTGGAAACTTGATGATGCAAAAATCAATATGCGTAATTTTGAATGATAGAATGCAAATCTTTCTTGATAGATGATATCTCTTCTGAAAACCAAGGAGTTCATGACAATCAGGTTGCTTTTATAAATTTCTCGAATTCCCCGAATATTCTTGAGCCTTCTTCTTGTAGGGAATCAATCTTGTGCAGAACTTGGAGTGTTATGCTGACTTGGCCTATTCTTATAGCCCAGTGTCTTCTCATCAACCTCAAATCTCATTGACTTTATCTTCAGGTAAGGAACCTCAGGTAAGTATCAAAATTTTCAAATTCAGATATATCACCTTTGTTACCTAGAGATATCTCAGTTTGGATATGAATGTCTCAAACCCATCGTTAACATTTCATTATGTATATGAATGTTTTTTTATTCTCTTGAATTTTTGTGAGGACGTCTCAGTTTGGATCTGGATGTCCCAAACCAAGTTTTTGATATGAATGCTTTTCGATGTGTCATTATGCCTCAGTCTAGATCTAATCTAGATCTAGGTGTCATGAATTTACATCTGTGAAGCATCTCATTCTGGACATGAGTTGTTTCTCGTTCTTTTTTCAGTTTGGATATGAATGTCTCAAACCCATCATTAAACATTTCATTTTGGATATGAATGTTTTTTTATTCTCTTGAATTTTTGTGAGGACATCTCAGTTTGGATCTGGATGTCCCAAACCAAGTTTTGGATATGAATGCTTTTCAACGTGTCATCATGCCTCGGTCTAGATCTAATCTAGATCTAGGTGTCATGAATTTACATCTGTGAAGCATCTCATTTTGGACATGAGTTGTTTCTTGTTCTTTTTTTAGTCTGGATCTGAGCATTTCAATAGACATGGCGTGCTTTCATAGCCCAAGTCATATTTCATTGACACGGCGTGCTTTCGTAGGCCAAGTCATATTTCATTGACAGTGGCGTGCTTTCGTAGCCCATAGTCACTTGTCATTGATTTGGCGTGCTTTCGTAGCCCAAGTCATATTTCATTGACACGACGTGCTTTCGTAGCCCGTTGTCACTTTTTACCAACTTGGTGTGCTTTCGTAGCCCCAGTCACATTTCATGGGCACGGCGTGCTTTCGTAGCCTGTAGTCACTTGTCATTGATTTGGCGTGCTTTTGTAGCCCCAGTCTTATTTCATTCACACGGCATGCTTTCGTAGCCCATAATCACTTTTCATCAACTTGGCGTGATTTTGTAGCCCAAGTCTCATTCCATCGACATGACATTCAGTCTGGATTTGAGTCTTCAAGCACTGATGGCGATCTATCGGTGTCACATCTCGAGAGCTTGTGGCGATATACAAATCTCTCTGCTTAAGTTCATTTTGAGTCCTTACGGCGATGTATAGGGACTCGAGTTTAATCAGATATCTTTCACCATTTTGCCTCTGTGGTGATCGAAGTAAGGGTTGGGGCCTCAAGCAATCTAGGTCTCTTTAACCATTTTCTGTGGTGACCGAAGTAAGGGTTCGGGCCTCAACCAATTTAGGTATCCTTCACCATTTTGCCTCTGTGGTGATTGAAGTAAGGGTTCGGGCCTCAAGCAGTTCAGGTCTCTTTCACCGTTTTGCCTCTGTTGTGACCGAAGTAAGGGTTCGGGCCTCAAGCAAACAAATCCAGTAATTTCACTATCTTTCTTTTGTGACCGAAGCAAGTGCTCGGGCTTAAAAGGACAGTTTCAAAGCTCACACATACCTTTAATCTGCCATTCCAACCAGGTAAGTAATTTAAGGTATGTTTCTTTTCCCTTCATTTGCATTTATCATGTCATAATCACGTTTAAAATGAGAGTTAATCTCAACAAAAATATCATGCATTGCATTTGTATAGTCAAAATTTAGGCATCAATTAGTCTTTGAATGCAACCTCTGCGAGCTTATCTTCAAAGAAGAGCAGCTGTTGACACCTAAATTTTGACGTCTCATTAAAAATTAGGGACTAATCTTTGGTCCCTTAACAAAAAAATGTTGATTAAATTGCATATATCTTTAGGAAAACATTTTGCATATAGATTTAAGTGGGTCTGTGCAAGGAGAACATGAAATTTCATCCTGATTCGTTGTCTCTTTAATCGGTGAAATTGGGAACGGACGATTGCGAAAAGATTTGCGATCACAGCCATATATTTGTAAATATTCGGTCAATGAAAAAGAGGAAATAAGCTGATTTCATTGAAAATAAATTGGTAAAGCAGCGAGGGATTTAGTCTAAAAAGAATGTAATATTCAGTCAAATTTTCTTAAGATTTGACCGAAAATTTCAAATATCTCAACTTGAAAGAGGCGTCCAAGAGCAAACGGTAAGGGAGATGTTTTATTTTATAATATATTCGGTCAAATCTTTTCCAAGATTTGATTGAATATTTGTTTATTTCCTCCTTAAAAGCTTGGCCGCAGGGAAGACTTGAGGGAGGAGGAGAACACAGAGACATTTATTCAGCAAAAGAGACACACACATAGAGATCGAGAGTGAGTGGCTTTCATGCGGCGAGAGAGAGAGAGAGAGAGAGAGAGAGAGAGAGAGAGAGAGACACGAAGAGCGGAAGTCTTTCACGAAGAGAGAAAGCGTCAACGAAAGTGAAAAAAAACGGGTCAAAGAGAGAATGTGAGTGGGGACTTTGACTACAAAAAGAAAAAAAGAAAGAAAGAGGTGAACACATATAGAGAAGATAATCTTCTTTCCTTGGGCAAACGCTCCTTCAGTCAAGCTTGATCCCTACGAGCTCTTTCTTGCCGTTCCCGATGTCCATGCCATTGCTGTAATTTCCGAAGGCGACACTTTTCCTCACTTTCGGCACTCCAACGTTCCTTGCTCGCTCGTGCTCCTTTGTCGACAATCTAGCGAAGTGGAATTCCCTAGTTCGAGCCAAGCAGTAGCAGCACCATGAAGTCATCTTCCCTGCTCGCCATCACTGACTTCGTCGCTTGTCTTGTTTTTTGTCAACGAGCTGTTTCCTTTAGCCCCGATGATCAACCACTTGCAACGTCACCCATGGCACCTCTCTGATTCGTGAGTCTTGGACATCGATATCTGCTCAAGTCGATCCTTTTCCGGTGTTGAGCAGCTCCTGTTTGCTCGTTGAAATTCGCAAGATCCATTGAATCAGACATGCACGTTGTGTCCATACCGTGAAGCATTGCACCATTGATCAAGGCCGAGTCCTCGATCGTCGTGAGAACCGCAAGTCCATCGAGAATACCCCCCATTCTAACGCGAGCTTAGTCAAATCCGTGGGAACCACCGTTCGTAAATTTCTTCGTCTGTTCCGATTCGGAAATCGCCTATTCGAAAAATTAGGTAAATATCTTATCCCGGTTTGATTTGAATATTTGATTGGTAAGATATGTCTAACTTGATTATTTTGAGTGATAGGCATTAACTATTGAGATTTATTTCCTAATTTGCAACCGCAATATCAATTTTTTATTCTATCTATAAGGCTTTAGATAGAATAATTAATTACGCGGGAATCTATAAGATTGATATCTTGATCTTTAAGGCTTAAGATTAATTTATCTATCTTATTTGCGAAACTTTGTTGGTGATTTTAGATTATTTCCATGTTAGAGTTATTTGATGAATTTGATGTGTTTTCTTTCTTTTTATTAAAAATAATGTCAAAAAAGATTGCATTCCATGCTTATATCATGTTGCATATTAGGTAAGATTGCATTGCACACTTAGACAAATTTGCATATTAGATAATATTACATGCCTAAATTAGGTTATTTCAAATTTCAATAAAATCTTAAAAAAAAGCATATCATGATAGGATATCACATTTAGGAATTTAGGAATCATGTTAGATTAGGATTCACATTTTTATTTATTTATTTATTTTCGAATTTCCATTAAATAAATAAAAATGCCCAAAAAATGTATTTTGCATGTCATTTAATTAATTTAGTTAAATAGCATGTCACGTAGACTAGTTTAATTTAGGGTTGCATATTTTAGAGCATGTTAGGTTAGACACATTTCATCTCATGCATCACATATTAGAATAATTTGCATATAAAAAGTGAAAATCCCTAAAAATCATTTGTCCTTGTTTATTGTTTGCTTTTTTTGAGTATTTAATTAATTGTTTGCGCACCTGCGTTAAAATCAATTCAACATGATTGCAATTATTTTTGAAATAAAAGAAAATGGCTCTCAAGTCCCCGAATTCATAATCTCTGGTTCGTAGCGGTAAAGTACTGCTCCCAGTAGTTTACATGGGTTTCTAATCGACCCACCATAAATAGATTAGTGGCGACTCCATTTGAAATCAATTTGGCATGTTAAGAACTTAAACCTAAGTCACGAATTGGTATGAGCTTAGGAGAGCTCGAGTTAAGCTAGACTTAGCAATCCATTAGCCTAACCCTTAGGTGGTGCACCTTCGGGGAGGTCACGACATCTCTCTTATTAAATTTCAGTGTTCGAGTTGAATTTTCTAATGAATACGTGGTGGAATAGTGCTTCAGTAGACATTCATCAAATGAAAAATGTTCCACATCTCACACAAGTCGATCTTAGCTGATGAAAGTCAAATAAAATCAACCAATAATTGATTCTCAGAAAGTCGAGACTGGCAATATATATCTTATCTATCACTTTACTCAGGACTTAGGACATTAGGTTAGGGCTGGTATTTTCAGGAATAAATTCCGCGAAAATGTGACTTCGATTATACTGCAGTCTGTTTCAGGACAAATGGACCAATAATACGACACTGCCTCCATATGGCAATTGCTAAAAGCTGCCTGTTGCGCGCAGAAATCCTTTTTTCCAAAATCCAAAAGTAGATGGATGCGAGGATTACCAAAAGAAACTTTGCATATTGACACAAAGCGTGCGGGACCAGGATTCACCTTAAAATAACAAATATTAGACACCTTTCATTTTCGTAGAACAAAGGTAACCCCAGCCTTCGGCTCAATTAATTCGTATGGACGGATCCATGGATACCTTCTTATTTATAGGCATACAGTAAGGTTCCACCTAAAAAGTTGCAGACGTGGGCCTCAATGTTATTCAGTGAGACGCAACAAGATTTTGAGTGTTCGACCACCCAATAAATCCACACAAATTTGGGGAGAGAGAGAGAGATTAAAAGTGGTGATCCAATGCAAATTTCTTACATAAAAAAGTTATAAGTACGAATTAATTGAGCCGAAGGCTGGGGTTACCTTTGTTCTACGAAAATGAAAGGTGTCTAATATTTGTTATTTTAAGGTGAATCCTGGTCCCGCACGCTTCGTGTCAATATGCAAAGTTTCTTTTGGTAATCCTCGCATCCATCTACTTTTGGATTTTGGAAAAAGGATTTCTGCGCGCAACAGGCAGCTTTTAGCAATTGCCATATGGAGGCAGTGTCGTATTATTGGTCCATTTGTCCTGAAACAGACTGCAGTATGGTCGAACCCACATTTTCGCGGAATTTATTCCTGAAAATACCAGCCCTAACCTAATGTCCTAAGTCCTGAGTAAAGTGATAGATAAGATATATATTGCCAGTCTCGACTTTCTAAGAATCAATTATTGGTTGATTTTATTTGACTTTCATCAGCTGAGATCGACTTGCGTGAGATGTGGAACATTTTTCATTTGATGAATGTCTACTGAAGCACTATTCCACCATGTATTCATTAGAAAATCCAACTCGAACACTGAAATTTAATAAGAGAGATGTCGCGACCTCCCCGAAAGTGCACCACCTAAGGGTTAGGCTAATGGATTGCTAAGTCTAGCTTAACTCGAGCTCTCCTAAGCTCATATCAATTCGTGACTTAGGTTTAAGTTCTTAACATGCCAAATTGATTTCAAATGGAGTCGCCACTAATCTATTTATAGTGGGTCGATTAGAAACCCATGTAAACTACTAGGAGCAGTACTTTACCCCAACGAACCAGAGATTATGAATTCAGGGACTTGAGAGCCATTTTCTTTTATTTCAAAAATAATTGCAGGCAGGTTGAATTGATTTTAACTTTATTTCTTGACGTCCACGGTGATTACACAGGTGCACAAACAGTTATTTAAATACTCAAAAAAAGCAAACAATAAACAAGGACAAATGATTTTTAGGGATTTTCACTTTTTATATGCAAATTATTCTAATATGTGATGCATGAGATGAAATGTGTCTAACCTAAATTGCTCTAAAATATGCAACCCTAAATTAAACTAGTCTACGCGACATGCTATTTAACTAAATTAATTAAATGACATGCAAAATACATTTTTGGGCATTTTTTATTTATTTAATGGAAATTCGAAAATGTATAAATAAATAAAAATGTGAATCCTAATCTAACATGATTCCTAAATTCCTAAATGTGATATCCTATCATGATATGCTTTTTTTTAAGATTTTATTGAAATTTGAAATGACCTAATTTAGGCATGTAATATTATCTAATATGCAAATTTGTCTAAATGTGCAATGCAATCTTACCTAATATGCAACATGATATAAGCATGGAATGCAATCATTTTTGACATTATTTTTAATAAAAAGAAAGAAAACACATCAAATTCATCAAATAACTCTAACATGGAAATAATCTAAAATCACCAACAAAGTTTCGCGAATAAGATCGATAAATTAATCTTAAGCCTTAAAGATCAAGATATCAATCTTATAGATTCCCGCGCAATTAATTATTCTATCTAAAGCCTTATAGATAGAATAAAAAATTGATATTGCGGTTGCAAATTAGGAAATAAATCTCAATAGTTAATGCTTATCACTCAAAATAATCAAGTTAGACATATCTTACCAATCAAATATTCAAATCAAACTGGGATAAGATATTTACCTAATTTTTCGAATATGCGATTTCCGAATCGGAACAGACGATGAAATTTACGAACGGCTGTTCCCACGGATTTGACTAAGCTTGCGTTAGAATGAGGGATATTCTCGATGGACTTGCGGTTCTCACGACGATCGAGGACTCGGCCTTGATCAATGGTGCAATGCTTCACGGTATGGACACAACGTGCATGTCTGATTCAATGGATCTTGCGAATTTCAACGAGCAAACAGGAGCTGCTCAACACCGGAAAAGGATCGACTTGAGCAGATATCGATGTCCAAGACTCACGAATCAGAGAGGTGCCATGGGTGACGTTGCAAGTGGTTGATCATCGGGGCTAAAGGCAACAGCCCGTTGACAAAAAAAAAAGACAAGCGACGAAGGTGATGGCGAGCAGGGAAGATGACTTCACGGTGTGGAACTAGGGAATTCCACTGCCTTTGATGAAAGAAAAAAGAGTTGCAATCCATCCCCTTCTTTTCCAGAAATCTGCATGTTCAAAGAAGAAGATTTTCCCCCTCTATCCAGGGAAAATGTGCGTCTTGATTTTCCTGAGACTCAGGAATTCACAGACTCTGAGCGTAGGCATCATCACATGCCTAAGATCAACATGCCTAAGGAAGTGGATGAACAAGGAAGGCCTAGAAGAAATAGCCCTGCTGAGGCAGTACTAAACTGGCAATCTGAAACTCTTTTGGCCCAGAATGAAGCCCTTAAGACCATTAACACAAAGGTTGATGGTGTTCATCATAGCATCAAGCTTCACCATGATGTTATTTGGAAAATGCTTCAAGATTTCCGAAAGCGACTCTCAGATCTAGAAGAAGGAAGAGTTGATTCTTCCTATCTAGAAGATTCAACGAAGGAGATAGAAAAGCTCAAGCGTCAAATAGCATTCCTCCAAGAAGGACGAATGTCTCCTGCTCCATCATCATCAGATTTCATGTCCAACTTTATCTCCTCAGAAAAACCTAAGGTATCAGTACCTTCGGACCCCTTTTTCATGCCATCTGAACCAGATCGTTCTGATCCCATAAGACTCAGAAACATCATACGAGACATGGAAAGGAAAAAGGCCATAAAGATAGGGAAAAGAGAAATAGGTTCATCTACTGATCCAGAACAGCCCAAGCAGCTGATGGTGTCTAATCCCTTAGAAACATACCTAAAGGATTTAACTACCAAAACTCCAGAACCTAAACAATCTTTCCCTTCTATATCGACCATCAACATTCCAGAAGACTCTGCTTCTAAGGATGGCATCCCAGAAGAATTTTCATCTTCATCATCCTCATCCAGTGGTTCTATTCCTCCCCTTTACATGGCTGATCCTGATCCGGATCCTCCACCAGAACCAATGTATGAAGATAGTCCTTCTGAGCCCCAAGTTGTATTTCCAGATCGAGCCCAAACACATTTGTCCCATGCAAATACAGGGTTCTTTACCCTAGATGATATTCCTTTTTCCAAATGGCCAGATCGATTCCTGGAATTTCATTCATGGCTCATTACCCAAAAATTGACTAGGGACAGCAATTATGACATTCTCCTTGAATTTACTTCAAAATTCACCGGTTATTAAAAGATTGGTGGAGTTGCATCCTTGAAGCCAATCAGGTCCAGTTCTTGGTTTCGACCAATTTCAAAGACAATATTTCCGCTATGCACAAGTTCTTTTGCGGAAACATGGAGAATACTAAAGAAGCCCAAAGGCGAGAATTCTTTGAAAGAAAATGCTGTTCTCTTTAGCGAAAAGATTTAGATCGCCATTTCCAAGCTATGCACAAGCTTTTCTACGCCTTGGGAGCTGATGAAAGTCTGAAACAAGTCTTCCTTAACTCCATTCCCAAGGAAATCTCCCAAGTGGTTGAGAAATCCCTTGGCACAAAAAATCTGAAGATTGCGGATGTTACCATTGGCCAACTCCAGCAAGAAATCCATATGGGACTTGAAGAACTTTGTAGTAGGAAAAACTCTTTCCAGCAATTCCTCAAACAAAGCTCGCATTTGAAAAAAAACTGTTCAAAAGATTATTTGAAGATCAAATGCCCTGGAGAAAAAGATGCTGTTTGTAACCATTGCAAACATAAGAAGAAGAAGCACTTTGGTAAGTATCATCTTTCTGATGATAACTTTCAGCACAAACGCTTCAGGAAAAGAAGGTTTCTCAGAAGGAAGAGAAAATCCTTCGGCTCAAATTCCTCTGAGAACCCAATTTTGCCGATTAAAGAGACAACGAATCTGGATGAAATTTCATGTTCTCCTTGCACGGACCCACTTAAATCTATATGCAAAATGTTTTCCTAAAGATATATGCAATTTAATCAACATTTTTTTGTTAAGGGACCAAAGATCGGGCCCTAATTTTTAATGAGACGTCAAAATTTAGGTGTCAACAAGAGATTATATTTATATAAGATCATATGAATTATTATAAAGAGCAATGCAATAAGCTTTTGACGTCCCTTTCATATGCAGGTTAGATCAAGAATGACAAATGAATTTTGACAAATGGGATCGTCACATGCCAAATGAAATGAGGTAAAACGTGATTGTGAATCTAGAAAGACCAATCTTTAATAGGTGTTGGCAGAGATCATATCTATATAACAAAAAACATATGAATTCCAAATACAAGTGACGTAGGATTAAAAAGAAAATAAGAAAGAGAAGCAACTTCTCATGCCTTAATCCCGTAAACAGAACTATTTACTCAAGTGTGAAGGAAAAATGTTGAATAATTGAACATTGCTTGCAGCAACAAATCCTATAATTATGGGAGTTCGTTAGGTGGGATGCCTGCTGAAACCTTGGAATGACGCATTATGTTCCCCACAGTAATATTCATATTTTATAAACAATCACCGTCTTCTATACGCGAGTCTGTCCAATAAAGTCATCCTTTTTTTCTTTGATGACTTGCTAAATTTTGTGATTAAAACAAGTTTATCCAAACCAAACGCGACACGTTCTTATAGATTATCTGATATTTTCATACATCGACAGGGAGAGTCGAATGCTTTCCTTCATAAGACGGAAGCCAGCAAATCTCATCCACCGTTCTTCATTTGCGTTGTTCCCGATAATCTTTTGCATCATTCCGACTGTGGAGCTCACGTGGTGCCGGCCAAGATAATGAATTCAGATAGAGCAAGGACTGAAGTTAATGGCGAAAATCTCATATAAGAGTGCAAAATTTTCAACTAAGAGTTTCAAAATGAAGCCGTTTTCTCAAAATTGGCTTCACGGTGGATATTATTTCAGATAATACCTTTAAATGGTAAATATATAGCTTCAAATAAAGTTTCGATTTGACCTGCTGGGAAAATGTTCTTCCCTTGGTGAGCAGGTGAGATGTACATTCTTGCTAGCTACCGTAACAAATAATACTTAATACCTGCTCTCATGTATCTTTCTTGCCATTTTCTCCGACAAGTATACACGAGGCTTAAATTCTGTAAATGCCCCATTGTACGGTCATTATCCTTGAACTAATATCAGTCGTTTGTGCTCTATAGGGTTTTCAGTCAACGTCCACTCTATTTGCTGTCTACTGAATGAAGAATCCATTTAATCTTCTCTCTAAGAAACAGATTTGCAAGTCAAGGGTTTGAATCTAATTATTTTAGACCACTAAATTTGGACTTAACGTTGCCTACCCCCACAGGTTGTCTCTCCTTGAATGTTCTGATGTGTTCTACACTTACTTTAGGATTGATATTGTAGATAGAATCAATCTCACTAAATGAAAACTACGTGAGTTCAACATAATGTTGAGCAAGGGTCAATGTGAGCTTCATCGTGTTTTGAGGAACAATAGTTAACTCATATATAATACATCATTGCCAGAGTTGCACCACTCCTATTTTGTATGATGTGAATAGTAACATTTTTTACCTACATTGCTACGTCCACTTTGTGAATCATATTCTCATTATCGACAATGCTTTATATTACAATAACAGTATATTGCAAGTTCATCACACTTTTTATCACGGTTTGTTTTGCAATGATAGCTATTAGATAACCCCTCTATTCAATAGACAGTACAACTGAAAGAGTTGCCTTTACCTATTCCCTTTCTCCCTTTTTTTCTGTTGTTGCATAATAATAATTATATTTGAAGATAACTTATATAGTAATCTGATAATCAATGTAATTAATATTTTGTGAATTGTTGTGAGATATAATGATCTAAACTCATTATTTGATAATGACATATTATGTAGTTTTGTTAATGAAAAGTAATTGCTGTGATTATATTGTATAAATTGGATTAATATTAAATTCATGTTTTACTGATTATAATAATATTCACAATGTAACTAACGTGTGATAATTTTACAACTTTAAGTAATTTCCATGAGTGTTGCTTAAATGATCTGATGTAAGATTTTATACAATTTCATGAATATATATTTGTATGACATATGAATTATATGTCCTACAATATACAATATAATAAATAACACAATTTTTAATTAATTCAATATTATATATAAGTGTATATAATTTGGTAATTTATTCATGTTAACAAAGTTTATTTTTGTATATGCACATAATTTCAATTATATGATAACATATCGAGTAAACCAAGTATTGGATAGCTAATACCGAGAAATTAAGGTCATCTTATTGATATTCCTTCGATGTTAGAGTGTCAAAGAAAAGCTAATTAGTTATTGCAATACTTAAATCAAATCATGTAATAGTTATCACCACTTTATTTTTTATTTTAGCCTTAATGGCTACTTCGTCAATACCTTGCTTAGATGGGCAACCAAAATCGCAGTAAGTATTAGATAGATCCTCTAGGGAAAAATTGAAGTGTTCTTTCATCTTAAGCTATATGATCATCTTGATCATCTTTGTCACGCCCTGCTCCCGAGCGCGCGACGGCTCTCAAATTTCCTCTTCTCTTTGGTCAAGAATAGCGACGTCCCAGGCAGGTCACTGGCCTTCAAGTCTTTAACGGAAGCATGAATCTCCGCCCTGTCAACTTCACAGAACTCGCCTCCCAGATTCCATCTCCAAATCAAGTACCTGAAAATTGTTACCACGACGGGTTGAGATTACAACTATCTCAGTGAGTCTAATCCTATGCCAGAATTAGGAACGCCATCGCAATAGGGTCCCTACTTCCACTCTCGGTACTACCCCAACCACTAATCAGTCTTCAATTGGCTCATCTCCATAGCGTTAATTCGTCCAAAGGTTCTATATTCATCACATTGCCAATCTAGAATCCATCTTTAATGCTAACGGAACTTCTCAATGGTCTACCTCCTATGCCCAAACCAATAATGCTACCACCCTAAGGTCCTTAATCGTGTATCTCCCATCAATCGTCAACACCATACAAACTCCTTTTGCTTAACCCCACGTATAACTCAATTAATTTCATCTCTCTCTAATAACAACCTTCTCTTTTCTATGAGTCAACCAGTTCGTGACTGGGACTTGGCACTAAGCCCGAACCACTGATCACGTCAAGAATAACCACCATAATGCTATAGCTCATTAAATAAGTGAAAACACAACTAGATAATTAAATTACTAATTGAATAAATAAATTACTCATTAAATAAATAAATTACTAATTGAGCTAATTAAATAAATAAATTACTAAATAAATAAATAAATTACTAAACAAATAAATAAATAAATTACGAAATAAATAAATAAATTATGCAATTAGCCAAATAAAGCCGTCCACAACCGGCTTGAGACCCTAGCTAATTTTCTCGGCTTAAACCGGGTTCATCAAAATACCAGGGTCACTCACCACGCTAGTTCATTTCAATCATCATGCGAACTCATAAAATCAATGTCGATACTATTTCCATGTTCCATCGACTTTCACCATTTATTAGGGCCCACTGGCCTCTAAGACGAACCGGGTCAACGACCACACCGGTCAACTCATCCGCATTAATGATCAATCACGATCATTCACAGTCAATTGCGCATCCAATAACATTGAATAAATCACAGAATAGGGCATAATAAATTTTAGGACAATTTCCCAAAATTTCTAAAGGTCAACCGCTCTGGCCTACTAAATAGGGATTCACCTGGGTCCCTAAATCGAATCCAAAATCTTCCGTTCGACAAACTATGAGCGCTGTCACCTTAATTAGTAGCCGTTTGCCCAACCACACAATTTTCACAAAATTCGCTAAAATAATCCAAAATACTTAAATTTAATAAATAGCTCATTCTTAAGCGAAATCTGAGCCAAGCTTCTAATTGCGCAAATTGTCGATCCAACCTTACCCAGCTGGTCATCAAATCTAATTGTAGCCAATAAATCTCAATTCTGCCCCCAAACTTTCGAGTTTACGATTTTGCCCCTAAGCTCTCATTTGGCCCTAATTGACCAAATGTAGTGATCTAAATCCACAATCGTAAAATTGTTCACATAGCTCTCACTAGCTACTAACCAAGGCAGCTAACATAAATAATTTACCAATTTGCCGTCCAAGTAATCAATTTTGCCAATTTACTCCTAATTGGCCAAAATTACCAAATCGCCCCTACTTCCTCTAAAAGTCGCCGATCAACTCATAATCGCCCGATCAACAATCAATCCACCTTAATCAAGTCCACAATCATCTATTAAAGCGGTGAACGGCCCTAATTGAGGGATAGGATGTCCACTCACTTGATTTCCTCGCGAATTGGCAGCTCGCGACGAGATCCGGCGAACTTCCGGCGAGGTTCCGACGGCCGGGGACATTTCTTGGTGGTGCTAGGATGTTGAGGGACTCATGGATGGCTGTGGGTGGCGACGAAATGGCTCGGACATGCCTCAAAGGCGCGCGACTAGTAATGCCCTAAAATTGGGTTCGGCGAACACTAGTTGGTTTGAGACCAAATTCGAGCAAATGGTGTAAACTTGGCGAACCAAACTTATTGGGCTTTGTAGAGGGGACTTACACGAGTCCAATGGTGGTGGTGGCATCGCTTGAGGTGGTCGGAATTGCAGTTCAAGGGAGGAGGAGTTGTGCTTCTGAGTTGATTTCTCTCAAACGGCTCAACACCTAATCATGAGATTAGGTCGATCAATATAGAAATCAGGTTTCACAAAGATTCCAACGCCACAAACGGCTTGTCAATCGGAGGTCTGAGCTGAAAGTCATGGTCTTCCAAAGATGGGGTGTCGCTCGGATCCAAATCTGAAAAGTTCAAACCCATAAACACTATTCCGTGGGGGCTTTTTTCGAGGCCTGTCAAATGTGATCCAGATGGATTCTTTGGCTGAGGTTGATTCAATGGAAACTAGAGGTTACGAGGAAGACAATGGCACAAACGGCACCCAAAATGGAGGTCGGAGCAAGGAGTTATGGCTCTCCAAAGATGAGGGTCTGCACTGTTCAAACCCAGAAAACAGCTCCGTGGAGCCAACTTTCGGTGGCCACCGCCGCCAGATATGGTGGAACCAGGGGATACTACTGATTGGGACTGAAAGATGGTGTTTCAAAGAATCTAACGCCACCGACGGTGCGTCAAACGGAGGTCGGAGTAAAAAGTTATCAGCCTCCAAAGTGGAGGGGTCGCACTGGTCCAAAAACAGAGGATAAGTGAGCTCGGGGAGAAAAATTCGCGATTGGGGACAAGTGGCAGCCATCCAATGGCCGTGAATCACTCCGATGGGATGGTTAGGAGGTCGTGGTGGTGGTTAGCCGGAGATTCGGCTAGAGGTGGGCCCCAAACACGTGCGCACTGTACGTGTTCGGTGAAATGCCACAAAGAAGAAGAAAAGAAAAGAAAAGAAAGAATGAAGAAGAAGAAGAAGAGGGTCTTGCACGTGGGTTGAAGAAAGTCGGTTAACGGTCGTCGGTCAACTGTTGACCGTTGACCTAACTAAATAATAAAATATTTATTTAAATAATTTAATTAAAAATTAATTAAAAATATTAAAAAAAAATCCCAAAAATCATAAAAACTTCCCTTAACCTCCTTTTCAAGGTTTTTGGGGGCAAAATGTAAATAACTAATTTTCGGGGGACTAAAATGCATTTTTCAAAAATTCGAAATCGTTCGAAACGAAATTTCACGGTTTAGTCCGGAGAGTTTCCGAGGCCAACGGATTACAAACTAAACCCGTAAATTCGAACAATTAAGCCTCGAAAAGGGGGTCGGAAACAGGCTATTACAATCTTGATTTCTTATTGCCTACAGTTTCAAGATGTATTTAGATATATATGGATATTGTTACCGAAAGAAAAAGAATATATGGCTACTGATAAATCAATAACCTCAGGTCTATGGGACGACAAAGAAAATTTTGAAGTAAAACAGATTATGCACGTTCAAAATTTCATGACGTAATATACTCGGATGAAGTACTTTGACTTTGAATTTCATATATTTCAATTATCAATTGATGAGATGAGATGTCACTTTAGATAAATACAATTGATCCAAACTTGTGAAAACATGACATTTTGATTTTCCTATGATAGCGTCAAACTCTCTTCACTTAACTTTTTAATAATTTTATTTTGTTCCTTAGAATTTCTTCTCGTTCATTTCCAACATAGCTTGCTTATTGGGTCTGAGTAAATTATAAATCTTATTACATTTGATCAATTGAGTATATTTAACTAATTTTAGTCGGAAATTGCTGATTTAGATGCCGATCGTCGCACATGATACAGTCGGTGCCGACATAGATATCTTCTTTAATAGCATTTTTTAATAGTTTTTTAAAATTTATATGATTTCTTCTTCTTCTTTTCCTTTTTCTTTACTCTTTTTTTTCTTCTTTTGATTTTTTGAGATATGGTCGATGATCATTGCCGGTGCTAGGCAACGACGTTCGGCCCTTGCTATGGCCAAATGAAGGCTTGACGGCCGGTGAGGACTACCGAGTCGTGCCTTATTTCGTTTCGCAAGTCCTGCCTTATTATAAAGGATAGATATGAAAGGTTAAAGACCATATATCGACTAGTGCATATTAAACTGAAAATGGCAGTCTAATGAATTCCTTCTTTTAAGCAAAAGCTAGCCGCCAACTTAGAAAGTGAATCAGCCTTACTATAAACAAACAATAGTTGGTGCTTCGTGATCGGTTATTGGTGGATGAATCGACCCTATCTTATATAATATAAAAAATGATACAATTAGTTTATGAACTTTGGCGATATGTGAGGTAATCTATGCCCTTTCAATTTGAAACAAATGATATTCATAGTTTTGCCCAATGTGAAATATCGTCCCTAAACTTTTAAGTTATTCACTATTGTTCATAAACTTTTGGTACATATTTAAACTAATATCTAGACTATTTAAAGATTTTCAATGTAGTCCAAGTGCTTAAATTTAATGGAAGGACCACATTGAACATTTTTAGATAGTTTAGAGACTAGTTTTAACATGTACCAAAAGGTTCAAGGATTAAATTGAATAAATTAAACATCCAGGGACCAAATTGTCTATTGGGCAAAGTTTTAGGAACCATTTGTTTTAAATTAAAAGTTCGGAGACTACATTGCATATTTGGCTAAAGTTCGTAGAATGTTTGTGTAATTTAATTTTCCCTGTATAACATAGTAAAGTGACAGCTTCAAGAAATCTGATTAAAATTTTCTGAAACGTGATGCTAATTGCTTCTTAATTAACTTATTATAATTGACATAAAAAGCAAGCAAAGTTAAACAAACGTGCGGGAGCGTCAAGTTCGATGAAATAATTATCAAGCCCAACTCATGTTTCTTTGGTTAAACCAGCCCAGTCTTTGTTCCCACAAGCAAATGCCAATTTAGGCTACAATCTAAATTGATGGGTTGAAAGTTGATGACATTGATTCTATATGGAAGTTGTCGATTGGCAGATAGGATATATATTTACAAGTTTGTTATCAATTTTGAGGATCCTAATGGACTACCTAACAACTGAAAGTTGTAGTCGACTTCCACAGCCATTTGTTGATCTTCCAAGGGGACTATTCGGCTGTCAAGACCAATGAACGAATTTGGAGGGTCAAGTCAAGTTGCAACACATCTAATCTTACTTAAATATGTTTAGTCCTAATTATTAAGTTTCTTAACTCTTAGCTTTTAATTGGGATGTCTTTCTCAAGAGTCTTAATTAATCATTTCAGTTTCTAGGATTCCTAGAGTTGTCCTCTTTTGTTTAGCCAAATCTCCCTATATATAGAGATGTAATCATATTTGCACGAAGAAATGACTTGCCTATGTTGGAGACATTCATCTAGTATGTGAATTTCTTATTTCAGTTCTTTATCTACGTTACTATGGTGATGACCAAGAAGTCTTTTATACTTTGCTGTTTGATTTCTTTTAGGCATTGTTGGTGAATTTCTCCGCTCTCAAAGTCCAGTCATTTATCCTTGACTGGTGAGTTTCCTTTAGACCTTAGTAGTGAACTTCATCCATCCAGACCTTTATCTTTGGCTATGCAATGTCTTTTATACCTTTATCTTTGGCTATCGGAACTTCAATGTCACTCAAAACATATCCCTGTCATACACCAATATGATATTAGAGCTTAAGATTAAACTCGTCTTGAGTGATTCAATTTGTTCTTCCTATTAGTCGAAACCTATTTTTACACAATAAGATTTCTTCACATCAGTCGAAACCCATTGTTACATGGTGAGACTTCTTCTCTTTTTATCAAGACCATAGTTACATGGTAAGGCCACAATAAAAGAAAAAAATTGAAAAGATGATACAAAAATAAAATAAAAAAGAAAAAAAGAAAAGAGAGAGAATATGGGTTTAATAAGATTTGAGGCGTCATCTTATCTTTCAAAGAAACCTTTTCGAGCTCCCTTTCAAAGAGGGGTAGCCGTTGACACCTCAAATTTTCCTTTTAAAAATAATTTAAAAATAATTTATAGAATTATAAAATAGAAAAAAAGGAAAACATATAGTAAAGAAGGAAACATAAATAAATTAAAAATAAGTAAGGAAATAGATTTCCAAAGTAAACATTGTGCTAGAAAAGGAAGAGTAGCAAAAAGTGAAACAAGAATCATGAGGAAAAGGAAATCATTAGATTTTTCTGATTCTGTTCCAAAATAAGTTTCTGAAGAAAGAAATGCGTTTGATACAGTTAAAGAATTTCTATTTCAGAATGAGAAATCTATTTGATATAGTAAGGAAATTATGTTTTTGTTTCTGATTCAGTTTCTATTTCATTTAAAGAAATTTTCTAATTTTTTAGTTTGTAAGATATTCATTCCATTAAAAATCAAATACTTATTATTTAGCGAAAAAAATTAATAAATTTTTTCGCATTTTCTATTGTAATTGAATTTCGAATTCACTTTAGTTACATAAATCATAGTATATAATAATTCCCAAAGAACTATGAGAGAGGAGGATACCCAATATTGAGGTAAGGCACTTTTTCTGTGGGTTCTGTCTGGCCAATCCGCGACCATATTGGGCAAAGTTAAATTGGAAAATTGATGATATTTACCAGTATATTTCTAATGTTGGAAATTTAATTTTCCAAGAAAATTTGGGATTTCCAAATAAAACTTTAATTTTTTTATTTTTTAATAATATAAATTATGTTTTATTTTATTTTTGAATTTTTAATATTGTTTTCGAATTCTTTTATAATTTCTGAATTATCTAGATTTTTTTAGAATTTTTAGAATTTTTATTAGTTTATTACTTTTTTATTTTTAATTCGAAAAAGGACTTCGGACCGGGTCGGGGCACGTTCGAATGGCAGGAGGGCGAGAGCAATTTGATTAGGGCAAAAAATGAATAAATGCTAAAAGAGAATGGATTATCAAATAACGCCCGAAAATGAGAAATCAAAAAAATTTCATTTCTCATTCTTGCCCTAAAATCAATTCTGGATGAGAATTCTATTCCAGAATTAGTTTTTCGACAATTTTCTACCAAACGGATTTCTCATCCAGAATGAATTTTTTTGCTCTAGAATTCATTCTAGATGAAAAATAAGTGTCTGTCATGCGCACACTTAGATTTTTCTGATTCTGTTCTAGAATGAGTTTTTGAAGAAAGAAATGCGTTTAATACGGTTAAAGAATTTCTATTTCAGAATGAGAAATCTATTTAATATAGTAAGGAAATTATGTTTTTATTTCTAATTCTGTTTCTGTTTCATTTAAATAAATTTTTTAATTTTTTAGTTTGCAAGATATTCATTCCATTAAAAATCAAATACTTATTATTTAGCCAAAAAAATTGATAATTTTTTCACATTTTCTATTGTAATTGAATTTCGAATTTGCTTTAGTTGCATAAATCATAGTATATAATAATTCCCAAAGAATTAGGAGAGAGGAGGATACCCAATATTGAGGAAGGCACTTTTCCTGTGGGTTTTGTCTGGCCAATCCGCGACCATATTGGGCAAAGTTAAATTGGAAAATTGATGATATTTACCAGTATTTTTCTAATGTTGGAAATTTAATTGTTCAAGAATATTTGGGATTTCCAAATAAAACTTTAATTTTTAATTTTTTTAATTTTTAATAATATAAATTATGTTTTATTTTATTTTTGAATTTTTAATATTGTTTTCGAATTTTTTTATAATTTCTGAATTATCTAGATTTTTTTAGATTTTTTAGATCTTTTTATTAGTTTATTGGAAATGACGATCGTGCCCCTCCCCCTTTTCTTAAATAATCCCATGCAGATTGCAGTCCTTCGTCTTGTTATGTGCAGTCATTTTCTTTGTTCGATCCTCCCTCCATCACTAGCGACGATGTTCACTTGCCATCACCCGAGGTGCTTCAAAAGATTCCAAAATGCGAACGGCCCATAGGGCTGCGGAGAAGAAATGCGAGACATATGGCTCATTCTTCAGATGGCAGACAGACCTTGAGGAGCACTGCGCTCGCTTCGCCGGCAAGTGCAAGGAAGCTCCTAGAGCTTCGCAAGCCGCTGCTGCTGCAGAGTAGTATGTTCTTTTATTTTTGCTCAAGTGCGGTACGTAAATAAGCCGGTAGGTGTTTCTACCGATGATGATGTTTTTATGTTCGAACTATATAGCGCGCTCTTTTTTTTGTGTTTTGAGGTAGGTGTTTCTACCGATGCTTGTTCAAACAGAGTTATAAATAAATAAGTCTTTGCGGGCGCATGGTCAAATCTCTCCCTTTTCGTCTCCGATGGTCAAAGTCGATCAAGTTCATTCCTCGTGTTGAATGTCCGGCAAGAAATCCAAAGCCGACATGCCTATCGTCGCAGCTCCATCGAAGGTACAGACGGTCAGTAACAAACACCGTTTGTGTCATCTAACGATCATTTGAATTATAGAGTGGTTTCGGGAAAAATTAAATTATCCACGAATGATATAACTTTTATAAATGAAACAAAGAGATGAAATTAGAAAAATCGCGCTCTAAAAAAAACAAAATAATATAGAGATCAAAAAGAGGAGAGAGTAGCCATGAATAATGGTGAGGTCGTCAAGGCCGTGATGGTGAAGATGGTCTTTGTGCCACCATGGAGTTATGATCACCGACATGGAAAGCTTCCATTTTCTTTATTGAATTTCCACCACCTCTTTCGCTTTAAAAGGGTCTTTGCCGTCTCTAGAAACATCAAACTCACGTATCATTGCCTAGACTACAGAGCTTTCCTCTTCGAGTGGACAAGATGCCGCCAAATAAAGATGTAGCCTGGAATTCCGTGGACAAACTCAAGGGCGGGAAATGGCGTTGTCATTACTGCCGGAGAGAATACAGTGGATTGGTAGTAAGAATAAAAGCTCATTTGGGAAAAGTAAAAAATAAAGGGATTGACATCTGCCCCCATGCCCCTGATGATGTAAGAGATCTAATGCAATCTCTACTTAGGAGGAAGGTTGAAGAAGGGAACTCAGAAAGGTTGTTATTTGAGTTGCCAATGCCAACACAAGCTCAAAATGGGCAGATTGGAATTGGCACTACTTCAGCATGCCCTCAAGATAAAGTGTCTTTGCATCCTGGTAATATGCCTCAAGATAACCTAGCACCACCCAGCAACCCAACGTCTCAAACCAAAGGTTGGATGCGGCCCAAGGAAACAAAATTGTTTCGTCTTTCTTATTTAATCTTGATCCAAGTAAGCCACAAGAGCTTCTGCACCAATCTACTCTGTCAAATATACATTTAGACATTCTAGACATATATACTATTGAAAATATCATAAATATCTAGCAATATCACAAATACATTTAGATGAATATATAACAATGTTAAGCAATATCATATATATCTAGCAATATCATAGATATATTTAGATGAATATCTAGCAATAACTAGCAATATCATAAATAACTAACAATATCATAAATACATTTAAATGAATATCTAGTAATGTCTAGCAATATCATAGATACATTTAGATGAATACCTAGCAATAACTAGCAATATCATAAATATCTAGAATATTTATGATATTGTTAGATATTTATGATATTGCTAGTTATTGCTAGATAATCATCTAAATATATCTATGATATTGATAGATATATATGATATTGCTTAACATTGTTATATATTCATCTAAATGTATTTGTGATATTGCTAGATATTTATGATATTTTCAATAGTATATATATCTAGAATGTCTAAATGTATATTTGACAGAGTAGATTGGTGGAGAAGCTCTTGTGGCTTACTTGGATCAAGATTAAATAAGAAAGACGAAACAATTTTGTTTCCTTGGGCCGCATCCAACCTTTGGTTTGAGACGTTGGGTTGCTGGGTGGTGCCTAGGTTATTCGGAGGCATATTACCAGGATGCAAAGACACTTGATCCTAAGGGCATGCTGAAGCAGTGCCAATTCCAGTCTGCCCATTTTGAGCTTGTGTTGGCATTGGCAACTCAAATAACAACCTTTCTGAGTTCCCTTCTTCAACCTTCCTCCTAAGTAGAGACTGCATTAGATCTCTTACATCATCAGGGGCATGGGGGCAGATGTCAATCCCTTTATTTTTTACTTTTCCCAAATGAGCTTTTATTCTTACAACCGATCCACTGTATTATCTCCGGTAGTAACGACAACGCCATTTCCCGCCCTCAAGTCTGTCCACGGAATTCCAGGCTACATCTTTATTTGGCGGCATCTTGTCCACTCGAAGAGGAAAGCGCTGTAGTCTAGGCAATGATACGTGAGTTTGATGTTTCTGGAGACGGCAAAGACCCTTTTAAAGCGAAAGAGGTGGTGGAAATTCAATAAAGAAAATGGAAGCTCATGTCCTTAAGAAAGTAGGACTCTCGGGGTTGTGAACGTTTTGAAGAGAGCAAACATCTAGAAATGGCAATGATACGTGAGTTTGATGTTTCTAGAGACGGCAAAGACCCTTTTAAAGAAAAAGAGGCGGTGGAAATTCAATAAAGAAAATGGAAGCTCACGTCCTTAAAAAAGTAGGATGCTCGGGGTTGTGAACATTGTGAACGTTATGAACGGAGGTGATTTGTCAATATATTCACCAAACTGGCCATTACTCTACGATCCTCTAGTTGATTATCTAGCACTGTCCAACAATATCATAAATATCTAGCAATATCATAAATACATTTAGATGAATATCTAGCAATGTTTAGTAATATCATAAATATCTAGCAATATCATAAATACATTTAGATGGATATCTAGCAATGTTTAGCAATATCATAAATATCTAGCAATATCATAGATACATTTAGATGAATATCTAGCAATATCTAGCAATATCATAAATATATTTAGATGGATATCTAGCAATGTTTAGCAATATCATAAATATATTTAGATGGATATCTAGCAATGTTTAGCAATATCATAAATACATTTAGATGAATATCTAGCAAGACCTAGCAATATCATAAATATCTAGCAATATCATAGATACACTTAGATGAATATCTACCAATAACTAGCCATATCATAAATATCTAGAATATATAATTGTATATCTAACAAACTCCATGTGAAACAGGTAATGAAGAAAAAAATTGGCCAGAGCTATCATCAATCCTAATTGATGACGTCTTGGGCAACACTACATCAAATTGGTAGTCGGAGCTCCATGGAGGTGATTTGCCAATATATTCACCAAACTAGCGATTACTCTACGATCCTCTGGTTGAATATATAGCAATGTCTAGCAATATCATAAATATCTAGCAATATCATAAATACAATTAGATGAATATCTATAATTGTTTAGCAATATCATAAATATCTAGCAATATCATAGATACATTTAGATGAATATCTAGCAATAACTAGCAATATCATAAATACATTTAGATGAATATCTAGCAATGTTTAGCAATATCATAAATATCTAGCAATATCATGGATTCATTTAGATGAATATCTAGCAAGTGTCCTTGAGTTCATCTGATGATGATGTTGGTTTTTCAGTAGGACATTCAGAAAGAATGGCAAGGGACACTGTACCAGTTGGGGGAACTGAAAAGGATATGTCTTCACATTCCACACCCTCAATTAGCTTGGATGCATGGGGAGCTCCTACCTGGATTCCTTCCCCTTCACTTGTTGACATTGGAGTGTCAACAGTTCCCTCAGAACATCCTTCATATATTCATCCTCCAGAACATCCTTCCGAGAATCCTCCTTCAGAGATTCCTTCAGATTTCCCTACCTTCAAATACTTCCAGAAATTCCTCTCTTGGCAGTTCCTCCACCTACAGCTGAAACTCCTATGACCTCTGCTCAAACCAGTGCTGTTGATTCTGCTTTGCTTCCTTAGATCATGCATGCTCTAACAAACCTTCAGGCTAACCAGTCCAAGTTTATTAACGATTTCCATGAGTTCAAGACCTCGGTTGATCTTTGTCTTGCTCAAGTTGTCACCCAGAGTGACTTTGTTAAGATCACGGATGAGCTTCAACAAGATATCCTACAATTGGAGAAATCCGTGTTGGCGATTGATTCCTTCAAGATTGTTCATTCTCCTGCTCCTTAAAAAAAAATTCGATGTCAAAAAGGGGGAGAAAGAGCAGTTTTGATTTTTTTGAGTTATTTTAAGTATCTTTGGTTTGGATGGTTTTAGTGTTTGGATTGAATCTTTGCTCTATCTAGTTCCTAACTACTCTGGTTTGCTTGGTTGACTTAACTGGTTTATTGGTCAATGTTTCACTTAACTAGTTTGTGATACTTGGTTGGTTTAATGGTTGCATGAACTTGGTGATGCAGCAATATGTACATAAGTTCTTATGCATGCCTTAGGAAGTTAGGTAATGTATTAATTGTATAGCCGCCTAATTAGATCCTGACTTCTGGCCATCGACCGATCGGGCTCGACGATCAAACCCTCCCCTCATCTTTCATGGGAACACAATGTCTGCTTAAGAAGAACAAACTTTCCACGACATTTTGTGTATTGGTTGAAAGCTTGACAATTATCCGTCTAGCGTTTTGTCAGGTGAAATTACCAAAAAAGAAGAAGCAATGGTATAAATTCAATTCGTTCCTAAATCTATTAATTGCGCAGATTAAATTTTTAACATTTAAACGATTTACAAATAAAGTAATTCCTGTTAATTTTGATCAATTAGCAATTACCGTTCTACTTGACATGCTATTTATGTCTGGTGCTAATATAAATTATTTATTGAAAATCTTTCTGAATTTGTCACGCCCCGGTCTCGAGCTCGCGACACTCCCTGAAGATGGTCCTCACCAGTCTTTAAACTCGCGACGGTCCCAGGATTCATAGTCGACCAATGAAAAATTTATTAATTAAATAATTAAATAGATAATTACACAGCGAAAAAACAAATAATCCCGAACAAATCCTGGGGTGTCTGAAAACTCCTTAATTTAAATAGACTGATTCAGTAATTACAACCAACTGTACGAAGGTCAGACCCATTAATAATACAATAAAAAATCATGGGTAAGGGGTTAATTAGCTGTCTCTCAAACTATCCTTAACTGATTACAACAAAATAAACTAACTTCTTGGTATCACTAGGCTCCTCCAGCCTCACCAGGCCCTCGAGGAGGGACTCCAAGATCTGGACCTGTAAAAAAGGTTAAACAACAACAATGAGACAATGAGTTTACAACCTAATCCTCGATTAGGAGGGCCCTCACTCTGGGGTCCCTATCCAATTAGGTAACCTAACTCTCGTGTCATAGTTGCTTGGTTCATATATCTAATTAACTCACTGGTCCTCGCTCCACTCGCGTTACGGACTTCCAGGTCCTCTCGTCTCTCCCCATGCTAGTCCCAACAGTCGATGGATCAATTTATCAAATAAAGGTAAATAATTAACAAACAACCAATAAATTAATCAATTTTAATCGATTTAAATAAATATAAGTCACAATCAATTAGCAACCACAACCAATTATCAACCGCAGTCAAATACCAACCACAGTCAATGGTCAATCACAATCAATAACCAATCACCTCCAATTGCGCAATTAACGGTATCAAATAACCAGTATAACAGGATAATTAAATTTCCAGAATAAATCTCAATTTAGGTAATTCATCCCTAATTAGGCAAAATTGCAGTAAATAAATTCTAATTGCATAAATTACCAATCTAATCACACCTAGATAATTATCAAAATTAACCCAAGCCATTAAATCATCAAATTGTCTATCATTTATATAATTCAGCAAAATACCCCTTAAAAATCCTAATTAGGCTATAAATAGCCAAAATTAGGAAAATCAACAGTAATTCTAAAAATTACTGAATCAACTCAAATAACTAATAAATCAAATAACTAAAGCTAACAAATCACCAATTTGTCCTCTAGCTATGCAATTCTACTAAATCACCCATAATTGACTAAAATTACTAAATCACCACTCAATCCTCCAGATTCACTAAATTAATTCCTAATCGATCAATTGACCTCCTAATCACTCAATTGACTAACAATTTCACTCAATTAAGCCAATAATTAACTGCTAGAGCGTGTAACCGCCCTAATTGGGGATTAGGAGGAGACTCACCTCCAATCCAAGCTTTTCAATTCAATTTCGCGATGACGGTCCACGGCAAGCCTAATTAATCTTCAGTTTCTCGATTCCGCTGCACAATTGGGCTCAAAACCCCATAGTACAACTCGGCACGACGCGACGACGACGACGGCGGCAAACGTTGATTTTCCAGCAGTCCTTGGCTGGTCGCCGGCGAGGTCTCTGGCGAGAGGTCCGGCGAAGGCGCTGGCGAGCTGGTTCTTGGCTCCGGCGAGCTAGCTGGATTGCTAATTTGGCTCGGCGGCTCGGCCTAGGAGCTGGACGAGGTGGCTGCGAGCTTGGTGATGGCTAGATAGCGCTGTGGTTGACCGAAAACGACGAGGGAGCTCCGGCGAAGGCTCCAGCAAGATGACTGGGGTTCCGGCGAGGCGTGTCCTAGCTCCGGCGCGGTAGCTGGGTTGCTGCTCGGGTTGAACCCAAGACGGACAGTGGCTAGTAGGGGCGAGCAAGGGTTGCTCGTGACCGGAGATTGAACCGGAGTTCCGGCGTGTGCAGAGGCTGAGTTGTGGCTGCGGTTTTTCGCCTTTTGCTGCGGTTTTTCTATCTCTTGCTGCGGTTTCTCGACGAACACGAACAGGGGATATCGGTGAGCTCGGGTTAAGGTCGATTTGGGGAGGAATGGAGCGATGGAGATGATGACGCGGTTACTGGCAACGTTTGGAAGCTCCACGAGGTGACGAAAAGGAACGACGAGCGACGGCGAGCTTCGATTTCGCCTCGGTAAGGAGGTTGCAGGTGGCGGCTGAGCAAGGAAATTAGGGTTTATGATTTCGGGAACGACGAGGGCTCAACGGCGACCACGATGACGGCTGCGAACTCCGGCGGCTCAGGCGATTCATCTTCGGCCATTTCCCCCAATTTTTCTGGTCCGATTCTCCCTCTCTCTACTCGTTCATGGCGGCTAGGGTTTCTTGGGGAGGAAGAGGGAGAAGGGGACGCGAGGAAGACGAGCTTAGCTGGCCGAAGGGAGCCAGCTGGCTCGTCTAGGGCCGTCCCGTGGCTGGGGCCCCACATCCGCGCGCGCCGCGTGGCGTGGACGGCTAAGTTGGCGGCCAACGTGGCCAGGGAGGCTATCTCACGTGCAAGGAGAGAAGAAGATGGAAAGAAAAAGGGAAAAATAGAAGAAAACTCGGGAAAATTAGGGAAAAATCCCAAAATCGAAGGGAAAAATAAAATTATTTGCCATAAGTCCAAATTCAATTATCCCAAGCCAAATTGAGTACGATTTTCCTCGATTTAATTTCCAAAAACTCCTAAAAATGGGTTGTCACAGAATTTTTTCTTTTATTCCTTTTTTTCCTTCTTCTTTTTTCCCCTCTTCCTTTTTGTTGGGGGTCTCGCTCAGGCAATGGCCAGCCATCAATTGCAAGCAAGGCTTGCCCTCAAAACTTTTTTAAAAATTCACAAAAAAGTTTCATGTCAACGTGGGTGATTTCCATTCGAAATTGACATAATGAACAAATTGACAGATCATCAAAAGGTTTAAGATTTAATTGATTAAGTTAAAAAAAATATTGAAGTGATACATATGCACTATAACTAGGACTTTTTTGGTAATTTTTCCATGTAGCGTCCTATATGAATTAGCAGCTAGCACAATACCGTCGCTTTACATTACAATTGAGCTTTATTTCCATGCGGGTTGTGTGACATCAGATTACAATATAGAAGGAAGTAAGATTATTATGCGTTTAAGTAAATGGTTTTGGAAATTATATGGCGATTTCCTTAACTCTCCTGTAAGTATAAACTAAGAGGTGGTCGATGAGAAGTGACTTATCGATCCAAAGAGATTTGATTGCTCTGCTCAAAACTATGCAATTATTCATTTCGAAGGAGATTGGAGCACTTGATTTGGAGAGATGTAGCTTTGTGAATCGTCTTCGGCTGTTTCACGAACTTAGGGAGCGACGAGCCAATAAGTCACTCCATGGCAAGACTACTGGGATTTAGCTTTGGAGATAGTCTATTTTAAACCATGATCATTGAATAAGTGCATAATATACTATCGAAAAAGAAAAAGAGGTATTTAAGGGAAAGCAAGTAATTTTTCAAAGTATAAAAGATTAGTACTTCTAATTGGAATACAATCAAGACACTTTGTAATTGTTGTTGGTTCCTTGTCACCTTGAAAAAGAGTATGTGGCAGCCGTTTGTCCTTGTCCACCAAACGAAGTTTTGAGAAAACTATCCAACCATGCCATGCTACGTTTCTGATTTTGGCAAACCAGACTCTTTAAAGTGAATCTCCATACATTTATGCATTTGGATCTCCATACGTTCTTTTAATGGGAGATCTTGAGAAGCCTGATCCTTCAGTCATAATCCAGTTGCAGGGCACATACTTTTTGTTGTAACATTTATACAAATTGTCATAAAACTTAAAAATCTTCAACCGCTCTATTATCTCTCTCTCTCTCTCTCTCAAGTAGAATTCGTCGATTCAGTTATTCGTACAATTTTCTTTAAAATAGTTATTAAAAATTATCAACGTTAGTGTCGATTGAATGGACTGAATTGACACAAATACGAAAGGCTTATGACTCAATTAGGCAAAAAAAGAAAAAAAGAAGTGAATTCGCACAATCGTAATAGATTTATGGCCGTTTTGATAATTTCTCAAATATGTTCTGACCTTGGTAAGTACTGGCCTAATGACCAAGAATTCAAGCTCCAACCTCATTAAAGGAGCGTAGCTTAGAAGCACCAACAATTAAAGAGCATCGACACAACTCGTTCTCCGTTAATTTCCTAAAGAATCTTCGCTCCAAGATAAACAATCGCTCGACCCGGACCGCTTTTGGAATGCTTCCTGTCGCTATGACCAATCTGCCAGATATCTTCTTCCACTGGAATTCCATAATGTAATTCTTAATCATTGACCAAGAACAGGGAACAGAGAGATAAGACAATGAAGTTTAGTGGAACTGAAGCTGTGCGCTCTGTTTTGCGCATCTCTTTTCTTGGTGACGTGACGGAGTTTCTCGGTGCATATGAGCGACTTTGTCAACATGGTGAAAATTCGGTCCAGGACCGGAACTTCTCTGATTGCGGTTCAAACTAGAATAATGACCCCGCAGAAAATATGACATTCTCGTCCCACATCGTCTAGAGAGGTTGGGCTAGCTTATGCATGATGTTTTGCCTTGAATTACTGACAACACGTTTTTCTGAATTGCGCGCTCGTGAGTTGCCGTTGAGGGACTGCGAGGATGATAGACTCGAGGAAAAACAAAGTCGCGAGGCCTAGCAGGACTCAAAACAAACAATATTGATGGTGGTGGGGTGGAGGACATTACAAATGATGAAAAAATGAACTCATTAGTCTCATTTTATATTGGAGCTTGTCGACGAGTATATTTTGGTCACTAATTTATGGTTCGAAAACGTTGGACATGAATGTGCAGAAATTCGACATGTCCCAAAGCATCTGGGTGGCAAGGTGGTTGGAGCAAACTGCGTTCCATCACGAGGCTTCAGTTCGAAGGCTCCGATGCTAAAGGCAGTTTGAATTCTCTGTCCAACCCAGAGAAAATGCGCAATGAAGACTAAGTCTCGGTGTTGATTGATGCTGCGGACTGTGAAGGGGTCCATGTAGTTGCCTTTACAGTAGATATGATAATGGGAAATCCGTTATCTACTGGTCAAAGTAATGAACTTTAGTCAATGTATCTTTGTCAGATGAACATCAAACCAGTCATCCTCCCTCTCATTTCCACTAAAGTCGGTCAAATGCTGATGTTTGAAGTTGAAAACGCGGAATTTTGTTCAATCAAAACCATTCACCAAGTCTACACTCCTCATAATTTTTGCCTTTAATTATCGTGAATGGCAGTCTCTTCATCTCTCAAAAACAGAGCTTCATCTCTCAAAAACAGAGCTTAAGCCTCGAACAAAAGATGGATGTCCTGTATCTTTTGCTGGCCACTGGAAGCTTGGTTTCGCAGTAGCAGTTGACACTATTGGTGCATCTCAACCACTAAGTGATGGTGAGACGATAGCTTCGAGTGGCGGGATTTTCGTACTGGGATTTTTTAGTCCAGGCAGCTTGACGAGCCGTTACTTGGGGATTTGGTACAAAAGCATCCCACTTAAAACTGTTGTTTGGGTTGCAAATAGAAGCAACCCCATCAACGACTCCAGCGGCACCTTGATGATCGATAGCACAGGCAATATAGTCCTCCTAAGCCACAACAGCAGTGTTGTTTGGTCTGCCGACACAACCGATCAGACTGAGAGTCCAGTTTTACAGCTCTTAGATAATGGAAATCTTGTGCTGAGAGATGAGAAGAATGGCAGTTTGGATGCTCACTTGTGGCAGAGCTTCGATTACCCTACGGACACTTTTTTGCCAGAAATGAAGCTTGGATGGGACTTGAAGACTGGTCTTGATCGGCAATTATCTTCTTGGAAGAGTCCAGATGACCCGTCTCCGGGAGATTTCACTTGGGGGATGGCCAACCGTAATTTCCCTGACGTCATAGCATGGAAGGGCTCCAACAAGTACTTCAGGATTGGACCACGGAATGGCCTTCGTTTCGGCAGCGCACCACAGCAGGGTTCCAATTCCATTGTCTGGTATGATTTCGTATCGGATGGAGACGAAATTTACTATATGTATCATGTCATCGACAAATCTGTGCTTGTGAGGACTGTCTTGAACCGAGCAAACTATTTGTGGGAGCGCTCCATGTGGAGTGAAGCAACTCAAAGCTGGAGGCCCTTCCTAACTGTTCCGAAGGACTCCTGCGACCACTATGGTCTTTGTGGTGCCTACAGCAAATGCATGACTAACCAGCTGCCATATTGCCAATGCTTAAAAGGGTTCACACCTAAAAATCCGGATGAATGGAACTCCACTGATTGGTCACAAGGATGTGCTCGGAACAAGCCTCTGAACTGCGGCACCAGCGATGGATTCATAAAGTATACTAACATGAAATTGCCGGATACTACTCATTGTTTAGTGGATAGTACCTTGAGCCTCAACGATTGCAGGACCAAATGCTTGAACAATTGTTCATGTACAGCTTATGCAGACTCGGACATCAGAGGATGAGGAAGCGGATGTGCAATGTGGTTTGGAGATCTGATGGATACGAGACAGTATCCAGATGCCGGGCAGGTTCTATATGTGTGGATGCCAGCTTCTGAAATAGGCACTGTCTTGTTTTTGAAATCTCTTAGAAAAGCAGATCTTGCACTTGATTTCTGAATTATCAAGTCGTTCTTTTTCCTTTCCCACGTGAGCAGTACATTGCAATAGTTACCCATCATATCCGGCATTTGTATGTTTCTTATGTGAACTTTTCAGTGACGCAGGGAAGGGTAAATCCAAGCTGTGGATAGTTCTCACAGTTGTATTAGCAATTGCCACAGCTATTGGCATGCTTATTGCCATCTGTTACGCACTCAGAAGAAGGAAAAGTTTCAGAGGTACAGATTCTTCTCATGACTCCCTTCTCAATGCTTACTTTTCAGGGCCCAAAAAGAAAAAGGTCAAGGAAAAGAGAGAAGAATACGCTAATTATTACCTATCAATTTGATAACTAAAGTTTGGCATGGTCAGAGATGTGTATGCTACCACATTAATTAGCTTGTTTGCTGGCTTGATTAGAACTGGAACTTACAGTATCACTTGCATCCATGCCCTCTTTTTACTTGCCCTGAGTACCTCCGGATTTTCCATTTTAGAGATAGCAGAAAATATGTCTGAAGGTCAAGAGAGTGAATGCCCGAACGATAACTTGGAGCTCCCATTATTCAACCTGCATACAATTGCTGAATCCACAAATAACTTTTCGCTGAAGAACAAGCTAGGTGAAGGTGGTTTTGGACCTGTATTCAAGGTAGAACAAAATTTGGACTGGATAATCTGAAACATAGCATAATGATCATGCAATTAAAATTGAATCTTCCCATTGTTTCTTTTGCAGGGAATACTTGTCAATGGACGAGAAATCGCTGTGAAGAGACTTTCAAGTAGCTCTAGGCAAGGACCGAGGGAGTTCAAAAATGAGGTCATATAATTGCAAAGCTTCAGCACCGAAATCTAATTAAAGTTTGCAAATTGGCCTAGTAAATATCAATACTAATTCCCTGCAATGAGGTCATACTAATTTCAGGGAATACTAATTAAAGTTTTATTTGGAAATCTCAAATTTTCTTGGAAAATTAAATTTCTAAAATTAGAAAAATACTAGTAAATATCATCAATTTCCCAATTTAACTCTGCCCAATATGTTCGCAAATTGGCCAAGCAAAACCCACAGGAAAAATGTCTTACCTCAATATTGGGCATCCTCATCTCTCCTAGTTCTTTGGGAATTATGATATACTATGATTTATGCAACTAAAGTTCAATTACAATAGAAAATGTGAAAAAATTTATCAATTTTTTGGGCTAAATAATAAGTATTTGATTTTTAATGGAATGAATATCTTGCAATCTAAAAAATTAAAAAAATTCTTTAAATGAAATAGAAACAGAATCAGAAACAGAAATAATTTTTTTTTACCATATCAAACAGATTTTTCATTATGGAACAGAAAATTTTTAACCGTATCAAACGTGTTTCTTTCTTTTGAAACTCATTTTGGAACAGAATTAGAATTCTGGATAGAATTTGTATCATGCGCACTAGATTTTTCTGATTCTGTACTAGAATGAGTTTCTGAAGAAAGAAATGCGTTTGATACGGTTAAAGAATTACTATTTCAAAATGAGAAATCTATTTGATATAGTAAGGAAATTATGTTTTTGTTTCTGATTCTGTTTCTGTTTCATATAAAGAAATTTTTAAATTTTTTAGTTCGCAAGATATTCATTCCATTAAAAATCAAATACTTATTATTTAGCCAAAAAAATTGATAATTTTTTCACATTTTCTATTGTAATTGAATTTCGAATTCGCTTTAGTTGCATAAATCATAGTATATAATAATTCCCAAAGAATAAGGAGAGAGGAGGATACCCAATATTGAGGTAAGGCACTTTTCCTATGGGTTTTGTTTGGCCAATCCACGACCATATTGGGCAAAGTTAAATTGGAAAATTGATGATATTTACCATTATTCTTCTAATGTTGGAAATTTAAATTTTCAAGAAAATTTGGGATTTCCAAATAAAACTTTAATTTTTTAATTTTTTTTAATTTTTTATAATATAAATTATGTTTTATTTTATTTTTGAATTTTTAATATTGTTTTTGAATTTTTTTATAATTTCTGAATTATCTAGATTTTTTTAGAATTTTTAGAATTTTTTATTAGTTTATTGGAAATGACAATCGCGCTCCTCGCCCTTTTCTTAAATATACCCATGCAGATTGCAGTCCTTCGTCTTGTTATGTCCAGTCATTTTCTTTGTTCGATCCTCCCTCCATCACCAGCGACGATGTTCACTTGCCATCACCCGGGGTGCTTTAAAAGATTCCAAAATGCGAACGGCCCATAGGGCTACGGAGAAGAAATGCGAGACATACGGCTCGTTCTTCAGATGGCAGACAGACCTTGAGGAGCACCGCGCTCGCTTCGCCGGCAAGTGCAAGGAAGCTCCTAGAGCTTCGCAATCTGCTGCTACTGCAGAGTAGTATGTTCTTTTATTTCTGCTCAAGCGCGGTATGTAAATAAGCCGGTAGGTGTTTCTACCGATGATGATGTTTTTATGTTCGAACTATACAGCGCGCTCTTTTTTTGTGTGTTTTGAGGTAGGTGTTTCTACCGATGTTTGTTCAGATCGAGTTATAAATAAATAAGTCTTTGCAAGCGCATGGTCAAATCTCTCCCTTTTCGTCTTCGATGGTCAAAGTCGATCAAGTTCATTCCTCGTGATGAATGTCCGACAAGAAATCCAAAGCCGACATGCCTATCGTCACAGCTCCATCGAAGGTACAGACGGTCAGTAACAAACACCGTTTGTTTCATCTAACGATCATTTGAATTTTAGAGTGGTTTCGGGAAAAATTAAATTATCCACGAATGATATAACTTTTATAAATGAAACAAAGAGATGAAATTAGAAAAATCACGCTCTAAAAAAACAAAATAATATAGAGATCAAAAAGAGGAGAGAGTAGCCATGAATAATGGTGAGGTCGTCAAGGCCGTGATGGTGAAGATGGTCTTTGTGCCACCATGATGTTATGATCACCGACATGGACTTTTGTCATTTCTTGCACAATCACTCCCATTTATCTTCATCAATTTCTGGGAGTGGTCCCAAGGGATGGTTGCCATTATCGTAACCGATGGATTTTAACTTGAGATGTGGAGCTGAAAGATTTGTAAGAAAAATAGTTGAAGTTAGGGGGGCACAAGGCCTATAGATTTTATGTGGAATTTTTATAAGATATGACAAGTGTTTACTTAACAGCTCAGAAAGATGATCATCCATCTTGATGTCGTGATTTTACTATTCCTATATAAATATACCAAGAATCCACATGCTTTGAATAACTTATCTCTCCTCATCATGAAAAAGTAAAGCAATGGGGGAGCAATTTTAAATGAGAGTGACAATCTTCATCGTACACGAAAACACTCATTAAGAGAAATTCATAATTTCTTTTGAAGATGTTAACATGGAAGAACTTATGCAGATATGAGAAATGTCACGCCCCGGTCCTGAGCTTGTGACAGTCCCCGAAGATATTCCTTACCATTCAATAAATTTGCGACGTTCCCCGGAATAATTGTCGACCAATTAAAACTCATTAATTAAATAATTAAATAAATAATTACACAGTGGAAACAAATAAATAATTCTGGACCAATACTAAGGGCCTGAGAATTTCTTAACTTAAACAAACAATTCAAAAATTACAGAAAACCCGTACGACGGTTAAACCCATTAATAATACAATAAAAAATAATGGGTAAGGGGTAAGGGGTTAATTAAGTGTCTCTCAAAAATACCCCTAATTGATTATGACAAAATAAACTAACTCCTGGGCCTCCCTAAGCTCCTCTTGTGTCACCTGGCCCTCAAGGAGGGACTCCACGGTCTGGACCTGTAAAAGGGTGTTAATAACAACAATGAGATAAATCTCAATGAGTATACCACCTAATCCTCGATTAGAAGAGTCCTTACTCTAGGGTCCCTAACCAATTAGGTAACCTAACTCTCGTGTCACGGTTACTTGGTCTAAATATTTAATTAGTTCACTAGTCCTCATTCCTCACTAGTCCCAACCAATAATTAAACAATTAAGTCTACAACCAATAATTTAATCAATTAAAAATTGACTTAATAAATAACAATCACAATCAATTGGCAACCACAACCAATTATCAACCACAATCAAGTATCAACCACAGTCAATTGTCAATCACAACCAGTTATCAATCACATCCAAATGCACAATCAATTGTATTAAATAACCAGCATAATAAGATAATTAAATTCCCAGAATAAATCACAATTTAGATAATCTATCTTTAATTAGGCAAAACTGCAGTAAATAAATTCTAATTGTGGAAATTACCAATCTAATTTCAATATCAAGTTATCATTAAATTCTATAATTTAGCCAATTATCCCTTAAAATGCTAATTAAGTTGTAATTAGACAAAATTAGGAAAACCCACGATAATTCTAGAAATTACTAAATCAACTTCAATAGCCAAAAACCAAATAACTAGAGCTAACAAATTACCAATTTGTCCTCTAGCTATCCAATTTTACTAAATCACCCTTAATTGGTCAAAATTACCAAATCACCCCTAAATCCTCCAAAAATTACTAAATCGAATTCCTACTCAATCAACCAACCTCCTAATCAATCAATTGGCTATTAATACACCCTATAAAGCCAATAATTAACTACTAGAGCGTGTAACCACCCTAATTGAGGATTAGGAGGCGACTCACCTCCAATCCAAGCTTTTTAGGTTCAAATTGGCGACGACGGTCAACGATGATCCTAATTCGTCTTCAATTTCGCGGTCCGGACGCACAATTGAGCCAAAAATTCCACGATACGGCTCGGCACGAAGTGGGGGTGACGATGGCGGCGATGGTGAGTTTCTGATTGGTTGCCAACAAGGTCACCGGTGAGTGGTTCCGGCAAAAGCTCCATCAAGGTGACTGTGGTTCTGGCGAGGCGTGTCCTGGCTTTGGCGAAGCTACTTGTCGCGGTTGGAAGGCTGGTGGCTCGGCTCAGGGGCTGAATAGCTCTGTTAATGGTCGGAACCGGCGAGGGAAAGCTCCGGCGAGTTGGGTCTTGGCTTTGGCTGCGGTTTTTAGCTCCTTTCGCTGTGATTTCTTTCTTTTTAATGCGGTTTCTCCTGCGTATATAAACAGAGCATCATCAAACTCGACTAAGTTGATTTGGAGAGGACTCAAGCGATGGGGACGATAACAGGGCTGCTGGTGGTGTTTGGACGTCCCACGACACCACGACGAGGCACGATTTGCTTCGATTTGGGGGCTATCGTCGGCGGCCAAAGACAGAGATCTAGGGTTTCGGATTTTGGTGCGGAGGAGGTTTGACGGCGTCAAGGACGGTAGCTGGGTGTTCAGGTGACCATGGCGGCTCATCCCCTAGGTTTTTCCCTAATTTTCAAGTACAATTTCATCTGCCCCCCTAACAATGGCGACTAGGGTTTCTCAGGTTGGAGGAAGCATCCCACGCGAGAGAGAGCAAGAAGAAGATGTTGACGAGGCGATGCTAGGCCAGCTGGCGCGTGCGCAGCTACCGCGTGGCCAGGGCCCTGCGTCCGCGCGCGCTGCGTGGCCTGGCCTTGCCTCGCTGGCAGCCAGTGCTGCCAAGGTCTGGCTCGCGCGCACAAGGTGAACGATGGGCCAAGAGAAAAGAAGACGGAGCTGGGCCGAGCCAGGAGGGAAGAGAAAAGAAAGGAGAGAAGCTGGGCCCGTGAAGAAGGAAGAAGAAAGAAAGGGAAGAAAGAAACCGGGCTGGGTTTGGACGGCCCATGCGCAGAAATAGAAAGAAAATACAGAAGGAAATAAGAAAATAGCGGAAAATAAAAGGGATATCCAAAATTTAAGGGAAATTTGACTGCCTTTCCTTAAATTCAAGTTTAAATCTTCCCAAGCTAATTTAGTTCAATTCTCCGCCAAGTCTATTCCCAAAATTTTCCCAAAAATAGGCCGTCACAATTCTCCCCCCCTTAGGACATTTCGTCCTCAAAATTTACAGTACTAGTCCCCTCAAACAGATAAGGATATTGACGCCTCATGGTTTCCTCACTCTCCCAAGTCGCTCCTTCAGTGTCGTGGTGTTGCCAGACCACTTTGACTAGGGGGATAACCTTATTCCTCAAGCGTTGTTCTCTACGATCTTCAAATCTGATCAGTCTCTCAACGTATGATACCCTATCATCAACCTCGATTTCATCGAAACTTAGGACGTGAGATGGATCAGGTTCATACTTCCTTAGTATCGACTCGTGGAAGACATTATGAATCTGAGCTAAATTCGACGGTAGAGCTAGACGATAAGCTGCAGCTCCAATCTTCTCCAAGATCTCAAATGGTCCGACATATCTTGGACTCAGTTTCCCCTTCTTGCCAAAAGGAGACATCCGTCTCTTAGGTGACTCCTTCAAGAACACATGGTCACTTTCCAGGAACTCCAAGGGTCCGTGTCTCTTGTCTGGATAGCTCTTCTGGCGACTCTGAGCTGTCTTCATCCTAGCCCTAATGATCTTGACAGCCTCTACTGACTATTGTACCAACTCTGGACCAGTAATCTTCCGCTCTCCTACCTCATCCCAACAGATAGGAGTCCTACATGCACGACCATATAAGGCTTCATAGAGGGCCATTCCTATACACTACTGGAAGCTGTTATTATAAGCAAACTCTACTAAATGTAACTGATCCTCCCAGTTACCCTTGAAATCCAAGACACAAGCTCGCAGCATGTCTTCTAGAGTCTAGATGGTCCTCTCAGACTGTCCATCAGTCTGTGGGTGGTAGGCGGTACTATACTGCAGTTTCGTGACCAAAGCGGTCTGCAAGCTCTTCCAGAAGGCAGCTATAAATCTTGGGTCACGATCAGACGTGACCGTCACTGGTACTCCGTGAAGTCTGACGATCTGGCAAACATATAACTCAGCCAATCTGTCTAAGGCGAAGTCCTTACGCACTGCAATGAAATGTGCAAACTTAGTCAGTCTATCTACTATAACCCAGATATCATCATGACCTCGCTGACTATTGGGTAAACCTGTCACAAAGTCCATTGTAATATGCTCATACTTCCATTCTGGAATCTCCAATGGTCTCAGTAGACCTCATAGTTTACAGTGTTGCGCCTTCACCTGCTAACATGTTAGACACTTAGCCACATGTTTGGCTACATCAGCCTTCATACCAGACCACCAATAATGTGGTCTCAAATTCTGATACATCTTAGTACTCCCAGGGTGGATGCTATAGTTACTTCTGTGGACCTCAACTAATAATTCTTCCTTAAGTGTACTATCATTAGGCACACAAAGTCTTCCCCTGAACTTCAGAATCCCATCCTCTGAGATTTGAAAGTCTGGCTTCTATAATCTTCTGAAAAGTTGGGTCTGTAAGCTGTAGGAACTTAATCCTCGACTGAATCTGCGGTTCCACACGCAAGGTAGCCATCAAACAGGTAAGATGACTCACCTCAAACTTAAAGTCTGAATCCCTGACTCCTTCAAGTAAAAGCCATTCCTTCACCATCAGGTGTGCCATCGATGACTTGCGACTGAGGCGTCAGCTACCCTATTATCCTTTCCTGGATGATATAGAATGTCGTAGTCATAGTCCTTCAGTAATTCCATCCACCAGTATTGCCTCATATTCAATTCCTTCTAAGAAAATAGGTATTTGAGGCTCTGATGATTTATATAAATAGTGAACTTCTCTCCACACAGGTAATGCCTCCAGATCTTGAGAGCAAAAAAATTGCAGCTAGTTCTAGATCATGTGTCGGGTAATTATGCGTATGAGGCCTCAGCTGTCTCGATGCATATGCTACAACCCATCCATGCTGCATTAAAACATACCCTAACCCTTGATAGGATGCATCACTGTAAATCTCATACCCACATGGACCTGATGGGATCGTCAGTACTAGAGCAGTGGTCAACCTTTTCTTCAATTCCCGGAAGCTCTTCTCATATTTATCGGTCCACTCAAACTTAGTGTCTTTCTTCAGTAAATTGGTCAGTGGCGCTGCTATACTTGAAAACTTCTCCACAAAACGACGGTAGTAGCCTGCCAGACCCAAGAAAATCCGGATCTCAGTCACTGTCGTGGGTCTCGGCCACTCCATGACTGCTTCAATCTTCGTTGGGTCCACAGATATACCTTCACCCGAAATCACATGACCCAAGAAAGCGATGCGACCGAACCATAACTCACATTTATTGAACTTGGCGTACAACCCGTGTTCTCGAAGGGTCTTCAGTACTATCCTCAGATGCTGTTCATGCTTTTCCAGACTCTTCGAGTAAACCGGGATGTCGTTGATGAACACTATGACAAACTGGTCCAAATACTCCTTAAAAATACGATTAATCATATCCAAAAGGCAGGGGCGTTAGTCAACCCAAAAGGCATTACTGTGAACTCATAATGACCATACCTCGTAGGAACGCGGTCTTCGGGGCATCCTCCTTCCTGATCCTCAGCTAATGATAACCAGTCCTCAGGTCAATTTTAGAAAACACTGAGGCACCCTGCAGCTGATCAAATAGGTCATCAATCCTCGGTAGAGAATACTTATTCTTAATCGTCATCTAATTCAACTGCCTATAGTCGATGCACAATCGCATAGACCCATCCTTCTTCTTCACAAATAGTACCAGTGCACCCCAAGGTGATGCACTAGGATGGATGAATCCCTTATCCAGCAACTCCTGTATCTGCACCTTCAATTCCTTCAATTCTGATAGCGACATTCGATAGGGAGGCTTGGAGATAGGTTTAGGGTTTGGGAGCTAGTTTGATAACAAATTCAATATCTCTCTCCGGGGGTAGTCCTAGTAATTCTTTTGGAAACACGTCAGCAAAATCTCGCACCACGGCAATTTCTTCAATTGTCGGCCCTTCAACCGACAAGTTTATCACAGCAACCAAGAAACTCTGGCATCCATCCTCGAGCAGCTTCACTGCCTCGAGGGACGAGATTAATAGTATTGAAGGACCTCCTCTGCTTCCTACAAATTCATAACTAGGAAGATCCAACGGTTGGAACTGAATCACCTGATTATAACAGTCCACCATGGCTCTCTGTTTCCTTAAACAGTCCATCCCAATAATAACATCAAAATCAAACATAGTCAATATAGCCAAATCAATCAGTCCTTTCACTCCACTAATCACTATCTCACATCCCTTACACCCCTCGACTGATAATGCCCTATCTTTCATAGGAGTAGTAACACTAAGGACTACACTCAACGGTTCTAGGTTCAACTCAACTAATTTAGCAAATTGAGCAGCTACAAACGAATGTGTGGTTCCAGTATCAAATAATGCATATGCAGCATGCTGATGTAAGGAAACAGTACCTGCAATCACTTTGCCTGCATTCTGAGCCTCTGCTCGAGTCATAGCATACACTCTCCCCTGAGCTGGGGGTCGCTCCATCCTAGCAAGCTGTGCTATACGTAGTGGTGGCTGCACCCCAGCTGGGTGGCGTGGACAGTCTCTCTACATGTGGCCCTCCTGGCCATAACCATAGCAAGCTCCAGTAATGCGAGGATAGGCTCCAGGTCCATGATGTCTACCGCACTGGCGACACTTATCTTCTACACGAGGTGCCGGTCTCCTGAACTTTCCTCTCCGGATAGGCGGTGTCGGGTACCTGCTCCTAGTCATAGGCCTCTTCCCCTGTCTACGGCTGTCTCGACTAGGGGAGAATTGCGATGCAGATACAGCGGCTCTCTCCACCATGTCTCTCTCCACAGACAAGGCCTTACTCAACAGCTCGTCATAGCTGCGCAACTCCAGGGGTGCTAGCTGACTCCTAATGTCTGGCCTCAGTCCATCTTTGAGTCTGATAGCTCTATCCTAAGGGTCTTCCACTATCCTCCTACCATATCTGGACAGTTCAGCAAACTTAGCCTTATACTCCTCCACTAACATCTGGTTCTGATAGAGTTTCAGGAACTCCGTCATCTTCTGGTCCCTCGCAGTGTTAGAAAGATACTTGTGGTTAAAAGCTTCCACAAATGCTCGCCAGGCAGGTATTGTCCCTACAGGAAATACTCGATCCTTGGTGGCATCCCACCAATGACTGGCATTGTCCTCCAGCTGGTACACGGCCAAGACCACCTTATCAGAGTTAGAACATCTCAGTACTATGAAAACCTTCTCAATATTCCAGAGCCAAGAAGTAGCGGCCTTCGAATCACTTCTTCCATGAAACTGGGGAGGCTGTAACCTCAGGAACTGCTCTACCTGCTTCTGGATCCTCATATCCTCATTCCTACCTGCAGCTGCAGGAATAGGAGCGTCCACCACATCATCAAATACCTCCTCCTCGGGTACATGAGCAGCGATACCCACTTCAGGTGGAGGGGCATTAGCATTCAATGTAGTAATAGCAGCATTCAGTGTAGCAACAACAACATTCGCCGCAGTAGCAGCGCCAGATGCGATAGTAGCCTCTTGGTTCTGTGCAGCAACGGTGGCGGCTACAGCAGTAGCTTCTTGGTTCTGAGCCTGCTGCTCCACCCTGTCCCTAAGAGCCTCTAGGAAGGAAGAGAAAAGAAAGGAGAGTAGCTGGGCCCGCGAAGAAGGCATAAGAAAGGAAGGGAAGAAAGAAACCGGGCTGGGTTTGGACGGCCCATGCGTAGAAGTAGAAAGAAAATACATAAAATAGGGGAAAATAAAAGGGATATAAAAAATTTAAGGGAAATTTGGCTGCCTTTCCTTAAATTCAAATTTAAATCTTCCCAAGCTAATTTAGTTCAATTCTCCCCAAAATCTATTTCCAAAATTTTCCCAAAAAACTGGCCGTCACAAGAAATTTGACAGAACAACCAAAATAAATAAATAAATCGAGACACTTTGGGAAAAGAGAATGTCAAAACAAAGAAAGTACGGTGAGCGTGGATCGAACCCGCGACCTTCGGATCTTCAGTCTGACGCTATCCCTGCTTTTCAACACGTTAGTCAAACTTTTATATATTGTCCAATAAATAGTACATAAGCACTAGACGACCTCTCGAGCACGAATAATTCTTAAACAAATGAAATTAATATAAGAGGAGCACAGATACCCACGTTTTGGATCTGGTTATATTTGGAGATTGGTTATATAAGTAAGGACACTGGGGAAACTTTTTTCCTCCAGTTTCTTGTGGGGATTCTTCCAATGGTTCTACACTACTGCAGATGGCTGTGGGTTTGCAAACTTTCCAACGTTGGGACTGAAAGCTTTTGAGAATAGGTAAGACACGGTTTCAAATTGTCTGAAGAATAAATTTATGCTCTCATTCTATATCGTACGGTTAGGTCTAATGTAAACAGAGGAGTTCTTTAGATGATTCTTTGAGAAAATATGCAGGTTCTACTTTGACTTTTCTGCAACATACGTTGGCGTTGGGATGATCTACCCCTACATCATCAACATGTCGGTGCTTCTTGGGGGAATACTGTCTTGGGGCTTGATGTGGCCTCTAATTGAGAAAAAAGAAGGCAACTGGTATCCTAGTCTAGATCCGGGCAACATGCACGGCATTCAAGGTTACTAGATAATGTTAATCATTTCAGAAGAGCGGCTTGGCTCATCTCTGGCTTCATCACTATGCTCCTCTTTGTTGACCCGCTATTTTATACAAATAGGTATTCATATCCATCACCATGATCCTCGGTGATGGCCTCTACAACTTCTGTAAAGTGTTGACCCGGACCATCTTGGGTTTGTACCGTCAAGTCAGGGAAAGAAACAATCTTCCAAAGGTCACGAGCGGCTCTCCCCAGTCTCGTCAGCTCTCATTTGATGACCAACGTCAACCGAGCCTCTTCCTCAAGGACAAAATCTCCACGAGTTTCGCCTTGGGAGGCTACGTCGTGCTTGCGATAATATCAATCATATCTCTCCCTCACATATTCGACCAGCACAAGTGGTACCACATACTGGTCATGTACCTCGTGGCTCCCACCTTGGCCTTTTGTAATGCATATGGGTGCGGACTCACAGACTGGTCCCTTGCGTCAACCTATGGGAAGTTTGCCATCTTCGTGATAAGGACATGGGCTGGTGAAGCCCGCGGCAGGGTCCTCGTCAGCCTTGCTGCTTGCGGTGTAATGATGAATATTGTTCCACGGCCTCCGACCTGACTCAAGACTTCAAGACTGGGTATCTGACCTTAGCTTCCCCTCAGTCCATTTTTGTGAGCCAGGTGATTGGGACTACCATGGGCTGTGTCATATCTCCATCCGTCTTCTGGTTGTTCTACAACACATTTAAGGACGTAGGTCTTAAGACTAGCGCGTACCCTGCCCCTTATGCCAGCATCTACCGAAGCATGGCTATATTGGGAGTGTAGGGATTTTCGTCATTGCCCAAACATTGCCTCTCGCTCTGCTACGGGTTCTTCACGGCCACAGTAGTCATAAACGTGATTAGGGACACAGTCCCCAAGAAGTACTCTACGTTCATCCCACTCCCGATGGCCATGGCGATACCATTTTACTTGGGATCGTATTTTGCTATCGACATGTGCATTGGGAGTCTGATTTTGTACTTGTGGGAAAGGAGCAACAAGACCATGGCCGATGCATTCGCACTCACAGTCGCCTTGGGACTGATTTGCAGGGACGAGATATGGACCTTGCCGAGCTCCATACTCGCCCTCGTGGGCGTGAAGCCACCGATCTGCATGAAGTTCCTATTGAGGCGGAGTTGACAAGCTCCTGAAGGCTTCATGAATCAGAGTGCAAAAGATGGGTTTGTGGGAATTGTAAGCACACAATGTTCATATGGATGTTTCGATTTACTTATCTTGTCGACGTAGTTGGATGGAAGTTTAGAATCTGGAAAATCTGGTTCTGTATTGAAGTGAATAAAGCATATTGATCCATAGAGTTCACAGTATAAATCAACGTTGGACTTTGCTGGTATTGTTGTTTGGAGATGTTCAAGCTTAGTTAGAGAGAAACAATCAGGGCTCTTGCCGCATTCCCCTTACATGATTGACGACAGAAAAGGACCATGTCCTCGTGTGAAATGTGCACTGGACAAATACACGACCTAAGTGCGCAATTCATGTGTTGTTCTGCTCATTTTGTCGTGCATATGAGCAATCAATGCACTTTACCCGAGTCAGAAATTTGCTCTGTTTCGGAATGTTTATGTTTTTTTTCTTTTTGGAACTAAAAGTGAAAATTTGATGGAATATCTTCTACTTGTCCATATCTAGTTCTAATATAAAATATGTCAATGTCAATGTGGTAAAGATCTTTGTTATATGAAATCAGCTTGATGGTCTGGTCACTCGGCCCAACCTAAATACTTTAAGCGAGATATGTGTTCTTGACCAAACAAAGATTAGTTTGGGACTTTTAAGCTGATTTGAGATTTCAATATCATTAACCCAATAAGACATTAGTAATCAATAAAAAAATTTGGAAAAATTATAGAAATAAAAAATATACATCGGAAATTAACTCATGAGAGTTAGTAATTTAACTAACCGGTACCTTAATTTCACAAAAGTTGACAATTCATTCTATCTTAAGTTGTTAATTCATATAATTGTAAATTCGGAATAAACCGTATGTTATGCAAATAAAAGTTGGTAAGTTTTACAAATATTGCTACTCTCAAACTATAAAAAAGGTCTCTATTTCATATAGGTGTTGATAAAATCTCACTAAATTAGTTTTAAAAATTAGTCGACAGGCTTTATGGACACTTGAAGATGAAGTTTGGTCACTACGTTCAAAAGACAAGCGCATCTACCCGTGCTTTAGGTTAAATCCATGATTATATCTATGGATCTATTCGCTTTTACCACAATTCATGAAAGCTTCCGGAATTATTGAACTCGGCTTGATGCGCCCATGACATGGCTAAATCATCTTACCAAAGACCTTGATGTGCACACGCGCCACATATAAAAACATGGGGAGTTAGGGTTTTGAAGATTGTTGTACCATCGGCAATTTAATCTTAACCTGTTTAATTTAGCAAATTTAATCTTAATTATTTTGATGATTTTCTAATGAAGCTTTTCCTGCTAATTTTGACAGAAAATAACTGATTTAATTGGCGCCATTTGTTTACATCACATGGTAGATGCTAAAATGGATGATTATTACAAATTTGTTTTTGTGAGTTTTACAAATTTATCTTTATTTTCAAAAAATTTCCCGCCTTTTCTCCATTAGACCTAGTTTGAGCCTAAAACTGGACCTGTAGTGGGGCATGAATAGCGAGGGGTTCACCTTTGATAGCTTATCCATGTAAGATGGTGTCCTCCCGGCCATCCTAAACTCGCAGGCCATCTTCTAATAGAATCGTTTCTATAGTGAAGCACTTCGATTCCCAAGAATCTCCATACCCCGTGTCATCCTACATATTTGATCACCTGCATGAATGACATGAATATTCTACTCATGGATGCCATGTCATTAAAGAGGGACATTTCAAAAACCTGTGAGGAGAAGAAGGAATTGCTAATCAGTTTGATTGAGCCCACTAGTGAATATATATTGTTCACCACATTTTTTAGGATACACCAAAGGTTAGCTGTGGTGCTGTTAAGTCACTTCGCAATCGTAACTTGTTGTAACTCCTTGCATTTTTTCCATAATGCCAATACAAAAAACCTAAAACTCTTACAATCACGGGTGACATTTACTCTCTTTATTTTTCCAATCCGACAACCATCAAGGGATAGAGGAATTTGATTAGTGGATGACATAACTTGTTGATTAGTGGATTGTTGTTACGACTCCCGTATATTTGTGAGTACCAATAAGCATCTGAATCGTTTTGTTAGACACCACACCCATGCCCAGAGAATGATTCAGACTAACATTTTTACAATCTAGTGGACACAGGACTACGTGCAATCTGTGAAAGCAATACTTTCCGCTCGTTATGTACTGGATAGAACCATGAATAGAATATATCTAGATTTCCATCATCAACTTATAATACAAAAGTGCTAAAGTAACATGAAAGAAGCAAATCTATATGTCTGGTAATCCTACTCCAAGGTATATAATGCTTCATCAGAACCTTGGTTCAATCCAAGTAGGCGGAGAAAAATGATGATAAGATTTTCCATCATAAAACGACTCAATTCTCCCATCTTCCATGTGGTATATTCCCATATCCTTACCTCCACCCTCCTCAGTGTCCCTATACATAAAAGAGGTATCGTCGGTAAAGTAAATGCAGTCTGGCTCGATGGAGTGCTGGTTCTCATCAACTTGTACTGAGAAGGAAGAGTTATAACCCACAAAGAGGGACATGTTGCCCATTCTCTCGACCCTCATCCATTCTAGCCTCTAGATCGACCGTGAAAACCTCGAATCTGTCGACTTTGCCATCTTCTTTTCCAAAACGTGAGACTAGCAATAGACGGCCCGCCGCCTCCACCAAATACAACTTCGCAAACCCCTCTTGGGGAATTTCCGAAGGCCTCAATAGTATAATCGATTTAGTTGGATCCGGTCGATCCACATTGCACGCGAATATATGACCGTAGCTGTTAACTGTAAGGAATCGGTCCTTAAAATATAGAACATCAAGAAAAGCACAACTCGGGCCGGTCAACTCTTTCCACTCCTCATTGCCAAGTTTCCATATGGCCAATTCTTCGTTGTTCGAGTAAACGACCATGACCGTGTAGTCTGGAGATAAAGTGGGGTTTGCGGACAAGACAAACTTACCGACGAAATCCGCGTACATGTGCTCCAGTCAATAGCGATCGGGATCCCATTTGGGGAGTTTGTCCAAGCTAGGGAGCTTAATGACGTCGTCGCAATATCGACTGGCGGCACGTGATAAGGGATTCAACATGTAGACTTGGACATCCTCGCGAATAGTCAAGATCCAGCCCTGTGAAGAGAAGCACCTCTTCCCCTTCACTTCTGGCAATAGAATTTTGTGTGTCTGCAAACTGAAGAGGCTGTAGAATTCAGCCTACTCAGTCTCCGTGCTCTTGTCATCCGCGAGCATCAACCATGGGACATCGAACCTCTCTTCGAGTGCTGCAGCTCGCCATGTCGAGCACACGGACCAGAATGCGAAGCAATCCTCTAAAAGAAGTTGTCTTGAGCACAATTCTAGCAGCTCTAGGAGGAGATCGGCCCAATTCTCTGCCATTGTTGATTCACCGATTGAGAGAAAGCAGACAATTGCGACGCTCAGAGAAACAAAATGCTTGTTTCTATTATGCTTATAACTCCTAATATAGACAAGCGAGCAATATATCCTCAATTCAAAAGAAGAAATTAATTTTGTGACAGCCCATTTTTGGGAATTTTGGGAAACTAAATTGGGAAAAATTGTACCCAAATTGGCCTTGAATAATTAAATTTGAACTTATGGTGATTTATTTAATTTTTCCGTTCAATTTCGGGATTTTCCCTAATTTTTTCTCATTTTCTTCTTTTCTTTCCATTTTCTCTCTCTTTTCCTCTCTCTCCACGTGAGTCAGCCCTCCCTTGCCACATTAGCCACCACCTCCCCACGCCAGGCCACGCGCCAGCTGGCCTCCCCCTCGCCACGTTACCTCCTTCCTCGCGCCTCCCTTCTCTCTTCCTCCCTAAAAACCCCAGGATAGAGGAAAATGGGAGAGGCTGGTTGAGGGTGGATTTGGCCGAGGAGAATGTAGGATTGGATTGGGAATGTCTCGCCTGAGCCGCTGGAGTTCACAGCCACCTCAATGGACGCCATGGAGCCCTAAATCGCTCCCAACTTGAACCCCTAATTTCTCCGCCGGAGCTATCGTCTGCAATCCCCTTGCCGAGATGAATTAAAGCTCGCTGTCACTCGTCGAGCCTTGCCGTCGCACTGAGAAACCCTTAGAAGCCGTCCAAATTCCAATAGTCTCGCCGTTGTCGTCTTCGTCCCCAACTTGCCTTGACCATGAACCCCAAGCCCTTGTTTCTGCTTGCCGGCAAAACCACAGCCATAATCAAAGAACTACAGCAACAACTCGAAAAACTACAGCAAAAGGGCACGGGTTGTAGAAACAGAGCACGAACCGCAGCGAGAAGGCCGAAAATCGCAATGAAAGCCATTGAAACCGTAGCCACAGTTTGAGATTCAGCTCCCTGGCGCGCCCCTGTTCTATTTCCTTCCGCCGGAGCTCCCCTCGCCGATTGCGGCCACCCACAGCGCTGTCGAGCCCTAAGCCGAGCCGCCAGCCATCCAGCAGCAACCCAGCTACCTCGTCATAGCTAGGACGCGCCTCGCCGAAGTTAGAACTTACTCGCCAGAGATCTCGGCGGAAAATCTCACAAGCCCCAAAAACCTCACCGGCGACTCGACGGAACCTCGCCGGAAAATCCGCCGTCCCGCTATCGTCACCTCCACGTCCTGCCGAGTCGTACCGTGGAGTTTTGAGCCTAATTGTGTGTCCGAATCGTGAAAATGAAGACTAATTGGGTTCGCCATTACCAATTAGATCTTAAAGCTTGGATTGGATGTGAGTCTACCTCCTAATCCCCAATTGGAATCGTCAATCGCTCTAGTAGTTAATTATTGGCTTAATTGGGTGAATTTAGTTGTCAATTAGATAGTTAGGGGTAATTTAGTGACTTTTGGGAGGAATTAGGGGTGATTTGGTAATTTTTGCTAATTAGGGGTAGTTTGGTGAAATTGGGTAACTAGAGGGTAAATTGATAAATTGCTGGCTCTAGTTACTTGACTAATTAGCTATTGGAGTTGATTTAGCAATTTTGAGAATTACTATTAATTTTCCTAATTTTGGCTATTTATGGCCTAATTAGAGTTTTAAGGGGCATTTTGGTAAATTGTAGAAATTAGAGGCAATTTGGTAATTTAATGGCTTTGATTAATTTTGATAATTAGCTGGGTGAGACTAGATTGGTAATTTGCGCAATTAGAATTTTATTTACTTCAGTTTTGCTTAATTAGGGATGAATTACCTAATTTTGATATTTATTCTGGAAAGTTATTATATCAGTATATTTGGTTATTTAATATCAATGATTGCGCAAGTGGCTATGATTGATAATTGATTGTGATTGACAATTGATTATGGTTGATACTTGGTTGTGGTTGATAATTGTTTGTGGCTGTTATTTAATTATTTATATTTAAATTGATCAGTCGACTGTTGGGGTTAGCATGGGGAGAGACGATTGTGCTTGGAAGCCCGTGACGTGATAATTAGGCGACCTAATTAGATAGGAACCCTAGAACGAGGACCTTACTGGTTGAGAATTAGTGGGTAGACTCGATGAGTTATCTCATATGTACTTATTTTGTAGGACCCGATCGTGCAGTTCCTCCTCGAGGATCAGGTGAGGTTGGAAGCGCTTAGTGATGCCCGAGGAGTTAGTTTATTTTGTTGTAATCAGTTAGGGGTATTTTGGAGAGACACCCGATTACCCCCTTACCCATGATTTTTGACTGTATTGTAAATGGGTTTAACCTTCATGTGGTTTGTTTGTACTTATTGAACTAGTTTGTTTAAATTAAGGATTTTTCAGACACTCCAGGGTTTGTATGGGTTTATTTATTTATTTATTTTTGCTGCATATTTATTTATTTAATTATCGAATAATCCTAGGAACGTCACGAATTTCTCGACCGGTGAGGACCATCTTCGGGGATTGTCGACTGCTCGGGACCGAGGAGTGACAAATTTTGTTGGATTGATATCATAAAGTGAAGAAATCTTAGTGAAGATTAATTAAAAGTGAGAAAATTGTGGGAAAAAAGTGTTCGTTTTAGTAATTATTTCAAATAATATGCTTTTGTTAAAAAAAAAATTGCTTGATTTTCATCAAATAGGTCGACACATTTTAAGGGGAAAGAAAAAGGGGAAACAAAGCTCTCGTTTGGATTTTGCTTATCGGATTACAAAAGATGAAACTAGTTTTGTCGGATTTCAATATCATAAAGTAGAGGAATCTTAGTGAGGGTTGATTAAAAGTGAGAAAATCGTGGGAAAAAAATCATTTGTTTTAGTAATTATTTCAAATAAATTTTCTTTCAGATTATTAAAAAAATCGACTTGATTTTGATCGAATAGGATCACACATTTTAGGGGCGGAGCGCCCGTTTGAATTATGTTGATTGGATTACGGTTATCTTTTCATATATACATTCCTAAAATAGATAAGTGAGGAATATATTGTAATGGTTGTGTTCCGACCCTCCTTAAGCTTTAGAAAAGGATGGATTAGGCATGGATTACAATTTAAGAAATTCCAGTATTTTTCGGGTATTTATCGTAATTTCCGAGAAAATGTGAAAATTTATAAAATTAGTTTTGGTGTCCAAAAAATACATTTTATGGAGATTTGGTCCAAAATACGCAGTTTTATATTTTTGAAGTTTTTCTTAAACTATGGGGATTTTGAGAAAAAAATTCTAATTGGACAAAGAATTTTTCGAAATTCGGAGGGGCCTTATTAGTTGCATTTTTGGGTTACCAAATTGAGTTATTTAGTGGATAAATGGTAGAAACTCGTAGGGGCTGATTAAGGGGTCTAATTGGGCTCCAAAAAGACTTTATCTTGTGAATATTTGAGAAAAATTCATTCATTGAAGAGCCCATGGACTTTTGGGGCACTTACTCAAGTGCTTGAGATATTATTTGTGGACTTTAGAGGCTTCTTGCTTCCATTCCAGCAGAAGCCACGCCTCTTTATCCTTCTTCTTCTTCTTCTTCCTCATTTTCTTCTCCTCCTTTTGTTGCTCACGCGTCCCCCTTTGTTGTGCAAGCTTCACTGCAGCTCAGCCACTCCCGAGCTTCTTTTGGTGTAGTCGTAGGCTCGGGTTTTGATCATCTTCGTGCCACCGTCGCCGTGAACCGATTTATTCTCTAATCCGGTGAGTCTACTTCCTAACTCTTTCTTTGGTTGTGATTACATATAGGGGATTAGATTAGTGTTGATTTAGCTTGATTAGATTAGTGTTAGGTTAGATTAACACTAGTGAAGATGGTTTAGTTTAGTTTATTGGTTTTCTCTTGAATCTGTTTACTGGACCTTTGCTGTTTGCCAATTTTGGGGAGCGAAATTTTGACATGATTTTGAGGTCGCTTCCTTCTTGAGAAATGTTTCATACATCTTCAGCTATAGCATATATTTTACCTAAGATTTTATGGATTTAAAATAGTAATATTTCAGGTTCATTTAAAGAAAAACAGAACCCCTGTTTTTGTTGGATTTTGTGACCTGTTGGTGTTAAATGAATTTTGATCAACTCTTAGGGTCCGAATTTCGAAATATTTTCTTCACAAAAGTTGTTTATCATGTCTTCTAGTATAATATATTCAAATTTTAGTTCAAAAGGACATGTTTTGGATCTTGAATCAAGTTGGTTTTGAAAGACATGATTTCTGAAAATTGACACAGTTTTTGTAGAAATTTGGACGATTTACTGCTTTCTTTACAGAAGGATTTAGGTCAAGGTCTTCATGAAAAATGTTAATGTAAGTGTCATTTATAACATGTTAATGTAAGGAAGGATTAGATTCTAGGTGACTGAGAAGATGTGAGATGCGATTAGGAACCCTAGGGCAATTGACAGACCTAGTTTTGGATTAGGGGGTTGGCTCACTGAGATATTTATATCTCAACCTGTCGTGGTAACCATTTTTCAAGTACATGATTAGAGATTGATTTTGGAGGCAAGTTTTATGGAGTTGACAGGGCGAAGATTCGCGCTTCCGTTGGAGACTAGAAGGACGGTAACAAGTCCTAGGATGTCGCACTCATATACCAAAGGAAAGAAAGAAGATATTCAGGAACAGTCGCGCGCTTGGAAAGAGGGGCGTGACATATATCCTCAAGTCAAAAGAGAAAATCAAATAATGCAATTATTCTCAGATTTTGGGGTCACAAATGGCAAACAAACGGACATGTACAGTGAAGGTTTGAGTAAAAGTGAGAACATTTATGGAAACAACTTCGGTTTTTAGTAAAAGGAATTTCAATAATATGCTTTTGGATTTTGAAAAATTGATTTTATTTTGACCAAATAGGTAGATGCATTTTATTAAAAGAGAGATCAGCGAGATCCGATGAATTTCATGCAGAGAAATTTTATTAATAGCCGGTGATTCGTCTGGTTTTGACTAATAATCATGGAGGTGGTAGGAATAACCGCACCCCTAATTTGTTTTGAGAAGTAATAATATGCTAAAGAAGAGCAACCACAATAATACTAAAGGGGCAAGTCCTAGATTGCGCCTTAATTAATCGAATGTCACGATACACTTCTTGATTACCAAATATACAGCGTTTCGTATTGATAAATAACCCTTAAGTCTAGATATTTGTAATCACGTTTATTTAGTTTCCTTTCCATTTCATTCTCTAGACATTTGTAATCGCGTTGATTACACTAGATATGCTTGCTCGCCACCAAGGAGCTACTTGAGCGTCGAGCGGAGTGGACCCATCCACGTCGCACCTCAATATAGGGGTGAGCAAAAGCAAGGTGGGTAGGTTTCAAACCTGGACCCTGTACTCGACCCTGTTATAACCGGTTCCCATTTTTAGACCCTGTAACCTACCCTGTTTGCGTTGGACTCTATACCCGACCCACCCTGTTTTCCGGTCCGATTCCATGGTTAACCCTGTTTATATTGGAATCTATTTTGCAACCGCTCATCCTTTATGACTTTCCATTTGTCTAAGCAAAAATAATAACATTACATATACATTAGTAACAAACATGGATATAATATTAGTCTCATTCACATAATACTACATGAAACTTTTCATTTGTCTAAAATGGTTAACAAATCCTTGGTGCAAACACTTCTCAAAAAGTAAAATCGACATAACTCGTCCTCCAAAAGTGAAATTAGGTGAGCCAATCCATGTGGTACAAAATCTCTAACAAAAACCTAAAATTTATATATAAAGAAAAATCAATAAGAAATCATGCTCTAAAGACATATGCAAAAATTATGATTTAATTAAATATATTTATTTACAAAATCAGAAACTAAATGAATTTTATTTTTTAATAATCAGGTTCATGTTTCAGGGTAGGTTCCAGACCTAGACCCTCTACCCGACCCTGTTATAACGGGTTCCCCTTTTTTGGACCTTGTACCTGACCCTATTTGCATTGGACTCTGTTCCTAACACTGTTTTCAGGGTGGGCCAAACAGGGAACCGGGTTTACCCGGTCCAGTTGCACACCCCTACCTCAATATGCTACACCCTTGTTTCAGAGCAACGAAACACCTAACCGTCCACTGTGCCTGTAGATGACCATGACCCTGTAATCTGGAGATGTCGAGCAAATCTTCGACCTCGACGTTGTATAGTTCTTATAGAACCACTGCCAACTGTCCTAAAAGCTTAAGCCGTTAGGTGAAGGCGTGGATTTATATTTAAGTACTTTCACACTCCTCATCACGCTTAGTCTGATCTTTTTGCCAGTACTAAGCGTGGAAATATTTTTTTGGGAGGCAGAACAGGGGCCTGGGAAGATTTGAACTTAGGACCTCCTGCTCTGATACCATGTAAAGTTTTTATAGAACCACTGCCAACTGTCCTAAAAGCTAAAAGCTTAAGCCGTTAGGTGAAGGCGTGGATTTGGACTTGCTCAAATTGGGAAGCTTAATGATATGGCCTTGACGCAACGTGGGACTCTTCAGCATGTGGCGCAGCTCCCAGTTCCTGCCGACCGTAAACACCCAGCCTTGAGAGAAGCAGCACTTCCTCGCCTTCAAGCAGGTCAATTTCTTTGCAATTAGTTATATCAATTACCAGTAAGTCAATTTCCAAGAGGACACAACATATATTATATAATTCAATCTATATTATTCCAACCCATATGTCTAATCTTAAATATTGTGATATATGAAATTGAATTTGGGAGCAAATGCCATTTTGTTGTTAGTAAATGATTGCCAAATACCTACAAGTCACAACCTTTTCATACGCCATATGGTTCTTATATCTTTCATTTGCTGGTTAATTATTATGTTTTGGGAATAAGCAACCATGGTTGATATAGTGAGCCTTGCCATCCTACCTATTAATAAGTATTTCCATCTGAAGTGTCGTATTGTGCTCAAGAGTTTATTCCAACGAGTCAAAAAGAGGCAAAGATTTCTACATGAATAGAGGGTTAATCTTTCTAGCATAAGCTGATTATGATTGCCAAGGCATCATCAAATCCACCTTCCATGCACCATAGCCAAAAACTCTGTAACATAAACTGGGGATGTCGTGAGACTCTAGGTTAAAAACAGAAGAATGCGAAAAGGGGGAAAAGAATGGCTTCATTTTTCCAAGAAAATGTACCACAGTCAAAATCCACATTACGTGGAGCCGAACATAAGTAATCTAAATTTTCATAGACTATATTTTTTTTCTTGTTCTCAGCAAGAGAGACATCATCTTTTTTCCCAAGTACCTATCGTCGACAAGGAGCCGAACAGAAAGGAATCTAATGAAGGATCCACCGTATTACCCATGTCTGGCATGGCAATTATATAATTAAACAGTAATGCTGCCAGGAAGTAAAGGAAGCAGAAAGAATATAATCATATCATATGTCAAGTCGTGTAAATTGCAGGAATCTATCTTCAAACACAGTCAATTAACGATTGCAGAGAAGTCCAAGTTCTAAATATGCTATGTGGGCACTAAGGTGATGCATGATTACTTGCTGATCGATCAAATACGGATATACACAAACTGGAATATTGCAATCACTAATACCTCCTGCCTAAGAAACACTTTCACTCCCTACGGTACCTCGTACTTCTGATGATATGGTTTGCAAGACATCTAAAGAGAGATGAAAACTTTGTTCCACACCATCCGCGGAAGATGTGTCCCTCGTCCGGATAGATAATCCTTTGCTCCACGAGGACAACCAGCACTACCGTGTTAAAGATTGTGCTCTTGGAAAGACAAAAGAAAAGATTGGCTTTGGTAAACTTGACCACTTCGGCTAAAACCACATAAAATTTCTATCGATATGTTGTTGGGGGATGGGAATCATTGGAATTGATACTGCTACATATTCGTAAAACAAATGCCACAATAATTAAGCTTTTTCCCCCATTGCGTGGGTTTGACTTCTTGGATAATATCGAGCATTGCGCTCTGTAGAACATAGTCTTCAATTGCTGAATCTCTTTCTTTAAAGTCTATCTGACCAAATCAACTTCAGAATATACATCCAAAAGATCTGATTCATCCACATGAATTCTCAGAGATAATTCTTGACTCCCACGTTCTTAAGTTCAAAAGGAGAATATAACAAACCATGGCTAGGCAAGATCCATTGGCATTCTTACATTCAAATTTTGCCCAATTTGGAGGAGTTTTGGAACAATGGTCTTGTTGTGAATCACGAGAGTAGAGCAGGCTGAAGAGATCCACTTTTCTGTCAATCGGTTTTATGGATGTATTAGACTCACTCATCGGGGGTAACTTGGCCGCTCCATCGTCCTCCATGTCTAATGAAAACTGCACCGAGGAAATTAAGGGCAGCAAATAAGATGAGTCTTGGGGCTAGTAACCTAGTCGAAATGTGGATCTCAAGCTACAATGAATAAACCGAAAATGGAACCTTTCACATTGATTAACATCATAATTTGGCTAGTTTGGTGAGAATTGCCATGTAACTGTTGGAGCGACTTATTATTTCTATCCATTATAAGATACAGCTCTTACTTAACAGATGATTGTAGTCCATCTCTCTTTGATTTGAAGTTTGAATATGCAAAACGTAGAACAGAATGAAACAAATCTAAAAAAATACACTGAATGGCACAAAACATAGAGATGAAGACGAGAAGTTGGGGGCAAACTGATCCACCATGTTAGCTTATTGAATGTGAGATTTTAGAAAAGAGTTAGATTAGATCATGAGCGGGACCAAAGATGAAGAGAAGAAAATACTTTGTGAAATTAAAATATTTTTCTTGGCCCGTTGAGACATGTTCTTTTTCCTACCCAAATTGAGATACGTCAGTTTGATTGGGGATTTGATCCAGTTCATTCACTCTTATTACAACATTGACCGCTGGGCCATGTGCCCAAGGTTAGGTGCAGCATAGTTAATAGGACACAAGAAATAAGCACGAAAGGTGTTATTGGAATTGAAAAGCTAGCAAATGAATCTCTTCAGAAAGATGATAAGAGTCATTTGAAGATACCCCATGCTGTCTTGTTGGGGGTAGAGGCGATTCTGCCACGTGTGATGTGAGAATCTCTTCTTCCAGAGAAAAGTTTCTCATCTTCTTTGGTATGCAAGGTTTTGATCCACCTTCTGCAGGCTCATTGAATACATGGCACAAAGTGATGTCTTCAAAACCTAGCTGAGGTGCATCTTTTGCGACCCATCTTTTCTCCCCATACCTTAAAACAAGCGAGTAAGTTGTAAACAAAATGAACACAGGAAATAATATCATCTTTTTGAATTCATCATAGGTAGAGTAGGATATGTACTTGGTCTGAATGAGTTTCTGAATTTCACTTCTGTCATAATCTGGTGGAAGTTCTACTTCCCAGTATTTGTTAGACCTCTTGTTTCCCATACCTTTTGAAATAGTCCACAATACACAGAGTTACAAATATTTGTGTATATAAAGTGTTGGAGAATCTCTTCTCATGGTTTTGAAGTTGACAAAACATAAAATATATTCGAAGGAGTTACTTTGTATCTTTAGTGTTATGGTAGAATATATCGATTGGCAGAACTTACATCGTCTGGTGGAAGGCAGAACATGTACCGTCTGGTATATGACAGAACATATATAGTCTGACAAAACGTACATCGTTTGGAAGAGCATGTATGTTCTGGAACAAGTTTTCTCATAAACTGAGTTTATTACTCACATCTCTCGTCTCAAGTACTATGTGCCAAATCCAAATGACAATCTCATTGACATCTTACCTCAGTCATATCTATGAAGAATATGACTTAACAATCAAGATAATTTTGGACAGTTTGGTAGGCTGTGTCTTCGGTCAAATATCTTATTATTTATGGAATGTTTTGATCGACCGGAAGACAAGTATTTTGAGAGAGCTTTCATACTTGGAAGGTAATGATAGTAATTGTATGGGCGATCAAAATCGACACTCTCTTTCCTTGGTTTCTAAAAACGGCAAGAGATTCCTTGATTGATTATCTCCAACGGTTTGATTGGAAGAACTTCTCTGGCAAGTGACAACGGTCATGAAGGCCAGAGGAAGTATTTAAGAGACTTGTCTCTTGGTGTAAAAGAGACGGGGAAGCACGAGAAAAATTCCAAAGTCTGAGTTCTTCAATATACTTACTTCAGTGCATATCGTACAATCGAAAGAGAGAAATCCTACTGCTTTGTGAAGTTGTTCATCATCTTGTACTCTCTTTTGAAACATAGTGAATTCCAACCATTGGCTGTCAGATCGAGAGTGGACGTAGGCTTGATCAAAGCCGAACCACTATAACTGATTGTCTTCAACTCTTATCTCTACTTTATGTTCTTAAATTCAATTTGTTATATCTTGCAAAATTTTAATTCCGCATTACTCTGCAAGAACACCTATTCAACCCCCTTTCTAGGTGTACGTACTAGCACTTTCAATTGGTATCAGAGCCTGGTAGCTTGTTTTATTGAAGTGTACTTACTTCAGAGCTAAAAGATCAATGGCGAGTGTAGTTGCTCCTGTATTGATGGAAGGATAGAGTCACGCTAGACCTCCTTACTTCGATGGAAAGGATTATAGCATTTGGAAGAACAAGATGAAGGCTTTCTTACGTTCTAAGGATCCTCTATAGTGGGATGTAGTTGACAGAGGAATCACTCCCAAGAGTGAAGATGATGCTGAAGCTAAAGAGATGTCTCAAGCAGAATGATCAAAGAGACAAGCTCTTGATGCTAAAGCTATGTATTCTCTCTATTGTGCCTTATCTCCTATTGAGTATAACCGAACCCCTTCTTGTGATACAACTAAAGAAGTCTGGGACAGACTCAACATCACATATGAAGGAACTGATCGTGTGAAAGAAACAAGAATAAACATTCTGCTTGGTCAGTACGAAGATTTCAAAATGAAAGCAGGAGAATTAATTCCTGAGATGTTTAGTCGATTCACAGAACTTGTGAATGGCCTAGCATATCAAGGACAAACAATCTTTGAGCCAATGAAGATCAACAAATTGCTGCGAGCTTTATCCAAAGAGTGGGATTATATTAAAACATCTATCAGAGAGACTCAAAGAATTCAACCTCTCTTAGTAGACGAGCTAATTGGAACACTTCAATCCTATGAAGTTGAAAGAACATATGAGAATGAGGATATGAAAGGTAAAAAGTCAATTACTTTAAAAACTAATGATGATTCTGATGATGTAGGGTCTGATGACTATTTAGATGATGAAGAGATGGCACTTTTCATCAAAAGATTTAAGAGGCTGAACAAAAAAGGAAGAAAGTTTAGAAGATCAAATTTCCAGAAGAAATATAATGATGACAATGAATCAACCGATGAGTTGATTTGTTTCAATTGCCACAAGAAAGGACATATTAAGCCAAATTTCCCTTTACTCATAGAAAAGAGGGGGAGAAATGAAAAACACAAGAAAGCTTTAAAGGCCGAAGCATGGAGTGACACTGAATGTGAAGAAAGTGATGAGGATGCTCAAGTGTATTTCATGGCAAACTCTGACTCAGATTCAGACTCAGAACATGATGATAAGTAAGAATTCCTATTAAGATCTCCAAGTACATTGATTAATTATGTTTAAATCTAGAATCATCTCTTAAGAGAGTCTCTGAGATGAAGAAGGACAACTTGAGGCTTAAGCGACAAGAAACATTTTGGAAAGAAAAAGCTGAGGTCATTGAAAAAGTTTTATCCAATTTAAAAGAAAAATCAGAGTCTCTTAATGAAGAAAATCTTTGTCTAAAAACAGATATATCAAATGTTTCTCAAAAGTTTTCCATTGGATCTGAAAAACTTGAGAAAATTCTTTCTATCCAAAAACCATATTTCAACAAAGCTGGTCTTGGTATGACTCCTGAAACAAAGTCCTTGATTGACTTTCCCAAGGTAAATGAAGACTTAAAAATAGACTTCCTAAAAGGATTTATAAAAATCATTTTCAAAAAGTTTTTGTAAAACCTATTGAGCAGAATCATCTCAATCATTTGAATGTTAGCTCATAACACCTTGAGACAGATCGTTCTACCAAGTGGAAGAATATTGGAAAATATGTTGCAAAATCTCTATTTTGTACTAACTCTGTAGGACCCAAAAAGGTTTGGGTACCAAAGAAAACGTGAGTTTTGTTATTTTTCACAGGTCTCGAACAGAATCAAATGGTATCTTGATAGTGGCTGTTCAAGACATATGACTGGAGACTCTGACTGGTTCACAATAATGGAGGAAAAGTTTCTTTTGGAGGCAAAGGAAAAGGAAACATTATAGGACTTGAAACAGTCAATATAGGAAGCTTGATCATCAACAATATTACTCTTGTGAAAGGACTGAAGTACAATCTGTTGAGTATTAGTCAACTCTGTGATGCTGGATACAAAATCTACTTCCAAGAAGATAGTCTACAATCATTTACTGGTCGACGACATGGTAACATCTATCTTCTGGACATGAATTTGAATAAATCAAAATGTATTGTTTCAATTCAGGATGAAGTAAATCTTTGGTATAGAAGATTGGGACATACCAATCTCAAACAGATTGCAAAGATTTCCACCAAAAGACTTGTTCGTGGACTTCCTAAACTACCCTTTCAGAAATCAGATCCCTGTACACCATGCATCTTGGGAAAACAAGTCAGGAGTTCTTTTAAATCTGTTAATCACATTTCCTCATATCGAGTTCTGCAACTTGTTCTCATGGATCTATTTGGACCAACAAGAAATTAGAGTCTGGGAGGTAAATCTTACTGTCTGGTAATTGTGGATGACTACTCTTGTTTTACTTGGGTTTACTTCTTAGCAAACAAATTAGAAACTTTTCATTACTTCTCTAAGTTTGCTAAGGTTGTTCAAAATGAAAAAGGATATCTAATCTCTAAGATACATTCAGATCATGGAAAGAAATTTGAGAATAAATATTTCACTAAGTTTTGTGAAGATCTTGGCATTCAGCATATTTTCTCTTCTCCCTATACTCCATAGCAAAATGGTCTGGTAGAAAGGAAAAATAGAACCCTTCAAGAAATGGTCAGAACATTGTTAATTGGAGGTAATATCTCGTCTTGCTTTTGGGCAGAAGCTATTTCAACTGCTTGTTATATCATTAACAGGGCTTTTCCGAGGCCAGTTCTTCAAAAGACTCATTACGAACTTTACAAAGGAAAGAAACCAATTGTGTCTTACTTTTATGTGTTTGGTTGTAAGTGCTTCATTCTGAATAACAGTTCTGACAATATTGGAAAGTTTGATGTAAGATCAGATGAAGGAATTTTTCTGGGATATTCTACCTCTAGCAAGGCTTATAGAATTTTCAACAAAAGGTCTCAGATGGTAGAAGAATCGATCAATGTCAGGTTTGATGAAGAAGTGCAAAAATAGTATGATATACCTCAACTTGATACGTTCTCAGAACATACACGTTCTGCTCCTCCAGAAGATATTCAGAACTAGTCAGAACATTCTAATGAAGAGGAAACATCAAACTTCCGAATTCAAATAAATTGGAAGTATAAATCTAGTCATCCCATTGATGTAATCATTGGAGATCTCGAAGAAGGCGTTCGAACTAGATCAAAACGTTTCGCAATTCCAGAAGACCATGAAGAATCAAGCGCCATTGCCTTAATCTCAGAGATTGAACCAAAGAAGATAGATGAAGCATTGGCAGACGATAGCTGGATAGAAGCAATGCAAGATGAACTAAGATAGTTTGCTATCAATGATGTATGGGAATTAGTTCCTAAACCTAAAGCTAAATCTATCATAGGAACTAAGTGGGTCTTTAGAAACAAAATGGATGAAGAAGGAAATGTAGTCAGAAACAAAGCAAAGCTTGTGGCTAAAGGATATACTCAAGAAGAGGGAGTAAACTATGATGAAACCTACGCACCTATTGCAAGGTTAGAAGCTATCAGACTATTACTTGATTTTACTTGTTCTAATGATTTCAGGTTATTTCAAATGGATGTGAAGAGTGCATTCTTAAATGGATTCATTCAAGAAGAAGTCTATGTTGAACAACCTCCTGGATTTGAAGATCCAATGTGCCCCAATTATGTCTACAAACTGAAGAAGGCTTTGTATGGTCTGAAGCAAGCACCTAGAGCTTGGTATGAATTTCTAAGTAACTTTCCGATCAAGAGTGGTTTTGACAAAGGTAAAGTTGATTCTACATTGTTCATTAAGAAAGAAGGTAAGGACTTCCTACTGGTTCAGATTTATGTAGATGATATTATTTTCGGATCATCTAATGAGAATCTTTGCAAGAAATTTTCAAGTGACATGCAAAATGAATTTGAGATGAACATGATGGGTGAACTTACGTTCTTCCTGGGACTTAAAGTCAAACAACATAATGAAGGAACATTTGTTCATGAAGAAAAATATGCCAAGGACATTGTTAAAAAATTTGGCTTGGAAAATTGCAAGAAGACAGATACTCCCATGGCCACCACTTCCAAACTAGAGAAGGATGAGCAAGGAAAAGGATTTGATCAGAAACTATATCGAAGCATGATCGGGTCACTTCTTTACCTTACTGCCTCTCGTCCTGATATACTATTTAGTGTGTGTATGTGTGCTAGATTTCAATCTGATCCCAAAGAGTCACACATGTCTGCTGTTAAACGTATTATACGATATATCTCTACTACTTTGAAATTCAGTTTATGGTATCCTAAGGAAGGAAATTTTACTTTACTAGACTATTCAGATGCTTATCATGTAGGTTGCAAGATTAACAGGAAGAGTACCTCTGGAACTTGCCAACTTCTAGGAAATCGCCTAATATCTTGGCTATCAAGAAAGCAGCATACTGTTGCCCTATCAACGGCTGAATCTGAATATGTAGCCCTTGGTAGTTGTTGTTCTCAAATTCTATGGATGAGACAACAATTGCAAGACATCACTTGCAACAATTGCAAGAAACATTGCGTGGAAATTCGATGTGACAGCACAAGTGCTATGGGCCTTACCAAAAATCCTATCATGCATTCAAGGGCTAAGCACATTGAGATACGACATCACTTCATTAGAGATCATGTGCAAAAGAAGGATGTTCAAATTACCTTTGTTGATTCTCAGAATCAACTTGCAGATATATTTATCAAACCTCTAGATCGAAGGTTGTTCGAATCTCTACAAAGTCTATTGAACATTCTATCCTTATAATATATAGGATAGACGGTGCACATGGCACGTGACTTTCAACATTTAGACTCTTCCCGCCATCCAGGTAGTTATTTATTTATTTGCTTATTTGAAATGGTAAGTTATCTATTCACACCTTTTCAGTCGTAAATCGTGTCTTCCCTTAACTGCCATTTACAGTTTCTTTTCTTTTTCAAAAAACTGAATATACAAACCTATCAGTTCCTTCCTTTTTTTTTGTAAAACCCTACTTCGTAGTCGAACGATTTCATCTTGACAAAGCATATTCACTCATTCTTCTTTCAAAAGTTTTCATCTTTCCTTAGAAACTTTCTCTCCTCTGCTTCTTCATGAATCAATCATCAAGTACAATGGCTCATCCACAAAAATCATCCAGAATCGCTTAGAAAGAGTTCGGTTGATCTGGAGGACAAACACATTTTGATCTTACGGAAGAAGATGCTCCATCCTCGGCTTCTCCAGTAACTCCACAAATAGTCGTAACACGACCTTCAGAGGTAATCTCCGCTCAACCTATTCAGAGTCAAAGAACTAGGGCCATATATAATGCCTATCTAGAACTGAAGAAGATTGAACCCCTCTGGCTCTTTTGACAATATACTTAAAAGGGACCTGTTTTCCAAATGAGCACCAGTTCTTGACTCATGTAGAGGCCATGGGGATTGCGCCTAAAGGAGCCACTAATGAAGCTAAAAAAACTTTCCTTTGGATCCGAACATTAGTTTTCCTGAGAGGTTTGAAACTAGGGATGAGGATGAGAAACTGTACAATCAATTTAAACTGGTGAAAGGCATTGCTGCTAACTTGCCAGGAAGTGTACAAAAACTATGTCGTTCTAGAGAGCACAAGGATGCTTATTATCGTTCATTGGCTAGAGGTTGATGAACCCTGAGACTGTGGATTTTGCATTTTTGGACTCTATTAAGATCAAGCTACTGATGATTTTTCAGATTCTGAAAATAGAGAAATTCTGCTCCGGTTCTGCCCCTGCTCATCCAGAACTTACTGCTTACTTTTACTCCAATTTGCCGTTCCCTAATCGTCACTCTCTTTAATTCACGGTTAAAAATCAAGACTTTACAGTAGATGTTGATGATCTAGCTGATATTATTCGAGTTTCAAAGACCCGGTTCTTTCCGATTGAAGTTTTAGAATGAGATGCCATTGAGTTTTTGTCCAAGGACAAATCTTGTGAAGGAGTGCTAGGATACTCTTGGATGACCCCGATCAGCATTATACTACACAAAATCCTGATCAATTGCTTGAGGCCAAAGGCAACCTCCAAAACAGATGTCTCAAGGACTGAGACAAGGATCATGTATTGAATGCTTCATGACAGGATCATTAATCTCCCCTTTATCATCATTTTCCAAATCTATCGAGCTGCTCAGAAAGACAAGGGGCAATTGCCCTATGCAGGCTTAATCACCAAAATCTTTCACTACTTCAAAATCCCTCTTCCATCTCAGCTCTGCAAAAAATCACTGCTCATCTGTGTCATTGGAAAGACCATGATTGCAAAGATGAGGCTGCCAGAACTTCTCATTGGACAATCTGGGTCCTCTGCATCTAAAGCAGGCTCATCGGCAGCTAAGAGAAAAGGGAAGGCTCCCTTGGTTGAGCCTTTACCCAAGAAGGGACGCACATTACTTCGTGATGAAACAAGCAGTGATGAAAGATTGTTTGTAGATATAGCTGGTGATGATAGCTTGGAAAAAGAGATTGATGAATATGTTGATGAAGAGGTTGAGGGGGAGGCCAAGAAGGATACTCCTCAGGGACAAGTGTCCTTGAGTTCTTTTGATAATGAGGTTGGTTTTTCAGCAGGCCATTTAGAGAGAATATCAGGGGACAATGTAGCGGTAGGGAGCACTGAAAAAGATATGTCTTCCCATGTCACACCCTCTAGCTTGGATGCAGGGGGAGCTCCTATCAAAATTCCATCACCTTCTTTTGCTGACATTGGACCATCTACAATTCCCTCCGAACATCCTGTAGACATTCCTGCTCCTGAAATTCCACCTTCAGAGATTCCTTTTGCAACTCCTCCCTCAGAGGTTCCTTCAGACATCCCTCTTTTGGACATTCCTCCACCTACAACCGAGCCTCGTTTGACCTCTGCTTCACCCAGCACCATTGATTCTGCCTTGCTATCCTAGATTTTGCAATCTCTCTCAAACCTTCATTCTTACTAGTCCAAATTTATCAATGATTTTCATGAGTTCAAGACATTGGTTGATCGTCGTCTTCCTCAAGGTGTCACCCAGGGTGACTTTGTAAAGGTCAAGGATGGGCTGCAGCAAGATATTCTGCGATTGGAGAAGTCAGTGCTGGCGATCGATTCCTTCAAGATTGTTCGTTCTCCTGCCCCTTGAAACTTTTTTTGATGTCAAAAAGGGGGAGAATGAGTAGTTTTATTTTGATTTAATTTGATTCTAACTTTGAACAGATTTCATGTTTTGATTTGATTTGATTCTGACTTTGAACAGATTTCATTTAAGTGTTTTAGTTTTGTTGGTTTTAGTGCTTTGTTTTAGGGGGAGTGTTTTGAGATACTTTGGTTGCTAAATAGTTTGAATTGCTTAATGGTTTGCTTGGTTTGCTTAATAGCTTTTCTGCTTATGCTTATCAATGACAGATTGACATGGTTTTATGAAGATTTGATATTTGCTACAGGTTTTGCTTGAACTACTTATCAAAACCGTAGGGTTGTTTTGTCATCTTTAAAAAGAGGGACATTGTTGGAGAATCTCTTCTCATGGTTTTGAAGTTGACAAAACATAAAATATATTCGCAGGAGTTACTTTGTATCTTCTGTGTTCTGGCAGAATATATCGATTGGCAGAACTTACATCGTCTGGTGGAAGGCAGAACATGTACCGTCTAGTTTATGACAGAACATATACAGTCTAATAGAACATACATCATCTGGAAGAGCATGTATGTTCTGGAACAAGTTTTCTCATAAACTGAGTTTATTACTCACATCTCTCGTCTCAAATACTATGTGCCAAATCCAACAGACGATCTCATTGACATCTTACCTCAGTCATATCTACGAAGAATATTGACTTAACAATCAAGATAATTTTGGACAGTTTGGTAGGCTGTGTCTTCTGTCGAATATCTTATTATTTATGGAATATTTTGATCGACCGGAAGACAAGTATTTTGAGAGAGCTTTCATACTTGGAAGGTAATGATACTGATTGTATGGGCGATCGGGATTGACACCCTTTCTCTTTGGTTTCTAAAAACAGCAAGAGATCCCTTGATTGATTATCTCCAACGGTTTGATTGGAAGAACTTCTTTGGCAAGCGACAACGGTCATCAAGGCCAGAGGAAGTATTTAAAGGACTTGTCTCTTGGTGTAAAAGAGACGGGGAAGCACGAGAAAAATTCCAAAGTTTGAGTTCTTCAATATACTTACTTCAGTGCATATCGTACATTGAAAAGAGAGAAATCCTACTGCTTTGTGAAGGTGTTCATCATCTTGTAATCTCTTTTGAAACATAGTGAATTCCAGCCCATTGACTATCAAACCGAGAGTGGACGTAGGCTTGATCAAAGCCAAACCGCTATAATTGATTGTCTTCAACTCTTCTCTCTATTCTCTATTCTTAAATTCTATTTGTTATATCTTGCAAAATTTTAATTCTGCATTATTTTGCAAGAACACCTATTCAACCCCCCTTCTAGGTGTACGTACTAGCACTTTCATAAAGCAAAAGAAAATCCATACGGATTAGACCAATCAGATACCAATAATATAGAAAGCAACTTAAACTGCACAATTAGATTAGAAATACTAGACTTAACCTCAGAGAAAGGCTTAAGGACCAATGGAACTAGTCTATATATATAATTAAATTAATGAAGCATATAGGTGGGTTATTTACAAGCTAGCAACAGAAAAAGACACAATTCATTGACCACTTGAATTGTAGATAGTAATGGCCCATTCATCTTAACGGTTGCTCACTGAGATAATCACATCATTGTGCTGCTATCTATATATTCTAAATTTTGACAGGACACTGACAATTTCATAAAGTACATCAAAAATCTAAGTTGATGGCAAATTTTCTTACACTGCATAAAAGAGACCTGTTCTGGAAGCCATGTATCCAAGGTGGTTGATCTAACCTACTTGCAATGAAAACAAGCAAGCCTATTATAAGATATTTCTCTGTTATTCTTTAAAGTGGTGTTTGTTGAACTTGAGCATACTATCAAGAAAACACATAAAGTGAAAAAGAATGGGAGATGGTACCTTTGAAATATGTGTTAGTGGTCTGCCCTAATAACCAATTAATAATGATACTCTAACAATATTTGTGGTTTAGGTTGTGTCGGCAATATCGACATTCACTATACTTAGGTAGTCATAATATATTGCTAGAGACCGCTTATGACTTGTGGGCTAAAAGAGTTTTAGCACGCTGCTAATGTCTAGTGAACGTACAGGGTCGCACACAATATATCGAACTGATTTATTTTATTCGGTGGGTAATGACCCAAAAGACTTAAGTGGGTCCCGCCCTTTTTGGTTGATAATATATATACTCTTTTTATGGAAGAAACCCTAGAGGTTTTTTGTGAGAGTCACACATCAAGGAGAAAACATACAAAGGCGTCTGTACTCATTGATCCGCGAGACAGTCTCGATGATTACAGGTGATCAAGCAAAAGGAACTCCATAAGATTTAGAAATCTTAGTTCGTGTGTGTGGATACCGGTAGCGGCGCAACACTTGGGGAGCTAATCCAAACACAACCAAGCGCGAATTTGTCTACATGCAGCAAAAGGTATGTCTAGAAAAACTCACTTTGATTTTAATATACACATGGATCCTATTTGGGTTTCGTTTTTCCGCTGCGTTTAAGAAACCAAGAAACCCAACAGTGGTATCAGAGCCGATCATGTGATATATTGAAGTTGAATTCTGCAATTTAATTAGATTGAATTGAATTGCAAACCCTAATAGTTTATACATATGATGTATGTGTTAAACAATTATGTAATATCGTTCTTTGTCTTGAATTGCAAACGTCAATAGTTTATACATATGATGTATAAAGTGAAACGATTATGTGATATCGTTTTGTGTCTATAAAAGGAAAGTAAGTTTATACGAAGAGATGATATAGATTGATATGATCAATTTGTATATTTTTAACGAATTTAATTCCTGTAGTGATATGATCCGATAAGGAAACAGAATTATGAATTCTGTATCAGTGACGGCCAAAGAAAGTAGAATTTTAGAATTTTGTTTATGGCTCTTCTGTGAAACCTAGAATTATGAATTCGAAGCAACGCCCCCTTGACCCCTGCATGGAATTGTTCGTTCACTTCTTATTACTTTAAATATGATTTATGCACCTGTTTTGATAAAGTGATGTTTTTGTTCATGTTTGTGTTATGCATATATTCATCACTTGATAAAAAAATTTAAAAGTCCCTTATAAAATTAAGTAATATTTTGATGCCTTTCCAATCATACACCTATCAAGACTTGAATCATCAAAAGATGGGTCTGTCAAAGTAGGATGTTTTTAACTATTTGAGTAAGATGGGATTGATAATGGTTATCAATTTGTTAAGATTGGTTTACTTAACAAGACTATCAAAATAGTTTTGGGTCTTGAGGCACAGATTTTGGGATAAGACATGAGATGTCAAACCCAATAACCAAGAGTTGTATTTGATGCAATTGACAAATAGTTGTTTACCTAAATAACTTAAACTTGAGCAGTAAGCCAAAGTATACTTGAGTTTTTGTGAAATATGGATCTTGGTCCACTATACTAATAGGGACATACTTTACATAAGTATAGTGGAAGTTTATTGTAAATATCATTAATGAACAATTTATTTTGCATATATGTTGTAGATAATGGCGGGCAATTCTGCATTGAATTTTTCACTGCGATCTGTTCTTGAGAAGGAAAGATTGAATGGTTCAAACTTCTTGGACTGGTATAGAAGCTTGAGAAACCACTCCCCAAGGTGGCACCTGCTTCCAATGCCTCCCATGCTGAAAGGAATGCTTACCAGAAGCATAAAGATGATGCATTGGATGCGTCTTGTCTAATGCTAGCTACCATGAACTCAGACCTTCAGAAGCAGTTTGAGAACGTGGATGCCTATGATTTGATCACAAGCCTGAGAAGTTTATTTCAGGAGTAGGCACGCACTGAAAGGTACCAGACGGTAAAGGCCTTAATTGAGTGCAGGTTAGCTAGTGGGAGCTTAGTCAGCCCACATGTCATAAAGATGATTGGTTTCATTGAAAATCTGGAGCGACTGGGCTATCCCATTAGCCAAGAGTTGGCTACTGATATTATTCTTCAGTCTTTGCCTCATGATTATAACACGTTTGTTATGAACTATAATATGCATAATCTGAATAAATTTTTGACTGAACTACATAGGATGCTTAAAACTGCGAGCAGAATATTAAGAAGGATCCTACCCCTAATGTCCTCATGGTTCAAAAGGGTAAAGGCTTTAAGAAACCAGTTGGTAAGGTCAAGGAAAAAGGTAAGGCTTTTAAGCCTAAGCCTCAATCCAAGACCAAGCCGAGTCCGGCTGCTGATGCTGTCTGCTTCCATTGTGGTGGCAAAGGACATTGGAAGAGAAATTTCAAGAAATATTTGGAGGATCTAAAGAAGAAGAAGGGAAGTGAGACTTCTGCTTCAGGCATTTATGTTATACAAGTAAATGTTACTACTAATTCTACTTCATGGGTATTAGATACCGGTTGTGGTGCTCACATTTGTATGAATGTGCGGGGACTAAAACAAAGTAGAACAATTGCAAAAGGTGAAGTGGAGCTACGTGTTGGGAATGGAGCAAAAGTTGCTGCATTAGCCATAGGAACATTTAATGTAACTTTACCTTCTAGCATGATTTTAGAACTAAATAATTGCTACTATGTACTTGCTATACGGAGGAATATTATTTATGTTTCTTGTTTGGACAAGGATGGTTTCTGTTTTGATATAAAGAACAACAGTTGTTCAATTTATCTTAATGGATTATTTTATGGTAGCGCCCATATTCGTGGATGGGATATATGTTCTGAATCTTGATGTGCCAGTTTATAACATGAATACAAAAAGGTTCAAATCTAATGATTTGAATCCAACCTACCTATGGCATTGTTGACTAGGTCATATAAACGAGAAGCGAATTCACAAGCTCCATAATGATGGGCTATTAAATTCTTTTGATTTTGAATCGTTTGATACATGTGAATCTTGTTTAATTGGCAAGATGAAAAAATCTCCTTTTACTAACCAAAGTGAAAGGGAAAAAGAGTTATTGACCCTTATACATACTGATGTGTGTGGACCACTAAGTTCTACTGCCATAGGAGGTTATCAATACTTCATTACATTTACTGATGATTTCAGTAGATACTGATATCTCTATTTAACGAAACACAAATCTGAATCCTTTGAAAAGTTCAAGGAATTTCAGAATGAAGTACAAAATCAGCTTGGTAAGAATATCAAGGCTCTTCGATCTGATCGAGGAGGCGAATATTTAAGCCAAGAATTTAATGACCATCTCAAAGAATGTGGAATTATTTCATAGCTTATTCCACCTTGAACACCATAGTGGAATGGTGTTTCTGAAAAGAGAAATCGAACTTTGTTAGACATGGTTCGATCAATGATGAGTCATTCATATCTTCCATTATCTTTTTGGGGATATGCGCTTGAGACAGCTGCTTTCACACTAAATAGAAGTCCATCAAAAGCTGTAGAGAAGACACCATATGAGACGTGGACAGGAAAGGTTCCTATTATGTATTTTCTAAAGATTTGGGGTTGCGAAGCTTATGTAAAGCATTTAATTTCTGATAAGCTTGGACCCAAATCTGATAAATGCTTCTTTGTAGGATATCCTAAGGTAACAAAAGGACATTACTTTTATAACCCATCAAAGACCAAAGTGTTTGTTGCTCGAAACGGTGTCTTTTTAGAAAAAGAGTTTATTATGAAAAGAACCAATGGGAGTAAGGTAAATCTCGAAGAAGTTATTGTGCCACAAGAGGATGTTCCAGTTCACGAAGAACCTCGATTAGATCTACAAAGAGTTGTAGAGTCTACTCCAGTGGCACCTATAGTTTGTAGGTCTGAAAGAACACATCGTGAGCCTATGAGATATGGTTTTCATGTGACCGAAGCTATGATGGGCCCAAACTCCGATATATGGCTTCAGGCCATGAAATCTGAGATGGACTCGATGTATCAAAACCAAGTTTGGACTTTGGTTGATCCACCCGAAGGTGTCAAACCTATAGGGTGTAAGTAGGTTTTCAAAAAGAAAACTGATATGGATGGAAAGGTTCACATCCACAAAGCAAGGCTTGTCACTAAAGGTTTCAAACAAACTCATGGTATTGACTACGATGAGACCTATTCACCAGTTGCTATGCTTAAGTCCATTCGGATTATCCTAGCGTTTGCTACATATTTTGATTATGAGATATGACAAATGGATGTAAAGACGGCTTTCCTCAATGGAAACCTAGAGGAGGATGTGTATATGACACAACCTGAAGGTTTTACATCACCTGATAACGCTAGGAAAATATGCAAGCTTCAACGTTCTACTTATGGACTAAAGCAAGCATCGCGGAGCTGGAATATACGTTTCGATGAAACTGTCAAAGAGTTTGGCTTCATCAGAAACAAAGAAGAATCTTGAGTTTACAAGAAATTTAGTGGGAGCGCAATTGTGTTTCTAGTATTGTATGTGGATGACATACTACTCATTGGAAATGACATTCCTATACTTCAGTCAGTTAAGACATGGCAAGGAAAGTTTTTCTCTATGAAGGACATGGGAGAGGCAAACTATATCTTGGGAATCAGGATCTATAGAGATAGATCAAAAAGACTTATTGGACTGAGTCAAAGTACATATATTGACAAAGTCATCAATAGGTTTAACATGCAAGATTCCAAGAAAGGTTTTCTCCCAATGACACATGGCATAAGTCTTAGCAAGACTAGTGTCCATCCTCACAAGATGAGCGAGACCGCATGAGTAAGATTCCTTATGCATCAGTTGTAGGATCGATCATGTATGAGATGTTGTGCACTCGTCCTGATGTTGCTTGTGCTTTAAGCATGACAAGTAGATACCAATAAGATCCAGAAGAACCTCACTGGATAGCTGTTAAAAATATCCTTAAGTACTTAAGAAGAACTAAGGATCTATTCTTAGTCTATGGAGGTGAAGAACAGATCACTGTAAGTGGTTACACAGCTTCTAGTTTCCAAACCGACAAAGATGACCTTCGATCGCAATTAGGATTTATTTTCTGCATAAATGGTGGAGCGGTATGCTGGAAGAGTTCCAAACAGGAAACTGTTGCAGATTCTACAACAAAAGCTGAGTATATTGCTGCTTCAGAAGCATCAAAGGAAGCTGTTTGGATTCGAAAGTTCATACAAGAACTGGGAATCATTCCCTCTAATATGAATCCGGTGGATCTTTATTGTGATAGCAATGGGGCTATATCTTTGGCTAAAGAGCCAAGGTCTCACCAAAAGACCAAACACATACTCAGGAAATTTCACCTCATTCGAGAATTCTTTGATAGAGGTGATATAAAGATATGCAAAGTTGCAACTGAGTTGAATGTTGCTGATCCATTGACAAAGGCTCTTCCGCAACCTAAGCACGAGCGTCATTGTAACGCTTTAGGTCTTAGACACAATAATGAGTGGTCTTGATGTGAGTGGGAGCATATGTAATATACGCTTTTATTGTTCATTAATGGGATATATGTTATGTTTGATTTCGATTTACTTATGTTATTAAATGCGAAATATTAATCCCTTGAATATTGAATATCCTTAATAGATAATCAAATGCGTGATTTGATCGTGAAATTCTATTAATATAATGTCCCTAGTCAATTGTCATTGTACATTGAGATGTCAATGTCGTTTGAGACTAGCATGTGAGTCAACTGATGACCAAGTTTCACAGGTCATGAATATAAAGATATAAAGTTGATCACATGGAATACATGTTGGAGAACATTGTATTGGACAGACCCGCTATGAGAATACTGTAGGATTGTTATATAATGTCAATAGTATTTCTCATCACAACTATAGAGTATAGTCCTTTGACTTGAGTCTGCCATGATTTCTTAGACGTGAATTGTAATGCTTTAACATTACCAAACGTTAGCTGTAACAAGTGACTATAAAGGTTTTGATTGGGCATGTCATGAATCGTGCTAAGAGATATGTGTAGACAAGATGGAATTTGTCCCTCCCTTATAACGAGAGTATGATATCCTAGCCTCCCGTGGAATTGAGATTGTGAAAAGATGGCCATCTCAAGTAGGTTGAAGAGTCAACTACTTGGTTTGACAATGCAGCTGCGGTATCGGAAAAAAGACTTGACCTATATAATGTTGACACTTATCCTGCCTTATGCTTTACTCGAACATCAAGAGACAAAGGGACTTAGTTTGTATGATTGGTTCTAGTGCAAGTGGGAGATTGTTAGTGGTCTGCCCTAAGAACCAATTAATAATGATACTCTAACAATATTTATGGTTTAGGTTGTGTCAGCAATATCGACATTCACTATACTTAGGTAATAATAATGTATTGGTAGAGACCACTTATGACTTGTGGGCTAAAAGAGTTTTAGCACGCTGCTAATGTCTAGTGAACGTATAGGGTCGCACACAATATATCGAACCGATTTATTTTATTCGGTAGATAATGACCCAAAAGACTTAAGTGGGTCCCGCCCTTTTTGCTTGATAATATATATACTCCTTTTATGGAAGAAACCCTAGAGGTTTTTTGTGAGAGTCACACATCAAGGAGAAAACATACAGAGGCGTCTGTACTCATTGATCTGCGAGACAGTCTCGAGGATTACAAGTGATCAAGCAAAAGGAACTCCATAATTTGCAAGCTAGCACTTGGATTTGGAGATCTCAGTTCGTGTGTGTGGATACCGGTAGAGGCGCAACACTTGGGGCGCTAATCCAAACACAACCAAGCACAAATTTGTCTACATGCAGCAAAAGGTATGTCTAGAAAAACTCACTTTGATTTTAATATAAACATGGATCCTATTTGAGTTTCGTTTTTCCACTGCGTTTAAGAAACCAAGAAACCCAACAATATGTACTCCAAGACTTCGATGGATCCCGGAACATTGCATGCATATAAAAATTCCTAGATTCACACTTGCCCATCGGGGAGCCCTAAAAGGTGTTTTAGTGGATCGGGTACAAAAGATGTAGTAAAAAGCATTTGATATACATATCATACCAACTAGAATTTCATGGATAGAATGTAAAGTAAAATGAGGATGTGTGTTGAACTAAGCGAAATGGGTAGATAGCTTACGCCCAAAAGAAACTCAGCAGATTGCCAGGTCAAAAAGATACTGGATAAAATGAATTTCTCTGCACATATCAACTATAAATACAACTTATGGGAAAAAGAGGAGGAGAAGCAAAAGCTTAAACATGGGCAATCAAGTTTGATATATCTGATGTCATTAAATTCGGTTCCATGTAATAGACAAGTTAGAGATGCTCAAGAGCAAAGCTCTGTCCATTTGATGTCAGCAGTTTCATCCGAGGAGAATTCCATGTAAGTCCATCAATGTGAAAGCAATTGAGATGTTTCATCCTAAGAGCTCTTCAGATAAAGCCCTAATCAAGATATTCTAAAGCGACTAACAGGAGTTGCCAATATCTTCCTCTTTGAGCAGTATTGCCTAGCTAAAAATCCAATTTACATCTACTAGTATAATCTATATAAGAAAGCAAGGTTCAGAAGGCAACCGCAAAGATTATCTGTCATGGGAGCATGTAATATGTTGTACACTAGCGACCAACATGACCTATTTTTTTTTCATGTAAAGGCAATGGAAGCTCCAACAGTGGATTCATCTTCATCCAAACGACCTTCTAGGTGAAACGAGAGAAAATGTTTCAAAAGGTACTCCTGAGAATTAAGACTGAAGATTGATTAAAGCAAAGCAATTTACAATATCAAGGACGTAATTAGCACGCAGAAAGATAATACAATAATTTCCATGTGAATGCTGTCTAGCACTAGAAGTTCACGAGCCATGGTTTCAACCTTACGGAATTGAAAGTTCGATACTAGTTCAAATTGGTAATCTGGGAATTGAGATGCTGTTATGTGCTAATATGTAAGTCAACTTACTATGTAAGTCAACTTACAAGATGATTAAGCAATTTTCGTGAGTTTCAAGTAAACTCAATGACCAAAGATTCAATTTTTTACTGATGGAAATTTTATGACATACGCAGCACAGTTGATATTGATTGGATGACATGCTCTGGCAATCTTTTCACAATGTTATGATATACTCATCATTGTCAATATTGATCGAATGACATACTTGCTCTAGCAGTCTACACACTCCCTATTTTCTGGAAGTTTGAGAAGACCCTTGAGAATCTGCATGTGACAATCAAGAAATAATATTATCAGTTGACGGGATTAACTGAATAGAGTTTGACTCCATTTCTCTAGATGCACAATGAGGATACCAATACCACAGAAACTAAGCTATTCACATGCAATTCATAGATCCACAGTTCAAGGGCAATTAGCCTGGCAAGAAAGAAAAAAGCCGTCGATTGGTCCATGGCGACAAATCCTTTTGATTGGAGACAACACCGACGATAACATGATCTCATTTCTCCTTTGTAAGGATCAACTTAACCGTTCTGTTGATCCTGTCATTTCTAGGAATAAAAAACATTTGACTATGCAATTGATGGGCCAGCAAGGAGGCCTTTTTCACTCTGTTTCTTAAAGAGAATTATAATAGCCATGTCATGAAGAGCAAATCTTGGAAGTCGGATATCATTAGATAGTAAAGGGTTATCGTCAACAGAACATGAATACTTTTATCCTTTGATAGCCATTTTGAGCCTACAATTTCATTTCATTAAACCCATATCGGTGATCATCTCCTATATTTGGGGCATGGAAAAAAAAATCAAAGACATCAGAAGTAGCAAACTACAAGCTACACACCACAAGAGGACAAGTCAGTCCAAAATGTCATATAGTGTAGCTCGTAGATCAAGTGGAAGAAAAATACAAAATGGGGCATGAAAAAGCAGTGAGCCTGGTAAAAACAAGGCCAATGCCCAAATTCAAATGAAAATTGAAAGAAGTTAGGGGCAAGGAAAAAGCAATGTGCCTAGTAAAAGCAAGGCCGATGCCCATAGAAGTTTTGAGCCAAAGGCTCGAATATGCAAAAGTTGATCCTCATTGTGTTCGGGTTCTACAAAATGATAAATGAGTCAATCTTGTCAGAGAATTTGACATCATATAGCATCCCTAGTGAATCAAAGTTTGAGACTCGAAAGTTGAGTCTGAGGAAAAATTCCCAGTTTTTCGTCCCATACACACTTTTGAGCCAACTTATATTATATCCTTTTAAAGTCTCTTCTGATTAGGACATTTGAATTAATATGAGATTTCTAATGTTTTAAGCTTAGCTCGAAGAAGTGCAAGCAAGACTATTTCTATGTCATTTGAAAGGTTCTTGACTTGTAGACCTGGCGATATTTGTTGAAGATGTTCTTTCTAAGCCTTAACTCAAAGAGTCCCCTTTGCTTAACTGTTGACCAAGCCCAAATTATGAGACCTATTAAAAGTCCTCTCAGATTGGTAAGGTCGTACTACTTGCGAGAATCCTCGGATCTTTGTCGATATGATGATGGTGAGTTCGAGTGATACATTTATTCCCGCATTAATGGTCGATACAAAAGCCTTTCAATGAGAGTGAGCGAAAGTCCTTTCTAACCACATCTCATTTGCCATTCTTAAGAAGTTCACTCAATTTAATGGAAAATCATTTTGCTCAATGATTCACCTCAGTGGAAACTTGATGATGCAAAAATCAATATGCGTAATTTTGAATGATAGAATGCAAATCTTTCTTGATAGATGATATTTCTTCTGAAAACCAAGGAGTTCATGACAATCAGGTTGCTTTTATAAAGTTCTCGAATTCCCCGAATATTCTTGAGCCTTCTTCTTGTAGGGAATCAATCTTGTGTAGAACTTGGAGTGTTCTGCTGACTTGGCCTATTCTTATAGCCCAGTGTCTTCTCATCAACCTCAAATCTCATTGACTTTATCTTCAGGTAAGGAACCTCAGGTAAGTATCAAAATTTTCAAATTCAGATATATCACCTTTGTTACCTAGAGATATCTCAGTTTGGATATGAATGTCTCAAACCCATCGTTAAACATTTCATTATGTATATGAATGTTTTTTTATTCTCTTGAATTTTTGTGAGGACGTCTCAGTTTGGATCTGGATGTCCCAAACCAAGTTTTGGATATGAATGCTTTTCGATGTGTCATTATGCCTCAGTCTGGATCTAATCTAGATCTAGGTGTCATGAATTTACATCTGTGAAGCATCTCATTCTGGACATGAGTTGTTTCTCTTTCTTTTTTCAGTTTGGATATGAATGTCTCAAACCCATCATTAAACATTTCATTTTGGATATGAATGTTTTTTTATTCTCTTGAATTTTTGTGAGGACATCTCAGTTTGGATCTGGATGTCCCAAACCAAGTTTTGGATATGAATGCTTTTCAACATGTCATCATGCCTCGGTCTAGATCTAATCTAGATCTAGGTGTCATGAATTTACATCTGTGAAGCATCTCATTTTGGACATGAGTTGTTTCTTGTTCTTTTTTCAGTCTGGATCTGAGCATTTCAATAGACATGGCGTGCTTTCATAGCCCAAGTCATATTTCATTGACATGGCGTGCTTTCGTAGGCCAAGTCATATTTCATTGACAGTGGCGTGCTTTCGTAGCCCATAGTCACTTGTCATTGATTTGGCGTGCTTTCGTAGCCCAAGTCATATTTCATTGACACGGCGTGCTTTCGTAGCCCGTTGTCACTTTTTACCAACTTGGTGTGCTTTCGTAGCCCCAGTCACATTTCATGGGCACGGCGTGCTTTCGTAGCCTGTAGTTACTTGTCATTGATTTGGCGTGCTTTTGTAGCCCCAGTCTTATTTCATTCACACGGCATGCTTTCGTAGCCCATAATCACTTTTCATCAACTTGGCGTGATTTTGTAGCCCAAGTCTCATTCCATCGACATGACATTCAGTCTGGATCTGAGTGCTTCAAGCACTGATGGCGATCTATCGGTGTCACATCTCGAGAGCTTGTGGCGATATACAAATCTCTCAGCTTAAGTTCATTTTGAGTCCCTTCGGCGATGTATAGGGACTCGAGTTTAATCAGATATCTTTCACCATTTTGCCTCTGTGGTGATCGAAGTAAGGGTTGGGGCCTCAAGCAATCTAGGTCTCTTTCACCGTTTTGCCTCTGTGGTGACCGAAGTAAGGGTTCGGGCCTCAACCAATTTAGGTATCCTTCACCATTTTGCCTCTGTGGTGATTGAAGTAAGGGTTCGGGCCTCAAGCAGTTCAGGTCTCTTTCACCGTTTTGCCTCTGTTGTGACCGAAGTAAGGGTTCGGGCCTCAAGCAAACAAATCCAATAATTTCACTATCTTTCTTTTGTGACCGAAGCAAGTGCTCGGGCTTAAAAGGACAGTTTCAAAACTCACACATACCTTTAATCTGCCATTCCAACCAGGTAAGTAATTTTAGGTATGTTTCTTTTCCCTTCATTTGCATTTATCATGTCATAATCACATTTAAAATGAGAGTTAATCTCAACAAAAATATCATGCATTGCATTTGTATAGTCAAAATTTAGGCATCAATTAGTCTTTGAATGCAACCTCTGCGAGCTTACCTTCAAAGAGGAGCAGCTGTTAACACCTAAATTTTGACGTCTCATTAAAAATTAGGGACTAATCTTTGGTCCCTTAACAAAAAAATGTTGATTAAATTGCATATATCTTTAGGAAAACATTTTGCATATAGATTTAAGTGGGTCTATGCAAGGAGAACATGAAATTTCATCCTGATTCGTTGTCTCTTTAATCGGTGAAATTGGGAACGGACGATTGCGAAAAGATTTGCGATCACAGCCATATATTTGTAAATATTCGGTCAATGAAAAAGAGGAAATAAGCTGATTTCATTGAAAATAAATTGGTAAAGCAGCGAGGGATTTAGTCTAAAAAGAATGTAATATTCAGTCAAATTTTCTTAAGATTTGACCGAAAATTTCAAATATCTCAACTTGAAAGAGGCGTCCAAGAGCAAACGGTAAGGGAGATGTTTTATTTTATAATATATTCGGTCAAATCTTTTCCAAGATTTGATTGAATATTTGTTTATTTCCTCCTTAAAAGCTTGGCCGCAGGGAAGACTTGAGGGAGGAGGAGAACACAGAGACATTTATTCAGCAAAAGAGACACACACAGAGATCGAGAGTGAGTGGCTTTCATGCGGCGAGAGAGAGAGAGAGAGACACACACACACACACGAAGAGCGGAAGTCTTTCACGAAGAGAGAAAGCGTCAACGAAAGTGAAAAAAAACGGGTCAAAGAGAGAATGTGAGTGGGGACTTTGACTACAAAAAGAAAAAAAGAAAGAAAGAGGTGAACACATATAGAGAAGATAATCTTCTTTCCTTGGGCAAACGCTCCTTCAGTCAAGCTTGATCCCTACGAGCTCTTTCTTGCCGTTCCCGACGTCCATGCCATTGCTGTAATTTCCGAAGGCGACACTTTTCCTCACCTTCGGCACTCCAACGTTCCTTGCTCGCTCGTGCTCCTTTGTCGACAATCTAGCGAAGTGGAATTCCCTAGTTCGAGCCAAGCAGTAGCAGCACCATGAAGTCATCTTCCCTGCTCGCCATCACTGACTTCGTCGCTTGTCTTGTTTTTTGTCAACGAGCTGTTGCCTTTAGCCCCGATGATCAACCACTTGCAATGTCACCCATGGCACCTCTCTGATTCGTGAGTCTTGGACATCGATATCTGCTCAAGTCAATCCTTTTCTGGTGTTGAGCAGCTCCTGTTTGCTCGTTGAAATTCGCAAGATCCATTGAATCAGACATGCACGTTGTGTCCATACCGTGAAGCATTGCACCATTGATCAAGGCCGAGTCCTCGATCGTCGTGAGAACCGCAAGTCCATCGAGAATATCCCTCATTCTAACGCGAGCTTAGTCAAATCCGTGGGAACCACCGTTCGTAAATTTCTTCGTCTGTTCCGATTCGGAAATCGCCTATTCGAAAAATTAGGTAAATATCTTATCCCGGTTTGATTTGAATATTTGATTGGTAAGATATGTCTAACTTGATTATTTTGAGTGATAGGCATTAACTATTGAGATTTATTTCCTAATTCGCAACCGCAATATCAATTTTTTATTCTATCTATAAGGCTTTAGATAGAATAATTAATTACGCGGGAATCTATAAGATTGATATCTTGATCTTTAAGGCTTAAGATTAATTTATCTATCTTATTCGCGAAACTTTGTTGGTGATTTTAGATTATTTCCATGTTAGAGTTATTTGATGAATTTGATGTGTTTTCTTTCTTTTTATTAAAAATAATGTCAAAAAGATTGCATTCCATGCTTATATCATGTTGCATATTAGGTAAGATTGCATTGCACACTTAGACAAATTTGCATATTAGATAATATTACATGCCTAAATTAGGTTATTTCAAATTTCAATAAAATCTTAAAAAAAGCATATCATGATAGGATATCACATTTACGAATTTAGGAATCATGTTAGATTAGGATTCACATTTTTATTTATTTATTTATTTTCGAATTTCCATTAAATAAATAAAAAATGCCCAAAAAATGTATTTTGCATGTCATTTAATTAATTTAGTTAAATAGCATGTCACGTAGACTAGTTTAATTTAGGGTTGCATATTTTAGAGCATGTTAGGTTAGACACATTTCATCTCATGCATCACATATTAGAATAATTTGCATATAAAAAGTGAAAATCCCTAAAAATCATTTGTCCTTGTTTATTGTTTGCTTTCTTTGAGTATTTAAATAATTGTTTGCGCACCTGCGTTAAAATCAATTCAACATGATTGCAATTATTTTTGAAATAAAAGAAAATGGCTCTCAAGTCCCCGAATTCATAATCTCTGGTTCGTAGCGGTAAAGTACTGCTCCCAGTAGTTTACATGGGTTTCTAATAGACCCACCATAAATAGATTAGTGGCGACTCCATTTGAAATCAATTTGGCATGTTAAGAACTTAAACCTAAGTCACGAATTGGTATGAGCTTAGGAGAGCTCGAGTTAAGCTAGACTTAGCAATCCATTAGCCTAACCCTTAGGTGGTGCACCTTCGGGGAGGTCACGACATCTCTCTTATTAAATTTCAGTGTTCGAGTTGAATTTTCTAATGAATACGTGGTGGAATAGTGCTTCAGTAGACATTCATCAAATGAAAAATGTTCCACATCTCACGCAAGTCGATCTTAGCTGATGAAAGTCAAATAAAATCAACCAATAATTGATTCTCAGAAAGTCGAGACTGGCAATATATATCTTATCTATCACTTTACTCAGGACTTAGGACATTAGGTTAGGGCTGGTATTTTCAGGAATAAATTCCGCGAAAATGTGACTTCGACCATACTGCAGTCTGTTTCAGGACAAATGGACCAATAATACGACACTGCCTCCATATGGCAATTGCTAAAAGCTGCCTGTTGCGCGCACAAATCCTTTTTCCAAAATCCAAAAGTAGATGGATGCGAGGATTACCAAAAGAAACTTTGCATATTGACACAAAGCGTGCGGGACCAGGATTCACTTAAAATAACAAATATTAGACACCTTTCATTTTCGTAGAACAAAGGTAACCCCAGCCTTCGGCTCAATTAATTCGTATGGACGGATCCATGGATACCTTCTTATTTATAGGCATACAGTAAGGTTCCACCTAAAAAGTTGCAGACGTGGGCCTCAATGTTATTCAGTGAGACGCAACAAGATTTTGAGTGTTCGACCACCCAATAAATCCACACAAATTTGGGGAGAGAGAGAGAGATTAAAAGTGGTGATCCAATGCAAATTTCTTACATAAAAAAGTTATAAGTACGAATTAATTGAGCCGAAGGCTGGGGTTACCTTTGTTCTACGAAAATGAAAGGTGTCTAATATTTGTTATTTTAAGGTGAATCCTGGTCCCGCACGCTTCGTGTCAATATGCAAAGTTTCTTTTGGTAATCCTCGCATCCATCTACTTTTGGATTTTGGAAAAAGGATTTCTGCGCGCAACAGGCAGCTTTTAGCAATTGCCATATGGAGGCAGTGTCGTATTATTGGTCCATTTGTCCTGAAACAGACTGCAGTATGGTCGAAGCCACATTTTCGCGGAATTTATTCCTGAAAATACCAGCCCTAACCTAATGTCCTAAGTCCTGAGTAAAGTGATAGATAAGATATATATTGCCAGTCTCGACTTTCTGAGAATCAATTATTGGTTGATTTTATTTGACTTTCATCAGCTGAGATCGACTTGCGTGAGATGTGGAACATTTTTCATTTGATGAATGTCTACTGAAGCACTATTCCACCACGTATTCATTAGAAAATTCAACTCGAACACTGAAATTTAATAAGAGAGATGTCGCGACCTCCCCGAAGGTGCACCACCTAAGGGTTAGGCTAATGGATTGCTAAGTCTAGCTTAACTCGAGCTCTCCTAAGCTCATATTAATTCGTGACTTAGGTTTAAGTTCTTAACATGCCAAATTGATTTCAAATGGAGTCGCCACTAATCTATTTATAGTGGGTCGATTAGAAACCCATGTAAACTACTAGGAGCAGTACTTTACCCCAACGAACCAGAGATTATGAATTCGGGGACTTGAGAGCCATTTTCTTTTATTTCAAAAATAATTGCAGGCAGGTTGAATTGATTTTAACTTTATTTCTTGACGTCCACGGTGATTACGCAGGTGCACAAACAGTTATTTAAATACTCAAAGAAAGCAAACAATAAACAAGGACAAATGATTTTTAGGGATTTTCACTTTTTATATGCAAATTATTCTAATATGTGATGCATGAGATGAAATGTGTCTAACCTAAATTGCTCTAAAATATGCAACCCTAAATTAAACTAGTCTACGTGACATGCTATTTAACTAAATTAATTAAATGACATGCAAAATACATTTTTGGGCATTTTTTATTTATTTAATGGAAATTCGAAAATAAATAAATAAATAAAAATGTGAATCCTAATCTAACATGATTCCTAAATTCCTAAATGTGATATCCTATCATGATATGCTTTTTTTTAAGATTTTATTGAAATTTGAAATGACCTAATTTAGGCATGTAATATTATCTAATATGCAAATTTGTCTAAATGTGCAATGCAATCTTACCCAATATGCAACATGATATAAGCATGGAATGCAATCATTTTTGACATTATTTTTAATAAAAAGAAAGAAAACACATCAAATTCATCAAATAACTCTAACATGGAAATAATCTAAAATCACCAACAAAGTTTCGCGAATAAGATCGATAAATTATTCTTAAGCCTTAAATATCAAGATATCAATCTTATAGATTCCCGCGCAATTAATTATTCTATCTATAGCCTTATAGATAGAATAAAAAATTGATATTGCGGTTGCAAATTAGGAAATAAATCTCAATAGTTAATGCCTATCACTCAAAATAATCAAGTTAGACATATCTTACCAATCAAATATTCAAATCAAACTGGGATAAGATATTTACCTAATTTTTCGAATATGCGATTTCCGAATCGGAACAGACGACGAAATTTACGAACGGCTGTTCCCACGGATTTGACTAAGCTCGCGTTAGAATGAGGGATATTCTCGATGGACTTGCGGTTCTCACGACGATCGAGGACTCGGCCTTGATCAATGGTGCAATGCTTCACGGTATGGACACAACGTGCATGTCTGATTCAATGGATCTTGCGAATTTCAACGAGCAAACAGGAGCTGCTCAACACCGGAAAAGGATCGACTTGAGCAGATATCGATGTCCAAGACTCACGAATCAGAGAGGTGCCATGGGTGACGTTGCAAGTGGTTGATCATCGGGGCTAAAGGCAACAGCCCGTTGACAAAAAACAAGACAAGCGACGAAGGTGATGGCGAGCAGGGAAGATGACTTCACGGTGCGGCTACTGCTTGACTCGAACTAGGGAATTCCACTTCGCTAGATTGTCAACAAAGGAGCACGAGCGAGTAAGGAACGTTGGAGCGCCGAAGGTGAGGAAAAGTGTCGCTTTTGGAAATTACAGCAATGGCATGGACGTCGGGAGCGGCAAGAAAGAGCTCGCAGGGATCAAGCTTGACTGAAGGAGCGTTTGTCCAAGGAAAGAAGATGATCTTCTCTGTATGTGTTCCCCTCTTTATTTTGTTTTTTTCTGTTTGCAGTCAAAGTCCCCACTCACATTCTCTCTTTGACCTTTTTCTTGTCACTTTCCCTGACGCTTTCTCTCTTCGTGAAAGACTTCCGCTCTTCGTGTCTCTCTCTCGCGCCGCATAAAAGCCACTCACTCTCGATCTCTCTGTGTGTGTCTTTTGCTAAATAAATGTCTCTGTGTTCTCCTCCTCCCTCGAGTCTTCCCTGCGGCCAAGCTTTTAAGGAGGAAATAAACGAATATTCGGTCAAATCTTGAAAATGATTTGACCGAATATATTATAAAATAAAACATCCCCCTTATCGTTTGCTCTTGGACGCCTCTTTCAAGCTGAGGTATTTGAAATATTCGGTCAAATCTTAAGAAAATTTGACTGAATATTACATTCTTTTTAGACTAAATCCCTCGCCGCTTTACCAATTTATTTTCAATGAAATCAGCTTATTTTCTCTTTTTCACTGACCGAATATTTGCAAATATGTGGCTGTGATCGTAAATCTTTTCGCAATCGTCCGTTCCCAATTTCGCCAATTAAAGAGACAACGAATCTGGATGAAATTTCATGTTCTCCTTGCACGGACCCACTTAAATCTATATGCAAAATGTTTTCCTAAAGATATATGCAATTTAATCAACATTTTTTTGTTAAGGGACCAAAGATCGGGCCCTAATTTTTAATGAGACGTCAAAATTTAGGTGTCAACAAGAGATTATATTTATATAAGATCATATGAATTATTATAAAGAGCAATGCAATAAGCTTTTGACGTCCCTTTCATATGCAGGTTAGATCAAGAATGACAAATGAATTTTGACAAATGGGATCGTCACATGCCAAATGAAATGAGGTAAAACGTGATTGTGAATCTAGAAAGACCAATCTTTAATAGGTGTTGACAGAGATCATATCTATATAACAAAAAACATATGAATTCCAAATACAAGTGACGTAGGATTAAAAAGAAAATAAGAAAGAGAAGCAACTTCTCATGCCTTAATCCCGTAAACAGAACTATTTACTCAAGTGTGAAGGAAAAATGTTGAATAATTGAACATTGCTTGCCGCAACAAATCCTATAATTATGGGAGTTCGTTAGGTGGGATGCCTGCTGAAACCTTGGAATGACGCATTATGTTCCCCACAGTAATATTCATATTTTATAAACAATCACGTCTTCTATACGCGAGTCTGTCCAATAAAGTCATCCTGTTTTTCTTTGATGACTTGCTAAATTTTGTGATTAAAACAAGTTTATCCAAACCAAAGGCGACACGTTCTTATAGATTATCTGATATTTTCATACATCGACCGGGAGAGTCGAATGCTTTCCTTCATAAGACGGAAGCCAGCAAATCTCATCCACCGTTCTTCATTTGCGTTGTTCCCGATAATCTTTTGCATCATTCCGACTGTGGAGCTCACGTGGTGCCGGCCAAGATAATGAATTCAGATAGAGCAAGGACCGAAGTTAATGGCGAAAATCTCATATATGAGTGCAAAATTTTCAACTAAGAGTTTCAAAATGAAGCCGTTTTCTCAAAATTGGGTTCACGGTGGATATTATTTCAGATAATACCTTTAAATGGTAAATATATAGCTTCAAATAAAGTTTCGATTTCACCTGCTGGGAAAATGTTCTTCCCTTGGTGAGCAGGTGAGATGTACATTCTTGCTAGCTACCGTAACAAATAATACTTAATTCCTGCTCTCATGTATCTTTCTTGCCATTTTCTCCGACAAGTATACACGAGGCTTAAATTCTGTAAATGCCCCATTGTACGGTCATTATCCTTGAACTAATATCAGTCGTTTGTGCTCTATAGGGTTTTCAGTCAACGTCCACTCTATTTGCTGTCTACTGAATGAAGAATCCATTTAATCTTCTCTCTAAGAAACAGATTTGCAAGTCAAGGGTTTGAATCTAATTATTTTAGACCACTAAATTTGGACTTAACGTTGCCTACCCCCACAGGTTGTCTCTCCTTGAATGTTCTGATGTGTTCTACACTTACTTTAGGATTGATATTGTAGATAGAATCAATCTCACTAAATGAAAACTACGTGAGTTCAACATAATGTTGAGCAAGGGTCAATGTGAGCTTCATCGTGTTTTGAGGAACAATAGTTAACTCATATATAATACATCATTGCCAGAGTTGCACCACTCCTATTTTGTATGATGTGAATAGTAACATTTTTTACCTACATTGCTACGTCCACTTTGTGAATCATATTCTCATTATCTACAATGCTTTATATTACAATAACAGTATATTGCAAGTTCATCACACTTTTTATCACGGTTTGTTTTGCAATGATAGCTATTAGATAACCCCTCTATTCAATAGACAGTACAACTGAAAGAGTTGCCTTTACCTATTCCCTTTCTCCCTTTTTCTGTTGTTGCATAATAATAATTATATTTGAAGATAACTTATATAGTAATCTGATAATCAATGTAATTAATATTTTGTGAATTGTTGTGAGATATAATGATCTAAACTCATTATTTGATAATGACATATTATGTATTTTTGTTAATGAAAAGTAATTGCTGTGATTATATTGTATAAATTGGATTAATATTAAATTCATGTTTTACTGATTATAATAATATTCACAATGTAACTAACGTGTGATAATTTTACAACTTTAAGTAATTTCCATGAGTGTTGCTTAAATGATCTGATGTAAGATTTTATACAATTTCATGAATATATATTTGTATGACATATGAATTATATGTCCTACAATATACAATATAATAAATAACACAATTTTTAATTAATTCAATATTATATATAAGTGTATATAATTTGGTAATTTATTCATGTTAACAAAGTTTATTTTTGTATATGCACATAATTTCAATTATATGATAACATATCGAGTAAACCAAGTATTGGATAGCTAATACCGAGAAATTAAGGTCATCTTATTGATATTCCTTCGATGTTAGAGTGTCAAAGAAAAGCTAATTAGTTATTGCAATACTTAAATCAAATCATGTAATAGTTATCACCACTTTATTTTTTATTTTAGCCTTAATGGCTACTTCGTCAATACCTTGCTTAGATGGGCAACCAAAATCGCAGTAAGTATTAGATAGATCCTCTAGGGAAAAATTGAAGTGTTCTTTCATCTTAAGCTATATGATCATCTTGATCATCTTTGTCACGCCCTGCTCCCGAGCGCGCGACGGCTCTCAAATTTCCTCTTCTCTTCGGTCAAGAATAGCGACGTCCCAGGTAGGTCACTGGCCTTCAAGTCTTTCACGGAAGCATGAATCTCCGCCCTGTCAACTTCACAGAACTCGCCTCCCAGATTCCATCTCCAAATCAAGTACCTGAAAATTGTTACCACGACGGGTTGAGATTACAACTATCTCAGTGAGTCTAATCCTATACCAGAATTAGGAACGCCATCGCAATAGGGTCCCTACTTTCACTGTCGGTACTACCCCAACCACTAATCAATCTTCAATTGGCTCATCTCCATAGCGTTAATTCCTCCAAAGGTTCCATATTCATCACATTGCCAATCTAGAATCCATCTCTAATGCTAACGGAACTTCTCAATGGTCTACCTCCTATGCCCAAACCAATAATGCTACCACCCTAAAGTCCTTAATCGTGTATCTCCCATCAATCGTCAACACCATAAAAACTCCTTTTGCTTAACCCCACGTATAACTCAATTAATTTCATCTCTCTCTAATAACAACCTTCTCTTTTCTATGAGTCAACCAGTTCGTGACTGGGACTTGGCACTAAGCCCGAACCACTGATAACGTCAAGAATAACCACCATAATGCTATAGCTCATTAAATAAGTAAAAGCACAACTGGATAATTAAATTACTAATTGAATAAATAAATTACTCATTAAATAGATAAATTACTAATTGAGTAAATAAATTACTAAATAAATAAATAAATTACTAAACAAATAAATAAATAAATTACGAAATAAATAAATAAATTATGCAATTAGCCAAATAAAGCCGTCCACAACCGGCTTGAGACCCTAGCTAATTTTCTCGGCTTAAACCGGGTTCATCAAAATACCAGGGTCACTCACCACACTAGTTCATTTCAATCATCATGCGAACTCATAAAATCAATGTCAATACTATTTCCAGGTTCCATCGACTTTCACCATTTATTAGGGCCCACTGGCCTCTAAGACGAACCGGGGTCAACGACCACACCAGTCAACTCATCCGCATTAATGATCAATCACGATCATTCACAGTCAATTGCGCATCCAATAACATTGGATAAATCACACAATAGGGCATAATAAATTTTAGGACAGTTTCCCAAAATTTCTAAAGGTCAACCGCTCTGGCCTACTAAATAGGGATTCACCCGGGTCCCTAAATCGAATCCAAAACTTCCGTTCGACAAACTATGAGCGCCATCACCTTAATTAGTAGCCGTTTGCCCAACCACACAATTTTCACAAATTTTGCTAAAATAGTCCAAAATACCTAAATTTAATAAATAGCTCATCCTTAAGCGAAATCTGAGCCAAGCTTCTAATTGCGCAAATTGTCGATCCAACCTTACCCAGCTGGTCATCAAATCTAACTGTAGCCAATAAATCTCAATTCTGCCCCTAAACTTCCGAATTTACGATTTTGCCCCTAAGCTCTAATTTGGCCCTAATTGACCAAATGTAGTGATCTAAATCCACAATCGTAAAATTGTTCACATAGCTCTCACTAGCTACTAACCAAGGTAGCTAACATAAATAATTTACCAATTTGCCGTCCAAGTAATCAATTTTGCCAATTTACTCCTAATTGGTCAAAATTACCAAATCGCCCCTACTTCCTCTAAAAGTCGCTGATCAACTCATAATCGCCCGATCAACAATCAATCCACCTTAATCAAGTCCACAATCATCTATTAAAGCGGTGAATGGCCCTAATTGAGGGATAGGATGTCCACTCACTTGATTTCCTCGCGAATTGGCGGCTCACGGCGAGATCCGGCGAACTTCCGGCGAGGTTCCGACGGCCGGGGACGTTCCTTGGTGGTGCTGGGATGTTGAGGGACTCATGGATGGCTGTGGGTGGCGACGAAATGGCTCGGACATGCCTCAAAGGCGCGCGACTAGTAATGCCCTAAAATTGGGTTCGGCGAACACTAGTTGGTTTGAGACCAAATTCGAGCAAATGGTGTAAACTTGGCGAACCAAACTTATTGGGCTTTGTAGAGGGGACTTACACGAGTCCAATGGTGGTGGTGGCGTCGCTTGAGGTGGCCGGAATTGCAGTTCAAGGGAGGAGGAGTTGTGCTTCGGAGTTGATTTCTCTCAAACGGTTCAACACTAACGGCTCAACACCTAATCACGAGATTAGGTCGATCAATATAGAAATTGGGTTTCACAAAGATTCCAACGCCACAAACGGCTTGTCAATCGGAGGTCTGAGCTGAAAGTTATGGTCTTCCAAAGATGGGGTGTCGCTTGGATCCAAATCTGGAAAAGTTCAAACCCAGAAACACTGTTCCGTGGGGGCTTCTTTCGAGGCCTGTGAAATGCGATCTAGCTGGATTCTTTGGCTGAGGTTGATTCAATGGAAACTACAGGTTACGAGGAAGACAATGGCACAAACGGCACCCAAAACGGAGGTCGGAGCAAGGAGTTATGGCTCTCCAAAGATGAGGGTCTGCACTGTTCAAACCCAGAAAACAGCTCCGTGGAGCCAACTTTCGGCGGCCACCGCCGCCAGATATGGTGGAACCAGGGGCTACTACTGATTGGGACTGAAATATGGTGTTTCAAAGAATCTAACGCCACCGACGGTACGTCAAACAGAGGTCGGAGTAAAAAGTTATCAGCCTCCAAAGTGGAGGGGTCGCACTGGTCCAAAAACAGAGGATAAGTGAGCTCGGGGAGAAAAATTCGCAATTGGGGACAAGTGGCAGCCATCCAATGGCCGTGAATCACTCCGATGGGATGGTTAGGAGGTCGTGGTGGTGGTTGGCCGGAGATTCGGCCGGAGGTGGGGCTCCAAACACGTGCGCACCGTACGTGTTTGGTGAAATGCCACAAAGAAGAAGAAAAGAAAAGAAAAGAAAGAATGAAGAAGAAGAAGATGGTCTTGCACGTGGGCTGAAGAAAGTTGGTTAACGGTCGTCGGTCAACTGTTGACCGTTGACCTAACTAAATAATAAAATATTTATTTAAATAATATAATTAAAAATATTTAAAAAAAAATCCCAAAAATCATAAAAACTTTCCTTAACCTCCTTTTCAAGGTTTTTGGGGGCTAAAATGTAAATAACTAATTTTCGGGTGACTAAAATGCATTTTTCGAAAATTCGAAACGAAATTTCACGGTTAGTCCGGGGAGTTCCCGAGGCCAACGGGTTACAAACAAAACCCGTAAATTCGCACAATTAAGCCTCGAAAAGGGGGTCGGAAACAGGCTGTTACAATCTTGATTTCTTATTGCCTACAGTTTACAAGATGTATTTAGATATATATGGATATTGTTACCGAAAGAAAAAGAATATATGGCTACTGATAAATCAATAACCTCAGGTCTATGGGACGACAAAGAAATTTTTGAAGTAAAACAGATTATGCATGTTCAAAATTTCATGACGTAATATACTCAGATGAAGTACTTTGACTTTGAATTTCATATATTTCAATTATCAATTGATGAGATGAGATGTCACTTTAGATAAATACAATTGATCCAAACTTGTGAAAACATGACATTTTGATTTTCCTATGATAGCGTCAAACTCTCTTCACTTAACTTTTTAATAATTTTATTTTGTCCTTAGAATTTCTTCTCGTTCATTTCCAACATAGCTTGCTTATTGGGTTTGAGTATAATATAAATCTTTTTACATTTGATCAATTGAGTATATTTAACTAATTTTAGTCGGAAATTGCTGATTTAGATGCCGATCGTCGCACGTGATACAGTCGGTGCCGACATAGATATCTTCTTTAATAGCATTTTTTAATAGTTTTTTAAAATTTATATGATTTCTTCTTCTTCTTTGATGATTTAGCCATGTCATGGGCGCATCAAGCCGAGTTCAATAATTCCGAAAGCTTTGATGAATTGTGGTAAAAGCGAATAGATCCATAGATATAATCATGGATTTGACCTAAAGCACGGGCAAATGCGCTTGTCTTCTGAACGTAGTGACCAAACTTCATCTTCAAGTGTCCATAAAGCCTGTCGACTAATTTTTAAAACTAATTTAGTGAGATTTTATCAACACCTATATGAAATAGAGACCTTTTTTATAGTTTGAGAGTAGCAATATTTGTAAAACTTACCAACTTTTATTTGCATAACTTATGGTTTATTCCGAATTTACAATTATATGAATTAACAACTTAAGATAGAATGAATTGTCAACTTTTGTGAAATTAAGGTACCGGTTAGTTAAATTACTAACTCTCATGAGTTAATTTCCGATGTATATTTTTTATTTCTATAATTTTTCTGAATTTTTTTTATTGATTACTAATGTCTTATTGGGTTAATGATATTGAAATCTCAAATCAGCTTAAAAGTCCCAAACTAATCTTTGTTTGGTCAAGAACACAGATCTCGCTAAAAGTCTTTAGGTTGGGCCGAGTGACCAGACCATCAAGCTGATTTCATATAACAAAGATCTTCACCACATTGACATTGACATATTTTATATTAGAACTAGATATGGACAAGTAGAAGATATTCCATCAAATTTTCACTTTCAGTTCCAAAAAGAAAAAAAAAAGATAAACATTCCGAAACAGAGCAAATTTCTGACTCGGGTAAAGTGCATTGATTGCTCGTATGCACGACAAAATGAGCAGAACAACACATGAATTGCGCACTTAGGTCGTGTATTTGTCCAGTGCACATTTCACATGAGGACTAGAAAGAAAGTCGATGAGTTCATGGTCCTTTTCCGCCGTCAATCATGTAAGGGGAATGCGGCAAGAGCCCTGATTGTTTCTCTCTAACTACGCTTGAACATCTCCAAACAACAATACCAGCAAAGTCCAACGTTGATTTATACTGTGAACTCTCTTGATCAATATGCTTTATTCACTTCAATACAGAACCAGATTTTCTAGATTCTAAACTTCCATCCAACTACGGCGACAAGATAAGGTAAATCAGAACATCCATATGAACGTTGTGTGCTTACAATTCCCACAAACCCATCTTTTGCACTTTGATTCATGAAGCCTTTAGGAGCTTGTCAACTCCGCCCTCGACAGGAACTTCATGTAGATCGGTGGCTTCACGCCCGGGAGGGCGAGTATGGAGCTCGGCAGGGTCCATATCTTGTCCCCGCAAATCAGTCCCGAGGTGACTGTGGGTGCGAATGCATCAACCATGGTCTTGTTGCTCCTCTCCCACAAGTACAAAATCAGGCTCCCAACGCACATGTCGATAACAAAATACGATCCCAAGTAAAATGGTATCGCCATGGCCATCGGGAGCGGGATGAACCTGGAGAACTTCTTGGGGACTGTGTCCCTGATCTCGTTTATGACTACTGCGGCCGCGAAGAACCCGTAGCAGAGCAACAGGCAATGTTTGGGCAATAACGAAAATCCCTGCACTCCCAATATAGCCATGCTTCGGTAGATGCTAGCTTAAGGGGTGGGGTACGCGCTAGTGTTAAGACCTAGGTCCTTAAATGCGTTGTAGAACAGCCAGAAGACGGATGGAGATATGACACAGCCCATGGCAGTCCCAATCACCTAGCTCACAAAAATGGATCGAGGGGAAGCTAGGGTCAGATACCCAGTCTTGAAGTCTTGAGTCAGGTCGGAGGTCGTGGAACAATATTCATCATTACCCCGCAAGCAGTGAGGCCGGCGAGGACCCCGCCGTGGGATTCGCCGGCCCACATCCCTATGACGAAGATGGCCAGCTTCCCATAGGTTGATGCAAGGGACCAGTCTGTGAGTCCGCACCCATATGCATTGCAAAAGGCCAAGGTAGGAGCCGTGAGGTACATGACCAGTATGTGGTACCACTTGAGCTGGTCGAATATGTGAGGGAGAGATATGATTGATATTATCGCAAGCACGACGTAGCCTCCCAAGGCGAAACTCATGGGGATTTGGTCCTTGAGGAAGAGGCTCGTTCGACATTGGTCATCAAATGAGAGCTGAGGAGACTTAGGGGGAGAGCCGCTCGCGACCTTTGGAAGACTGTTTCTTTCCCTGACTTGACGATACAAACCCAAGATGGTCCGGGTCAACACTTTACAGAAGTTGTAGAGGCCGTCATCGAGGATCATGGCGATGGATATGAATACCTATTTGTATAAAATAGTGGGTCAACAAAGAGGAGCATAGCGATAAAGACAGAGATGAGCCAAGCCGCTCTTCTGAAACGATTAACATTACCTGGTAACCTTGAATGCTGTACATGTTGCCCGGATCTGGACTAGAATACTAGTCGCCTTCTTTTTTCTCAATTAGAGGCCACATTAAGCCCCAAGATAGTATCCCCCCAAGAAGCACCACACGTTGATGATGTAGGGGCAGATCATCCCGACGGTAACGTACGTTGTTGAAAAGTCAAAGTAGAACCTGCATATTTTCCCAAAGAATCATCTAAAGAACTCCTCTGTTTACATTAGACCTAACCGTCTGATATAGAATGAGAGCAGAAATTTATTCTTCAGACAATTTGAAACTGTGTCTTACCTGTTCTCAAAAGCTTTTAGTCCCAACGTTGGAAAGTTTGCAAACCCACAGCCATCTATAGTAGTGTAGAACCATTGGAAGATGAAGAAATTTGAAGAACAGAGTATATACTCAAATCAAAGAGAAAGGATGAAGAAGGTTGAAGACGACTATGAATGTGTAAACATCAACTTGTATTCTTGAGAGAAAAATGATGATGAACTTTTACAACTAAGAGCTTGATTACTTCGACTGAGTTGCTCTCTCTGTATAAACAGAATTCAACCAATGAGTTTATTACAAGCTTAAAACAGAATAGCTAGCTAATAAACTAACCAAGAATAGCTATTGTAACAGCTCAGTCAATGAGTCATCCATTCTCTTTGGAGCTTCTGTGAATTCCAAGCTTGATCTTCAATTCTCGTGCTTTAACTGAGTTGTCGTAAACATGATCATTTGTTCTTAGCAATTCAGTAACTTCAGCCTTATTAGTATTACCTACTCTGTTTTTAGCTGGAGGGGATGGAGTAGAGTGCTTAACAGCCCCCCACAAATTGGGAAGAAGTTTAGAACCCATGCCCAATTTGAGTTGTAGATGAAAGTGACCAAATCGGGACAATGGCTTAGTAAAAATATCAGCCAACTGACTGGCACTACTGATATACTGAAGATGAAGAGAACAAGAGGAGACCTTTTCACACACAAAATGAAAATCGATTTCGATATGTTTAGTACGAGCATGAAGAATAGGATTGGCCATAAGTGAAATAGCTGGCTTGTTATCACAAAAGAGCAATGTCGGAGGAGATAAACGAACACCAACATCCCGAAGAACAAAGCCAATCCACGTAAGTTCAGCCGTGGCAGAGGCAAGTGCTCAGTATTCAGCCTCAGTTGAAGATCGAGATACGGTGGGCTATTTCTTAGCCGACCAGGAAATCAAATTAGAACCAAGATAGGTGCAATATCCAGTAGTAGAACGTCGAGAAGTAACACAGCCAGCCCAATCGGCATCAGAAAAACCATAGAGTTGTGAATAGCTATTAGAGTGGAGAAATAAGCCAAGATGAAGTATGCCTTTAATATAACGAAGCACTCGTTTGAGACGATGAAAATCACCCTGTGTGGGATACTGCATCTGCTGACATAAGAGATTGGTTGCATATGCAATATCAGGACGTGTAAGAGTGAGATTTGGAGACTGCCAACAAGGCTCCTATACTCTTGAGGATTCGGTGATAGACAACCATCATTCTGGAAAACAACTCGCTTGACTGATAGAGGTGTAGAAACAGGTCTGGAAAACAACTCACTTGACTGATAGAGGTGTAGAAACAGGTTTATAGTCCAACATATTTGCCTTAGTAAGAAGATCAATGGCATATTTGGCTTGGAAAAGATAAAGATCATGACAGGTTCGTGTAGCCTCAACACCAAGAAAATAATGGAGAGCACCAAGATCTTTCATATGAAAGGATAAACTGAGAGAGTTAATCAAGGCAGCAGTCAACTTAGCAGAAACCATACTCAAGAAGAAAATTACTGAATTTATCAAACCATGCTCGTGGTGCTTGGCGAAGACCATAAAGAGACTTTTGTAAGAAACAAACATACTGGGACATGTGACGATCAACAAAACCAGGAGGTTGACTCATATAGACTTCCTCATGTAATGTACCTTGTAAAAAGGCATTCTTAACATCGAGTTGATGAATAGGCCAGTGTCTTGTGATAGCCACCGAGAGTATAATGTGAATGGTAGCATGCTTGATAACATGACTAAAGGTCTCAGTGAAGTCAACCCCTTCCTCCTGATGACACCCCTTAGCCATAAGTCCAGCCTTCAGGCGATCAAGGCTGCCATCAGCAGCTAATTTTGCTTTGAAAACCCATTTACAGACAATGATATTCATGTGAACAGTGCGAGGAACCAATGTCCAAGTTCCATTTTGATATAATGCATCCATTTCCTCTTTCATGGCTGAGTACCAGCCTAGATCAGCTAAGGCAGCCTTTACTAATTTAGGTTCAGGAGGGATGTTATAGGCCACCAGACAAGCATATTTGCTATTAGGTTTGACAATTCCTGACTTAGAACGAGTTTGCATACTTTGAGTAGAAACTGTACTTGATGATGTAGGTACTGACAAGGAAGAAGATGGAATACTATCAGAAACAACAAGAGAATCAGACATAGTATCAAGTGAAGGAAGTGAAACAGCTGAGATTGCAGGTTGAGGAGGAAGAGAAGAAGTGGTGGAGGAGAAAATATCTGGAGATAGACAATGAGAAAGATGAACAGGCTCAGTAGGACTTGAAGTGGATGATGGTATTGGTTCTGGAGAGGAGTAATTGTTGGAAGTATGGACAAGAAAATCAAAGTTTGCTACCCATAACCGATATAGTGTAGTGAGTTGAGAATACTCAGTGGAGAACAGCTTAGTAAAAGGAAAGGATGATTCATCAAAGACCACATGGCGACTTATGTATATATGACCAGATTTAGGAAGAAGACATCTATAGCCTTTGTGTTTTTCACTATACCCCAGAAAAATACAGGTTAAGGATCTAGGATCAAACTTATGATTTGTATAAGGTCTAAGACAAGGATAGCATGCACAACCAAAGACCCGTAAGTGATCATAGCTGGGATTTTGAGTATAGAGTTTACAATGAGGAGAATGCATTTGTAGCTTTGGTGTGGGTAACAAGTTGACTACATAGTTGGCTATGAGAAATGCATCCACCCAATATTTGAGTGGAACTCTTGCATGAAATAGCATAGCAAGACCTAGCTCAACTATATGGCGATGTTTGCGTTCTGAAACACCATTCTATTCTGGGGTATAAGGACAAGATATACACTGCTTGATGCCACAATCTTCTAAGTGTGCTTGAAACTTTTGACTAACAAATTCATCTCCTCCATCATATTGAAATTGCTTCATACGACAGTCAAAAGAGTTTTCAACTTGCTTTTGAAACAACACAAATATATCAAAGAAATCTGATTTCTTTTTCAGAGGATAAAGCCAACTATACCGTGAGAAGTTGTCAACAAAAATCACATAGTATTTGAAGTTTCGGACAGAGTTGATGGCGAAGGACCCCATATGTCACAATGAATCTTAGTCAAGGGACTTGAAGTAACAGAATCAGATATAGGAAATGACAAAGCTCGTGACTTGGCAGCTTGACAACTACTACATATGCTATGACTTCTTGTAGTAATATGAATCAATTGCTTAGACTGTAGATACTCCAAAGTTTTCATGTTGGTGTGTGCTAACCTTTTATGCCACACATTCTCTTCAATAGCCTTCTTGCGTCGTTGAGTAAAGAAGACTTCAGTCGTGGTGAGGATCAACTCTGTATAGTCCTCTGACTTTCCTTCCCAGCATCATTGTTGAATTGGTACAGTTGTCCTTAATATACACCCTAAATTTATCAAAGATGAGTAAGCGGGGATAATCATCTGTTAGTTTTGACACTGATAGGAGATTTTTCTTGATATCAGGAACAATTAACACATCATTTAAAGGTAAGGTATCAATACTAGTGTGCAGCAACATATCACCAGTATGTGTAATTGGTAAACACTGACCATTACCCACCATAACACTATCAGGACCTTTATACTGAGAAGATTTCCAAAGAATACCTGAATTAGAAGTAATATGGGCAGTGGCACCAGTGTCTGGGTACCACTCACTGCCTGAGGAATCTTCAATATGTAGAGCTGCCAGTGCTGTTGGAATCATTTCAGCTTGATAGGAATTATCAAAGCGATACCAGCAATGAAGAGCATCATGTCCTTGTCTTTTACAAATCTGACACTCTAATGGCATATTCATAGAAGTTTGTTTGTCATGTAGAGAGGTTTGATGGTTCGAGTCTGCTGTGGGATAAGATCTAGTATCTTGGTATCTTTGTGACTGATCAGCATCAGGCCGAAAGCCTTGATTCTGACTATGACTCGAGAAAGTATTAAACTATTTAGGATGATAACTCCCTTGATTAAAGTTCCTACTACTTGGTTTATAATAGCCACTTCTTCCAGAATATGAACTATCATGACCATAACTATTAAAGAAACGACCTCTTCCATAGCCACGACCTCAGCCATGGCCTCGAAAACCTCCTCTGGCCCCTCTAAAGCCAGAACTTTGTCGAATAGCTTCATATTCTAGTGCTTCCTTTGGATGATCATCAGTTTTCTTTTGTCCAGAGAATGCTAAACCAGAATTATACTTATCTGAGGAATAGCTTTGCAACCGTGTTTCAAATCTCTCAAGTATACAACCTCATCATATTCTGGTTGTGGTTTAAGGCAATACATGGTAGTTTTCAAGTTCTCGTATTCAGATCCTAATCCTTCCAACAAACCAAACATTTTCGTTATTTCATCGAGTGGCTTCCCGATTGAATTCAACTGATCACATATTAATTTGTATTCTCTGAGATAATCTAACAAAGCTCTATCTCTCTTTTGACATGCCTGTAGCTTTCCTCATAGCTCGAATTCCCTAGCCATAGACTTTTGTGTAAATCGATTGAGGAGAGTTTGCCCTACCTCGTGTGAAGTTTCCAGACCAATAATCAAACCCAGGATACTCTCGGACACAGCTCCACTAATCCAAGACGATATTAGTTGATCTGATCTCATCCAGTCGATGTAATCTGGATTCAATACTTCAGTTTCGCAACCTCCATCTTCAACACTCAGCATCTTTTGTTGGAGCACAGACTTCTCCACTAATAAACCCATACAACTCTTGACTTCGCAGAAATCGTTGGAATTGTGCTTGCCAAAGTAAAAAATTATCTTCGGCTAACTTGAGTGTAACAAAGTTGGAAACGTTTACGTGTATTGGAAATGGATATTTGTGTGCTCTTGCTGCCATTTGCTAATTTGCAAGATTGAATCAAGGTCTCAGGAGTTGCTTTGATACCATGAAGAAATTTGAAGAACAGAGTATATACTCAAATCAAAGAGAAAGGATGAAGAAGACTATGAATGTGTAAACATCAACTTGTATTCTTGAGAGAAAAATGATGATGAACTTTTACAATTGAGAGCTTGATTACTTCGACTGAGTTGCTCTCTCTGTATAAACAGAATTCCACCAATGAGTTTGTTACAAGCTTAAAACAGAATAGCTAGCTAACAAACTAACCAAGAACAACTATTTGGAGCTAACAGCTCAGTCAATGATCAGTTAATGACTCATCCATTCTCTTTGGAGCTTCTGTGAATTCCAAGCTTCATCTTCAATTCTCGTGCTTTAACTGAGTTGTCGTAAACATGATTATTTGTTCTTAGCAATTCAGTAACTTCAGCCTTATTAGTATTACCTCCTCTGTTTTCAGCTGAAGGGGATGGAGTAGAGTGCTTAACAGAAGAATCCCCGCAAGAAAGTGAAGGAAAAAAATTTCCCCAGTGTCCTCACTTATATAACCAATCTCCATATATAACCAGAGCCAAAACGTGGGTATATGTGCTCCTCTTATATTAATTTCACTTGTTTAAGAATTATTCGTGTTCGAGAGGTCGTCTAGTGCTTATGTACTATTTATTGACAATATATAAAAGTTTGACTAACGTGTTTTAAAACGGGGATAGCTTAGTTACTAGCGTCAGATTGAAGATCCAAAGGTCACGGGTTTGATCCATGCTCACCGCACTTTCTTTGTTTTGACATTATCTTTTCCCAAAGTGTCTCGATTTATTTATTTATTTTGGTTGTTCTGTCAAATTTCTTGTGACGGCCTGTTTTTGGGAAAATTTTGGGAATAGACTTTTGGGAGAATTGAACTCAATTAGCTTGGGAAGATTTAAATTTGAATTTAAGGAAAGGCAGTCAAATTTCCCTTAAATTTTGGATATCCCTTTTATTTTCCCCTATTTTCCTGTTTCCTTCCTATTTTCTGTATTTTCTTTCTATTTCTACGCATGGGCCGTCCAAACCCAGTCCGGTTTCTTTCTTCCCTTCCTTTCTTCTTCCTTCTTCGCGGGCCCAGCTTCTTTCCTTTCTTTTCTCTTCCCTCTTAGCTCGGCCCAGGTCCGTCTTCTTTTCTCTCAGCCCATCATTCACCATGTGCACGCGAGCCAGACCTTGGCAGCGCTGGCTGCCAGCGAGACAAGGCCAGGCCACACGGCAGCTGCGCATGCACCAGTTGGCCCAGCATCGCCTCGTCAGCATCTTCTTCTTCCTCTCTCTCGCGCGGGACGCCTCACCCCACCTGAGAAACCCTAGCTGCCATTGTTAAGGGGGAGAGATGAAATTGGACTTGAAAATTAGGGGAAAACGTGGGGGATGAGCCACCATGGTCGCCTGAACACCCAGCCACCGTCGTTGACGCAGTCAAACCTCCTCCGCACCTAAATCCAAAACCCTAGATCTCTATCTTTGGCCGCCGACGATAGCCCCCAAATCGAAGCAAATCGTGCCTCGTCATGGTGTCTTAGGACGTCCAAACACCACTAGCAGCCCTGTCATCGTCTCCATCGCTCGAGTCCTATCCAAATTAGCTCAGCCGAGCTCGATGAAGCTCTGTTTATAGACGTAGGAGAAACCGCAGTGAAAGGAGCTAAAAACCGCAGCCAAAGCCAAGAACCAACTCGCCAGAGCTTTCCCTCGCCGATTCCGACCATTAACAGAGTTGTTCAGCCCCTCAACTGAGCCACCAGCCTTCTGACCTTGACCAGAAGCTTCGCCGGAGCCAGGACACGCCTCGCCAAAACCACAGTCACCTTGACGAAGCTTTTTCCGGAACAACTCGCCGGAAAATCTCGCCGGTGACCTCGCCGACGACCAATCAGAAACTCACCATCGTCGCCGTCGTAACCCCCATTTCTTGCCTAGCAATATTATGGAATTTTCAGCTCAATTGTGTGTCCAGACCGCGGAATTGAAGACAAATTAGGATCGTCGTTGACCGTCATCGCTAATTTGAACCTGAAAAGCTTGGATTGAAGGTGAGTCGCCTCCTAATCCCCAATTAGGGTAGTTACACGCTCTAGTAGTTAATTATTGGGTTAATTGGGTGTATTAGTAGCCAATTGATTGACTAAGGGGTCGGTTGATTGATTAGGAATTCAATTTAGTAATTTTTGGAGGATTTAGGGGTGATTTGGTAATTTTGACCAATTAGGGGTGATTTAGTAAAATTGGATAGCTAGAGGACAAATTGGTAATTTGTTAGCTCTAGTTATTTGGTTTATTGGCTATTGGAGTTGATTTAGTAATTTCTAGAATTACCGTGGGTTTTCCTAATTTTGGCTAATTACAGCATAATTATAGAATTTAATGATAACTTGATAATGTAATGGCTTTGATTGATTTTGATAATTGACTGGATGAAATTAGATTGGTAATTTACGCGTAGAATTTATTTACTGCAGTTTTTCCTAATTAAAGATAGATTATCTAAATTGTGATTTATTCTGGGAATTTAATTATCTTATTATGCTGGTTATTTAAGACAATTGATTGTGCATTTGGATGTGATTGAAAACTGGTTGTGATTGACAACTGACGGTGGTTGATAATTGGTTGTGGTTGCTAAATGATTGTGATTGTTATTTATTAAGTCAATTTTTAATTGATTAAATTATTGGTTGTAGACCAAATTGTTTAATTATTGGTTGAGACTGTTGAGGAATGAGGACTAGTGAACTAATTGAATATTTAGACCAAGTAACCGTGACAAGAGAGTAAGGTTACCTAATTGGATAGGGACCCTAGAGTGAGGGCTCTCCTAATCGAGGATTAGGTGGTAGACTCATTGAGATTTATCTCATTGTTGTTGCTAACCCCTTTTTACAGGTCCAGACCGTGGAGTCCCTCCTCGAGGGCTAGGTGAGACTGGAGGAGCTTAGGGATGCCGAGAAGTTAGTTTATTTTGTTGTAATCAGTTAGGGGTATTTTTGAGAGACACTTAATTAACCCCTTACCCATTATTTTTTATTGTATTATAATGGGTTTAACCGTCGTACAAGTTTTCTGTAATTTCTGAATTGTTTGTTTAAGTTAAGAAATTTTCAGACCCCTCAGGATTGGTCCAGGATTATTTATTTGTTTCCACTACATAATTATTTATTTAATTATTTAATTAATAAGTTTTAATTGGTTAACGATTATTCCTGGGAACGTCGCAAATTTATTGAAAGGTAAGGACTATCTTCGGGGAATGTCGCGAGCTCAGGACCGGGGCGTGACAGCCCCTATTGAATTGGTATCAGAGCGGGGTTAGAAATTGGAGTAATAAGGTTAGGGTGTGCTTTCCTGCGGTGACTTGTATTGTTTGATATGATTTTCAATGATTATTGATTAATTGCTATTGATTTGTGATTGCATATGATTTGTGGTTACCCTTGATCTGTGATTGTATGGTCTTACATTTAGCCGCGTTGGCACGGTATGGAACGTGTACAACAAGGCCGGATGTTCGACCCCGTTTTTGTTGATTTGAATACACTACTGATAAATGACATTGGAAAGCATTAATGTGTTATCGCTCTGCTACCTGAGGCTTACTGTGTTATCTCTCGCCTTGGCTTGCTGTGTTATCGCTCGCCATGAAAGCATTATTGTGTTATCGCTCTGCTACTTGAGGCTTGCTGTGTTATCGCTTGTCTAAGGCTTGCTGTGTCATCGCTTGCCATTTGAAAGCATTGTTGTGTTATCATTTTGCTATTAAGGCTTGTTATGTTATCGCTTGCCTTTGGGAAGCACTGTTGTGTTATCGCTTTGCTAACCCTCTTTTGATCAGGTTGTAAGAATGAGTGGGGAATAGAGACCGCCTAGGAGAAGAGTGACCTTGGGTCGCTTTGGTGTGGGAGCTGAGGCTCCAGTTGATCCGAGGATCGAGGCCCTTATGCGGTCCCTAGAGGCTCTTAGGGATAGGGTGGACCAACAGGCTCAGAACCAGGAGGCTGCTATCGCATCCGCCGCTGCTGCTGTGGCGAATGCTACTGTTGCTGCATTTCTGAATGCTAATGCTGCTCCACCTGAAGTGGGTATCACTGCTCATGTACCCAAGGATGAGGTATTTGATGATGTGGTGGACGCTCCTATTCCTGTAGCTACAGGTAGGAATAAGGAGAAGAGGATCCAGAAGCAGGTAGAGCAGTTCCTGAGGTTGCAGCCTCCCCAGTTTCATGAAAGAGGTGATCCGAAGGCCGCTACTTTTTGTCTCCGGAATATTGAGAAGGTTTTCATAGTACTGAGATGTTCTGACTCTGATAAGGTGGTCTTGGCCGTGTACCAGCTAGAGAACAACGCCAGTCATTGGTGGGATGCCACCAAGGATCGAGTATTTCCTGTAGGGACAGTACCTACCTAGCTAGCATTTGTGGAAGCTTTTAACCACAAGTATTTTTCTAACACTGCGAAGGACCAAAAGATGGCAAAGTTCCTGAAGCTCCATCATAATCAGATGTCAATGGAGGAGTATGAGGCTAAGTTTGCTGAACTGTCCAGATATGGCAGGAGGATAGTGGAAGACCCTGAGGATAGAGCTATCAAACTCAGAGATGGACTGAGGCCAGACATTAGGAGTCAGCTAGCACCCCTGGAGTCGCGTAGCTATGACGAGGTGTTGAGTAAGGCCCTGTCTGTGGAGAGAGCCGTCGCATCTGCATCGCGATTCACCCCTAGTCGTGACAACCGTAGACAGGGGAAGAAGCCTATGACTGGGAGCAAGTACCCGACACTGCCTATCCGGAGAGGAAACTTCGGGAGACCGGCACCTCGTGTATAAGATAAGTGTTGCCAGTACGGTAGACATCATGGACCTGGAGCCTGTCATCGCATTATTGGAACTTGCTTTGGTTGTGGTCAGCAGGGCCACATGCAGAGAGACTGTCCACACCGCCCAGCTGGGGCACAGCCACCACTACGCATAGGACAGCCTGCAAGGATGGAGCGACCCCCAGCTCAGGGGAAAGTGTATGTTGTGACTTGAGCAGAGGCTCAAAATGCAAGCGGAGTGATTGTAGGTACTGTTTCCTTACATTAGCATGCTGCGTATGCATTATTTGATATTGAAGCCACACATTCGTTTGTAGCTGCTCAATTTGCTAAATTAGTTGAGTTGAACTTGGAACCGTTGAGTATAGTCCTTAGGGTTACTACTCTTATGAAAGATAAGGTATTATCAGTTGAGGGATGTAAGGGATGTGAGATAGTGATTAGTGGGGTGAAAGGACTGATTGATTTGGCTGTATTGACTATGTTTGATTTTGATGTTATTATTGGGATGGACTAGTTGAGGAAACAGAAAGCCATGGTGGACTGTTATAATCAGGTGATTCAGTTCCAACCGTTGGATCTTCCTAGTTATGAATTTGTAGGAAGCAGAGGAGGTCCTTCTATACCATTGATCTCGTCCCTCGAGGCAGTAAAGCTGCTCAAGGATGGATGCTAGAGTTTCTTGGCTGCTATGATAGACTTGTCGGTTGAAGGGCCGACAATTGAAGAAATTGCCGTGGTGCGAGATTTTGCTGACGTGTTTCCAAAAGAATTACCAGGACTACCCCTGGAGAGAGAGATTGAATTTTTTGTCGAACTAGCTCCTGGTACTAAACCTATCTCCAAGCCTCCCTATCGGATGTCGCTATCAGAATTGAAGGAATTGAAGGTGTAAATGCAGGAGCTGCTGGATAAGGGATTAATCCATCCTAATGCATCACCTTGGGGTGCACCGGTACTATTTGTGAAGAAGAAGGATGGGTCTATGTGATTGTACAGGCAGTTGAATCAAGTGATGATTAAGAATAAGTATCCTCTGTCGAGGATTGATGACCTATTTGATCAGCTGTAAGGTGCCTTAGTGTTTTCTAAAATTGACCTAAGGACTGGTTATCATCAGCTGAGGATCACGAAGGAGGATGTCCCGAAGACCGCGTTCCGTACGAGATATGGTTATTATGAGTTCATAGTGATGCCTTTTGGGTTGACTAACGTCTCTGCTGCATTCATGGATATGACGAATCATATTTTTAAGGAGTATTTGGACCAGTTTGTCATATTGTTCATCAACGACATCCTGGTGTACTCGAAGAGTCTGGAGGAGCATGAACAGCATCTGAGGATAGTACTGACGACCCTTCGAGAATACGGGTTGTACGCCAAGTTCGGTAAATGTGAGTTTTGGTTAGGTCGCGTCACTTTCTTGGGTCATGTGATTTCAGGTGAAGGTATATCTGTGGACCCAGCGAAGATTGAAGCAGTCATGAAGTGGCCGGAGCCACGACAGTGACTGAGATCCGGAGTTTCTTGGGTCTGGTAGGCTACTACCGTTGTTTTGTGGAGAAGTTTTCAAGTATAGCGGCACCACTGACCAATTTACTGAAGAAAGACACTAAGAGAAGGTTGACCACTACTCCAGTACTGACAATCCCATTAGGTCCAGGTGGGTATGAGATTTACAATGATGCATCCTATCAAGGGTTAGGGTGTGTTTTAATGCAGCATGGACGGGTTGTAGCATATGCATGGAGACAGCTGAGGTCTCATGAGCAGAATTACCCGACACATGATCTAGAACTAGCTGCAATTATTTTCACTCTCAAGATCTGAAGGCATTACTTGTGTGAAGAGAAGTTCACTATTTATACAGATCATCAAAGCCTCAAATACCTATTTTCTCAGAAGGAATTGAATATGAGGCAGCGCAGGTGGATGGAATTACTGAAGGACTATGACTGCGACATTCTATATCATCCAGGAAAGACTAATAGGGTAGCTGACACCTCATCGATGGCACACCTGATGGTGAAGGAATGGCTTCTACTTGAAGGAGTCAGGGATTCAGACTTTAAGTTTGAGGTGAGTCATCTTACCTGTTTGATGGCTACCTTGCGTGTGGAGCCACAGATTCAGTCGAGGATTAAGTTCCTACAGCCTATAGACCCAGCTCTTCAGAAGATTATACAGATGAAGGAGGATCAGAGGAAGCCAGACTTCCAAATCTCAGAGGATGGGATTCTGAAGTTCAAGGGAAGACTTTGTGTGCCTAATGATAGTACACTTAAGGAAGAATTATTTGCTGAGGCTCACAAAAGTAACTATAGCATCCACCCTAGGAGTACTAAGATGTATCAGAATTTGAGACCACATTATTGGTGGTCTGGTATGAAGGCTGATGTAGCCAAACATGTGGCTAAGTGTCTAACATGTCAGCAGGTGATGGTGCAGCACTGTAAACCAAGAGGTCTGCTGAGACCATTGGAGATTCCAAAATGGAAGTGGGAGCATATTACGATGGACTTTGTGACAAGTCTATCCAGGAGTCAGCAAGGTCATGATGTTATTTGGGTCATAGTAGACAGATAGACTAAGTCTGCACATTTCATCGTAGTACGTAAGGACTTCGCCTTAGACAGATTGGCTGAGTTATATGCTTGCCAAATCGTCAGACTTCACGGAGTACCAGTGACGGTCACGTCTGATCGTGACCCAAGATTTATAGCTGCCTTCTAGAAGAGCTTGCAGACCGCTTTAGAGACGAAACTGTAGTATAGTACTGCCTACCACCCACAGACTGATGGACAGTCTGAAAGGACCATCCAGACTCTGGAAGACATGCTGCGAGCGTGTGTCTTGGATTTCGAGGGTAGCTGGCAGGATTAGTTACATTTAGTAGAGTTTGCTTATAATAACAGCTTCTAGCAGAGTATAGGAATGGCCCCCCTATGAAGCCTTATATCGTCATGCATGTAGGACTCCTATCTGTTTGGATGAGGTAGGAGAGCGAAAGATTACTGGTCCAGAGTTGGTACAGCAGTCAGTAGAGGCTGTCAAGATCATCAGGGCTAGGATGAAGACAGCTCAAAGTCGCCAGAAGAGCTATGCAGACAAGAGACGCAGACCCTTGGAGTTCCAGGAAGGTGACCATGTGTTCTTGAAGGTGTTACCTAAGATAGGGATGTCTCGTTTTGGCAAGAAGGGGAAACTGAGTCCAAGATATGTCGGACCATTTGAGATCTTGGAGAAGATTAGAGCTGCAGCTTATCGTCTGGCTCTGCCGCCGAATTTAGCTTAGACTCATAACGTCTTCCACGTACCGATGCTAAGGAAGTATGAACCCGATCCATCTCACGTCCTGAGTTTCGATGAAATCGAGGTTGATGATAGGGTATCATACGTGGAGTGACCGATCCAATTTGAAGACTGTAGAGAACAACGCTTGAGGAATAAGGTTATCCCCCTTGTCAAAGTGGTCTGGCAAAACCACGACACTAAAGGAGCGACTTCGGAGAGTGAGGAAACCATGAGGCGTCAATATCCTTATCTGTTTGAGGGGACTAATACTGTAAATTTCGAGGACGAAATGTCCTAAGGGGGGGAGCATTGTGACAGCATGTTTTTGGGAAAATTTTGGGAATAGACTTTGGGGAGAATTGAACTCAATTAGCTTGGGAAGATTTAAATTTGAATTTAAGGAAAGGCAGTCAAATTTCCCTTAATTTTGGGATATCCCTTTTATTTTCCCCTATTTTCCTGTTTCCTTTCTATTTTCTGTATTTTCTTTCTATTTTTGAGCATGGGCTGTCCAAACCCAACCTTGGTATTACTGGCTACCAGCAAGGCAAGGCCAGACCATGCGGTTACCGCAGACGTGGGGCCTTGGCCACGCGGTAGCTGCGCACACGCCAGCTGGCCCAACATCGCCTCGTCAGCATCTTCTTCTTCCTCTCTCTCGCGCAGGATGCCTCCCCCCACCATAGGGGATGAGCCGCCATGGTCGCCTGAACACCCAGCCACCGTCGTTAACGCCGTCAAACCTCCTTTGCACCTAAATCCGAAACCCTAGATCTTTGTCTTTGGCCGCCGACGATAGCCCCCAAATCAAAGCAAATCGTGCCTCGTCGTGGTGTCGTGGGACGTCCAAACACCACTAGCTGCCCTGTTATCTTCCCCATCGCTCGAGTCCTCTCCAAATCAGTACAGCCGAGCTCGATGAAGCTTTGTTTATATACGCAGGAGAAACCATAGTGAAAAGAGAGAAACCATAGCGAAAGGAGCTAAAAACCGCAACCAAAGCCAAGACCTAACTCGTCGGAGCTTTCCCTCGCCGGTTTCGACCATTAACAGAGCTGTTCAGCCCCTGAGCCGAGCCACCAGCCTTCCAACCTCGACCAGCAGCTTCACTAGAGCCAGGACATGCCTCGCCAGAACCGAAGTCACCTTGATGGAGCTTTTGCCGAAACAACTCGCCTGAAAATCTCGCCGGTGACCTCGCCAGCAAACAATCAGAAACTCACCATCGCTGCCGTCGTCACCCCTACTTTGTGCCGAGCCGTAATGTGGAATTTTTAGCTCAATTGTGCATCCAGACCGTGAAATTGAAGATGAATTAGGATCCTCGTTGACCGTCGTCGCCAATTTGAACCTGAAAAGCTTGGATTGGAGGTGAGTCGCCTCCTAATCCCCAATTAGGGCGGTTACACGCTCTAGTAATTAATTATTGGCTTAATTGGGTGTATTAATAGCCAATTGATTGATTACGGAGTCGGTTGATTGATTAGGAATTCGATTTGGTAGTTTTTGGAGGATTTTGGGGTGATTTGGTAATTTTGACCAATTAGGGGTGATTTAGTAAAATTGGATAGCTAAAGGACAAATTGGTAATTTGTTAGCTCTAGTTATTCGGTTTATTGGCTATTGGAGTTGATTTAGTAATTTCTAGAATTACCGTGGGTTTTCCTAATTATGGCTAATTACAGCTTAATTAGGATTTTAAGGGATAATTGGCTGAATTATAGAATTTAATGATAACTTGATAATGTAATGGGTTTGATTGATTTTGACAATTGACTAGATGAAATTAGATTGGTAATTTATGTAATTAGAATTTATTTACTGCAGTTTTGCCTAATTAAAGATAGATTATCTAAATTGTGATTTATTCTGGGAATTTAATTATCTTATTATGCTGGTTATTTAATACAATTGATTGTGCATTTGGATGTGATTGATAACTGGTTGTGATTGACAATTGACTGTGGTTGATACTTGATTGTGGTTGATAATTGGTTGTGGTTGCTAATTGATTGTGATTGTTATTTATTAAGTCAATTTTTAATTGATTAAATTATTGGTTGTAGACTTAATTGCTTAATTATTGGTTGGGACTGGTGAGGAATGAGGACTAGCGAACTAATTAAATATTTAGACCAAGTAACCGTGACACGAGAGTTAGGTTACCTAATTGGATAGGGACCCTAGAGTGAGGGCTCTCCTTATCGAGGATTAGGAGGTAGACTCATTGAGATGTATCTCAATGTTGTTGTTAACCCCTTTTTACAAGTCTAGATCGTGGAGTCCCTCCTCGAGGGCCAAGTGAGACTGGAGGAGCTTAGGTATGCCGAGGAGTTAGTTTATTTTGTTGTAATCAGTTAGGGGTAGTTTTGAGAGACAATTAATTAACCCCTTAACCATTATTTTTTATTGTATTATTAATAGGTTTAACCATTGTACGGTTTTTCTGTAATTTCTGAATTGTTTGTTTAGGTTAAGAAATTTTCAGACCCCCGAGGATTGGTCCGGGATTATTTATTTGTTTTCGCTGCGTAATTATTTAGTTAATTATTTAATTAATGAGTTTTAATTGGTCGACGATTATTCTTGGGAACGTCGCAAATTTATTGAACGGTAAGGACTATCTTCGGGGACTGTCGCAAGCTCAGGACCGGGGCGTGACATTTCTCATATCTGCATAATTTCTTCCATGTTAACATCTTCAAAAGAAATTATGAATTTCTCTTAATGAGTGTTTTCGTGTATGATGAAGATTTTGGACAAAAAGAATTTTTGGAAATTCGGAGGGGCCTTATTAGTTGCATTTTTGGGTTACCAAATTGAGTTATTTAGTGGATAAATGGTGGAAACTCATAGGGGCTGATTAAGGGGTCTAATTGGGCTCCAAAAAGACTTTATCTTGTGAATATTTGAGAAAAATTCATTCATTGGAGAACCCATGGACTTTTGGGGCACTTACTCAAGTGCTTGAGATATTATTTGTGGACTTTAGAGGCTTCTTGCTTCCATTCCAGCAGAAGCCACTCTTTATCCTTCTTCTTCTTCCTCATTTTCTTCTCCTCCTTTTGTTGCTCACGCCTCCCCCTTTTCTCTGCAAGCTTCACTGCAGCTCAGCCTCTCCCGAGCTTCCTTTTGTGTAGTCGTAGGCTCAGGTTTTGATCATCTTCGTGCCACCGTCGCCGTGAACTGATTTATTCTCTAATCCGGTGAGTCTACTTTCTAACTCTTTCTTAGGTTGTGATTACATATAGGGGATTAGATTAGTGTTGATTTAACTTGATTAGATTAGTGTTAGGTTAGATTAACACTAGTGAAGATGGTTTCGTTTAGTTTATTGGTTTTCTCTTGAATCTGTTTACTGGACGTTTGCCGTTTGCCAATTTTGGGGAGCAAAATATGACAAGATTTTGAGGTCGCTTCCTCTTGAGAAATGTTTCATACATCTTCAGCTATAGCATATATTTTAACTAAGATTTTATAGATTTAAAATAATAATATTTCAGGTTCATTTAAAGAAAAAGAGAACCCCTGTTTTTGTTGGATTTTATGACCTGATGGTATTAAATGAATTTTTATCAACTCTTAGGGTCCGAATTACGAAATATTTTCTTCACGAAAGTTGTTTATCATGTCTTCTAGTATAACATATTCAAATTGGACCTCAAACGGACAAGTTTTGGATCTTGAAACAAGTTGGTTTTGAAAGACATGATTTCTGAAAATTGACACAGTTTTTGTAGAAATTTGGACGATTTACTGCTATCTTTACAGAAGGATTTAGGTCAAGGTGTCTGCATGAAAAATGTTAATTTAAGTGTCATTTATAACATATTGAAATTTAAGAAATTTCCGAAGTCGTTTGGTCTAGGTTTCTTGGATTGAAGCTCGATTGGTTTTGGCCCATTCCGTGAAATCCCGAACCTCCGTTCGTCGCCGTTGACGAGCTATCTCTTCCTCCTTCGGCCATCTCAGTTGCTGTGGTGTCAAAAGACTTGTGTGGGAGTCAGCTTCAAGACACAACCAATTTCGAGCTTCGATTTGATCTGAGGAAGGAGAATCGAAGCCACCCCGACTCGCCCTCCTCCCTTGACCCAGATCGCAACCCGGACAGATAACTTGGGTCTATTGGTGGTGATTCGTGTAGTGGGAGCCATTTCATCACCCGTCATCATCATCAACGAGCTTGGCTCGCCTCCCGGAGTCAAGAGGAGTCGCTGGAATCTCCACCGGAGCTTTGCCGGAACCTTGCCGGACCGTCGCCAAAAAAATCATCAAAGCCGTCACTAGACTCCCCTGAGGTTGGCCATCCAATTGTGCAACTGGATCAGAGATTGGAGGTTCGCATCAAGCCCAAGCGCGACCGAAACTTTGGAAACTGTGTCCCCGCCAATTGTTGGAATTACGCAAATTAAAGGTGAGTAGACCTCCTAAAACTTAATTAGGGATGTTTATTGCCTTAGTAGAATTATTAGGGCATATTGTGTGGATTATGGGTGATTGGATTAGTTCAGTCTATTATGGTCGGGTATTACATGTCAGGCAAGTGCGATGCAATGAAGCGAGTATGAGGTCATTGGGCCTAAGATGAATCGGATGTAGGGCCATTGGGCCCGAGATATAAATTTGACATCAAAGGAAGTTCAATTGGAGGCTGGGGAAACGACAATTAATGGGAGTTGAACTGTGACGTGGTGATGAGGCAAGAAGGCTAGTTAGGGGTCTCAGGCTGGTTGTGTTCGGCCTCGAATTAATGATTACGCAATTTATTTAATTATTCATTTGTTTGCACAATTTATTTAACTATTGATTTGTTTGCGCAATTTATTAAATTAATGATTCATTTATGAAATTTATTTAATTATGGTAATTTATTTAATTATGGTAATAGGTCTTGGTTGGGCTTAGTGCTACGTTATGATTAGCAACCAATAGATTCCTAGAGAGAGAGAGAGAGAGAGAGAGAGAGAAAGGGATTACGAGAGTGAATAAGTTTGATGGAAAAGCAAGGGAAGATGTGAGATGATTAGGCTTAGTGTCTGGTGGCGACTAGGGTCTAGTAGACTCATGGATAGGATGAGCTCAAAAGAGAAATTATTTGGGTGAGCAAGTGCTTTGGAAGGGTGAGGAAGGATTAGATTCTAGGTGACTGAGAAGATGTGAGACGCGATTAGGAACCCTAAGGCAATTGACAGACCTAGTTTTGGGTTAAGGGGTTGACTTACTGAGATATTTATATCTCAACCCATCATGGTAACCATTTTTCAGCTACATGATTGGAGATTGATTTTGGAGGCGAGTTCTGTGGGAGTTGATAGGGCGAAGATTCGCACTTCCATTGGAGACTAGAAGGACGGCGACAAGTCTTGGGATGTCGCACTCATAGACCAAAGGAAAGAACGAAGAAATTAAGGAACCGTCGCGCGCTCGGAAAGAAGGGCGTGACTTATATCCTGAAGTCAAAAGAGAAAATCAAATAATGCAATTATTATCAGATTTTGGTGTCATGAATGGCAAACAAACGGACATGTACAATGAAGGTTTGAGTAAAAGTGAGAACATTTATGGAAACAACTTCGGTTTTAGTAAAAGAAATTTCAAATAATATGCTTTTGGATTTTGCTGTCACGCCCCGCTCCCGAGCGTGCGGCAGTCCTTGATCTACCTCTTCTTTGCGGCCATTGAGTAGCGACGTCCCAGGCTGGTCGCTGGCCTTCAAGTCTCTAACGGAAGCGTAATTCCTCACACCATCAACTCCTACCAGAACTCGTCCGCAAGATTCGATCTCCAATCATGTACCTGAAAAAAATGGTTACCACGACGGGTTGAGATAAAATCTCAGTAAGTCTAATCCTATGCCGAAATTAGGAACGCCATCGCGATAGGGTCCTTGCTTCCACTCTCGGCACTACCCCAACCACTAACCTGACTTGGCTCATCTCCAAAGTGCTAATTCCTTCAAAGATCCCATCCTCATCACATAACCAATCTAGAATCTATCTCTAATGCTAACGGAACTTCTCAATGGTCTACCCCCTTATGCCTGAACCAAGAATGCTACCACCGTGAGGTCCTTACTCATGTATATCTCATCAATCGTCACCACCAGTCGAGCTCCTTTCGATTAAACCCATGTACAACTAAATCAATTCCGTCTCTCTCTAATAACAACTTCATATTTTCTATGAGTCAACCAGTTCGTAACTGGGACTTGGCACTAAGCCCGGACCAAAGAACGCGTTAGGATTAACCAACATAAGGCTATAGCTCATTGAATAAGTAAAAAAAAAGCACATCCGAATAATTAAATTACTAACCGAGTAAATAAATTACTCATTAAATAAATAAAACACTGATTGAATAAATAAATTACTCATTAAATAAATAAATTACTAATTGAGTAAATAAATTGCTAATTGAATAAATAAATTACTAAACAAACAAATAAATAAATTGCGCAATTAGCCAAATGAAGCCGTCCACAACCGGCTTGGGACCCTAACTAAATTTCTCGGATTAAACCGAATTCATCAAGGTGCCAGGGTCACTGACCACACTGGTTTATTCCAACCATCATGCCCACTCGTCAATTCGATGTCGATACCAATTTTTAGGTTCCATCGACTTTCACCATTGATTAGGGTCTATTGGCCTCCAAGGCAAACCGGGGTCAACGACCACGCCGGTCAACTCATCCACGTTAATGATCAATCACGATCATTTGCGACCAATTGCGCATCCAAAAACATTGAATAAATCAACACAATATGGCATAATAAATTTTATGACAATTTCCCAAAATTTCTAAAGGTCAACCACTCAAGCCTACTAATCAGGGATTCGCCCGGGTCCCTAAGTCGAAACCGAAATTCTTCGCTCGAAAGACTACAGGTATCATCACCTTAATTGCTAGCCGTATACCCAACCACACAATTTCCACAATCCCGCTAAAATATTCCAAAATACCTAAATAGCTCCTCATTAAGCGAAATTCGAGCCGAACTCTTAATGGCGCAAATTGTTAATCCAACCTTTCCTAGCTGAGTATCAAATCCAATTGCAGCCAACAAATCTCAATTCTGCCCTCAAACTTCCGAATTTACGATTTTGCCCCTAAAGCTCTAATTTGGTCATAAATGACCAAAATTAGTAATTTACCTCCACAATCATAAAATCTATCGCATAACCGTCACTAGCTACTAACTAAGGCAACTAACATAACTAAATTACCAACTTACCCTCTAAGTCATCAATTTTGCCAATTTACTCCTAATTGGCCAAAATTACCAAATCGCCCCTACTTCCTCCCAAAGTTGCCGATCAACTCATAATCCTCAAATTAACAACCAATCCACCTCAATCAAGCCTACAATTCATCTACTAAAGCGGTGAACGGCCCTAATTAAGGGATAGGATGTCCACTCACTTGGTTTCCTCGCGAATAGGCGGCTCACGGCGAGCTCCGGCGAACTTCCGGCGAGACTCCGGTGGCCGGGGACGTTCCTTGGTGCTGCTGGGAAGTTGAGGGACTCACGAATGGCTGTGGATGGCAACGAAACGGCTCGGACATGCCTCAAAGGCGCGCGACCAGCAAGCCCTAAAATTGGGTTCGGCGAGCACGAGTTGGTTTAAGACCAAATTCGAGCAAATGGTGCCAAATTGGTGAACCAAACCTATTGGGCTTTGTAAAGAGGACTTACAGGAGTCCAATGGTAGTGGCGGCGTCGCTTGAGGTGGCCGGAACGGCGAGTAATCGCCCGTTGAAGGTGCTGGCCGGAATCTGGGTTCAAGGGGCAGGGGTTGTGCTTTGGAGGTTGATTTCTCTCAAATGGCTCAACACCAAAGGCCGCAATCGGTGCCATTGTGTTCATAAGACTCTCCTCTATCAATTTGAGGTGGTGGGGTGGAGTGGGTGTCGCCGGAGAAGCCACGGTGGCCGGCGAACAGCAAGGGCGGCGGAAACAGGGCACTTGGCTGTTTTGGGGGTAGAATGGGTGATTCTAGACCAAATCAATCCCAACCAAAGTCTAGATTAGGGTAAAGGAGTACCAAAAAATCCAATGGAAGCAACAGCAAAGGCTTTAGATCGAAGGTTTGGGAGAAATCGCGATTTGAAGCTCAGACCAAGAATCTGGAAATTCCAGAAAACAGTTCCGGGAAGGCTTCTTTGGGAGCTTCCCGACGGCGGACCAGGTGGAATCATGAGAGGAGGTTGGTATCTATGGAAATATGGTTCTTCAAGGATTCCAACTCCACCAACGGCGCGTCAAACGGAGGTCGGAGCCGAAAGTTATGGGCTTCCAAAGATGGGGTGTCGCTCGGGTCCGAACCTGGAAAAACTCGAACCCAGAAAAAGTGTTCCGTGAGGGATTCTTTCGGGGCCTATAAAATTAAATCTAAATGGATTCTTGAGGTTTGGTTTGTCTCTTTAGAAACTAGATGTTACGAAGAAGACAATGGCCCAAACGGCACCCAAAACGGAGGTCGGAGCAAGAAGTTACGGCTCTCCAAAGATGAGGGTTTGCACTGTTCAAACCCAGAAAACTGTTCCGTGGAGGTTTCTTTCGGGGCCTCCCGACGGCGAACCAGGTGGAGTTACGGGCTGTGGTTGGTGTCTATGGAAAGAGCGTATTTCAAGCTTTCCAATGCCACCAACGGCACATCAAACGGGGATCGGAGCCGAAAGTTATGGCCCTCCAAAAATGAGGGTTTTTCCGGTCCGAATTTGAAAAATTGAAGGAGAAGAAGAGAGGGAGAGGGAAATGCGCACGTGAGGAGAAGGAGAGAGGGAGAGAAGACAGATTGGATGGGGGCTGACTTGTGGGTCCCTCCATGTGCTATCTTATCAATCAAATAGAGTGGAAGAAGGTCAAAGGGAGAGAGAGAGAAAGGGTTGCGTGCAAGCAAGGAGAAAGAGAGAGAGAGAGAGAGAGAGAGGTCGGGCGCACGTGGTGTTGGCCGGTCAATGGTCAACGTTGACCGGTCAACCCATTAAATAATAAAATATAAAAATATTAAAAATTACAAAAATTCCTAAAAATCTCGAAAATTATAAAAACCTCCCCAAACCTCAAATTCATGGTTTTTGGGGCCCAAAACGTGATTTATAAATTTTCGGGAGACCAAAACATGATTTCCGAAAATTCGAACTCGTCCGAAACGAGATTTCACGATTTAGTCCGGGGAATTCTCGAGGCCAACGGGCCACAAACTAAACCCGTAAATTCGCACAATTAAGCCTCGGAAAGGGGGTCGGAAGCGGGCTGTTACAATCTTCCCCCCTTAAAGGAATTTCGTCCCCGAAATTCGACTCGTCAAACTTCTCAAGAAACAACCCTATGGTCGTCGCTCGAGATAGGTTTCTCTCACTAACGACGTTTCGTCATCTATCTCTAATCCTTAGAGTCAACGTCGTGGTCTAACTTGGTCCACCTTTCCCAAGTTAAACTTCTCAGGGATACCCCTGGCAATCATGTGTAACCTCTTCCATAGTCGGCGCCTCTACCGACGTAGTACCACCATGCTTCTGTTGCGTCATTTTGATGAAATACATTGAAGGTTTTGTCACCCCGACGACTTATTCCAATTTGGTCCCTCCTGATTGGCCGCTCCCATCGCATGACACCTTGTCATTGATTTCAATCAGTTCAAATTTCAACTTGAGGGGCATACCAGTCCATGTTCTCTTTCATTCTTTACGATTGTCTCATCTTCTTAAACCACGATGTCTTTATTAACGATGACACCTTGAGGAAATCGAGATCTTCCTCCAAACTTGGTACTATATCCTCCGCAACTCCAATCATAATCTTAAATTCCTTTTGGGAAACCACTTATAACTAGTATAAGTGCTTGGTGAAGATTATGTATCATCTGTCCACCTATTTCGCGTCTTTAAATCCTCTGGCAAAATTTAGTCGTAGCCTACCCCAGGCCATGCATCATGTCATTTGTATCAACCACTCAAGAGGCTTCACTGCCCCAAAATGTGTGCTACAGGTCAACTGCACTAAGTTAGGACACAATCTGGTCCTCTATACAACGCATCATTATGAATGCTCAGTCCATCAAGACCTGACATAATTATTGACCTTTGAGCTATAGTCAACTCTTACTCTAGCCCATGAAGCTTTCCTTCACTTTTATCCACCTACTCAAACTTCACATCTTCTTTCAGTGGTTCCCCTCAATGGCGTCATTATGCTCAAACACTTTTTCGCAGGCCGACATTAACAATCAGTCAGTCCTAAGAGACTTCAAGTCTCAGTCAATGTTGCGTAACCCGGTCATTCCATGACCGTTTCCTTAGTAGGGTCTACTAAGGTCTCTTCACATGAGATCATGCGTCCTTAGAATAACACACAGCCAAGCCAAGACTCGCACTTACTAGCTCCTGTACAATGTGTATTCTCGAAAAGTCGCCATCACAATCTTACCCTTGAACATTGCTTATGTTCTGGCTAACTCTTATACCATCAACATTTCAACTATTGGTAGCCAACATAGAAGTGCAATTATTTGTCCTTTCTCTTTGTGAAGGGCGATTAGCGCAATACAACTCATAGTAGTGTGCTGAGACGAATAAATCTTGTATGTCGTAACTTATGTATATACACCTTCAGTTCCTTCAGTTTAGATAGTAACATCTAATAGGGTGGTTTAAAGGTCGGTTACGTGCCATCAGTTAGTTTGATCACGACCTCAATTCCCCTTTCTTAGAGCAATCCAAAATACTTTCAGGAACCATCTGTACGACGATATCTTCTCACGTCGGTCCATCAACTAATTAAGCAATCACCATCGAAGATGTATCACCGCACTTGAATAGTTAATCATGGCTCATTTACTCTCTCAACTGATCTCTTCCGACAGTTATATCGACTCAATCATGGTTATTGTAGTCGAATCTGTTTCCACTTTCCCTTCGACCAATACTAAATCATATTCATAATACCCCATGATCAATAAGACGCTATCATTTAGCGAGGTCGAAAATCCAAAGTCTGTACCCAACGGTCTTACTCTTAAGTAAACCAATCTTTTTTTTTTCCAATCATGTGTACAATCACAAGGACCCACTTTCCTTCTCTGTGAAAGTACCAACACCCCTTCATGGTGACGCCTTAAGGTAGATGAATTCTTTGTTCAATGACTCTCTATCAGTACCACCAACTTCTTCAATTCCAAAAATGACAATCAATAAGGTTTTGGGGGGAATTGAATCCATACTAAGATTTAATTCAATCGTTAGCACGATTTTCACATTCTCAAGAGGCAACCATAGTACTCCTTTGGAGACACATCTGCGATCCTCATACCACAATGATTCCTTCAAACGTCAATTCTTCCATGGACGCATTCACATTCCTAACGACAAAACTGTGGGAATCATTTCTCCTGACTGCACCACATCTTATGTCTAATAAGCGTCGTCGAAGTTACTCCTTAATTTCCAATAATTCCATAATTCGGAATCCTTACTAAGCAAACCTATATCACTTTTGTGAAGCACTATTGTGGCTCCTTGCTCTCATAATCAATCAATTTCCATGATTACATCAAAACTGCACAGGTTAGATACTACCAATACCAATCATTCCTTCCACTCAGCCAACTATGATCTCGTGCCCTATGCACCCACTGGTCAACGACATGCTAGCATGTAGGCGGGGCTTGCAATCTTGAGGACTAAGACTTATGGTTTCACAACCAGTCCAATTAAGTCCGTTTAAAAGCCTAACAACAAAGAGTTCGCAACTCCTGTATCGCTTTTTGTGGCACCTTCCACAGTAGCGGCACTAGATATTCTAGCAACTCATCAACTTCGCAATACCACCTTTTTCACTGGGAGGCGTGGCGTGCTCAATTATCGACATTAGCTTTTGCCAATGATTGTCTCAACTCGCGACAATTCGCGATTCAAAAGTGATAACATCCTTTACCACATCGCTTTCATTATCACAACTCTACACCTCCCCTTTGCATAGGTGCAGACTGCTAGTCCCAACATCGGGTTTTGGTCCATCACCAGATCTGATCGTCTGATCCTCAGGATCCCTTTTGATCCTCTTGCCATATCTAGGCAACTCGGCGAACTTCACCATGTACCCTTTCCTTAAGGGTTAGTTTCGACGGAGTTTTAAAATCTCATCCATCTTCTGCTCTCTCGGTAGTACTCAAGAATTATTTCTTGGTCTAACGCTCTCACAATAGCGTCACAGATCAGATCTATTCTCTCAGGGAAAATTCATCCCCTTGGTGGCCTCCCACCAGTGGTTGGCATCATCTCCCAGATGATAAACTGTCAAGACCACCTTATCACGACGATGCATGCCATCATCAGAACACACCTTATCAAACCTCCGGAGCCAAAACCTGGCAACTACCGGATCACATCTTCCAAAGGTCTGTGGAGGTCTCAATTTTAGAAAATCACTCCACCCAACTCTATGCCACCTTTTCCTGAATCTTAGCTCTTGTGGCTAGATAGGATTAAGGGTAGGGCTCATAATACCCTCAGTTGCGACACTCACATGAGGTGTCGAAAACAGTGGCAGCTCTTAATGCTACAGTCACAGCGACTCTTGCCGCAGCAGTATCAGCTATAAACACGGCCTTTTAACTCTAGGCCTACTAGGCGATCACGCCACGGAGGTCCTCAAGAGACTAGGGGATACTCTCAATTCTTAGGTCTCCTTGAGCGTCACCTCCTAAATAAGCGACTCATAGTCACTCTAACCACGGAGGTCTCTGACCTCTATCCATTCTCAAACAATCAAACCTGGTTTCAATATTGCAACACTCCCATCACTCGCAAGATATCTCAACAAGCATCCAGAATATCACACGATTCATAGCTAGGATATCATTACGAAATAATATTTGTCCACAACAAAGGACAACATGTGGTGCATAGTTATGTCATTATTAGTTTGTCATGCTCGACAATGCACTAATCACGTGTGTTACTCAACATATTATATGTGCAATCTCGGCACCAATAAAGCATAACAACACTCGACCCCACGGGTCCTCTACCGATACCTCGTCAGGTCATCGGTTTCAGTGCATCAGTGGCTACCCTCACTCGGTACCACGCACTCTCGCCACGCAGGCGGTGACAGGACCCACACCCTCCCATAGGGCGGTTAGTGTCACGACAGCAGAGGCCCAGCCTCGCAACGCCGATCAACGGCCACATGCCCTCCGGCACCGCAAGTCCAGGTTCGGCTTTGCTGCACACGTTCTAGACCGTGCCAACTCAACTAAACCAGACCGTTAAGTCACCCGTCATACATCCGACCTCATCCCGCACGTCCCATACCATGCAGATTGAGTCGGACGTAGACCAAATCCTATGGTCTCTAGTCAGATGTTCGGTTCTGTTAAACACGTCCCATACCGTGCCAACAGACCCTAACAGGTGACACCAATCTTAAGCTAAATGTGGGGGTTTGAGCTAATCTCCACTCATCTTACTATCCTCAATAATCCAATCCGATCTAATCATTTCATAACCCTAATTCTCTCTTAGGTCAGACTTCACCCTAATTCAAACATGTCAGTTACGTCCAACTAATACTCCAATAGCACTTAGCAAAGCAAGTCTACAACTTGCTCTTCCGGTGAGCATAGTCCAACCTTATCACTCCAAGCTCTAACCGGGAACTTTACCTCTCAAGGTCTTAACCATGCTCTGATACCAAGCTGTCACGCCCCGCTCCCGAGCGTGCGGCAGTCCTTGATCTACCTCTTCTTTGCGGCCATTGAGTAGCGACGTCCCAGGCTGGTCGCTGGCCTTCAAGTCTCTAACGGAAGCGTAATTCCTCACACCATCAACTCTTACCAGAACTCGTCCGCAAGATTCGATCTCCAATCATGTACCTGAAAAATGGTTACCACGACGGGTTGAGATAAAATCTCAGTAAGTCTAATCCTATGCCGAAATTAGGAACGCCATCGCGATAGGGTCCTTGCTTCCACTCTCGGCACTACCCCAACCACTAACCTGACTTGGCTCATCTCCAAAGTGCTAATTCCTTCAAAGATCCCATCCTCATCACATAACCAATCTAGAATCTATCTCTAATGCTAACGGAACTTCTCAATGGTCTACCCCCTTATGCCTGAACCAAGAATGCTACCACCGTGAGGTCCTTACTCATGTATATCTCATCAATCGTCACCACCAGTCGAGCTCCTTTCGATTAAACCCATGTACAACTAAATCAATTCCGTCTCTCTCTAATAACAACTTCATATTTTCTATGAGTCAACCAGTTTGTAACTGGGACTTGGCACTAAGCCCGGACCAAAGAACGCGTTAGGATTAACCAACATAAGGCTATAGCTCATTGAATAAGTAAAAAGGCACATCCGAATAATTAAATTACTAACCGAGTAAATAAATTACTCATTAAATAAATAAAACACTGATTGAATAAATAAATTACTCATTAAATAAATAAATTTCTAATTGAGTAAATAAATTGCTAATTGAATAAATAAATTACTAAACAAACAAATAAATAAATTGTGCAATTAGCCAAATGAAGCCGTCCACAACCGGCTTGGGACCCTAACTAAATTTCTCGGATTAAACCGAATTCATCAAGGTGCTAGGGTCACTGACCACACTGGTTTATTCCAACCATCATGCCCACTCGTCAATTCGATGTCGATACCAATTTTTAGGTTCCATCGACTTTCACCATTGATTAGGGTCTATTGGCCTCCAAGGCAAACCGGGGTCAACGACCACGCCGGTCAACTCATCCACGTTAATGATCAATCACGATCATTTGCGACCAATTGCGCATCCAAAAACATTGAATAAATCAACACAATATGGCATAATAAATTTTATGACAATTTCCCAAAATTTCTAAAGGTCAACCACTCAAGCCTACTAATCAGGGATTCGCCCGGGTCCCTAAGTCGAAACCGAAATTCTTCGCTCGAAAGACTACAGGTATCATCACCTTAATTGCTAGCCGTATACCCAACCACACAATTTCCACAATCCCGCTAAAATATTCCAAAATACCTAAATAGCTCCTCATTAAGCGAAATTCGAGCCGAACTCTTAATGGCGCAAATTGTTAATCCAACCCTTCCTAGCTGAGTATCAAATCCAATTGCAGCCAACAAATCTCAATTCTGCCCTCAAACTTCCGAATTTACGATTTTGCCCCTAAAGCTCTAATTTGGTCCTAAATGACCAAAATTAGTAATTTACCTCCACAATCGTAAAATCTATCGCATAACCGTCACTAGCTACTAACCAAGGCAACTAACATAACTAAGTTACCAACTTACCCTCTAAGTCATCAATTTTGCCAATTTACCCCTAATTGGCCAAAATTACCAAATCGCCCCTACTTCCTCCCAAAGTTGCCGATCAACTCATAATCCTCAAATTAACAACCAATCCACCTCAATCAAGCCTACAATTATCTACTAAAGCGGTGAACGGCCCTAATTAAGGGATAGGATGTCCACTCACTTGGTTTCCTCGCGAATAGGCGGCTCACGGCGAGCTCCGGCGAACTTCCGGCGAGACTCCGGTGGCCGGGGACGTTCCTTGGTGCTGCTGGGAAGTTGAGGGACTCACGAGTGGCTGTGGATGGCAACGAAACGGCTCGGACATGCCTCAAAGGCGCGCGACCAGCAAGCCCTAAAATTGGGTTCGGCGAGCACTAGTTGGTTTAAGACCAAATTCGAGCAAATGGTGCCAAATTGGTGAACCAAACCTATTGGGCTTTGTAAATGGGACTTACACGAGTCCAATGGTGGTGGCGGCGTCGCTTGAGGTGGCCGGAACGGCGAGTAATCGCCCGTTGAAGGTGCTGGCCGGAATCTGGGTTCAAGGGGGAGGGGTTGTGCTTTGGAGGTTGATTTCTCTCAAATGGCTCAACACCAAAGGCCGCAATCGGTGCCATTGTGTTCATAAGACTCTCCTCTATCAATTTGAGGTGGTGGGGTGGAGTGGGTGTCGCCGGAGAAGCCACGGTGGCCGGCGAACAGCAAGGGCGGCGGAAACAGGGCACTTGGCTGTTTTGGGGGTAGAATGGGTGATTCTAGACCAAATCAATCCCAACCAAAGTCTAGATTAGGGTAAAGGAGTACCAACAAATCCAATGGAAGCAACAGCAAAGGCTTTAGATCGAAGGTTTGGGAGAAATCGCGATTTGAAGCTCAGACCAAGAATCTGGAAATTCCAGAAAACAGTTCTGGGAAGGCTTCTTTGGGAGCTTCCCGACGGCGGACCAGGTGGAATCATGAGAGGAGATTGGTATCTATGGAAATATGGTTCTTCAAGGATTCCAACTCCACCAACGGCGCGTCAAACGGAGGTCGGAGCCGAAAGTTATGGGCTTCCAAAGATGGGGTGTCGCTCGGGTCCGAACCTGGAAAAACTCGAACCCAGAAAAAGTGTTCCGTGAGGGATTCTTTCGGGGCCTATAAAATTAAATCTAAATGGATTCTTGAGGCGTGGTTTGTCTCTTTAGAAACTAGATGTTACGAGGAAGACAATGGCCCAAACGGCACCCAAAACGGAGGTCGGAGCAAGAAGTTACGGCTCTCCAAAGATGAGGGTTTGCACTGTTCAAACCCAGAAAACTGTTCCGTGGAGGCTTCTTTCGGGGCCTCCCGACGGCGAACCAGGTGGTGTTACGGGCTGTGGTTGGTGTCTATGGAAAGAGCGTATTTCAAGCTTTCCAATGCCATCAACGGCACATCAAACGGAGATCGGAGCCGAAAGTTATGGCCCTCCAAAAATGAGGGTTTTTCCGGTCCGAATTTGAAAAATTGAAGGAGAAGAAGAGAGGGAGAGGGAAATGCGCACGTGAGGAGGAAGGAGAGAGGGAGAGAAGACAGATTGGATGGGGGCTGACTTGTGGGTCCCTCCATGTGCTATCTTATTAATCAAATAGAGTGGAAGAAGGTCAAAGGGAGAGAGAGAGAGAGAAAGGGTTGCGTGCAAGCAAGGAGAAGAGAGAGAGAGAGAGAGAGAGAGAGGTCGGGCGCACGTGGTGTTGGCCGGTCAATGGTCAACGTTGACCGGTCAACCCATTAAATAATAAAATATTAAAATATTAAAAATTACAAAAATTCCTAAAAATCTCGAAAATTATAAAAACCTCCCCAAACCTCAAATTCATGGTTTTTGGGGCCCAAAACGTGATTTATAAATTTTCGGGAGACCAAAACATGATTTCCGAAAATTTGAACTCGTCCGAAACAAGATTTCACGATTTAGTCTGGGGAGTTCTCGAGGCCAACGGGCCACAAACTAAACCTGTAAATTCGCACAATTAAGCCTCGGAAAGGGGTTCGGAAGCGGGCTGTTACATTTGCGAAATTGATTTTATTTTGACCAAATAGGTAGACGCATTTTATTAAAAGAGAGATTAGCGAGATCCGATGAATTTCATGTGGAGAAATTTTATTAATAGCCAGTGATTCGTCTGGTTTTGACTAATAATCATGGAGGTGGTAGGAATAACTGCATCCCTAATTTGTTTTGAGAAGTAATAATATGCTAAAGTAGAGCAACCGCAACAATACTAAAGGGGCAAGTCCTAGATTGCACCTTAATTAATCGAATGTCACGATACACTTCTTGATTACAAAATTTCGTATTGATAAATAACCCTTAAGTCTAGATAGCTGTAATCACGTTTATTTAGTTTCCTTTCCATTTCATTCTCTAGCTATTTGTAATCGCGTTGATTACACTAGAAATGCTTGCTCGCCACCTAGGAGTTCTCGCAGCCTGTCGAAGAATACTTGAGCGTCAAGCGGAGTGGACCCATCCATGTCGCACCTCAATATAGGGGTGAGCAAAAACAGGGTGGATAGGTTTCAAACCTGGACCGTGTACCCGACCCTGTTATAACTAGTTCCCATTTTTTGGACCCTGTATCCTACCCTGTTTGCGTTAGACCCTGTACCCGACCCACCATGTTTTTCAGGTCCGGTTCCAAGGTTAACCCTGTTTATATTGGAACCTGTTTTGCAAGCGCTCATCCTATATAACTTTTCATTTGTCTAAGTAAAAATCATAATATTACATATACATTAGTAACAAACATGGATATAATATTAGTCTCATTCACACAATACTACATGAAACTTTTCATTTGTCTAAAATGGTTAGCAAATATTTGGTGCAAACACTTCTCTAAAAGTAAAATCAACATAACTCATCCTCCAAAAGTGAAATTAGGCGAGCCAATCCATGTGGTACAAAATTTATAATAAAAACCTAAATTTTATATATAAACAAAAATCAATAAGAAATCATGCTCTAAAGACATATGCAAAAATTATGATTTAATTAAGTATATGTACTTACAAAATCAGAAACTAAATGAATTTTATTTTTTAATAATTGGGTTCAGCGTTCAAGGTAGGTTCTAGACCTGGACCCTGTGATAACAGGTTCCCGTTTTTTGGACCCTGTACCCGACCCTGTTTGCATTGGACCCTGTTCCCAACCTTGTTCTCAGGGTGGGCCAAACAGGGAACCGAGTTTACACGGTCCAGTTGCACACCCCTACCTCAATATGCTACACCCTTGTTTCAGAGCAACGAAACACCTAACTATCCATTGTGCCTGTAGATGACCATGACCCCGTAATCTGGAGATGTCGCGCAAATCTTCGACCTCGATGTTGTAAAGTTTTTATAGGACCACTGCCAACTGTCCTAAAAGCTTAAACCATTAGGTGAAGGCGTAGATTTATATTTAAGTACTTTCACACTCTTCATCATGCTTAGTATGATCTTTTTGCCAGTACTAAGCGTGGAAATATTTTTTTGAGAGACAAAATAGGGGCCTGGGAAGATTTGAACTTAGGACCTCCTGCTCTGATACCATGTAAAGTTTTTATAGAACCACTGCCAACTGTCCTAAAAGCTAAAAGCTTAAGCCGTTAGGTGAAGGTGTGGATTTGGACTTGCTCAAATTGGGAAGCTTAATAATATGGCCTTGACGCGACGTGGGACTCTTTAGCATGTGGAGCAGCTCCTAGTCCCTGCCGACCGTAAACACCCAGCCTCAAGAGAAGCAGCACTTCCTCGCCTTCAAGTAGGTCAATTTCCAAGAGGACACAACATATATTATATAATTCAATCTATATTAGTCCAACTCGTACGTCTAATCTTAAATATTGTGATATATGAAATTGAATTTGGGAGCAAATGCCATTTTGTTGTTAGTAAATGATTGCCAATTACCTGCAAGTCACAACCTTTTCATACGCCATATGGTACTTATATCTTTCATTTGCTGGTTAATTATTATGTTTTGGGAATAAGCGACCATGGTTGATATAGTGAGCCTTGCCAAGAAGCAACCGCTCGCATTCCTACCTATTAATAAGTATTTCCATTTGAAGTATCGTATTGTGCTCAAGAGTTTATTCCAACGAGTCAAAAAGAGGCAAAGATTTCTACATGAATAGAGGGTTAATCTTTCTGGCATAAGCTGATTCTGCTTGCCCAGGCATCATCAAAATCCACCTTCCATGCACCATAGCCAAAAACTCCGTAACATAAACTGGGGATGTCGTGAGACTCTAGGTTAAAAACAGAAGAATGTGAAAAGGGGGAAAAGAATGGCTTCATTTTTCCAAGAAAATGTACCACAGTCAAAATCCACATTACGTGGAGCCGAACATAAGTCATCTAAATTTTCATAGACTATATTTTTTTTCTTGTTCTCAGCAAGAGAGACATCATCTTTCTTCCCAAGTACCTATCGTCGACAAGGAGCCGAACAGAAAGGAATGTAATGAATGATCCACCGTATTACCCATGTCAGGCATGGCAATTATATATTTAAACAATAATGTTGCCAGGACGTAAAGGAAGCAGAAAGAATATAATCATATCATATGTCAAGTCGTGTAAATTGCAGGAATCTACCTTCAAACGCAGTCAGTTAACGATTGCATGAGAAGTCCGAGTTCTAAATATGCTATGTGGACACTAAGGTGACGCATGATTACTTGCTGATCGATCAAATACGGATATACACATACTGGAATATTGCAATCAGTAATACCTCCTGCTTAAGAAACACCTTCACTCCCTACGGTACCTCGTACTTCTGATGATATGGTTTGCAAGACATATAAAGAGAGATGAAAACTTTGTTCCACACCATCCGCGGAAGATGTGTCCCTCGTCCGGATTGATAATCCTTTGCTCCACGAGGACAACCAGCACTACCGTGTTAAAGATTATGCTCCTGGAAAGACAAAAGAAGAGATTGGCTTTGGTAAACTTGACCACTTCGGCTAAAACCACATAAAATTTCTATCGATATGTTGTTGGGGCATGGGAATCATTAGAATTGATACTGCTACATATTCGTAAAACAAATGCCACAATAATTAAGCCTTTTCCCCCGTTGCGTGGGTTTGACTTCTTGGATAATATCGAGCATTGCGCTTTGTAGAACATAGTCTTCAATTGCTGAAGCTCTTTCTTTAAAGTCTATCTCACCAAATCAACTTCAGAATATACATCCAAAAGATCTGATTCATCCACATGAATTCTCAGAGATAATTCTTGACTCACCACTTTCTTAAGTTCAAAAGGAGAATATAACAAACCCTGGCCAGGCAAGATCCATTGGCATTCTTACATTCAAATTTTGCCCAGTTTGGAAGAGTTTTGGAACAATGGTCTTGTTGTGAATCACGAGAGTAGAGCAGGCTGAAGAGATCCACTTTTCCGTCAATCGGTTTTATGGATGTATTAGACTCACTCATCGGGGGTAACTTGGCCGCTCCATCGTCCTCCATGTCTAATGAAAACTGCACCAAGGAAATTAAGGGCAACAAATAAGATGAGTCTTGGGGCCAGTAAGCTAGTCGAAATGTGGATCTCAAGCTACAATGAATAAACCGAAAATGGAACCTTTCACATTGATTAACATCATAATTTGGCTAGTTTGGTGAGAATTGCCATGTAACTGTTGGAGCGACTTATTATTTCTATCCATTATAAGATACAGCTCTTACTTAACAGATGATTATAGTCCATCTCTCTTTGAAGTTTGAATTTGCAAAACGTAGAACAGAATGAAACAAATCTAAAAAAATAGACAATGAATGGCACAAAACATAGAGACGAAGACGAGAAGTTGGGGGCAAACTGATCCACCATGTTAGCTTATTGAATGTGAGAATTCAGAAAAGAGTTAGATTAGATCATGAGCGGGACCAAAGATGAAGAGAAGAAAGTACTTTGTGAAATTAAAATATTTTTCTTGGCCCGTTGAGACATGTTCTTTTTCCTACCCAAATTGAGATGCGTCAGTTTGATTGGGGATTTGATCCAGTTCATTCGCTCTTATTACACCATTGACCGTTGGGCCATGTGCCTAAGGTTAGGTGAAGCATAGTTAATAGGACACAAGAAAGAAGCACGAAAGGTGTTATTGGACATGAAAAGCTGGCAAATGAATCTCTTTAGAAAGATGATAAGAGTCATTTGAAGATACCCCACGCTGTCTTGTTGGGGGTAGAGCCGTTTCTCCCACGTGTGATGTGAGAATCTCTTCTTCCAGAGAAAAATTTCTCATCTTCTTTGGTATGCAAGCTTTTGATCCACCTTCTGCAGGCTCATTGAATACATGGCACAAAGTGATGTCTTCAAAACCTAGCTGAGGTGCATCTTTTGCGACCCATCTTTTCTCCTCATACCTTAAAACAAGCGAGTAGGTTGTAAACAAAATGGATGCAGGAAATAATATCATCTTTTTGAATTCATCATAGGCAGAGCAGGATATGTACTTGGTCTGAATGAATTTCTGAATCTCACTTCTGTCATAATCTGGTGGAAGTTCTGCTTCCCAGTATTTGTTAGACCTCTTGTTTCCCATACCTTTTGAAATAGTCCACAATACACAGAGTTACAAATATTTGTGTATGTAAAGCAAAAGAAAATCAAGACGGATTAGACCAATCAGATACCAATAATACATAAAGCAACTTAAACTGCACAATTAGATCAAAAATACTAGACTAAACCTCAGAGAAAGGCTTAAGGACCAATGGAACTAGTCTATAGATATAATTAAATTAGTAAAGCATATAGGTGGGTTATTTACAAGCTAGCAACAGAAAAAGACACAATTCACTGACCACTTGAATTGTAAATAGTAATGGCCCATTCATCTTTGCGGTTGCTCACTGAGATAATCACGTCATTGTGCTGCTATCTATATATTCTAAAGTTTGACGGACACTGACAATGTCATAAAGTACATCCAAAATCTGAGTTGACGGCAAATTTTCTTACGCTGCATAAAAGCGACCTGTTCTGGAAGTCATGTATCCAAGGTGGTTGATCTAACCTACTTGCAATGAAAACAAGCAAGCCTATTATCAGATATCATGCAGCAGCCAGACAGGAGATGATTAGGACAAGAATTTTAACAGTAGCATGACAATGAAAATCTTTGTATGTGTCCAGAGTTCGAGGTTGCAGTGCACTGCTGCTGCCTATTGCAGCTTGCGCTTTTTCCATGTTCAAGCTTCACAAGGAAAGATAAAGGGTTTAAGGAGAGTCAAAGAGAAGATAAAATAATGCGATATCCTAATTGTAATTTTCTTCTTCAAATGGACTCCTAGATGCATATAGTTCTGGAATTCGGTAGCAGACATATCCTGAAGGATTACTACTTAAGACAAAAAACTTGGCATGTGGAGTATTTTCTCAACTTGAAACTCGTAAGACCAGAAACGGGATTTCAACAGTAATGTGCACAAAGCACACAGGAACCTCGTGACAAAGGGGTCTAACAGAGGCTAATTTTCTAAGTTTAAGTGCATTCACATATAATGTGACTAGTTACAAACAAGAAGCGGCTTATTAAGCACCAGGAATAGCAACCGCACAAAGCTTTACAACTAAATGACTAGAATGTACTAACAATGACTACGGTGTTACATCCCTAATATTAGAGATGCAATTTCCGAAGCTAGGAGATTGGGTAAGTGATGATTCTATACAGACAAGATGGAGGGAAAAAAGGTACCGCAAGAGAAAAGTGCACAGGACACCAAACCCCTATCATGAGAATAGACTCTACCGTCTCAAAACCTTCTGGTATAACCTCTTGCAGATTCTAACCACCTTAAGAACAGTTTCAAAAGCAAACTCCCAAAACACTGGTGGAATGGAACCATGATGAAGGAGATCAGTCAATCCAATTTCGACTATATGTAGATGTTTCCATTCCGCTGTGCCATTTTGATAGGGTGCATAAGGACAAGAAACTTATTGGTGAATGCCATGCTCTCTAGTGTATTGGACAAATTCAATGCATGTGACAAATTTAGGTGCTCCGTCGCACTATATAGACTTAATTTTGCAGTTTAGTTGATTTTCAATAAGTTTGTGAAAGGTTTTGAAAATGGAATGAAATTGGTCCTTGGTGACCAATGCCTTGTCGTTCATCGTCGGGTTGTCCGGGCCCATGGCGCGCGCTTCCTGCTCACCTCTCCTCGGCGATCGGATCCGAACACCCTCGGGAAAGACAAGCGAGGAGATTGAGATTCACGTCCTGGCGAGAGAAGGGGGAGGGGGATAGAGAGATTGAATTGGGTTCCCCACAGAAAGAGGAGGAGAGAGAAGTCGGTTAGAGAGAGAGAGAGAGAGAGAGCCTCTCTCCATCCTTCTTGTCTCTATGGATGAACAGAACGAGAGGGGAAAGAGATGGTTGCGAGCATCCTGGAAAGGAGATGGCCTTGCCAGCTCGTGCTAACCCTCTCGTCCTCCCTCGCGAGTGAGCCGACGCGTCTTTTTGGCGGGAAACTCCATGGTGAAATCTCTCCCTTTTCTTCTCCGATGGTCAAAGTCGATCAAGTTCATTCCTCATGTTGAATGTCCAGCAAGAAATCCAAAGCTGACATGCCTATCGTCGCAGCTCCATCGAAGGTACAGACGATCAATTACAAACACCGTTTGTGTCATCAACGATTTTTATGATGTTTATAGTGGTTTCGGGAAAACTTTAGTTATCCATGAATGATATAACTTTTATAAATGAATAAAGAGATGAAATTAGAAAAATCACGCTCTAAAACAAAACAAAAAATGATATAGAGATCAAAAAGAGGAGAAAGTAGCCATGAATAATGGTGAGGTCATCAAGGCCGTGATGGTGAAGACGGTCTTTGTGCGTGTGCGTATGTGCCACCATGATGTTATGATCACCGACATGGAGTTTTGTCATTTCTTGCAAAATCACTCCCTCTTATCTTCATCAATTTGTGGGAGTGGTCCCAAGGGATGGTTGCCATTATCGTAATCGATGGATTTTGACTTGAGATGTCTTACCGTGTAAATGGATTTTGTAAATGCGAAGAAGTCTTACCATGTAAAAATGGATTTCAACAAATGTGGAGAAGTCTTACCGTGTAAAAATGGATTTCGACAAATGTGGAGAAGTCTTACTGTGTAAAAACGGATTTCAACAAATGAGGAGATATCTTATCATGTAAAAATAGATTTTGACAAATGAGTAGTCTTACCGTGTAAAAACGGATTTCGACAAATGAAAATGTCTTACCGTGTAAAAACGGGGTCTCAATAAAAATCCTTTTGACAAGCTTTCTTGTCATAAATTCATTTATCATTTCCATAATCGATTCATCAAAATGTTTTTCTAGGAAGATCATAAGTTCTTTATGCAAAGATAAATAGAGATCTTCTATATTACCATCTCCAGTAGGAATAAGATTGGTTAGCTTTAGATTTTTCTGATTCTGTTCCAAAATAAGTTTCTAAAGAAAGAAATGTGTTTGATACGGTTAAAGAATTTCTATTTCAGAATGAGAAATCTGTTTGATATGGTAAGAAAATTAGGTTTCTATTTCTGTTTCATTTAAAGAAATTTTTTAGTTTTTTAGTTTGCAAGATATTCATTCCATTAAAAATTAAATACTACTATTTAGCCAAAAAAATCGATAATTTTTTTCACATTTTCTATTGTAATTGAATTTCGAATCCACTTTAGTTGCATAAATCATAGTATATAATAATTCCCAAAGAACTAGGAGAGAGGAGGATACCCACTATTGAGGTAAGGCACTTTTCTTATGGGTTTTGTATGGCCAATCCGCGACCATATTGGGCAAAGTTAAACTGGAAAATTTATGATATTTACCAGTATTTTTCTAATGTTGGAAATTTAATTTTCCAAGAAAATTTGGGATTTCCAAATAAAACTTTCATTTTTTAAATATTTAATAATATAAAATATTTTTTATGTTATTTTTGAATTTTTAATATTGTTTACGAATTTTTTTATAATTTCTAAATTATCTAGATTTTTTTAGAATTTTTAGAATTTTTTATTAGTTTATTAATTTTTTATTAATTCATTCTGGATGAGAAATAGGTGCTTGTCATGTGCACTCTTCGCCATCTCTGCATTAAGTAATAGATAGCTGATAATCTGATATCTCACCGTATAAAAACGGGTTTCGACAGATTTAGGGGGTCTTATCATGTAAAAACCGGTTTCGACTGATATGGAAAGTCTTACCATGTAAAAACATAAAACTCTCACTCCTCTAACTTTCTTACTCTCCGAGTCTTCTTTGCTATTTCCCGCCCTTTTCCTTTATTGGAAATGACGATCATGCCCCTCGCCCTTTTCTTAAATAAACCCATGCAGATTGCAGTCCTTCGTCTTGTTATCTGCAGTCATTTTCTTTGTTCGATCCTCCCTCCATCACCAGCAACGATGTTCACTTGCCATCACCCGGGGTGCTCTAAAAGATTCCAAAATGCGAACGGCCTAAAGGAGCACTCCAAAATTGTGCATAGGGCTGCAAAGAAGAAATGCGAGACATGCGGCTCGTTCTTCAGATGGTAGGCAGACCTTGAGGAGCATCGCGCTCGCTTCGCCAGCAAGTGCAAGGAAGCTCCTAGAGCTTCGCAAGCTACTGCTGCTGCAGAGTAGTATGTTCTTTTATTTCTGCTCAAGTACGGTAGGTAAATAAGCCGGTAGGTGTTTCTACAAATGATGATGTTTTTATGTTCGAACTATACAGGTACATACGAACACGCACAAAGACCGTCTTCACCATTGTGTGGGTATGTGCCTGTATAGTTCGAACATAAAAACATCATCATCTGTAGAAACACCGACCGGTTTATTTACCTACCACGCTTGAGCAGAAATAAAAAAACATACTACTCTGCAGCAGCAGCAGCTTGCGAAGCTCCAAAAGCTTCCTTGCACTTGCCGGTGAAGCGAGCGCGGTGCTCCTCAAGGTCTGCCTACCATTTGAAGAACGAGCCGCATGTCTCGCATTTCTTCTCTACAGCCTTATGCACAATTTTGGAGTGCTCCTTTAGGCTGTTCGCATTTTGGAATCTTTTAGAGCACCCCGGGTGATGGCAAGTGAACATCGTCGTTGGTGATGGAGGGAGGATCGAACAAAGAAAATGACTGCAGATAACAAGACGAAGGACTGCAATCTGCATGGGTTTATTTAAGAAAAGGGCGAGGGGCGCGATCGTCATTTCCAGTAAAGGAAAAGGGCGGGAAATAGCAAAGAAGACTCGAAGAGTGAGAGAGTTAGGGGAGTGAGAGTTTTATGTTTTTACACGGTAAGACTTTCCATTATCAGTCGAAATCGGTTTTTACACGGTAAGACCCCCTAAATTCGTCGAAACCTGTTTTTATACGGTGACATATCATATTATGAGCTATCTATTACTTAACAAAGAGATGGCTGGTGCGCATGATAGGAATTCTATCCAAAAATTCAATTTTGGATAGAATTAGATTTTTCTGATTCTGTTTCAGAATGAGTTTCTGAAGAAAGAAATGCGTTTGATACGGTTAAAAAATTTCTATTTCAGAATGAGAAATCTGTTTGATATGGTAAGAAAATTATGTTTCTGTTTCTGATTTTGTTTCTGTTTCATTTAAATAAATTTTTTAAATTTTTTAGTTTGCAAGATATTCATTCCATTAAAAATCAAATACTTATTATTTAGCCAAAAAAATTGATAAATTTTTTCACATTTTCTATTGTAATTGAATTTCGAATTCACTTTAGTTGCATAAATCATAGTATGTAATAATTCCCAAAGAACTAGGAGAGAGAAAGATACCCAATATTGAGATAAGACACTTTTCCTGTAGGTTTTATCTGGTCAATCCGTGACCATATTGGGCAAAGTTAAATTGGGAAATTGATGATATTTACCAGTATTTTTCTAATGCTAGAAATTTAATTTTCCAACAATATTTGGGATTTCCAAATAAAACTTTATTTTTTTAAATTTTTAATAATATAAAATATGTTTTATTTTATTTTTGAATTTTTAATATTATTTTTGAATTTTTTTATAATTTCTGAATTATCTAGATTTTTTTAGATTTTTTAGATTTTTTTGTTAGTTTATTAATTTTTTATTAGTAATTCGAAAAAGGACTTCGAACCGGGTCGGGGCACGTTTGAAGGAGAAGAGGGTGAGAGCAATTTGATTAGGGCAAAAAATGAACAAAGATTGCTAAAAGAGAATGGATTCTCAAATAGTACCCGAGAATGAGAAATCAAAAAAATTTCATTTCTCATTCTTGCCCTAAAATCAATTCTGAATGAGAAATCTATTCCAGAATTAGTTTTTCGACAATTTCCTATCAAACGGATTTCTCATCCATAATGAATTTTTTTGCTCCAGAATTCATTATGGATGAAAAATAGGTGCTTGTCATGCGCACCCCAAATATTTAGAAATGGAGGAGGTTGAAAAAATAAAGTGGTGTCGGCCAAAACACAAGAGGGAGTGTGTCTGTTTTGCAAGGAGAGAATAAAAGAAGGAAGAGGGAGCAAAAAGGAAAGATAGAACAGGGAGCATGTCACGCCTCGCTCCCAAGCGCGCGGCAATCCCCGATCATCCTCTTCTCTTCGGCGATTGAGTAGCGACGTCCCAGGCAGGTCGCTGGCCTTCAAGTCTCAAATGGAACCATGAATCTTCGCCCTGTAAACTCCCACATAATTCGCCTCCAAAATTCAATCTCCAATCGTGTACTTGGAAAATGGTTACCATGACGGGTTGAGATGTAAATATCTCAGTAAGTCTAAAACTATGCTAGAATTAGGAACGCCATCACAATAGGGTCCTTACTACCACTCTCGGTGCTATCATATCCACTAATCAATCCTCAATTGGCTCAACTCCATAGCCCTAACTCCTCAAAAGGTTCCATTTTTTCATCACACATCCAATCTAGAATTCATCTCTAATACTAACGGAGCTTCTCAATGGTCTACCTCCCATGCCCGAACCAAGAATGCTACCACCGTGAGGTCCTTAATCGTATACCTCCCATCAATTGTCGTCACTAGTCAAACCCCACATATAACTCAATCAATTTCAACTCTATCTAATAACTTCCTTCTTTCTATGAAACAACCGGTTCGTGATCGGAACCTGGCACTAAGCTCAACCCATCGAACACGTTAAGATTAGCCATCATAACACTATAACACATTAAATAAGTAAAAGCACAATTGAATGAATAAATTACTAATAAATTAAATTACTAAATAAATAAATTACTTAACAGTTGAATAAATAAATTAGTAATAAATAAATAATAAATAAATTACTGAACAAATAAATAAATAAATTACTCAATAAATAAATTACGCAATTAGCTAAATAAAGCCGTCCACAATCGGCTTGAGACCCTAACTAATTTTCTCGGCTTAAACCAGATTCATCAAAATACCAAGGCCATTGACCATGCTGGTTCATTCCAACCATCATGTTAACTCGACGTATCAATGTCGATACCCTTTCAATAGGGCATAATAAATTTTAGGATAACTTCCCAAAATTTATAAAAATCAACCAGTCAGGCCTACTAACTAGAGATTCACCCGGGTCCCTAAATCAAATCCAGAATCTTCCATTCGATTAACTACGAATGCCATCACCTTATTTGCCAGCCATTTGCCCAACCACACAATTTTTCACAATTTTTACCAGAATAATATAAAATACTTAAATTTAATCAATTGCTCCTCAATAAGCGAAATTTGAGCCAATCACTTCTAATTGTACAAATTGTCAATCCAACCTTACCCAACCGACTATCAAATCCAACTGTAGCCAATAGATCTCAATTTTTCCCCTAAACTTTCGAATTTTTCGACTTTGCCCTCAAAACTCTAATTTGGCCCTAATTAACCAAATTTAGTAATTTAACTCTACAATCGTAAAATTGCTCACAAACTCTCACTAGCTATTAACCGAGGTACCTAACATAAACAATTTATCAATTTTCCCTCCAAGTAATCAATTTTGCCAATTTACTCATAATTGGCCAAAATACCATATCGCCCCTACTTCCTCCAAAATTCGCCGATTAATTCGTAATCGTCCAAATTGACAATCAATCCACCTCAATCAAGTCCACAATTATCTACTAAAGCGGTAAGTGGCCCTAATTGAGGGATAGGAAGTCGACTCACCTTAATTTGTGTCTTCAAGCAATTGGCGGCGGTCCACGGATTTTCCACATTTTCTTTCTCTTTTCCTTTTCTTTTTTTATTTTCCTTTCATTTTCTTCTTTTCCTTTTCCTTTCATTTTCTTCTTTTCCCTTCTAATTCGACTGAACTAAGCTAGCTAGGGCCCACAAAGTTTGGGCCCAAGTTACAAAAGAATAGCCCACGCCTGTGGGACTCCAGCAACAACTCCGGCGCCGACGGATCTCTGGCGAAGTTCTAGCTGCTTTTCCGGCGAGGGTCCAATGGGCTAACCGAACCATAGGGTGAGTGGGTCGAGCGTTCGGATGGGCCGAATCTAGGCCAAGCAGGATCGATCGTAGTCGATCTTGGTCGTGTTGGGCTGAACCGGACTAGAGGACGTCCATGGCCGAGAGGAACATGGCGAGAGGGACTTTGGCGAGCTGGAGAGGAGCTGGACAATAGCTGAACGGTGGCGCGGCAACGTTGAGGCAATGCAGATGGCGAGATTTGGTCATGGTTGGCTTGATTTGCTCAAGCCAAGGCCCATGAACAAGAGATCTCAGATTCATGGCGTAGGGCGACATGATGATGTCCACGGCGGTAGGGGGCGAGTTCCGGTGCTCCTCAATCTATCTCACGTGATCTCTCAGTGAGATGTGCAAGGAAAAGAGGTAACGGCTGCTAGGGTTTGCAGGGGAAGAGCTCACGCGTGGGGGAGGAAGAAGAAGAACAGTAGGGGGAAAGAGAAAATCCAAAAGAAAAGAAAAGAGAAAGAGATTGATAGATAGGATGGGGGGAAATATGTCTGCAGGGGGAAACGTGTGGCAGAAGAGAAAAAGAAAAGAGGGGGAAAAGTCAAAGAAGCAGGGGGGAAAATGGGGGGTTTCAGCGCGTGGGGAAGGGGGGGGAGAGAGAAGACGGAAAGGAAGAAAGTGGGATGTCAGAGAGCACGAGCATAAGGGGAGAGAAAAGTGGGGGCCTCCTGTTTTTTTCGGCAAAAAAATGAATATTTCATTTGCGAAGTGGGAGGATTGAGTCGGCGTTTAACACATCTTACCTCAATGGAAACCTTGTGTTGCCCGTGGTTAGATACCACTTTAGTTAGTTCTTTTTTGTCACCTCTCCCATACTTGCATGTTCTTTTATATAAATGTTCTTTGTTTGTAATTTTGTTAATTCGATGATGGTCGAATCGGTGGCCCAAAAACATTGCTGGAAAATTTTATTGACGGTCGGTTTAAACCGTTTTCAGAAAAGTTGAATGGTTGTTATTGTCTTTCGCAAAGTTTGATGTGCGTACTAGAATGGATTTTTTCGTTTTAACATGTTTCGGTTTGAAATGTAACAGCTGCGTCTTGGACTCCTCGGGATTTCGTCACGTGGTTCACAAATTTTGGATCCCGGCAGGGAAAATTATGTAATTTTCACGCCTTTAGGAAAATTTCAAGAATCCATTTAGAATCCCAAAATATGGTTTGGTGATTTATTTACTTAAAAATGCCCACCTTATTTTAGGAAGTTTTTCCCAAATTTTGGAAAATTTTCCTAAATAATGGTAATTTATTTTAAATTATTTGATGTTATTGTTATTTATTTATTTGTTTTGTCCATTTTCTTTTATTTGTTTTATTTTGGATTTTTCTTCCAGCGAACCGGGCCAAGCCCGCGTGACCCGGCACAGGCGTGCATCGCTAGCCTAGCCCACGAGTCCTGCCCAGCCGCATGGCTCCCAAGTGCGCGGCAACTTCTACCTCTTTCTCTCTCCTTCTGCGATCTTCTGTCGAGCAGGTAGTAAGCACACCACCGCTAAGCTACATGTCGGCCAAACGGCCGGCCAGCCGTTGCCGTCAACCACCCTTTGTCCTTGAGGGCGTGGCCGGCGTACCTCACCACTAATGGGAGGTCACCACGTGGCCTCTGCGATGGTCTCCAACCAGCCCCTACCATTTTTCCCTGAGCAACACCCACACTTTGAAGCCTCGCAACTCGTAACTTAGACCTCCTATCCACTCGTTGTCGATGTCATTGTGAAGCCTGCAACGCCCTCTATCCATAGCCACCAACCGCCACCTTCCGTTTAACTAGAGATATCGCCGACAACCCCCCAAAGGGAGCTTTGCGGCTCGACTTTTCTGGGTTTTCCAGAAAAATCCGTGACCTTAAACTGGTGAGTTCTCACAATCCTAAGCCCTTGAGCTCAAACCAATTGTTCCAATCGATTCCTAGGGGCCTCTAAACCTTAAATTTGACTCTTGTTTGGTTCGATTTGACCTAGAATCGTGTGAGTTAGGCTTGGATTGGGACAAGCTCAAACTCGAGCTCGCCGAAACCCTAGGACGATGCCGCCGCCGTTCCGACCACAACCACCTTATGTCGTTGGACTCTCTGAGCTTGAAAGCTTATTGTGGGATGATTGTAGTACTTGAATTCGTTTGATTTGCTCAAGGATTTCGAGATTGAAACTTGAAGTGGATTGTGGTCTCTCTGAAAACCCTAGGTCATGAACGTCGACTTCGAGGTCCGATTTCTCCCAACGCCGACCACCTCAACTCACGACGCCGCCACCGTTCGACTTGCCGGAGAACTAGCTTCCAAATCCCTCCGGCCAAGACCTTCAGTTTGGTTTGCACGAGAAGAAATCAACTGTGACCCGGCGAAGCTCCCCATGACCCGACGCTCGACCTGGGTCTGCTCGAAGCTCGAAATCAGTGCTTCCAAATCGTTTGAGCCAGGTCTGCTCGAAGCTCGCCAAGGAGCTTACCGGAGGTCTCGTCGGCGCCGGATCAGTCGCCAGAGGTCCAGCCCAGCCCATTCAACCCGACCCAGTCGCCAGCCAAGCCTAAACCAAGCATGCCAAAAGGAAAAGAAAAGGAGAAAGAAAAAGAGGGAGAGAGAGAAAGAGAGTAAATTTCCCCCTTCCTTCAGCAGCCACATGGACCCGCATGATTGAATCGAAGAAGACTCAAGTGAGTGGACTCAAACCCTCTATTAAGCGTATTTACTACTTTAGTAGAGTTGGTTAGAAATTATTAGAATTGGATAGGAACGGATTGGAATAGTGACTGGCAGGGATTGGGTGGAAGGAATGGTTGGTATGAGTTGAATTGTGTTGGGGCTTCGAAAGACATGAGTGATGCAATAAGACCATGTAAAGCGGAGATCATAGTACCATTGGCACGGTAAGTGTGAAAGCATGTTATTTGGTTTACGTGCGACGGGAAGCCGAATTGAAAAGTACTCGCCGCGAACAGTCTTTTGCTTTGGAATGTGCAATTTATTATTAATTACTCTATTTAATTATTAGTTGTGTTATTTATTTATTAGTTACGCTATTTAGCTATTAGTTGGTTATTTATTTATTAATTACAGCATTTTATTATTAGTTGTGTTATTTATTTATTAATTACGCTATTTAGTTATTAGTTGGTTATTTATTTATTAATTATGCTACTTAATTGTTAATTGTGCTATTTATTGTTAAATTACGCAATTTATTTATTAATTATATAATACATGACTTTAATCTTGCAATTCATTTAGTTATTTATCAATGATCCAATATTACTACATGTTTGGTAATCATGGGTCCGGATATTTCTATTGGGCAGATCCAGCAAGTGAATAGAAGTACCGTCGTGCTGAAATCTATGGGCAAGCGAAGTGGTAGATGTGATACCTTCTAGCCAGGGATTAGCTAGCCAATGTTAAGTAGAGACACGAGTGATAGGTGGGATGTGGATAGGGACCCTAGGGTAGGGGTGTTCCTAGTTTAGGGTTATGGTTTATTTACTGAGATACTCAGTATCTCACTCCACCGCCCCAATCATCCCAGGACCTAACTATGCACTCGAAGGAGGTGCCATTAGACTTGGAGGACCCCATCGAGGAGGAGGACCTATTGGAGGAGGAACCTCTGGAGGAGGACGATCTGAAACAGTTCGAGGAAGACTCGGAGCCGGAGGCTCCCTTTAGCTTAGACGAGGAGGTGGAAGACCTGGAGAAGGTAGGGATGATTCATGAGCATCTCGTCGGTATAGGTTGTGTTGTAGATAGGGAGATTTGGAAGAGTGATTTGATAGTATAGACACAAGAGCAGACGGAGTAGATTTGGAACTTTGAGAGATGGGTTTGGGTACCCCATCAGCATATGATAGAATACATAGGTACCCAGGAGGCAAGATGAACCGCCACTCGGAGCAGTGCAGTGTGCCTTGGGGAGGTTGCGAGTCTGGACATGGAGACCCAGATGGAGTAGACGACTTAGATGATGGGACCGTCTTTAATCCGCCACCCTGTTGGGCTCGAGCCAACTACTTAGTTCAGCTTCCTACCATTTAGGATAGTATTTCCTTCTCCTTTCCCTACTACTTTTGACTATACAGCCCGCAGGGTATGACACCCTAGGCTTTTGATTTGTTCGAGGTCGGATTTCGTAATTGGGGATCTACTTGATGTATTAATGAAGTTGATGTTTTGTGACCCAAATATCTTATGTTGTTGTTAGACTCCTCACTTTATAGTTGTCGTATTCTGATGCATTGGTGGAGGAAAAAGGACAAATTCATGTATGAGATTTACACGCTAGTGATTGGATCTTGGAAGTCAAGATTGGAGATTGTCACGAGCTCAAAGAGCGGGATGTGACAAGAAAAAGCATGAAAAGGAGAATTTGAAGAAGACCATGCCAAAAAGAAAAGAAACAAAATTAAGAAAATTAAGAAAAATTGAAATTTTGGATTCGGGTTGGGCTGGGTTGTCTTTCTTCCTTTTTAAAAAAATTTGCTTCTGGATTTGGGCCTAATCTAGTTTTGGGGTTTTTTGTATTATATAAAAATACTTTTTTTTGTCCTATTTCAGATTGGGGCCAGGTTTTGTAATTTAGTTTAAACCATTTTTCATAAAATTGAGCCGGGCCCTTAGCCTAGCCTGAAGCAGGACCCAACCTGGACCCTTAGGGTCCGCGTCAACGAGTCAGATCAGGTTTCTCTAACCTAGTCTGAAGCCCTTTTTTTGAATTACAAAATTTAAAAATGATAAAGAAAATCCAAAAAGTCAGAATAATTTAGAAATAAAAAAATCATTTTTCTAAGAAATAAGAAATAAATAACTAAATAAAAATTTCTAGGAGTTTTTTTTTTCTTTTTTAGAGACAATATTAAGATTGTTGATTGCCCATTTCTTTTTTATTATACTTGTTTGCGCACTTTCATTACATTAATTTTTAATTTTCTTTTAGCATGGTTAGGATTTTTTTAAAAGGATAATGTATGATCAATTAGTGGACTAGTCTCATAGTGGATAAAAGACTACATGAAAACATTTTGGTTAACAAGATAATCAAGCCTAGGTACCGAAAGGACACTTTATTTACTTACTCGTGTACGTCCTCATTCTCAAATCTCTGGTTGCGTAGAAAGTGAAGCATTCTCCAATGGTTTCACCTGGTTTCTAGCCAACCTTAATAGGCTAGTAGCAGCTCCTTATATGATTTCCATTATTAGATTTTTTTGCAAGATTTTCTAATGTCGCGCGAGATATGAGCTTGGAAGAGCCTGAGTCTATAATGGACGAGTCAGATCGAGTACTATTAGATAATATATTCAAGCCGTCTTTTAGGGATGCTTATTTGAATCTCTTTATAGACAATATCTCTAAACCTATTCCCCCCGAGGGTGGCCCCTCGACGAATAGGTCACAACACACATGGATTACCATGAGGAACCCTAGGGTGGCTATTAGTTGTAGAATATTGGCCCTAGGCTTGGCGATTCTCCTGGTGGTAGTATGTTAGATCCTAAGGGCTCAAGCCTATATAGCACCGGTAGGACCAGTTTCTTTTCTTTTTGTTTATCAACCTAGTTCCCCCTTCCCCGCCATTTTTGCTATAGATGGCAGGTCATGGCTTCTCCCTTTTTAGTTAGGTAACCCCGGCCCATAATCTTTTATTTTACATGTAAATCGGTTGGACATTTGTAAACTCTATCTCGAGCCTAATCAACTGGTTTTCTTTTACCCCGAGTTGTCAGAGATTTATTTATTGTTTCCATTGCATTTGTTTATTTATTTAATTATTTATTTTTAATATTTAATTGGTTGGCAACAACTTCTAGGAACGTCATTAATTTATTGACTGTCGCGTGCTCAGGAGCGGGGCATGACACATGGTATCTTTTTAGATTTTTTTGTTATACGAATGTTCCTAAATTAATGTCAGGCAATGTCTACACCCTGCATGATTGATGATATATTAAATACTCACCACGCCCTATTAAGAAATCGATTTTGTTATGAGGACAATATTTAGTCTCAAAGATCAAATTCCCAATTATAAGACATATATCCATGCAACAATTTAGAAAGAGGAAACGGCCTCTTCGCAAAACGCCTAAACATTTATTCCAATCATGTTAGAATCAAAACTTAGGCAATATTTAAGTCAAGTATAGTTTAGGAAGTAATCTAAATTGATTTATCAACTCAAACGAAGGCACAGTGAGGGAATGGTGGTTTGACAGTGAGGAGATCAGCAGCAATTGTACGCGTAGGAAGAGCTAATCACTAGAGTTGGTGTGAATCATGACCAAAAATAGATCTCGATGAGAACTGGTAGCTCTTGTTCGAATCTCTGGATCTCTAAATCTTTTACTCTCGATTTTCTTTGTGGGGTTGAAGAACTATGTTTTTCAGAGATTTCCTAAACATTTTGATGCATTCTAACCTAAAAGAGGTGGCAGATGGCGATACAACGGTGGTAGAACGGTAGTAGAAGCGATGACGATGAGGAGATAATCGGCAATTGGGTGCGTTGGAAGAGCTAACCATCGAAATTGGCGTGAATCGTTACCAAGGCCAGACCTCAAGGAGAGCCGATAGCTCTTGGTCGAATCTCTGAATCTCTAAATCTTTGATACTCGATTTTCTTCGTGGGTTGAACAACGATACGATTTAGAGATTTCTCGAAAATTTTAAAGCATTCTGCCTCAAACGACTCACCGTTTTCACAAGACCGTTCGTTGAGCTCTCCTGTTTTGATCCGAAAGTTTTAACGTTTCGATTTTCTCTGTCAAAGACACACTTCCAAATACTTTCTCATCAATCCCACCGGACAAACTGAAGAGAAATATCTTACCATATTCTTCATAAAATTTGATCACAAAACAACATTTAATTAATGCGCACTTATTGACTTCGTAAAAGGCTGGAATTTTTCTGCTACCGAGGAAGAGAAATTCTCTTTTCTTCTTTTTGAAAATATTCTGAACTCTCTCTATTGTACTGTTGGTGCATGTGTGCCTCCTAATCTATAATGTCTCCCCCTCAATTTCGAGAGAAAAAGTGCTTATATAGACAGGATTAGGTTCATCTCAATATACCAAGCGACGCATTACTTTCTTATATTAGGACAAAGAGAAATAAAAATGATAGCACTTTCTAATTATCTCGATAGGTAAAATCCTCAAAATAATATATTTATTTCCTCCAAATTTTAATTGGATAATGCGATCTTTCCTAGTTTGGCACCCCTGAAGCACATGCAATTTTTTGCCACAAGGGATGTTTATGGCTTTGACTGAATTTCATGCTTCCAAGAGCTTAGTCTAGATTATTCAATTAAGCTCGAGCCTAACCCATCTAGTGTTAGTCTAATTTAAATGCAAATATTGTGGACTTTATTACCAATAGAATGAAAATGCTTCTAATATATAAATGAAAATCAATTTAATTGTTTAAGGACCAGGGTCAACCTCAATTTTCTATCCAATGAAATGACTAATTTGGATCACCAAAAATTCAAAAGTCAATAGCTGTCCCTTTTGGAATGAGAGCTCAAAGAGATTTCATTCAAAATTAAATGATAAGATAAATCTTTTTATCTCAGTGAGATATCCGCATTTTTAAAATGTAAGAAATGTGATCAAAATGCAAATGCAATTGGAGATCCGGGAAACTTCCATACCATATGTTTCTCGAAAATCCTAGTGGATTATCTTTGACGATAGGGCTAGGGATTCAATGTCCGAAGATATGAAATATTGTTGGAAGGTCCTTACTTGCATGACTTAAAGAAACTTTGGTACCTGGGGTTCTCGTATGATGATTTTATAGGTTGTCTAATGGGTCCTCGTTAGTAGGACTTAGATTTTTTTAAGAATACAAATAAACATTCGGAAATTACTCCTTTAGTGATTTCGGATAATTAGGATGATCATTAGGTCTCCGGGAGGTATCTCGCGTTCATGCAAATAAACATACGGAAATTTCTTCAGAAGTTCAGAAATTTTGGAATATCCAAGATGTAGCTTAGATATCCAGGAGGGTCTCTTGCCTTTAGGCAAATAAGCATCTGGAACTTACTCCGGAATTTTAAAAAGTTTGGAATATTTAGGACGTAATATTCGAGGTGGTCTCTCACCTCTAAGAAAACAAACATCCGGAACTTGTTTCATAAGTTCAGAAATTTCGAAGTATCCAAATGTATCTTAGATGCCTGAGATGTTCTCTCACCTTCAGGTAAATAATTATCTGGAACTTACTCCAATAGTTTGAAAATTTCGGAATATCTAGGTTGTACTTTAGATAATCGAGATGTTCTCCCTTCTTTAGGTAAATAATGATACATATGACAACTATTTTGTTTCTCTATTTTTCTATATTTCTATTTTGTAAACAAGTTTGAGAAAGAAATTCGTTTAGTGATGTAATTTAAGCTTATATTAAGAGGTGAGAGGTATGAAGTAGAAATTTTCTATTTTTTTTTTCTGAAAGGAAAACAGAAATAAAATGACTCAGATAAAATTTTCTAGAGCACTGGAAACTCTCAAACTTGTGGTCCACAAACCCAACCTCTCCACTCCCGCTGCTGTCACCGGCCCTCATCTAGCCAAAACATCCTCATCATTGCCGCTTTCCATAACCTCATCTTTCGCATTCTTCCCCTCTTCTAAAGTTGGTCTGAGATGCATGTTGAACATCATATCCTCATCAACAGTCAGCTTAGGATTACTTTACTCCTAAATTCTTTAGGACTCCTTACGTTTAAATGTTTGAAAACTTCTGTAACCAGTAAACCATAAGGCAATTTCCCTTGCTTCTTCTTAACAAGTCTGTACATGTGGAAAAAATTATGTGTAGCAGATTGAATTGCCAGGTATGGCTTAGAGAAGCCTAGCTTCATATCTAAACACATCATTGGTGGAGGTGGCATTTGGCCTAATGCACATCACAAGAATTTTGTGGAGGATTTTGTATTTGAGTGGCAGCTGAATGGGAGATGCACGAGTCCTTTGTTCCCGAGAGAACTCCAGATTACCTGTGAGAATCTTAGAGGCATCATCAGCGGGAACATGGATTGGTAAACGATGGATTGTGAAAATCATGATGCGCCTTAAAATTGAGCAGTTTAGTCTTTTAACCTGTCGCTCGAGAGAACCAGCCCTTGAGTCTTCTGGACGTGATTCTGACTCAGCCATGGGAGTATCATCAACCTTTGGGCCTGATGCAGCCACTAGAGTAGTTTCAGCCGCTGAGGGAGCCGAGAGGTCTCCAACTTTTTCCTTTCCCTGGCAAGAAACTCTTGTCCTAACTAGCTCAGGTAGCAATGGCTTCACAGGAGTGACTTGCTCATCCTCAATGTCATCTTCAGAGACTTTACCAACATCACTCGGCAGTAATTTTAATTGCTTATCTGCGATTCCTTTCCTCTTCATATCAGCCACCAATGTTTTTTTTATTCGAATCTCATCCTCCAGTTGAAAAACTTCCATGGGCGGAGGAAAATCAGGATCTTGTGTCCACAAAGCAACAGGGGTATCAATTGTAGACAACAGGGGTATTCATCACTTGATGATCGCTCCTCCCTCGTTCGACGGATCAATGGAGCTCCTTCAATTTCTTCCACCGATCCTGTTTCATCCCTGAGGTCAATGTGGCTGGGACTTCTTACTGCTCTAGAAGCCATGATGGATCTTCGCTGCGGTCAGCAGCTTCCGGCGTATGAAAGTTTTAATAAAGAGGGGAAACGTCTTTAATAAAGAGAGGGTTCGAGCCAGAGAATGGAGACGATGGTTTAGTTTTTAAAAGAGTAAGTTTTGAAAATGATAATTGAATTTTGGCAGTCCTTAGAAACAAGTTGAAAGTTGTGGGATGAAGTAAATTATTGTCTAAATTTTAATGTCTTGAAAATAAAACTGATATAGGCAATTGTCGGAAACAATTTGAGGAAACAAACTTGATTGGAAAGAAGGAAATCAATCCCGATTTGCATTCACAATCAAATTTATCTCATAAAATCAATCAGCAGTAAAATGCATATATTTAAGATGAGTGAGAATGCGTACCTGATATCCTTTCCTCATTTGAATTTTCCGCCACTAGAAATGTGATCATATCAAGCATTCTGCTTATATCCAGGTTTGGATTCAACTACTTGTTCGCTTACATGAAACTCAAGCAAAAGGGTTAGTAATACCCAATTCACTTCGAGTGGTATCAAACGAGTTCTTTTCTAATGGCTTAGTAAATGCATTAGCTGGTTGATGCTTTAAATCAACAAACTGAATATAGCAATCAAATGATCACCAATAAAATGATGCTTGATTTTTATATGATTTGCTGTAGAATGTAATATAAGGTTCTTTGTCAAATTAATAGCACTTGATAGAAACAATCGAACCTGTAACTCCAAAATCACTTCATCCGTAAGATTTGCATTCAACGACTTCCAAGAGCTATTTACTCTACCTCAGCTATGGAAATTGCAAATGCATTTTGCTTTTCGGGGAACATGATACTAGCATGCAACCCTTTTTTTTTTTTTTTACATGCCCTTGAGGCACTTTTCTATCAATTTGACATCCATCAACATCAGCATCAAAATATTCAGTAAGCATAAAATTTAAACGTTCGGGATAACAAAATCTTAGCTTAGGAGAAGTAGAAAAAAAAAATAATTATCCTCTTAAGATCGGTAAGATGTAATTCCTTATGGTTTGATTGATATTTAGCACACATGTATACTGAAAAGTATATTAGGTGTAGAAGTAGCGTCATATAAATCCTATCATGCATCTATAAAGCTTTGCATTATCCCTTTTACCCTTTTCAACTTATTCTCGTCTTTCTTAACATCTTAAACTTTGCTTTTAAGTGAAAGTTTAATGTATTCCTTTTGATCAATTTTTTAGAAAAATCGCTAAGGTCGCCATCTATTGTCATGTTAGCAGTTATTGGCAACAATTAATTCGAATAACTATATATGAAATTCTACAAAAATTTATGATTAGATTGGTAAAATTGAAAAGTTTAGAACTTAATTAATATCCATACAATACGTTTATAAGTGATTAAATAATTTCCCCCCTTAATCTTAGACATACACAAAGTCAGTTGTTTATGGCTCCCAAATATGGTGTGTGATAACTACAAATGAAAATCTCATTAGACGATGGAATTCATTATATCTCATAAAATCAAATCAAAGCGCTCATAATTCTTTAATTTTGGAAGTAACCCTCTCACCAGCATTCACAATTCACACAAAAGTAGTCACGTTAAGCGCGGGTCCCTCAATGGTCCTGCGAGGAATTATTCTCGGTATCCAACACATCCTTCTCAAATGAGTAAGTAAACATTTCAAAGTTTTCAATGAATGAACGAGATTGATTTAAACATTTTGGATCGAACGGGTAACAAGCCTCCAAAAAACTGATAGGAGACAATAGAGACTCAGAGATAGGGCTGAGCATCGAAGACCGCCCAATCTGGGAACTGCCCAGACCGGACCGGATCGGCCGGTTTGGTCCGGTTCTTCAAACTTGTGGTCCGGTCCATAGTTCCAAAAGATGGAACCGGTTCTCGGGCGGTCCGGTTCCCGGTTCTAGGGAGGACCGGACCGGACCACCCGGACCAACCCATTTTTTTCCAATTTTACACGGCCAGTCAGCCAACACCGAGCTTTACTCAAAAAGCCATTACTCATGCCGCCATTAATGTTGATCTCGACGTCGGCTCACCCGGCCAGACTCTCCATTCTCCTCTTCCATCACTCTACATCCCCCCCTTCTCTCTCCAATTTTCCCAGGTTTTGCCTTCTTCCCGTAGAACTCTCTTGACTTGGCCGTCCCTCTTTCTTCTCATCTATGGGAATCGCTAACTGTTGAAGCTATCGTGTCCTAGAACACTCTCTAGAGCAAGACCGAGAAAAGATGCTGGAGAAGAAGGGTCATTACGGTCACCAAGTTTGGTTCGTCGTCCTCATTTCTTCTGTACTGTGTTTCCTTATGCTTTTTTCCTTCAATAATTCGTCCTTGAGCAGCAGTGACGGCAGCAGTGACGGCAACAACGATGGGGTCACTTTCTTCGTCGACAACTATGAGAATTCCATAAACATTCGCTAGCCCAAATCGCTTCCTTTCGATGGGAGTCTTAGCAAGACCATCGATTCAGCCCCCATCAACAAAGGGTCCCTCCTTAAAGCAAACAGTACAGCAAGAACTCCGTCTCCACTTTCATCCTTCTTGATCCCGGTCCCATTGGACCGCTCGAGAACCGGACCGGACCGGTTGGTCCGGTCCAGTCCTAGATTTAGTTGGTCCGTTCCACGGTCTTAAAAATCGGGAACCAGTCCCGTCGGTCCGGTTTCTAGTTCCGGGGGGGGAACCGGACCGCCCGGGGAACTGATCACCCCTACTCAAAGATCATGGAATACCTCATAATCTGTACGTTTAACCTTGATTGGATTGGTCTTCACGGACAAGCCATGTGCAATCATTTATAATCTCCGTTTGATTGCTGTGATTTGTGGTCAAATCTACCAGTCACCAGAATATTTTATCTATAAAACATTTCCATAAGTATACACTTATTGTGTTGACCAATCATCTCACCTACCGATGAAAAGCCGGAAGTGACGACATCGTTGGCGTCACTCGTTTAGCCATTAAGAGTGTGGAACAGGGAGCAAATATTTAAGATTAAAGCTAGTTGATTTAGTCATTTTTCTAAGATGATGGGGCATGGATAAACCACCAAAAGCAACAATTCTTTGTCCTCACTCTCAATAGTCAATTCTCAATTATCCACCAAATTTTACCTAGAAAAGTAGATAAATCTACGACAAGTAGAGGTCCGTCCGATTATAGAATAGGTGAACACTCTAGGAGGCACAACGTAAAGTGATTTTTTTTTTTCAAGTGATTCTAGGTATACCAAAGTCGGTGCATAAGTTTAGTTTATAAATAGACCAGATCTTTTGCTTGCTATGGTCATGCCATGAAACGAAGGGTTGCAAGTTATTTTCGCTAATAAAGTAGAGATACTAATTTCAACGAAAGCTTTTGATTGACCATTTTACCTTTCTTGTTTTTCTCAAAAGGACGTGACAAGTTTATCACAATTTTTTTGTAACTAAAAAGATCATAAATTTATATTTGTGTGACATATTTACAAAAAAAAATACAATAAATATGTCATATAGGTCTAAGTTTAGGGCAATTTGTGTTATAGAATTTTTTGGGGGGGTAAATGTGCCATTGGAGTGCAAATTTGAGATTTTTAATATCACAAAAAATAGTTTAAAATAAATGTGTCACAACACATAAAGTTTGGGGTTCTTTATGGCTTTTCCCCTTCTTAAAATTTTTTAAAACTTGCCAATTTACTATTAAACTTTAAGTGAAATTTCAATGTTGTTCTTCCACATTTTCACTAGAAAACCGCTAATGGGACATTTTAGTAATCAACAGCCATATCATGTCACACGTGGAACCCACCACATTAGAAATTTTTGGCAAAAATTGACCGGAATGACTATATTTGAATTATGTACAAGAGCTTATGATTAAATTAACAAAATTAAAAAAAAATAAGACTAGATTGACATACATATAATAAGTTTATGAGTGATTGTACGATTTTCCCCATTAATTTTAGAAATATACAGAGTCAACTGTTAGTGTTTCCCAAATATGGTGCGTGATAATTACAACTGAAAACTCTAAATAGACGCTGGACTTCATTATATCTCATAGAATCAAATCAAAGCACTCATGATCCTTGAATTGTGGAAGTAACCAACTCATCAGCATTCACAATTTTGCACAAAAGTAGTCATGCTAAGCACGGGGGCCTCTCTTGTCCTTCGAGGACATATTCTTAATATCCAACACGTCCTACTCAAATGAACTCGCGAGCACTTCAACATTTCAACGAATGATTGAGATTTATTTTATTTTCGATCAAACGGGTAACGAGCCTCGGGAAAAACTAATAGGAGATGATAGATGATAGATGTAGACTGGATTGGTCTACAGGAACAAGCCATGTTTTTTTCAATCTAATGGTTGTTTAGACTTCTGTAATCAATAGAATAATCTCATCATAATATCCATTTGATTGCCGTAATTTGTGGACGATTCTACCAATCACCATAATATTTTATTCATGGAACTGACGACGTCGTTGGCGTCACTCGTTTAGCCTTCCAGAATGAGGAAGAAGCAGCAAATATTTAAGATTAAAGCTAGTTGCTTTAGTCATTTTTCTAAGATGATAAGGCAAGAATGGAACACCGAAAGCAATAATTCTTTGTCCTCTCTTTCAAGTCTTAATGATCCACCAAATTATACCTAGGAAAGTAGATGAATCTACAACAAGTAGAGTGATCCGCCTGATTATAGAATTTTCCTTCAGGTGACGACTAAAGGAGGCACAGCGTAAATCATTTTTTTCTAGAGACTCTAGGGATGCAAAAGTCGGTGCATAAAATTAGGTATACATAGACTTAGATCTTCTACTTGCTATGGGCATGCCAGACAAGAAACGAATGGGTGCAAGTTATTTCATGTAGAGTTGTGAATTTCAAAGGTGCGGTACGTGTCAAATGAATATAGAATGTTTGTTATGTATTAGGGAATTTGAATACTTTTTGTCATGTCAAATTTGCTCCACTTCTTTCATATTGAAACTAAGGGTATTTTAGTCATTGTATACTGACGATTGAAAGGTGCACACCAATGTAATTAATTTTGCATATGGTATAGAGCGGCAAACAGTGGATGAGGTCCAACTAATTTGCCATCCAACTATTATTCATCCGTCAAGAACTATATGTGGGAGATTCGAGAAATCCCATTAAGCATGAAATCACCTAATAATCTATTTCCTTTTGATTGGATTGATCATGTCTCTCTATATGAATCAACAGATGATCTCAACTTCAACTTTCATCAATATCTTTCATAACAAAAAAAAATTGCGTGTTCTTTAGGGTTCTCTGGCTATTGCTTTGATTTCTATTGAACACGGCAATATCCTCGTCCCTCACATGTCAGGTATTAACAAGAAAATATTTTCGTCATAAGGAAACTGTTTATATCTTGGGAAAAAAATATTTGTTGCTAACAAAAAAATAAAACTTGTTGATATAATTTTGTCTTTAGAGAGGAATATTTACATCACTGCTACTGTTCTACTTGTAGTGACGGAAACCTGTTTTGGTCACTGGCGTAAAACCTAAACTCAAATGGTGTTTCGTAAAAAAAATTAAAATGGCATCAAAACAATCTAACAATATATATTTGTATGGAAAGGAATTTGAATTGTAATAAATTAATTGGAATCGATACAAACGAATAGTCTCCCAGGATACAACAATCAGCAGCATAGAAGCATAGCACTTCAAAGCTTTTGTGAACTTGAAGAAAACCAATACTAAACACTCTCGAAAATAATGCAATGCCAAGAAAGAAAAGAAAGAATTTTTAAAATCAAAATTGGGGAAACTTTTTGGGAATAATATACCAATTAAAAAAAATGTTATTCCAAAAGGCAAAAAGTTGGCTTGTTGCAAAGCCCACTTTTCGAGGCTACATTCGTGTACACAGGTTGTATGCTCGCACTAGCCGAAAATCAAATTTGCAACCCCCAGCGCCTGCTCGCGAGGCATAGTAGTTGTGCTAATATAGTTACTACTCCAAAAGAGTGTAACCATTTATAAATCACTCGAAAGCGCTTTTGTTTTCTAATGTAGGACTAGTGTTTTTTACTTCTCACTTCCAACTCAAGGGTGTTTATTTGAGCAATAATTTCTTATTCACCCATCAATTTATCCCATGTTTCCAACAATTGGTTCATAAGATCTACATGTGTTTTATGGACCTCTAGGTAGCGGGTCTCCATGTCCATGTCCCTGGATTTAAAAAAAAATAGCAATAAAAACTGTAGTAAATAATTTCTTATCACATCGATAAGAAGCCATTCTCTCATGAGACGCTCGTTCGGTCTAGCTAGAAACCACAAAACAGCCCGATAATGTCCATGTCATTTTCAGTTAGAGTCAAGATATGCTTCGAAAACTCTCTTGTCCAAATCTAACCATGATATTTCGTGTTGATCTTGACGTTACTTGATACGTGCCTAAATCATGTTCTGACACGCTACACATTGCAATTGGACATCTTCTTGTGACTCGAAATGCAACGACTCTTGACGCCACAGCTATAAAAAAGACACCTTCACATCGTCCTTCAGCCATAAAAACAAAAAACAAAAAAACCCTCGAATATATTGTAACCTACTCTTTTGGGGTTTTTGGTGATCAATCCTCTCGTTGCGACCGATGGACGCGAATCTCTCAAAGCTCGGTGTTTCTCTTCTGGTCCCAAACGTTCAAGAGTTGGCAAAAGAGGCCATAGCTGAAGTCCCACCTCGCTATGTCCGTACCGACCAAGATCATCTGTTCCTGGATGATGATCATGGCACTTCGTTGCTTCAAGTACCAGTAATTGACCTGAACAAGCTCTCGTCCAGCAATGGTGATTTGAGTGAGTTCGAGCTTGAAAAGTTGCACGTTGCCTGCAGAGATTGGGGATTCTTCCAGGTAATATCTTACGATAGTAGCTTTTAATCTTTTCCTTTCTGTGAGGATTACTTGAGACCAAAGGTCAAGATATTTTTTGTCCCGAGAATCGGCTTTTGAAGTTCATGAATCCGATTTCATGAACGCAGTTGATAAATCATGGAGTGAGTTGTTCATTGGTGGAGGAGGTGAAGTTAGGAATCCAAGAATTCTTCAATCTTCCAATGGAGGAGAAGAGGAAGTTTTGGCAAGAAGAAGGAGACATGGAGGGTTTTGGACAGGCTTTTGTTGTGTCGGACGAGCAGAAGCTCGATTGGGGCGACCTGTTTTACATGGTATCTCTTCCAAGACATTTGAGAAAGCCTCGCCTTTTTCCCAAGCTTCCTTCTCCCTTCAGGTTCTCTCTCTCTCTCTCTCTCTCTCTCTCTCTCATGCATATACCAAGGAGATCCAGATTGTCTAAATTTAGGACAGTCAAATTTACATCGCAAATTATTCTCCCCATATCGCTCAGGGCCACCTCCACCGCTGTTGTCCTAGCAGCGCTGATGAGCCACCCGAGCTCACCATCCCCACTCTCTCCTAAAAGCTAAGAGCATATGTTAGGATTCAGATCCCCTACCCTAGCGTCAGAGATTTCTCCTGGCATAGGAGGCCATTTTAATTGGACAGCTCTTGCTTTTCTCAAAAAAAAAATAAATCAAAAAGTTTTTTTCCCAATCATGGGAAGAAGTGGGTCATCCCTGTCCTTGTTCGTACAAGGGTTCCCATATTTTAACCTTTTCGAGGTCACTGCAACAGTGAAAAGGGAGGGTGCAAGGGATTGAGTAAATCTAGCACGTGAAAGCACAACAACTAGAGATACAAAAGAACCCACTTTTTGACAAAATTAGTTCACATAAAAAAAGTTAGTCCACAAAGTTTATCTACCAATTTCAGTAGATGTAGCAAGACAACCTTCCTAATAACATTTTTATTTTTCTCGATTTATATTTTTTTATTCCCTAGAAAAAAATAAACATAAATCCATTTGATAATGTAAACTTATTTTTTCTGTTTTTCGGAATATAAAGTTAAGCTGGTAATAGTTTTTGAACAGAAATAAGAAGCAAAAAAAAAAAAACTTACTTCTTATTCTCGGATATAGAAATAGAAGAGTTTTAAAAAAATAATTTTTCTAAATAAAAACGTTATTATATGCAGCCTAAATTGTATTAACATCCCCTTGTCCTAGTTTAATTTATTCCTGTACTTTTGAATACGGACAAATTTGCGGATAGCTAAAGAACGATCAAATGATTTAGTCGTTTCGGGAATTTCACTTTTGTAAACGAGAAAAGCTGAGGGGACGGTGGGGACACTTTTTGAAAAGTGTTGGATACATGCTGACAAGATATCGCGAGCGTTGGATTTTGGCAATGAGATTATCTTCCGAAATCAATTGCCAAAAATGGCTCTAGCGCAAAAATATTTAGCGCAACATTAAACATCTGTATAAATGTAAGCATGCTTAAGATTTGTTCGATTAGAATTCATTATGTATTATTGCTGAGACATTTTAATATATAAGATAAAACATCATTAGGTATATGTTTATTCTAGTCATGATCCTCGGCATCAACAAAGATTTAGAAAAGACGTACATGACTTGCTAGTTCGAGGTTTTGGTGAGACGAGTCTAGTAAGAAAACAACTCGACTGTGAGCAACATGAACTTACGGAGAGCTGAGGTGGAACAAAAGACGTACATGACTGCCTGTATGATGCAACTTTATTTGGATGGTTACTATATTTTGTTAAGTTTTATTGAATTTTGTCACATTCCCCTCTGGAAGTGAAATTTATGGAATATCTTGTCTCGCTTTTTAGTTTATGATGCTTCATTTGCTGTTATGGAGCGTACTATCCTATACACTTGAAGTTCTCACTTGGCTAACTAAGCTAGAGTTAGATTCATGTAACCTTTTAGTTCCCAAATTTAATTAGCATTCTCATTTCCCTTTTGGAAATTGTGTGTGACATTTTACAAATTAATCTCATTATAAAGCACTGAATCAAAGATTAATATGAAAAAATAGTTTTACCGTGACTTCAGTATTCCATAGGTGATTAATATCATGCTAAATGATTAGATTTTGTTCATTACTATGACACTATAAAATATCCTTATGGTTCCAATGAACCCATATATGTCGTTATAGTTCTAACAAATCTACATATGTCTTATTCCAGTGAACTTAAATATATTGTACTCTATAGTGAACTTCATGTATAACAAGACATATCCATAATGCTAATAACTGAATAACTGTAATATTTACTTAAGGTATACACAATATATCGATATTCTTATCAGATTTAAGTCTTCACCGACACAACAATTCATTTAGAAACATTTTAATGAATGTAAAATAATTTATACATATCAAAATATTATAAAATGTAATAAATACAAACGTAAGTTTTATTAGAGCAAACAATTCAAAGCAATGTCCACTACACAATAGCATCCCATGATACTCTAAAGTCCATGCTAATGGCATGTTATTCAAACACATAAGGGTAAAAGCCTTTAATTAGTGGATATGCAATCGTATCATCTATGAAATATGCTCTACTTTAATTTTACCATTCTAAATTGTTTCCTTTATAGTAAAATATTTGACATCTATGTGTTTAGACCCATTGAGACTTCTATGGTTGTTGATAAATGACATTACAGAATTATCGTCCCACTATAACCGTATGAGTCTATCCACATAATCAAATATGGTCAACTCCTTAATTAGGTTCCACAACCATATAACCTAAGTAGTGGCAAAAAGCATGCTAAAAAACTTCTTTTGCATGGTAGAAGATTGCATAGTTTTCTTTTTCTTTTTCTTTTCCATGATAGTGCGCCTCATGTTGACTTAAAGAAATATTATGTTTTCAACTTCAATTCATCATGACAGCTATCAAAGTCTAATTTCGAATACCATACCAATTACAAGTCGTGAACATCATATAGTCAACTGCCCTCTTTAAACACCTCTAACCTTCTTGACATCAATCAAGTGATCGTATCCTAGATTTGACTAATATCTGCCTAGAAGTCCACTTCCAAAAGCAATGTCTGCTCTAGTGTAACCTTGTGCATATATGATACTTTCAAGTGCACTTGTATAAGTTGCATTCTTTATTTGGGCTTTCTTAACAACTATATAAGGGCATTGTGACAGACTTAGTTTATGACCCTTAGAGATAATAGCAATTCCAAACTTACTGTGCTGCATACTGAATCTTTCAAGAATACAATCAACATATAACCTTAGTTAGAGTAATCCCTATAGATTTTAATACCAAGGAAAAGAGACGCCTTACTAAGATCCTTACTTTATGTTAATATTACTTGACAACATCCACTTTGTCTCATGTAGTAATGTAGTGTCATTAATCGCATGCAATATATCGTCAACATAAAGTAAGAGAAAAATGAATTTCCCATTACTAACCTTGAAGTATATACAATGATCTAATTTATTAAGAATGAAATTGAATGAAGTGATTACACTATGAAACTTCAGATACATTGTTTGGAAGCTTTCTTTAGGCTAAAAATTGACTTTTTCAATTTACATATAAGCATATCTGATTTATCTACTACAAAACCTTCGAACTATACCATACAGACACTTTATCAAGGTTTTCATTGGAAAAGACAGTTTTAATATCCACCTGATTATAACTTCATACCAAAATGAGCAACAAATGCCATGATCAGTCTAAAAGAATCGTTAAAAGGCTAGAGAAGATGTTGTTTCATAGTCTATTCCTTCTCTCTAAGTGAAACTCTTGGCTACCAATTTGGCTTAAACTTCTTTATATTTCTTTGGAATCTTTTTGGTCTTATACACTCATTTACAGTCAATTTACAGTCGATTGGCTTATGACTTCAGGCAATTCAACAAGCTCTTAAACAATATTATGTTTCATAGACCGCATATCATCTTTCATTATTTCCAACCACAAATCGGACTGAGGATAGGAAACAACATTTGTACGAGTCTTTGGATCAACCCATGGCCAACATAGTAGTCATGCTTTTCTATATAAACTATGTAATCTAATGGAATAACTTACCTTCTCTACCTATTAGATCTCGTTAATAAAGCTATCACAATCTTATATTGCACTCAGGTTTGGGGAACTTTATCAGCAACTGTCTGAACAACATGATCTTGAACTCTTAACAAGTTTAATCTATGGAATGGAAGGCTCCATAATTGTTTACACTGGTAGAGAAAAGATACAGAAATCCCTACCGGATGATATACTTAACAATCTGTGAGTAGCTACCCTCTTCAGCCACATCAAGTTGCAAAACATTGCCGTCTGCATTTCCATAATTCTTATACCTTCGCCGAGATTATAAAATCAATATCCCTTTAAATGATTTGGATAAGACATAAAGCAATATTGAGTTGTTCTGAAGTTCAACTTACTTAATGTCAAATCATATAAGCTCAATTCTATAAGACATCCTTAAGCCTTATGATGGTTCAAGCTAGGTTTACATCTAGTCCATAACTCAAAAGGAGTCAATTAAATATTTTTGGCAGCAGTATGGTTCATAATGTAAATAGTTGTTTTCAAAGCTTCACCCATAAAAAATTACGTAAATTGATCATGCTAATCACAGTTCTCTCTTTTTTATAAGGGTGCAATTACACCTTTCAACTACATCATTTTAGTCATAACTTCTGAACATAGTAAACTGAGCTACTATTTTGGAATCATCTAAATAATTAGCAAATGACCCTTTAAGATATCTAGTGTCACCATGTTTGTAATAATACTCACTACATCGATCAGATCTAACAATCTTTATGACTTTTCTCAGCAATTTTTCTATTTAAGTTCAAAAAATCTTGAAATTATCAAGACACTTAGATTTTTCTTTAATTAAATATAAATAATCATATCGAGAACAATCATCAATAAAAGTGAATGAAATAAAAATTTCTACACAAGGTAATTGTATATGATTCACTAATATCCGTGTCATTTACTTCCAATAGGTTAGAACTATAAACGTCTTCTTTATTTTTGTGATCTTACCTCTACATTAGTTTACACAGCTTTCTAGGTCACATTTAAAAAAGGTACAACATCGGTCTTTATTAGCCTATCCATTATTTCCTTAGAGATGTTACCCAAATGTTCTTGTTACAATGTGTAAGACCGTTCTTGAGGTGGAAGTCTTTTTTGGAATAATATTTTTAGCTATATAAGCGATGTATATATCTATAGGAGTTAAACATAATCTATGCAATCTATTGGATAAATAATAACACCCAACCTTATTTGAATTAAAAATATAGTAATAATTATGTTCGTTAACTCAAAAGAGTAACTATGCATGTCCAAACACAATAAGTGAATTGAGTTCTGCCTAAAAATTCATACATAAAATGTATTCGTTAATATCAATTTTATATTCATTGCAATCCTTCTTTATGTGACATTACTTCTTGCAAAAGACAGAAGTCACTATTAAGAGAAACTTTTTTAGGACTCAAATTGTCGAAATGATTGATAGTTTGATAAATTCTTGAGTACGGTTTTTTGAACTTTTGACATCTCTTATTACTAAAAGTAGAGGTACACAAGCTATACAAGCCAAAATACTTTTTTTTTCTTTAGTTACTCTTCCTCTACCATATCTGAGCTATTGAGTCATTAACAGACCAAGTTTCATCTTAAGAATTATTATTGGTCTTAATGATACCAAAATAAATGGAAGAATGTTTAGGGCTTAATGCACAATGTAGGTAATAGAAATAGAAACAATAAGAAAGTTTATTATGCAAGTCTACCATTCTAAGGACGTAATCCCTAATTCTATCCATACCTAATAGACATAGAAAAAATAATACCTAATGTTGAAGAGTCATTTCATAAGTGTCCCAATTTCGACATTAAATGAGATGCAATTTTTGGCCTCCAAGGCTTCTATCATATGTTTAACAATGTATTTAGCTAACAAGCAACTCTTTAAGTGTTCATAAATGGATTGCTTCATAGATAATAAACATATCCTATTACACTTTTCCCAAGCAGAAAAGAGTGTTTTTAGGGTTCTGTACTATTAGTAACCAACCCTATATGCTAGCTTTTCCCCAATAAGAGCAATGTGAATATCTATAAGTTCCATCCCAAATAGAATATCATCTTTCTATTTCTTAAAGTTTAAACCAATAAAAACATCAATCAAAATAGAGTTTCCATTTATAGAGAATGTGACTGAATAATAACCAATGTATGAGCATGATGTAATTTAAAATCGGATAAGTACAATTCTAGGAGCTACATACATAATCATACGATCACTTGGGCAAAAGACATGACATGTAGTTATATACTACCTACATGACAACGGCCATGAGAATATACTCCAACCTTTTCACCTCCTTTTGGTGCATGAATCACTAGGATGAGTCACTTCTCAACCATATTTTGTACATGTATTCCTCGACAAATCAATTTGTGATCACCTCTTTTGAGAGTATAATGACACATTAAAATAGAAGACATCTAGAACATGTTCATATGAACACAACGTCACCAAAACACACTACAATAGAAGCCCGCACACATCCTCACGTGCTACCTGAGTGTGCAGCATGTGAGTCGCATGCTCGAGCATGTCTCTACCTAAAACCTAGGCTGACCAGTCCGGTCTAGTTTAAAGTCGACCCATACTGACCGCCTTGATCGGTTTGGTCAGTGGACTGCTCTGAAGAAAGGGTCAAACCTCGGGTTGGGTAATTAGGTCAAAAGCAAGTCCTCGTCAAGTCTGATTGTGGGCCTCACCCAACCTCCCTAGCTAGCGTTAATGTAATCAATGACATTAGCCCAAGCGATGGCTACCTGCCGTCTAACTCGTGCCTGGGGGCACATGGCACATCCTGGCGATCCCCATATGGCTAATAGGCGCAGTGGTGCTACCTAGCAACACATGGCACCACCTCTGAGGCACGTGCAGTACATAAGGGGGCTCCTGGCCTCTTGTGATGGCACGTTGCCTCTCAAAATGCTTGTATCGACGAGTGCAACTCATTTATATGATTAAAATTAACTTTCATTGGATAAAAATCTCGTAAACGGTAAATACTAAAAAGATTTAGATTTGAACTATGGCTGCTCTTATACTATTGATTGGCTGCAATAACAATTTTCCTTAAGATGACAATAGTTAATATCTAGAATCTTGCAATGGAGATGTTGAGTTACTTACTTTATTTTAGATCCATTAGTTTGATGTGAAAAAACAATGACTCCTAACTCAAGTGCTTCTTTTCTATTATCCTGTGAATTTCTAGCTCATTTAGAATATCTCTCATGATACGTTTGTCAAGATGCTCTTTATGTAAGGTAATTTGTGAGTTTCAGGCTAGAGGAGAGACTTGAATGCTATTATAGGTTTTTCGGTCAGGTCTTCTCATTATGGACTAAGCTCAACTCAACCTACATCAATAAGGTTCATATTAAACCGATTAAGAATTTTAATATCTAACATTTAGACAATAATGTAAAATGATTAATTATAGTCTTAATTAATTTAACCCATACAAGAAAAACCCTTACGGACAAGACTTTGGCAAGAGATTTAAGCGAAGGAGCAACAGAGAGAAGAGATGTTTTGGAGGGTATCAAAAGAGTGGGATCTTAATTCTTTAGCGTAGAACAATGAGACAGAGCAGTCTTGGCATATAGAGGCTACTCTGTCACGCCCCGATTCCTCGGGGTCGTAGCAATACTTCCAGGATCCAACTTTACTCCGAGATTTGCAAAAGAATCTAGTTCTGTGTTAACTTGTTCCCAAGGTAGAGCACTACATTCAATTTTGATCAAGAACTTACTCCCCATAGATACAAAGGATAAGTCAGGTCAAAATACAAAAAGGGAAGAGAACAGGAGAGACATAACAAAAGCCTAGAGTCACGGTCGCTGCTCAGCTATACAATCAAAAGTCGTGGGGAGAAGAAAAGGGAGAGTACTAATCCTAAGTTGTATCCACCGGCTTGAGCCAATCTCGCACACACGAAGGCTTTAGGTTGTCCACGGTGCCATCCTCTGAGTCGTCTGCCCCATCAGGGTCTTCGAAGCCGGACTCGTAGCCTCCCTATGGTACCTCACACTTTTCAACCAACAATTCTAGTTCGGTCTCATGGAAGCCCGTGTACACGCTAATGTGTTGATGTGGGTACCAGATGTGCTTCGTAGTGCTCCAAATCCAACCGGTCGTGCTGTGGAATTCTTGGATTAATCCATCTTCCTTTACTTCTATGTCTATGACATCTCCCATGTCTCTAGGGGGAACGGGGGCTGCCGCCATGCCGTTCTCGTCGTCTTCCTCTTCTTCTTCATCCAAATTGAAGGGGATATCCGGCTCCAGATCCCCCTCCTCCTGATCCTCCTCCTCCTGAGGGTCCCACTCCAGCTCCAGCTGCTGCTCCCAGTCCTCCGGGTCCTGAGGTTCCAGCTCCAGTAGATCCCAAGCTTCCTCCTCGTGAGGGTCCTCCTCCATAAGCTCCTCCTCCTCTAGCTGGTCCTCCAAGTCTGATAGGTCCTGATCCGGGTCCATACGGGGGTCCTGGGATGGTGGGGTGGTGGAATGAGATACTTGGTATCCCAGTGAACGAACCCTAATCCTAAATTAGGAACACCCCTGCCCTAGGGTCCCTAAATCGACCCTCCCAACTCTCGGGCTTCCGCTGGCCTGTCAGTCGACCCTAAGCAAGCCTAGTTGTAATTCTCTCATCCCAAGGTCCCCAAGCTCCGCGCAGAAACACTCGTTACCAACCCAAGTCGAAGAACTCCCCACCTCTAGGTTTCTAAGCTAAAGGTAGACTAACGAACTTCATTGGGGTCTAAACAATTTACAGGGTGGAGTAGATCTACAACGAGAACCTAATTATGACTATACGGAATTTATGTAGGCATAACTGATTAAATAAAAGCGGCGCAAAATTTAAATACACAAAGCAATAGTAGAATTGACTGATTACAATAATAATTTAATGAAATTGAAAAGCAAAAGGGCTATTAACTAAATTAATCAAATGCTATACAAAAAAACATTTGATGATAAATGACTAATTGAATTAAATTGTAGAAATAAATGAGTTAAACAACTCTAAAATTTAAACAAAGGTGTCAAGCCGACACTCCCTTCCCCTCGAGGGGTCCAAACTCTGACCACGCTCGAGCACAAGTAAACGTACGAGGGCATTTCTCGTAAAACGTGAGATGCCGATCCCTAGGTCGACACGAGTCGAACTAAACCACCTAAGTGGTGAACAATTTACAACTATCCAAAACTACTAACCAATCTAACTAATCAATGAAATTGACGAGTAACCAAGGAATCCTAACCGTTCTACTCGCCCTAGCCATTTCTACCCGTTTTCTACTAAAACAGTAAATGCGCCTAATAAAGGTTTAGAGTCCACTCACTTGTGAGTTTTCTTGGCTAATTTCCCCTTGCTGCACTCCTGGTTCCACCCAAGGAAAATAATTTTTTTTTCCTCTTTCTTTTCCTTTTTCTTTTCCTTTTTCTTTTCCTTTTTCCTTTTTCCTTTTCCTTTTCCTTTTCCTTTTTCTTTTCCTTTTTTCCTTTTTCCTTTTTCTTTTCCCTTTTCCTTTTCCTTTTTCCTTCTGGGCCGCGCGTGCTGGACCTGGGCCGGGCCGGCTGACTGGGCCTGGGTCGGTCGGCTGATTGGCTGGCTAGCTGGGCTGTTGACTGGGCCGGCTGACTGTGCCTGGGTTGCTGGGCTGGCAGCCTAGCCCGTCGGCTGTCTTCTGTCTCCGGCGACGGTCGTCTTCTCCGGCGAACCCCGACTCCGGGTCGTGAGTCGGGTCGTGTGTGGGGTCGAGAGGTTTTCTCGGGTTTGGCCACCGTTCACTGTTCTCCGGCCAAATCGAAGCTCGAGACCGGCTGGGAGAGGAAGGTGAGCCTCCGGCGCGTCGATTGGTGGTCACGGCTTGGCTAAAGGTGGTCGGAGCTGGCGGGGAGACGGCCACGAAATCGGCGGTTCACCTAGGGTTTCCCGAGAAAGGAGGTCCGAGCTTCAATCTCGAATCCAACGAGTCTAGGCCAAAAACAGACAAATTTACACCACATCTAAGGACTAGGAAAGCCAAGGAAGCGATTGGTATCAACCAATCGAGTCAAGATGGTCGGAGGTGGGGTGAACTTACCTCTTGAAGCCGCGGCCTTTCTGGAAAATTTCCAGAAACGGCTGGCCGCGAGGCTCTCTATCGGGGGCCGTCGGCGGCGGAGCACGGCGAGTCGGAGCCCACCACCGGCGGCGTTGAAGAGAGGGCACTGCAGGCTTCACGGGGACACCAAGAATGAGCCGAGAGGTGGACTGAGCTCGGAGAAATCCGAGCTCAAAGTGGCTTGCCCACTCGGTTTATACCGAGTGGGAGCAGGTGGGTGGTAGCCGGAAAAACCGTTCGCCGGCGCCACGTGCTGCTCTGCCAAGGGCTGTCGTCCCCTACGGCTGTCCCCTCGGACCAGAGGGTGGGTGGCTGCAGCACCACAGTGGCCATTGAGGCGACGGGTTGAACAGTTGATGGATGCCCAACAACTGTTCGACCGAATGCCAGAGAGAAGAGGAGAGAGGAAAAGAGGGAGATCGGGCACACGTGTCGCGCGCGTGCTGCCCGGTCCGACCCGGTCGGACCGGCTGTTCGCGAGGCTGGGCCGGCCGGTCGGAATTTTAAATTAAAATAATATATTTTAATTCCCAAAAACTGGAAAATTGTTTTAAAAATTCCTAAAAATTCAGAAAATTTCTGGAAAAATCCTATATTGCAGTTTTTGACATTTTTGGGCCTAGATAAATTTTCCAACATAAATTTTCATTAAATTCAAAGCATTTCAAAATTTTCGTGAAATAAAAAGGGAAATTATTAAATTTCCCTGGAAAATTCCTGTTTAGCCAAAATCGCGAACCGAACCCGAACGCGGTCATTACATACTCTCCACACTCGGCACAAAAAGATAGCTCCACAAGAGGTCGACGTGGACTCTCCTATAATTACAAGTTTTGACAACGCTCAATGATTTTCATCTGCTCATTTTAAGTAGCGCCAAGGAACTTCAACACCACAAATGCTACCTTCACAATTTGCGAGTCCGCATGTCCGAGTCACTTCCAAAAATTGAGGGACCGTCTTTTAACTTCTTAACATGTCTTTTTCAATGTCTATTCACACTTTGCATGATTTGTGCATCCCTTCATAGAAAACACTCAATCAAAGTGAGAGAAATTAGGAGGTGATCCTATGCTTCATCGTATTTCTAGTGTTCATTGAGCCACATTTTCTTGAAGGACTAATACCCCTTTAATACAAAATAAGTAGATTTTAATTATTTGTTAAGGCTAAGTATCTGTTTGTCATTAGGCTTTGTGCACAATAATGATATATCTACTTAGGTACGACGCACTTCAATGGGGAAATGGTTAGATACCTAATCGGTCTTAAATATATTACACTAATACTAGTTTAGTTCTAAACTTGCCAAACTTGTCAATGTAGTACTAATTTTTTTGTGCAAAATTCCAATTTAGTCCTTCGAACTAATTGAAGATCGATGACATGGCAACCACAAAATGTCTATGCCCATTTCTCATGTAGGATGCCTAGACCCTAAGTAATTTCTGGCAACAATTAGCCCTGAAAGGACTAAATTGGAATTGATACAAAAATTTAGAACTACACTGACAAATTAAAAAATTAATGGTTGATTTGACATCATACAATAGGTTTAATACTGATCGGATAATGTGCCCACGGAAAATAATTTCTCAAAAGACCAATAAGGACTACTATTGTTTTTCTAATCAGATTAGTTAACTAAGAATATAACTAGGTTCATCATCTAAAGAGAACTTTCATTTATGACATACGAATGATTTGAGAACCATACATGACTTTTTTTTTGTGCATGCATCATGAGATAAACGACACTATTTTAACAAATTATGTCTAAAGCATGTGATCATATGGCGTAGTAGGCTAATTCCTAATTATGCACGATAAGATAAGCACGCACCAAAAATATATTATCAAATATTTAACATGTCCAACAAAAACTTTTATAATGACTATTTTATCAAGGAAATAGATATGTATTAATCTTCAAGAGACATATGGAGGATTCATGGTGAAATGCATTATAAGTGGCCAATGTCTGTGGCCAAAGTTTTCTTCAAACCCTAGAGTATGACACAGGAAACAATTGGTACTTGTTCAATCCTAAATAAATAGATCTTGATTAATTTTTGAAGACCTTATGAGTGTTTGTGTATTATTGGGCTTTGTAGAGAAATAAAACAACATTATGATTTTCTCAGTTAAATTTAAGATTACTGTGTATAAAAGAAATTCGGACATGTAATTGGAAGATATTAAGGGTGTGATTCTAGATTGTTGACTTCGGATCACAAATCTAAGACAACGCTTGAATTGATATTCTTGAACGAAGATCAAATGAAAATGAAATAATTTTTTCTGCACTTGTGCCCATGCCAGTTAAACATAATTTCCATTGTTCAAGAAAAAACTAAATTTGTACCGTTATATATTTGGCTCAGTTATTAGTTTGATATGGATCATTTGGAATTGGGATCTAAATTTAAGAGGATTTTAAATGGAGATGAAACAGTTGACATATCAGCAATGAAAATAAGGATCAAATTCAAGAAAGATTGTTGACTGCATTTTGGTGCATGTTGCCCCCATTGAACATCCATCATTGGAATGACCCTTGGAAATCAATGGAGCATGTGAATTGAGTTCATATGGAACTGGATGCACGAAAGACTGCCTTCCAAATTAGCCCGCACATTTAAGAGTACCTTTGTTTTATCAAAATGGTAGATATTGTGTATACAAGCCCTCTAAATCTGTTCTACACATCTCACGTCTCTTTGACCATCTAATTTTATCATTATCTCATATTTTGTGAGATTATCAATGATCCATTCCTCTCTCAACTTTGTAACCATTTCTCGTATGTATCATCTTATTATTATGCAGAGATGTGTTGGATGAATACTCCTCGGAGCTCCGAGACCTTGCAATGAAGATACTCGTTCTGATGGCAAAAGCTCTGAAGATGGACACCAAGGACGTGATAGAACTGTTTGATGAGGGCATGCAAGCCTTTAGGATGAACTATTACCCTCCGTGTCCACAACCGGAGCTCGTCATTGGCCTCACTCCACACTCCGACGCCGTAGGCCTCACCATTCTGCTCCAAGTCAATGAAATGTTAGGTCTCCAAATACGGAAAGAGGGCAAGTGGATCCCTGTCAAGCCCCTTCCTAATGCTTTCATTGTCAATGTCGGAGACATTTTAGAGGTAACAATTTTCAAAATTTTCGATATTTCTATTTGTGCTGTCTTGAGGCAAATTTCCATCAACGTCAATTGGTGCATTATTTAAATACTAAGATGGACATAACCAATTATGCAGTGCAGAAAACTTGTGTAGTTATATGTATTTCGAGTTCCATTATGGCCATCATTGTTTATTCATATGCAAGAGCTAATTAGCTTTTGGATACTAGATTTCAAGAATAGGATTCGTCAGAGGTATGACAAAAAGATTTGTGTATTTGATGATCAATACAGATTGTGACAAATGGTACTTATCGTAGCATTGAGCACCGGGCAGTAGTTAACTCAATGAAGGAGAGGCTCTCAATTGCGACATTTTATAACCCAAATTTGGAAGGGGTTATGGGTCCTGCACCAAGCCTAATCACACAAGACAAGCCAGCAATTTTCAAGAGAATAGGTGTTGCCGACTACTTCAGGGGACTCTTCTCTCGTGAGCTTAAAGGGAAGTCATATCTCGATGTTATGAGGACGATTGAGGGTGAGCAAAATAGGAATTGAATTTGACCAAAGAGAAACAAAACTATATTAGCTTTTCTATTCTTACATAAACTATTATGGCTGAAATCCTATGTGTATGCTGACTCTCTCTATGTACCTCTAATGCGTCAATCCTGTGTTGATACATTCTGCTCCTCCTTGACTTCACTGATCAATTTCATCCCTTAGCTTTTCTGAGAGACGACCCTATAATGATATAAACAGAACTTTTTTAACTCGTACATGTTATAAAATTATAATGTGTTTCTACACTTGGTTTACAAACTGTCCACATTAGTTCGTTAACATCTATTACCAACATTATATTATATGATGACCATCCAAAATGTACAACTTATTATTGGAAGAAGTCATATGTGAAAGGGTATGAACGTGAGAATAAGGTCTTCTAAGCCAAACCCTCCACTTTTATTCATTCAAACTTCATTAAGAAAACACACCATCAATTTCAAGAGAGCAATTGATTAGACAAATACATTCTCTAAAGAATTGACACTCTGTGAATCGGGTTATCAATTGAATGGGGGTTAGTAAAGTTTTCTTCACGTTTCTGCATTCAATCTCAATTACGCATAAAGTTTATTCCTTCTTGTATAATTGAGACATTAAGTTGTTCTTTTTCTAACCTTTGGTATCATAGCACATTAATATCCTTGGCTTGATCAATTTCATGGGGTTTTTTCTTGAGTTAAATTTGGGCAACCAAGATAGGAAACACTGATTTCGGCTAAGATAGAAATCGTCGATTCTAGCTAAATTTTGATGATCCATTGCCTGGCTTCAAACCAATATGGTCGCACTACTATGGATAACAAGAGCCCTAAGTTAATTTGGCATTTGGGTGATTGCCAAAGGTTAATATTGTGGCCGATTTTTCTGGATTAGAATTTTACTTTTTGCAGAATTTTTTTAATTTCAGCCGATTTCTTGGTCACTTTTGCCATTCCTTGGATCTGCATGGTCATGTCGGCATGGTATACACAAATCCATGATTCTATTTGGCCAAAAATGGGCTATTGAAGGATAGATGTACTGGGGTATAAGATTGAAAATACAGTGGCCGAAATGGGGCGATAAAAACACAAAGTTTTTCATGTTACTACTATTCAAAGAAGACAGAGAAATAGAATACTAATGCTGAAGAATGAAAGAGATGAATGGTGTTGAAATACCAACTTTTTGCAACAAATGACTAGCAATTTCTTCCAAAATCTCTGTACCACAGTTGGTGAAAGAGACTTTTCTCTAGTCATCGATCAACTCCCTAGCATTATTATAGAAGAAACAAATGCTACTTTAGTGGAGGATGTTAAAATGGAAGAAATTAAACAAGCTATTTTTTAGCTCGAAACTTTAAAGGCCCTAGGACCTGATGGGTTAAATGGAAGATTTTTCTAGCATCACTGGCAAGAAATACAGCATGAAGTGTTTCAAGAAGTTAAAATATTCTTCCAGTCAAGTCATTTAAATCCTAATTTGAATGAAACTATTATTACCTTAATCCCCAAGGTGCATAACCCTGAAAAGCTAGATCAGTTCAGACTCATCAGCTTGTGCAACTTTACCTACAAAATTATTTCAAAGATTATGGCAAATAGGTTAAAGCAGTGGCTTCCTAAAATCATCTCTGAAGAACAAAGTGCTTTTGTTGGGGGAAGACAAATTCAATATGATATTTTTGTTCTTCAGGAGGTTCTTCATCAGTTAAGAGTCAGCAAACGAAGGAAAAAATTCCAGGCAGTACTGAAAATTGGCATGAAAAAAGCCTATGATCAGGTGGAGTAGGATTTTCTTGAAGCTTGCATGCTGAAAATGGGCTTTCATGAAAGATGGGTCTCGAGAGTTATGAAATACATATCTACTGTTACATACAGTGTGAACTTTAATGGAGAAAGATTACCATTTTTCAGGCCAACATGTGGAACCAGACAAGGTGATCCTATTTCTCCTTATCTATTTATAATACTGTCGAATGCTTTATCAACTTTACTGAAGAAAGGAGTGGCTGATGGTAATATCAAAGGAATAAAGCTAAACTCGAGGTGTCCTACATTATCGCACTTGATGTTTGCTGATGATCTGATTTTGTTTATGGAAGGACAATTGGTTGAGTGTTAGAATGCCTCTGTTGTTCTTAATCAATATTGCTATGCAACAGGGCAAATGATTAATCGAAACAAATCAGGGGTTTTCTTTAGTCAAAATAGCCCATTCACTCTAAGGCAAAACATGACCTATGAATTGAGGGTTGTAGAGATTTAGAAAAATGGGCAAATATTTGGGATATGATGGGAATCAAACAACAAATGTTATCATAGATTCTAACTAGAGTAAACCAGAAACTAGAAGGGTGGAAGGAAAATCTTCTGTCAAAAGCTGGGAAGGAGATCTTGTTAAAGACAGTGGTACATGCTCTCCCTTCATATGCCATGTCAATTTTTAAAATTTCTATCTCGATATGTTAGGCTATTGAAAGAAAGGTGGCAGATTTTTGGTGGAAAATAGCTGAAGATAAAAAAGGAATGCATTGGAAGAGGTGGGAAGTGTTAAAACGGAGAAAAGATAAAGGTGGACTAGGTTTTCGAGACCTAGTATCTTTTAATCATGCAATGCTAGGTAAGTAGGCATGGAGGCTAGCCCAGCAGCTTGATTCTTTATGGGGAAAGATTTTTAAAGCTTTGTATTTTCCACATACTAATCTAATGCATGCAAAGGAAATTCAAGACCTTCCTGGGGGTGGAGAAGCTTACTTGCACGCAAAGAAGTAGTTCACCAATCCTCTCGTTGGGTTGTTGGAGATGGTAAAAAGATCAACATCAGATTAGACAGGTGGTTACCTAGAGGCACTATTGGTGGCCCTGCAACCAAAAATGATCCAATCCATGTCTCAGATTTAATGGTGGAAGGGGAGCTCAAATGGGATGATTTAAAACTGATTGAAAGCTGTTAGAGAAAGATCTATCGATGATTTTGAAGATGACAAAACTCTATGACAAAAGGACAAAACTCTGTGATTTGAGTTGGAGTCAAGTATTTAGTCGTGGCCAAATCTTTATTATCTAGAGAATTGGCAGATCTTGTATGATATGGAAGTCATCAGATCTTTATCATCTAGAGAGATGTCAGACTTGGATAGTCTGAAGGTTTTCATATCTTTAACATATGAAGATAGTCAGATCTTTAAGATCTGAAGGTATCAGACATGTATCGTCTGGAAGTCAGATTTGGTAAAATATGGGAAGTCGGAATTATTATGACGGTTGAGTAAGAGAATATTCTTATGAATTTGATACTCATGGATTTCAGACAGCATATATATGGATCAACAAGATTGATTATTCCCAAGAATATGAAGTTTATTATTGGCATATTGGATTCTCTGAAGATCGGATAAATGTGGCAAGTATTCACTTATGAAAACCAAGATCCTGATTGTATGGGCGATCAATATTGACAGACTCTTGACGCTATCTGAGATTGCTTGATATGCTCCTGATTTTGTCCAACGGGTTGATTGGAAGAATTCCTTTGGAAAGTGCCAACGGCCGTATTGGCATGAAGGAGTATTTAAGGGAGATATCTCAATCTGTTCTACATACGAGACACTAACAAGAGTTTACAGCTACTCATTTACTGTGCACTTATATAGTAAACAAAAGAGTGTTACACATACTTGCTGTGAGAGCATAAGACTTCGTGAAGTCTTAAAACTGATTTGTAACTCTTTTGATTCATAGTAGAATCTAGCCAATAGGCTGTTGGCCCGAGAGAGTGGACGAAGGCTTGAGTTAAGCCGAACTACTATAAACCTTGTGTCTTTCTCTCTACTCTCTTAACTCTATGTTGTGCTTATAGTTCTTCGTATATCACTTGTATATCACACTTCACAAGCTGTGTATCTCTTAGTTCCTCAAAAGTTTTTAAAATTACCTATTCACCCCCCTTTAAGTGATCGCACTAGATCTTTCAATTGGTATTAGAGCCTCGTGCTTGTTTTTGAAGTGTTTTACTTCTAAGCTAAAGATCTATATCTAGTGTGTTTGTGCTAGGAGCAATGAAAGGACAGAACTTTGCAAGAGACCTTACTTTGATGGAAAGGACTATAATATCTAGAAAAACAAAATGAGAGCATTTCTGAGATCAAAAGATCTATTGGAATGGGATGTTGTTGAGAAAGGAGTAAATCCCAAATCTACAACAAATTCAGAGAGAAATGTTGTAGACGCTGGAGAGATGAATCAAGCTGAACTCATCAGAAGACAACACATTGATGCTAAAGCTATTTGTTCATTATATTGTGCTTTATCTCCTACAAAATATAATCGTATCTCTTCTTGTGCAACAACTAATGAGATATGGGAAAGGCTGAATATCACCTTTGAAAGAACTTTCTAAGAGGTGGAATAGAATAACTCGATAGAGGAATACATAGAGTTGAACATAGTAAAATAAGAAATTGAAAGATTTCGTTGAAATTGTGGAAATCGTTGATAACACATAGTATATAGCTAGTCTAATGGACATTCCTCTTAGTCTTGACTCTAGGGATAATTTTTTTCGCTATCTTTTTTCGAGAACCACCTAAAGTTCCAACTAAAAAGGTTGCATAAGCTTGCATGATCAAGTAGGAAGAGCGGAACTTTGAACCTCATTTTTATTTTTAGGTATTTTATTTAGGAGCAAGTCAGAAAGATTAATAAATAGAACCATCTGAGTATATAGCTAGTCTAACGGAACCCATTCATTTGGTTACTCTATGACAAGCAAAGCCTATAGAGTCGTCAACAAAAGGACTCAAACTGTGGAAGAGTCAATGAATGTCAAGTTTCATGAAGATACTCAATTACATTCACTTCAACCACAGCTTGATATTCCAAATCATTCTAAAGACTTTTCAACCTTGAACCCACATGGGGAAGCTCAACAACTAGAAGATGAAACTTTATCATCTGAGTCCAGAAGAATTCTTCGATCAAACTAGAAATATAATTCTAGTCATCCAACTAAACTTATCATTGGTGATCTTAATGAAGGAGTCCAAACAAGGGCACAGAAACACAAAGAATCCAGTGCAGTAGCACTTGTGTCTGAAGTTGAACCGAAAGGTGTAGATGAAGCCCTACTGGATGAAAGTTGGATTAAGGTTATATAGGATGAGCTCAAACAATTTGCAATCAATGATGTTTGGGAGTCAATCTCAAAACCAAAAGGAAAGTCAATCATTGGAGGTAAATGAGTGTTTAAAAACAAATTAGATGAGGAAGGCAAAGTTGTCAGAAACAAAGCCAGACTGGTTGCAAAAGGATACTCTCAGCAAGAAGGAATTGACTATGATGAAACTTATGCACCAGTGGCAAGGTTAGAAGTTATTCGATTATTGCTTCCCTTTACTTGTTACAAAAATCTCAGGTTGTTCCAAATGGATGTCAAGAGTGCATTCCTGAATGGTTTCATACAAGAGGAGGTATATGTGAAGCAACCTCTTGGTTTTGAAGATCCAAAGAAGCCAAATCATGTGTACAAACTAAAGAAGGCACTTTATGGTCTGAACAAGCTGCCAATGCTTGGTATGAAAGGTTAAGTAAATTCTTACTAGAGAATGGCTTTGAGAAAGCCAAAGTAGATATGACATTGTTTGTTAAACTGAAGGCAAAGATTTTCTCTTAGTTCAAATATATGTTGATGATATCATCTTTGGTTCCTCAAATGAAACACCTTGCAAGAATTTTTCCAAAGCAATGCAGAATGAGTTCGAAATAAATATGATAGGAGAATTGACATTCTTCCTGAGCTTGCGAGTTAAACAATCAGAAGAAGGAACCTTCATTCACCAAGAAAAGTATGCCAAGGAGATTGTGTCAAAATTTGACTTGGAAAGCTGGAAGAAGACAGAGACGCCCATGTCAAGTACCTTGAAACTTGATAAAGATATCGATGGGAAACGAATTGATCAGAGAATTTACAAGAGTATGATTGGATCTCTCTAATATCTAATAGCATCTAGACTTGACATTTTGTTTAGTGTGTGTCTATGTGCTAGATATCAATCCAATCCAAAGGAGACACATCTAAGTGTTGTTAAGAGAATTATGAAGTATGTGGCAACTACTTCAAAGTTTGGATTATGGTATCCAAAAGATGGGGACTTTACTTTACTCAGATATTCATATGTTGATTTAGCAAGCTGCAAATTAAACAGGCAGAGTACATCAAGTACTTGTCAACTGTTGAGTGAACGACTTATCTCATGGTTGTCAAGAAAGCAACATATTGTTGCTCTTTCAACAACAGAGTCAGAATACATTACTCTTAGAAGTTGCTGTTCACAAATTTTATGGATGAAGCAACAACTGCGTGACTTCAAAATTGCAAGGTCATGCATCAAAATCAAGTGTGATAGCACAAGTGCTATGCACTTAACTAAGAATCCTATCTTGGACTCTAGAACAAAACACGTTGAAATTCGACATCATTTTATACGGGATCATGTGGAGAAAAAGGATGTAAGAGTCACTTTCATTGATACTAAGAATCAGCTTGCAAATATCTTTACAAAGGCATTGGATAAGAATTCCTTCAAATTCATTCGGAGCAAGCTTAATATCTTGTCTCTTGATGATTAAGCTTCAAATCATATTTCACAATTTATAGAGCTTCAAATCTTACAAGGTTCAGATCTTATGATACTCAGATCTTACAAACATCTCAGACGGCCCAAGTCTTGACACACTATCATCTATGATATCTTATGACTCAGGACCATATGATATAAATTTTTCCCACCATATGCTCATAAGATAACATGTATCTTTATTTTTCGCATGTTAAGGTGTGATCGTTACTTAGTGCATATTTACCTACCTATTTGAATCGTTGCGTGATATATGCATTCCTTGGTTGTTGAATCGTTGTTTTGGAAATTTTATTTTCTAAAAATACAGTTTTCTTTTGAAATTTGAAAGGCACTTTCTCACTCCTTAAACCGATCGGGATTTTGTCTTTTCGCTCAAAAGCTCTTCTTTCATCTAAAACCCTAGCAGTTTGTTTTTGTCCCTCGTTTTCTCTCTTCCAAAAAGTTTTCAACTTTCTACTTGATCAAACAAAAAAAGTCCCCTCAACTGCAACAATGTCTGCTCCTAGGAAATCCTTTCAACTTGCCACCAAGAAATTTGAGAAAGGAAGTGCTGGGCCAACTCACTTTGACCTCACTGAGGATTCTTTGTGTGCTAAAGACCATCAACAAGTATCAGTCACATCATCTGCTAAAACCTGGGTTCATGAAACCACTTCAATGAAGAAGAAGAATCCGAAAGTTCTTTTTTCCTTCTACAAGAGAATGATAGAGAACAGAGCATCCATTAACTTCATCAGGGATTTTCTGATGTCAAATGGCTTCACAAACGAGCAAAACTTTCTCCGGCAAATGGAGGATGCCATTGTTGCACCACTAGGTATGGTTGATCATGTACACAAAAACTTTCATGTTGATCCTAGATTTTATACTTCATCCGACTTTGAGCTTAGGGATGATGATGAGAAAATGTTCGTTAATTTCCAACAAAGGAAAGGGATAGAGGCTGATGTGCCTGGCTAAGCAAACATATGCTTTCGGTCAAAGGACCACAAATTGGCTTGCAATAGGATGTTGGAACGAGAGGTGATGAGCGCTCATACTGTGGATTTTCAGTTTATCGACTTTGTTCAAGTACCTCTAAGGCAACTTCTTTAGTAGAATCGCCTGGACCAACTTTGTGAGGACTCCGCTCCTACGTATCTTGAACTTACTATTTATTTTTACTCTAATCTCTCTTTTTCAAATCGACACAGTCTTCAGTTCATCGTGGCAGATAGGACTGTAACAGTTGATGTGGATGATCTGGCGGATATTCTGGGTACCGTCAAGAGTAGCTTCATTCCTGTTGAGGAATCTGACCTGGAAGTATTCCAGTTTCTAAGTACCGATTAGTCTTCCTCCTGGCTGATTACCTATTCGAAACTGACGGCTACTCATGTCTTACCTCATAAGATCATCATTAATTGTCTTCGACCAAAGGCAACTTCGCGGCCAAATGTTTCTACGTCAGAGGCCCGATTGATGTTTGTGATTTTAAATATTCGCAAGTTCTCCTTCGCCTTCATGATTTTATATCAGATTTCTCGAGTTGCTCAAAAGGATAAGGGACAGTTACCATATGCATCATTAGTAACTCAGATTTTTCAACACTTTCACATCCCATTATCCTCTACTCTTAGTGCCAATTGACTTGCCCCAATCTCAATGGGACATACGATGGTGGTAAAGATGAAATTGCCTGATTTGCCTTTTGGATCAAGTTCCAAGTCAACTCCAGTAAGGCAAGTAATGGCTAAATCTTCTGTTGGAAAGAGGAAAAGTAAGGAATCGATGGCTGAGGCACCTACATCCTAATGCCAAAAGTTACTGATTGATAATGAGGTTGAGAAAGAATTTGAGCCCACAAGGGAAGGGGTGAAGACTACCTCCCCTGGTTTATCTTTCAGCACGTCTGGTAGTTCTTGGAATGATGAACTTATTGAGCAGATCTCTACCGTGGAGGCAGTGAAGAAAGGAGAAAAGGAAGAAGAGAAGAGAGAAGATGCTGAGAAGGAGAAAGAGAATGAGGATGAGGATGAAGAATATGATCTGGATGATAGTCCATCTATGCTGCCGTTGCATGTTCCATCCCCAACGACCACTGAGATAGGGAGAGCAGAAACAAAGGTTGTCCATTCTGAAGAGATGCCCACTACATTTGAGACAGGGGGAGCTAAAATAGACGGTGGTTCTTCGGCATTTACTTCACCTCCTGTCACTCCAACAACTGCTGACCTAGTATTCCCAGCATTCAAATCACTCAGCTACAACCACTTATGGATATGTTGTTTGCCCTGAACACCAAAGTTGACCAACTGCAACTTGTGTAGACACAACAGGAAGGAGTGCTTCAGCAACTTGGTCAGATCGCTGTATTAGATAGTCTTGATGAAATCAAGCAGTCGATCAAGAAGTTGGAGCAGACTGTACAGTCGTTGGACAATCTTCACTTTGTTAGAGTTTCCCCTCCCTCTCAAACTTTTTGATTATGACAAAAGGGGGAAGAAAAGTGCAGATTTTTATTTGACTTTTTGGATAATTTTGATGTGGTTGACTAGATGGATGATTGCATGATTGGTTGAATGAATTAATGGATGATTTGTCATACTGATTGGTTGCATTGGTTGCAATATCGTTTATATGATATGTTTGAGTGACAAGGATATTATGATATTTCTCTAACGTTTTATTGTAACCTATCGAGACTAACCTTGTCTTGTGAATGCAGATCATACAGAAAGTATAATGTTTTATATCTGCTTGAGAGTTTTATCTCACTTATGAGATTTTTTTTTTATCTAAGATTCTATGTTGCAGAATATATTTCCAAAATTTGCAGGATCGTTTTGTCATCATAAAAAAGGGGGAGATTGTTAGAGGAAGATCTATCGATGATTTTGAGGATGACAAAACTCTATGACAAAAGGATAAAACTCTATGATATGACTTGGAGTCAAGTTTTTAGTCGTGGCCATATCTTTATCATCCAGAGAATTGGCAAATCTTGTATGATTTGGAAGTCATCAAATCTTTATCATCTAGAGAGATGTTAGACTTGGATAGTCTGAAGGTTTTCAAATCTTTAACATTTGAAGATAGTTAGATCTTTAAGATCTGAATGTATCAGACATGTATTGTCTGGAAGTCAGATTCGGTAAAATATGGGAAGTCGGAATTATTACGACGGTTGAGTAAGAGAATATTCTTACGACTTTGATACTCATGGATTTCAGACGGCATATTTATGGATAAACAAGATCGATTATTCCCAAGAATATGAAGTTTATTATTGGCATATTGGATTCTCTGAAGATCGGGTAAATATGGCAAGTATTCACTTATGGAAGCCAACATCCTGATTGTATGGGCAATCAGGATTGACGGACTCTTAACACTATCTAAAGATTGCTTGATATACTCCCAATTCTGTCCAACTGGTTGATTGGAAGAATTCATTTGAAAAGTGCCAACGGTCGTATTGGCATGAAAGAGTATTTAAGGGAGATATTTCAAGTTGTTCTACATACGAGACACTAACAAGAGTTTAATTCCAAAGTTTAGAGCTGCTCATTTACTGTGCACTTATATTGTAAACAAAAGAGTGTTACACATACTTGCTATGAGAGCAAAAGACTTCGTGAAGTCTTAGAACTGATTTGTAACTCTTTGATTCATCGTGGAATCCAACCAATAGGCTGTTGGCCCGAGAGAGTGGACGTAGGCTTGAGCTAAGCCAAACCACTATAAACCTTGTGTCTTTCTCTTTACTCTCTTAACTCTTTGTTGTGCTTATAGTTCTTCGTATATCACTCGTATATCATGCTTCACAAACTATGTATCTCTTACTTCTGCAAAAGTTTTTAAAATCAGCTATTCACCCCCTTCTAGGTGATCGTACTAAATCTTTCAAAAGCTTTGATGAAGAAATGATACAAGATATTCAGTCAATTCAGCTGAGTACCCAAAATCTAGTTGATTCCTTAATTTGGGAACATAGAGCAAATGGTAAGTACACAATGAAGAGTGCCTATAACAAGATAAGAGAACAGTAGGAGAGATCTGTTCAACCACATGCCTCAACATCCTACATCATTCCCAAAGAACTATGGAAATGGATATGAAACCTAAGGGTTCAACCGAAGATTAAATTTTCATTTGGCAAGGATGTCAAAACCCTCTTGCAACCAAGTATAATTTGTTTTGAATGAAAGTGTCTACTAAAAACATATTCCCTATTTGCCGAAGTGAATCGGAAAATATAAAGCACACCTTACTCCTATGCCCTTGGACAAAGAAAATTTGGATTGATTCTATAATTAATCTTACAATAAATAGATATTCCATCACACGAATAGAAGAGTGGTTACTCACCGTTCAACAAACCTCCATCTCTTTTGACTATCCAGCGGTTCTTCTATGGGGGATTTGGAAAGTGAGGAACACCTTCATCTTTTGAGCCCAGAAAATCAGCTCCAAACAAATCATCGTCTTTGCTAGAATAGAAATGGAAAACTTTCAGAAATGGGTTAAAGGAAAGAGCAGGGAGACGAGAGATCAAAATGAGTTACCTGCGAAGTGGCTACCCTTTTCCCCTAGGGCTCTGAAGATTAATGTCAACGGATCTTTCGATCCGGATACTGGTAAAGGTGGAATGGCGTGTGTGTGTTGAGATGAAAAGGGAATCGTTTGAGATGGTTTTGTGCTTTCTCTACAAGTGTCTACGGCTATTCAAGCGGAAGCTTCAGCTATAGTTGAAACCCTAATGTACTTGAAGAGACGGTATGAAGATGGAAGACACGAAGAGTTGATAATTCTAGTGTCAGATCACTTTGATCTGGTAAAGGTGATAAATGAAGGCTCATATCACATCATGTGGGAAGCTATATCTCTTATTAAAGAGGCCCGAGCCCAAGCTCGATCTTTTCCCAACTTAAAGATAACCCACTGTTTAAGAACCCAAAACTATGTTGTGGACTGGGTAGCCAAGGCCTAGAGAACCAATTCACTTCCCACTAATTGGGTTTTATACCCCCCCCCCTTTTTACTTATGATATTTAATTTGTACTGAGACAAGAGACTTATCTTGTAATCATTTCCAAGATATGAATATATGAGGTATATTTTTGACCAAAAAAAGGATAACCAAATTGCAAAAAAAACAATGGAGGCAAGATCGAGTAAACCGGCGCGAAGGGCAATAGGCATGTGGAATCCATGCGTGTGTAGGATAGTGCAGGCATGTGCAATGCACGCACCTAGGTTGCAGGAGAGGCACATGCACATGGCCTTTTTCTTATCTTTCCATTTTCGCCCATGAGTTTCTTGTTTGCCCTTACCCATTCTTTTGATTTATGATGCCGCCCCTATTATTAAATTTATAGTTAAACCATTGGGCTTTGCATTTACTGATTTCCCTTGGCTGTTTATTTGATGTTCTTGTCCCTAACCGAATTTATTTACAGTTTTGTCCTTGCGTAATTAATTTGCTACTTTGCACCTAGGCTATGATTATACCCTTGCATGTAATTTGGTAATATTTTATGCATGAAATTAAATGTCCACTGATCTATATGTAGCCACAACATCTTTAATTAATTAAATTATATAAATAGCCTCTAAATCACATTTAGAAAAGGATATTAATTGTAATTAATTTCATTAATATAATGAATTTGATCACACATGGATTTTGTTATATCAATGTGATAATTAGGATGAAATTACATATTTTTTATTAGTTTGCCCACAGGGACTAAGAAAAATAATATAATATAATAGTGTTATCTTAAAGATTATGAATCGATTAAAAGTAAAATCTTAGCCCATTGTTAGTTCTTATGTTATGTTATTCATATTTGTGATATATTTACATCGGTAAAGCATAATGTATGTCAAATTTGGTCCCGAATTTTGTGCATAAACATGTATATTTTTTTATATACATATGCAGTTTTGCAATATCTAACTTTCTCTGAATTAAATGATGATGCTCCCATACTATATGGTGAAAACTATGAAGTTTAGAAGAAATTAGTCTTTCTTCAATTGGCATGCATGGATATGAATAGGTGTTTTTGAAAACTTTTGCGGAAGTATAAAATACAAAGCTTATGAAGTGTGGTATGCGAGTAAATTATCAAGAGCTACAAGCACAATCATAGAGTTAAGAGAGAAAAGATCAAGACACAATATTTATAGTAGTTCAGCTTAGCTCAAGCCTACATCCACTCTCTCGAGCTGACAGCCTATCGGCTCGATTCCACTATGAATCAAAAGAGTTACAATTCAATTCCAAGACTTCACAGAATCTTCTGCTCTCACAAAGCAAGTATGTATCACTCTTTTGTTTACAATGTAAGTGCACAGTAAATGAACAGGTCTAAACTTTAGAATTAAACTCTCGTTCACCACCTTTTGAAGGACTTGAAGTATCTCCCTTAAATACTTCTTTATGTCTACACGACCGTTGGCACTTTCCAAAAGAATTCTTCCAATCAACCTATTGGACAGAATCAATCAGGGAGATCTCAAGCAATCTTCATATCGTGATAAGAGCCCGTCAATCCTAAACGCCCATACAATCAGGATCTTGGTTTCCATAAGTGAATACTTGTCACATTTATCCAATCTTCAAAGAATCTAGTATATCGATAATAATCTTCATAATCTTGATTGAGAATAATCAACCCTATCAATCCACTAATATGATGTCTGAAATCCACAAGTATCAAAGTCGTTAGAATATCATCTTACATAAACAGTTGTCACCAACCAACTTCCCAAACTTCACTAAGTCTGTCACTCTAGACGATACTCTGTCTAACATCTCCAGACGTTACTCTGTCTGGTTTCTCCAAACAATACAATTTATGGCATATTCAGACAATTTGATAACTAGCATACACTATCTGGCCACGACTTTTGTCATCTTCAAAGACCACTTGTATTTGACTTCAAATCTTATCAATGAGTTTTATCATCTTCAAAATTAACAATAGAGCTTCCTCTAACAGTTAAGATATGCCTTTATGAAATATGGCGGCTATCTAACTACCTAGTGTGATGTATCAAGACTAACTTTCTCCTAATATTCATGATTTATACTAAGGATTTGTTGGAGGCCATTGATGCACAGTTTAAGACTATAGAAAAGTGCATGCCATGGCTCTAATTATAAAGTTTTCATTTCTGAAGTTCACTAATGTGATAAGTATGCGTGAGCATGTTATGAGAATGAGGGATATTAAGGCTGAACTTAAGGATCTTGAGATTGATATATTTGAGTCTTTTCTTGCATACTACATTTTGAACTATGCATTTTTCAAGATTTCCTGTAACCCATATAAGGATAAATGATTAATTAATGAACTCATGACCATGAGTGTTCAAGAGGACTAAAGGCTATGGAATTGGGAGAAAGTGCTTATTTGGCAAGGCAAAGAAATAATAAGAGACACGGCAAGCATAAGAGAAAAGGTAAAATATCTCTTCAAGCTAACATTAGGAAAGAATCCAAGTGCTTGTTTTATAACAAGAAAAGGATATGTGAAGAAAGATTGTGTTAGATTTAGAACTCAGCTTAAGAAGAAAGGTAATCCAATCTCTTATGTCTATTATTAATCTAGTAGCTAATGCAAGTTACAATAGTTGGTGGATTGATTCTTGATCTACAATCCACATTTTGATTTCCTTGTAGGGTTCTCAAAACACAGGAAACCAATGGGAAGTATTGAGCCTAAAGATAATAAACGACCTAATATTAAACACTTTGATATAGATGTTGCGACTTTACTAGAAGTGAACCACTAAAAGTAAGTTATTGAATTACTAGGCATGCATAGACAGCTATTCATTAAAGAGATGTTACTATCACATGGCATGGACTTTCTCAAATCCATACCAATCACAACTTTAATATCTTAATTAAATCATTTAAACATTCAATTTAACAAACTCTGGAGCCACCAATTATTCTATTATGGGTCGATGAGAAACTCAAGTAAAATGTAGGTGAATATTTTACTTCTCTAAACTAGCAATTCATGAATATGGGAATTTTAATATGCTGGACAAATCTAACGCCCTTTTAATATCTTTTCTTCTTATTTCAAATTTGCTATACAGGCAATCTTAGTCAATATTAATCATAAGCGACTCAAATAAGATGGGTGACCATGCAAGCACACAAACAAAATTGTAACACTCAATAATCAAAATGATAAATAAATTACTTGAAGAGATGAAAGAACCTTGACACACTAAGCAAATCAAATGAAAACTTTCACTAGTGTCTAGTGTAACATGGATTCCGTAGAAATATTAACTAGAAAGCAAATAATGATGTGATTTATGCATCACTTTGCTGACGCCTAAATTTTAGCGACCTCCTTTAATATTCATTGCATAAAAAAATTAGATATCGACGTCAATCCTAAACAAAAGTTTTACTAATATGCATCTGCATGTTATGAGCATTTAGTAGCATGAGGCCCAATAATCTTGATATCAACACGAGCTACTGTTTATTGTCAACATGTGCGTAGTACCACTACTCTGTTGATGCTATTCAACATTGATCTATCAAAATTAACTTGCGATATGCTATCCAACAATCTTGTTGAGTATGTTAGCATTTAAAGACATTAAGTTGTGATATGCTATCAAAATGATCTTCATCATCGAGGGTAGATCCTCGTAAATCACCACATCTTCTTTAGATTGAATGTTTGCCATCAAACATAGACTCACGTGCTTATTAATCTCATCATCACCGAATTCAAACTCTATATCACTCCACGTCTCAAACTTTAGAGCTTTCTTCTTCTTTCAAATTTCTCTTTGCTTTTCTTGAATAAAGGAAAATCGAGTTTTATGTGACCCATTTTCTTGCATTTGAAGTATATGATATCCTTGTCTTCACTCTCCTCCTTATTCTTGTAGCAATTCATGTCTCCAGCAGTTACAGTTGACTTTTTTCTCTTAGAGTTTCTTTTGTTTTTTATAAGGTTTTGAAATCTTTTGGTCAAATATTTTATTTCCTCCTCGTCGTCATCTTCATCTGCTGATGTTGAGTTATATGCATCACAAAAGTCAACTTTCAAGACAATTGATTTCTTAACATAGGGATCTTCATCATTTATACATACGGTTTCAAATGATTGAAGAATGCTAATAAGTTCATCCACAAATGAGACATAATTCTCTGAGTTTTGTAAATAAAAGTCTACACATGATTCCAGTCCTTTGAGAGTCATCATAGGAGTTTGTTCATTTTCATTGGACCTGGGACTAGATCAACTTAGCGCAAGTCGATCAACCATTTCTATAAATTTATTGAATATCTCAGAAATCGCCTGGGACTGGATTGCCTTAGTATGCAAGTCCATTGACCATGTCTATAAATTTATTGAACATCTCAAAAATCATCTCATATGGTTTCAATTTGAATGATTAGTATTGATCAAGAAGTATGTTGACCTTGATTATTTCACTTTGTCAGGTCCTTCAAAAGTTGCTTGAAATCTATCTCATATTTTCTTCACTGTTTTATAGGATAAGACGCGGTTATATTTAGTGAGATATAATGCATAATACAGAGAGTAAAGTGCTTTTGCATCCAAAGCTTCTCCTTTTACAAGTTCAGTTGAAGCGGGGGTTGTTGCTTGAGTCTCCTTTTCACCGGTGTCTTCAATAGTTGATGATGAAGCATTTGCATTTGGGTTGATTCCACATTGGACAATATCGCTTATCAAAAAATCAGTAGACCTTGTGAAGGCTTTCATTTTGTTTTTCCAGATGTTGTAATCATTCCCATCAAAGTAGGGAGACTTGATATTGTTTTGCCCTTTAAAAATACATGGTGTAAGGTTGCTAACCATAATAGATCGTTAGCTCAAAAGTAATGAAACGATTCAAATATATAAGTACTTTGCTCTAATAATTGTTGGAGGTCAGCAATATTATCTAGAGAGGGTAAATATGTGATTTTGACTAATTTTGAAAAAATTAAAGTGGAACTAAAAGTCAAAATATAAATCCGACCAACATGCAAGTGTCTGCAAGACTTTAAAAATCTAACGTTGAAAGTTTACGAGATTTCAAAACAATTTGATAGTGTACAAATATATATAATATTAAAAAAGAGTTAAGGGATAAGAGAATTTGCACGTAAAGATTATAATGGCTCGGGTTGAACACGCTAATAACCTACTGGCTAGATTTCACTAGATAATTAATAGGATATTACAATCATGAGTAATAATAATAGGTCACACTATCTCATTCAATCACTCTACTTAGTCGCTCTTAGATATTAACTTTTACAGCTCACAAAAGACATGCTTATGAAATTGAAATACACTCAAACTTTGGAATTTATAATCATGGACCTCGTCTTCTTCTCCTTAGTACTTTAGCCTTCTTTTATACTCCTCTACTTCCAAACTAGCCATTGGATTGTCTCCAGAGGTTCATCTTCAAGAAGATTTAGTAGCTATTAACCAAAAAAAAAAAACAAATCATTATTGATTTGGTCACCCATACAAGCAAATCTTCAGTTCCCATAAATAGACGTTTTGGGTTTAGAAAGTTATCTGTCTTTGAGATAATTGCATATTTTTTATACCTAATTTTTGCTAGTTTGGTAAGTTATTTGTAGGTTAATTTTGAGAAATTTATTATTAATTATAAATTAGAAAATATTTAACTCTTTTTAGAAAAATAATTAATTAACTAAAATTAAGTTAAAGATTAAAAAAAGAACAAGAACCGAAACGAAGCTGACAAAAAGGACATGACGAGAGCTAGGGAAAAGACTAAAAAAGTTAAATATATATAATAGAAAAAAAAAAGAGGGGCCATCTAAGACACATAAGGAAGAGAATAGAAAAGATGGATGGGACAAGAGAGAGGGCTTTGAGAAAGAAAAATCAGATAAGGGAAGTCAAACAAAAAATAAAGAGAGAAGAATAGCGACCAGAGGAATAGAAAAGGGAGGTGGCCACACTTCCGGCTCCTCGAATCCATAGACATACCGTGCCGGCCACGATCTTGTGCACAACCCTTATGTCCCCATCTCGCTATTTTCCAATAAGCCTTCCTCGAGCACATCCCCCAACCACCATCCCCGAATCGAGTAGGGGCTCTCGTTTTTCACCTCATACCATCTGCCTAGTTTCGGGGTCACTGGATGAGGTGGTTGGCCACCGATCCGAGCGAGTCCCGACCGTCTATTATGTGTTTCTCCGTGTTGCTTGACGTCTGTTCTCGTTCATTATGCATCGCGCATCAAGTGTTCGATAGATTGCCTAAGTAATATCCGCAAATGTTTTCTCTTTTCCGAACCTTCAGTTGTTGCTTGGTGTGTTTTAACTCGAGATTGAGTCATGTTGCCGCTAAGTGAGGTGCCAAGGTGAGACAAGGTAGGTGGGGCCGCCCATCCTAACTACTAGCTAAGAAAAAGATAATAAAAAATGCAATAGTGGGCAGTCCACATGGGCCGAGAGGCCCCAATTTGTGTCCCATGGGGCCTCAAATTGTTGATGCTTTATTTTGATTGAATGGATTGAACCAATAATTGAATGTCAAAATCAATGCCTATTGGGTTGTAGCCCATGATGGCAATTGAGAAGCCAGCATGAGTGTTGTTGATAGCGTTAAATCGATGTCCATTCTAGTCTTAATGTTGTAAAAGGTTTAGTCTAGATCCATTAGAACAATGCTAGTTTAAACATATGCAAATTAATTAGGCCTAGTATTACTTCCTAATGAATTATTAGTATAGTATAGCTTAGGCTCTACTTGAATCAATTCATTAAATTTAGGCTCACTTTACTTTTCAGTAGCTTCTAAGGGATCATGTGTCGAGACTTATAATGAGACCATGTATTATTTATTATCCAATGAGTTGCGATTATTACATTTTCGTACTTAGGTAATCATATTCAACTGTTTAAGTGTTTATTTACCGTTTTACATTTTAAATCTTTGAGTCTTTCTTTTGCGCACTATCTTTTAATAAATTATGTGTTAACTTCTTTTTATATTAGTCTAGTTTTAACTTAGACTTGCATGAAAGTGACCCACAAAAATGATTGCATGTACACTTAGTGACTTCAACTAGTCTCTTAGGTTTGAAATGACAAGAAAAAGTGCATGACCATGTAAGATTAAACAATGAATTAGTTAAGTATCAAAAAGACCATAATAGAAATGTTAGCATAAGTAAGTTACTATACCTTAAAATCTCTAGTTCCGCAGTATTCAAGACAATGCTTGCATATCTCAATTAGTTTCTAGCTAGCCCCAACAAGCAAATAGCAACTACTAAAAAAATTAAGATTGTTAAAGAACTTTAAAATCAAAATATCAGAATGTCACACAAGGTATAGGCTTAAGATATCCATGCTAATAACTAATGGACCGAATTGGATTGCGATTAGATGATGTATTTGAGCCGTCTTCTAGGGACACCAATTTAGATCTCATTACGAGCAGTATCTCAAAATGTACCTGTGTATCGTCACCCCAAGGGTTGAGTAGGTTGTAACAAATTGGCAACTCCACCAGAAATTTGGTTACAAACTTAGTGGATTTAGGTCGTAATGCACTTATTGGTTGTTATCTAACTTGGTCCACATTTTGTAATTTGTCTACATGTCAAAGTTGCATGAAAAATTAGGTTAGTCCACTAATCATATGTTAGTTTTGGTAAGTCATGAGTTGTAATGAGTGGCGTGTTTGTATAATCCCTTGTTTTGTAGGAGGTGTCTGGGCGTATGGAATGTATGTGTGAATTATATTCAAGTACTATTGCATCACATACTCTTCACAAGCAACTTGCGACCAAGCTAAAACTGTGTTAGGAAGCCTTTATGAGGTATAGATAAGAGAAATCTGCATAGGGAACAACCGGTGGTAATCCTCTTTTGGTCCCACTGATTAGTGATAAAAAAAACTATCTAACGAAAGCACATATGATAAAACTCTTTGGATCCAATTGGAATTAGAGTCTTGAGCCTTTAGAATCCCACTATTTAGGTGTCAAATCTCACAAGTTGCATGTAATGTGTCTTTATGAATGGCAAACCGTTTCACTTCATCGATTGTAAGTATATTTGCTATTTGGTATAATTTCTAGAATTTTACTGAAACTCATTATATGTACTGTCTTTCTGTAGTACACGATAGTTAATCAAAACACCTTCATTGGCTTAGGCATTGTCGGATAATAAGACTTTTAAATTGATTTCGTCCCTAGAAAAATACTTTTGACACGTTCAGGCAAATTTATATAACATAAATCCCATCTCAGTTTTCTAGTTTAAGTGACTAGTGAAGGGGCAAAATGAAGCTCAAATCACTTGTTGTCCTTTAAAAAAAAACAACAGTAAATGGTTCCGCTCAAGATAACATTAGTCCCATTGAATTTAGTGTTTCAAAAATATTTTTCAACTCATGTTATATGTTAATTTTCCTTGTAAAAGACATATTTTTGCAATGACCGCAATTTATTTTTGAAAATTGTCACTCTTTTAATGGGTATAGATGATTAATCAATTATCATGTATTACTCCCCATTCAGCTTTATTTTCTTTTTATGAATACATTTTTGCAAGTCTAATTTATGAGGCTAGACTCATAGATTGATTTTCTTGTCTCCATTTCATTATAAGAGAATATAATTGAATGAATTTTCTTATTTCCCTTCGGTGTATTAATATGGATTTTTATTTATTTATTCTTGTCAAAATTTGCATAATGATTCGTTGAGTAATACTTCAATATAGTAAAACTATAGTCATACCAATTAGAATGTCATAACTTGAAACTAACAAGTTCATTTTTTTTCTTTTCTTTTTAATCAGAACAAAAAGTGGCAATTTGGGCCAATTTCTCGAAGAACAACGGTCTAAAGGACCACCAAGTACAAGGACCTTTCAAGCGATGAAGTATTGTTTGAGAGATATAGCAGAATAAACTTAAGTGCATGAAATGCCAAAGTCGCCTAATCCAATGAAAAGAGGATGTATTTTACTTCCAATTACTTTAATATAGAGATGTCATATCATTTCTTTTTATATATGATTTAATTAATATCTAACACAAGTTGGGAAAAACAACATGTAAATATATTCCAGAAGGCAACAACTCTTGACAATGAGTTTAGATTAGATAGAAGCATTCGATTTAACACACAAGATTGTATCGTTCCTTGATTAATTCAATTGAGAATGGAAATGACTTGTCCCAGTTCTCATTTTGCAGATAGGTTATATTATTTATTCGATCGTAGTGACAACATCCTTACCAACAAAGTATGAGAAAATATTATAGTGAATAAATTGCGATAGATTATTAAGGCAAATCCCACCCACCAACCCCAACTGAGGAAGAATACGTAGATCAAGTCATCAGTTTCAACATGAAAATATAATAAATGGAGAGCAATACTATACTTGGATAGGATAATGCAATCCATAAAGGGAGTACCTATTTCTGAGGGTATTGTTTTTTACTTCATCTTTTTTTTTTTTGGTCGAATTACTTCATCAGTGTGCCCGATCTGGTATTATCTTTTGTGTAAGATACCTCTCTCCAACAAGCTAATAGATTCGAGAGAAACTTGTACCCATTGAATAATCATGGGGCAAGTCACTTCATGGAAGGTGCATCTGAATACCGAATAATGGAGCATTGAGTAACTTCAAGTCAGAAATTTTGAATCAAAAACCCAAGTGGTCAAGATAGGTAATTTGATATCATTTCTAATATACCTTTTGTATAAGAGATGTTAATATTGGAAGAGCAAATTCAAAGATAACGTCAATCGTTCCTTATTTTCATTATTATTGAACTATCCATTAATATACTTCGTTTTATTACTTTACAAGGTTGTTTGATCGCCACTGAGAAGACGGGTAAGTACTCTTTCCATAATTTTTTTATATATGCAAAAGAGTCGAGAAGAAAAAGTTTACAAAGTGTGAATGTACTTTACACCTTTTCAAGTTTGACTTCAAAAGAATAAATATGATAGAAGTTCAAATATCATTATTCTTATGAATGTTTTGAATTTCATTCTGTATTCCATAATGTTATATCAATAATGTACATGCCTTTTGCATCAAAATTCTTAGAGATGATAATTTGAACGAGTGCTTTCAAATATAAAGTAAAGCATTAATTATGCTCAATGGGAGTACTTGAAATGATGAAATGTGACCCTATCCAATCATGTCCCTTATACCTATCCAATCATGTCCCTTATAAACTATAAAAGTTCAATGAGAAAAAGAAAACCTCGTCCTAGGATAAAGGATATATTTACCATGAATACATGGATGAAAATGATGAAAGACATTTTATTATCGATCCTACATACTAAATATCTTTTGCTAGCCACCTTGAGCCTAAGTAGGAAGAATTTCTCAAATATTCCTAGCAAAAACCATCCACATTAGGGCGAGGTTAGAAGGTTATGATTGTCACACCCTGCTCTTGAGCACACAGTAGTACCTGTTACTCTCTTCTTGACTAGCCAAAAATCGCGACGTCCCAGGTGGGTCGCTGGCCTTTTGATCCATCAGAGTCATATACAGCGATAGCGAGATAAATAAATAACAACACTTCAAATCATACTATAAATATCTGCCTTTCATTACTATACACCTATGTACAATAAGGGGGAAAACAGTACAAGCTAAACTTGGACAGGATGGCACAATCCAAAACCTGCGTAAATTACAGTTAAAAGTGGTGGGGGAAGGGAGGCTTCATTAATCACATGGGAAAAGATCTGGTCTTGGACATCAACCTAGGCTAAACTAACCTAGGGATCAATCATGGTACCATCTGGTGAATCGTCACCCCCATTAAGGTCAAGGTGCCGATGGTCATAACCACCCCAGGGGTCTTTATGGCGTTCCTCATGATAATGCAGTGGATCCCCAATAACTCCAGAATATAACATCCAGTGCTGATGAGGGACCTAGGCCCAAATGTGCTCATTCCATTCCCATACTATCCTCTCGTGCCTTTCCAAGACCTGACCATTCTCTCTCATGTATATATCTATAACCCATCCCGCATCTACTGGGCGGTCAGGCACCACCCACTCTTCTGGGTCTTCTTCCTCCTCCTCAGAACTTGAGAGTGCTTCCAACTCCCAATCTTCCTCCTCATCTTCCATCAGTTCTTCTTCGCTCGATTCCTCCTCCATCAGCTCCTCCTCGATCGGATCCTCCTTAGGGTCCATATTCTAGTCATAAGAAAATATTTAAAACAACGAGTGAGATATAAATATCAGTGAGTCTAGCCCATATGCTAGAACTAGAAATGTAATCGTCTTAGTGTCCTAGTGCTCTTAATTTCCTAGAGAGGCTCATTCCTTTCCCCCAACTAAGTCAACAAATACTATCTTCTAACCTAATCGGGTCTACTTATGAGTCAATCGGCCTATGGTTGAGACTTGGCCCAAAGCTAGTAAACCTGCAATTAAATTAGCCACAATAATAATAAGAATTAATTAAAGCATAAATAAACTGCAATTAAAGCAATTAAAGTTGTTCCAGACCAACCTAAGACCCTAACTAAATTTCTTGGCTAAAAGCCAAAATCAAGAGCAAACCGAGGTCAACGACCACACCAGTCGCTCACGAGATCAAAACAACTCATCACGGTCCCATCGACACTCCATTGGGATTTCACCGACTTCCGAAAAGAGTAGGGCCCTATGGCCACCTAATCGAACAATACAATTAATAAATAGCAATTATAATTATTTCCCCCTAATTGGCCTTATTCACCAAATTAAATAATCGAGTCATCCAATCAGTTAAAATAATTTCTACTAACGCGGTAAACGGGTCTAATTAAGGGATAAGAGGTCTACTCACCTTAGATTTTGCCAAAAGGCGGCTCGCATGACGAATTGTGGCAGCTCGCAACGAAATGATTTTCTTTTCTTCTAGACTACGGTTGGGCTAGCTAGGGCCCGCTAAACCTTGGCTAAACACCAAAGATGGATGGCCTAAACTTAGTGGACGCCAACGATGGCTCCGGCGGAGCTCTGGCGAACTTCCCAGAGACGTTTCTCGATCATGGGAGGATGGCCAGGGTTGTGGGTGAGACGGCATGGGTCAACGACGAGGAAAAACAATGCCGGCAAGGGTCTCAAATCCAATTCAAGCTCCAGTCAAGCTGGTCGGAGCTGGATTTCATGGTTGGACGGTGAGATGGGTGTCTTCAGCTGCCAAGCTCGTCCTTGGGCATTACTGGGTGGCCGGCGAGCCCCTATATAGCAGTTGGAGGTGGCTTGAACGGCAAAGGAAGGCATCCTGAGTCGAACCATACCCAATTAGGGCTCAACTGGTTTGAGGCTCAATTCGTGCAACTGGGATCAAATCAATCCAATTAAAGGGTTGGGCTTTGATCTAGGGACGTCCACGAACCGATTGGTGGCGGTGGCAATGCCAGTGGGTTGCTTGATAGCACGGTGGCCAGACACAATGTCAATGGTGAGATTTCTAGGGCACAATATGTTCAATTGTTCAATAGCCAAATCTAAGTCAAATCAATCGCAACCAGAGCCATAACTAGGGTAAATGGGTACTTAGGAATCCATTGGAAGAAACAATGTGAGTTCTAGATTGAAGGATTGCTCGATCTCCAGCGATAAATTTCATGGCCAAAATAGGGTAAACCCGAGCCCTAAGGCAGCTGGCAGCCTTTGCCGACGGCTGGCCGGCCATTTGGCCAATAATGGGTCCCTTTGGCAACATGCCCACCAGACGTTCGACCAACCGCCTGAGAAAGAAAAATGGAAAGAGAAAGAGGGGGCTTGGGTTGACTTAGGCCTCGTCAACACGGGCTTGGGTTGGGTCAACGCGAGTCTAGGCCTAGTCAGAAGGAATTGAATAAAATAATAAATAATTAAAAATACATTTAATAAAATTAGAGAAAGTTATTCTTAAACTACACGTATTGGAGGGCGTGTAACACCATCTTTTCCAACTCTCAAATGAATTCTCAAAGTAATCACACAAGGTTTCCATTTATTTGATATTTCTTGGCAAAAGGGCACCTACACTGAAAATTGACAACAAAAAAATCTTAGTTATATATCTTCTCTTTTTTGTGAAGTGACACTTGGGCTCACATTTATATTTATAACCTTCTTGCTGAAATTCATTCAGCATTAGTAGCCAACTCATTTTTTTTTCCTATTTCCCTCAAATCCACCTAGTCATCTCACAATCTCCCGGCCATCGGCAGCCTTTACCTCACACAAGTGCTTCGAATCTTTCTTTGCTTGGGGTGATTAAAATACGACGTGCTTGCTTACAATCTCAACGGATGGTAGTAGGGGTGAGCACAATGAACCGCCCAACCCGGGAACCTCCCGGACCGGACCGGACCGGCCGGGTTGGTCCGGTTCTTGGAAGTCTTGATCCGGTCCACGGTTCCAAAAAATGGAACCGGTTCCCGGTTCCTAGTAGGGCGGGACTGGACTGGACCACTTGGACCGACCACGGACCGGACCACTTGTTCATATTAAGTAGTATCAAATCTCTTAAATTTTATGGACATCCTTTTTGCTTTAAATTTGAGTGAAAGTATATAATTCAGGCTTCTAACTGAGAATTCTACTCTTAAGATGTAATGGTTGGTTTGTTAGTATTCCTTCATGCTCATCCTATCATCTGCTAAATGCATCAATGGAGTTATTTATTAGATAAATGGCCAATATTCTTTAAAATGTACGAAGAGTGGCTACTTTTTTATACGGTAATGAACTAGTGCTGTAGTTTTGAGAGTTTCGTGCTTGCTTGTTTTAGGTTATTAGTGTAATATGCATTTTGTGTCTAATACATTTCTGTGTGCGGTACTAGCAATCCTAGGGCAGCACAAGGTAGAGTAAGAATGATGCCAATAGGGACACCAAGAGTACCATATAGAGTTCCTGGTGAAGGAACTTGGCAATGGTTGGATTTTGTGGAATGCCTAGTAAGTCATCTTACTAACATCTAAGTTAAACAGCTAGTTTGAGTTACCCTATAATATGCTTGACTACGTATTAACGTTAATATACTTCTTGTGCTATTCATATTCATCCACGGTTCCCACTGTTCTCCTTTGTCTCCAGGTGTTATATAGATCTATGATATATTCAGCGGTGTTTCGTCATGTCTATTGAAATATGCTTTGTTGACCAAAAGGTTTATTTGCACTTTCTGCATTGAATCCATGTCTATAAACCCTTTCCTCGTTAAAATAACTGTAATATGGAGAACTCAATTAACCATTGGATGTAGTATGTGGAGTGCATCATCTTCATTGGGCAGCATATCGATGAGGAATTCAATAACCAAATATTGGCAACAATGTTATACCTTGACAGTATTGATGATTCTAAGAAACTTTATCTTTGAGTTTTTCTCGGTTCCATTGGACCGCTCAAGAACCGGACCGGACCCGTCGGTCCGGTCCGGTCCACGGTCCTAAAGATCGCAGACTGGTCCCATTGGTCCGGTTCTCGGTTCCAGGGGGGAACCGGACCGCCCTGGACTATGTACACCCCTAGATGGTAGAGAGAAGGAGGGAGAGATAAAACGGACCCAATTGTGTGGCTGAGAGAAATCATAATTGGGTCTGATGAACTTTGGGCTACTGCGACAACTCAAGCCCAAAGTTTCCACAATCAATCTAAAGCCCAAATCTAATGCTCATACACTCCCAGCCCAGCGTTATTAATGTCCAATCCATATTTCCTTTTTCCCCTTTCTTTTTTGGTATTTTTTTTTAACTTTCGTTTTCTTTTTCTATTTCTTTATTTTTATTCTTCCTTTTTCTGGTTCGCTCTCTTCACCGAGGGCATCACCTCTGCGAGCTTCGTCTTTTTTCAGACGAGCTCTCGCCGGAAATCCATTCGGCTCAATGTCGGCCATCTGCTCATCGCCCATCATCGAGATATATCCGTCGGCCCACTACTCTGGCTTTCGCCGAATTATTCCCAGCGATAAAACTTCGAGTCACTGAAATAACCTCATCCTCGATCGGCCATCAACCATCCCTCAAGCATCCATGTTAATCCTTGATAAACGACACATACACAGACAAGCAAACACAGCAGAGGTCTGGGTTGCTAGCATAGCTGGAAAATGAAGACCGGTTAGGTTACGTTGAAGTTGTCTCACGTTGGTTGGAGAATGTATTGATGGGAGATGTGAGGAAAACTTTGACTTTTGGGATGAGAAAACTTTAAGAACATCTAAAACTGCTATCAGAGCTTGGGTCGGAGGAGAGTTATGGGTTGTTGCTGCTTCAACCCAGAACAGATGTGTGAGGGGGGAGATTGTTGAGGTTGTCATGCGTTGATGTGAGGGAAAGTCTCTCTGTTGAGCTAGTTAATGAATCCAGCTCATTGGCGCCGGGAAGCATGACACGAAGAAGCAGAACTCAGCGCCAGATTCAATTGAACAATCGGTGAAGTAAATGTGAATCAATCCTATATCTAAACACTTTCGAACGACCGATTATACAAAACTAACTTCAAGATTTCTAATAAACAATTCGTCGAACAGGTGGTGTGCGCTCGGGATACAAGCTTAAGATTCCTCTTTAGTGCAATTCTTAGCATGGGAACGGTATATCAAACTATGAATCAGCATGATTTGCTCAAGCAAACACAGCAGAGGTCTGGGTTACTAGCATAGCTGGAAAATGAAGACCGGTTCGGTTATGTTGAAGTTGTCTCACATCAGTTAGAGAATGCATTGATGGGCGATGTGAGGAAAACTTAACTTTTGGGATGAAAAAGCCTCAAGAACATCTAACACTGCTATCAGATCTGGGGTCGTGGGAGAGTTATGGGTTGTTGCCACTTCGACCCAGACTGGATCTGTGAGGGGGGAGATTGTTGTGGTTGTCATGCGTTGATGTGAGGGAAAGTCTCTCTGTTGAGCTTATTAATGACTCCAACTAATTGGCGCTGGGAAGCACGAGATAAAACGAAGAAGCAAAACTCGGCGCCAGATTCAATTGAACAATCAGTGAAGTAAATGTGAATCAATCCAATATCTAAACGCTGTCAAACGGCCGATTATACAAAACTAACTTCGAAATTTCTAATGAACAATTCGTCGAACAGGTGGCGTGCGCTCGAGATACAAGCTTCAGATTCCGCTTTAGCACAATTCTTAGCATGGGCACGGTATATCAAACTATGAATCAGCATGATTTGCTCGTAAGTTTATCAACTGGATCCGATATTCTAGGCTTCAACAGAACAAAGTGAAAACAGAGCAGATAAGAGGAGTTGCCTACCTGGTTCGTGAGGCGAGGTGAAATCGCAGGAATCGGCGCCGAAAGAAACCAGTGAAGTTCCAGGAAATCGCCGTTCTTCCTTGCCGATGTTCCCCTCCACGTTCGTGAAGATGGCCGAGAGAGCACGAGGAGGATCGAGAGTCAATCTCGCCCTTTCTCGAGAAATTTTCGGGCCTCCTTCCACAAGCGCAAACCCCAGAGTTTCGAGTCAATTTGAGTCAAATTTCCATCGGGTCTTCTGTCATGGTTTTACTTTAAGAAGCGGATTCTTTTTCTGTTCTCCACACCAGCCCTCCTTTGCTTTGCCAATGGTCGCCTCCAACGACCCATCTTCTAGAAGCTTTAATGGCTACCGGTCTGTGATGCAAGATCAGTCTGTGATGCAAGATTCGAGTCCTTTCCTCACCGACGAGTTCTCGCTTGTTTTGTCGCGGAGATGTGATGCCGGAAGAGAGACGATCCATAAAGGGAGAAACCGAACTGGGTTTCTTTCTTTCTTTCTTTCTTCCTTCCTTTATTTCTTTCTTTCTTTTGGTTATTATTATGTGTTTTTCTTAATTACTCTTTTATTATTTCGTGGACTTTTTTTATTATTATTATTATTATTATTATTATTATTATTATTATTATTATTTGCTTTGTTATTTTTCCATTTCTTTTTTCGAAAATTGCACGTTGGCTAGTAGGAAAAAAAATATGGCTATCAACGGATAGCTTGAATAGAAAGGAATGAAGAGCTTATTTCTATGTCAATAGACTCAATACCACTTTATAAATTAAAAAAAGACTCTTGTTGACATAGATACATATACTTTGTGAGATGTATAATTACCAAAAGAATTTTAAACCCATTGCACTGGTGTAAATTTATTCATAATTGTCTCAATTTTACAAATTTAATCTCAACAATTTATCAATCCAATTATAAACATTTCAATTACATAAATTTAATTATAAAATTTTTTCATGATTTATTAATATAGTCTTAAATTTTGTTAATGATTCCTTCTAGCCAAATTGACCAAAAATTGTTGAAGTGATCATCTAGTCAAGACCGGTCTTTCTTCATAGTAGAACATGCACTGACACATATGCTTAGTGTTAAAATGGATAATTTTAAAAAAATTATAGATTAATTATTATAAGTTGGTAGCTAACTCTCACTTGGTCTCAATGAAGGCATTGTAGCCCTCATTAGCCATGAACAAAGGCCTCTACTTTCTTGCCCAATTTGGACAACAGTCTTTGCATCCTTGTTAGGCAAAGGTGAGAGCATCAAGCTCTGGACCAAATCCAAAAAAGGGCCACGCTCTTTGCCTGTTGGCTTATGAGGGTCTCGACACTTACCTATTGGGCAACAAGGGTGTTACAACCCTTGCATGGATTTGGGTGAGGTCATTAAGGCCCTCATTCATTACCAACAAGGGCGCAATGCTTTCCCCATGGCTATCGACCTCGCTGACTTAGGGTTAAGAAAGAAAACAAAAGAAAAGAAATAAAAAAATCATAAACAATCATAAAAAATAGTAAAAATATTATAAATTATTTACATCAGCATCAATTGTGTCACATTGAATGATTAATATTGATTAGACTACAATGTCAGCAATTTTGGATAAAAATCATCAAGAATAACTAAATTGACAAAGTGTTTAAATATTTAACATTCAATTAACAAATGATTAATTTTTTACAACTAAATTGATATAATTGAAAGATGTATGACTGAATTAAAAAATTCTCAAAATATTTTAGACTAAAATGGTCTAATTGAGATGTTTAGGACTGAATTGGCACAATTACAATAAATTTACAATTTTTTTAGTAAATTTCTTCTTTGTTAGGTCTTCAAATGTTAATGTGGCAATAAATGAAAGGGTACAATAACGCTTGTTCAAAAAGTCTTCATAATAATAAGTCTTTACTATTCAACTATAAAGTAACAAATAATTACTGAGAATTTTGTATAAATAAAAACTAAGTTTAAAATAGCCACTAAAAATATCTTGAATGTTTATATAATATGATAAACTTCTTATTAGTTTGGGAGTAATGATATACTATTGTGTTACTTAGCCTTCATTTGCTTATTTTCAAGGTGACATAATTTTTTTGTCTAGATACTTATCATAATGCTTTTACTTTGCATAATTAAAATAATTTTTCCAGGACATCACATGTTCCACAGGTTTCATTTGCCTTTGGTATTATTAGTTCATCACAATATAGTTGTTAAGAGGAAGATAGCGTATCCTATGGCATGACTGTCGTGTTTGGCTGGTCCTTAAACTCTCCGGAAGAGAACTAGAAGATATCATGGGAATTGCGCATTATTATCAAGAACTCCATACATTTCTTATTTTATGAGCTTTGATTATACATATCTTACGAAAAAACAATTGCGAGCCCTTTGAAATTTCAAATTTATTTCTTTAGATATTTAAATGGTGTTGGGGAAGTAATTCTTTTATCAAAAAACTGATTGGAAAATTCTTGATTATGTCGTGGGGTGTATGATAGACAAGCAATCACTAGCACCAATGTTCAGTTGATGAAAACATACTTGAAAACTAGTCTCTATTTGATAAGTTGTGGGTAATTAGGCCCATCAAATGAGTCAGTCGTTAGACTCAAATTGACATATTAATCCACATTGAAGCATTTTCAATATTATATAATTTTAATGACTCGCACTTGACACGAATTCAACTCATATCCACCTAACTTGGACATTATTCTTCGCAATTTTTCTCCCCAAACTGTTGTCTCCGAAGAATAGGTGACTCCATGGACTAACTTGAAGAGATAGTGAGGGAGATCGGGGGCTGGATTATGGATAGGGGCGTGAAGATGGCATCTGAGGCAACAGGGGATATTCAATAAGAGCTTTAAGTTTTAAAGCTCTCACTATTGCAATGCCTCGTATTTCTATTGGAGGAAGTTAATCAATCCAACTTAAGTTATTATAGTATTAGATCATGCATTGTTCCACATATACACAAATCACAAGGCGATGGTTTTATCAGATTTTGCAAGTGGTTGGGATATCCCCTTACACTGAAGTTTCAGTATATCATGCAAGATTTGAAATCTTGATGTCTTACTTTAATTCATTAAATTTTCTGACTTAATTGAGCTTATTATGATCACATAAAAACACGGTTCTTTCCTTTTGCAACACGTGATCTAGTACTAGTTTAGAAGAGTATGTTTTAGCAATGTAAGCCTAATTTAAAACAAATAACCCCAACTTTAGGTGTGATCTCAAATCTACTTTGAACCTTTTTTAGTTCATAAAAAATCCTAAACGTTAAGTGCAGTCCCAAAATCTACCTCGAATTGCTTTTTTTCTCAAAAAAATTCCAAAATTTAGATCATATGTCCCAAAATTTTACCCAATTTTATTTTGTCTATGAAAAATCACCAACTTTCAATCCGTTTTCAAATCCACTCCTATAGTCCAGTCCTAATTTAACATGGCCTTTAAATATCGATAACAAATCCACATCAACAAAGTAACATGCAACACTATCTTTAAAATGCAGCCATTATAAAATAATGAAATTAGGAACAACTAATGATGATTTTAGATGAAGGGCTAAGCTGTGCAAGTTTAGGACTAGAATGCAAAGTGATAATTTTTCTATCAAACAAAAAATAAAGTTCACAATATATTTGGGACAAGATTTAAAGTTTGGAATTTGTTTCGAGAAAAAAAGAGAGTTTGGGGTAGATCATGTACTGTGTTAAAGGAAGCTCTTTTGTTGGTTTTGAAGATGATAAAACTCTATGACAAGATGACAAAACTCCGTGATTTGACTTGAAGTCAAATACTTAGTTGTGACTAGATCTTGTATCATCTGCGCAATTGTCAGATCTTATATCATCTGGGAAGATGTCAGACTTTATATCATCTGGAGAGATGACAGATCTTGTATCATCTGGAAGTTGCCAGACCTTATAACATCTGGAGATATCAAACATGTATCGTCTGAAGAATCAGACACGTATAGTCTGGGAAGACAGATTTGGTAAAATCTGGGAAGTCGGATATATGACGACTGTTTGAGTAAGATGATATTCTTATGACTTTGATACTCGTGGATTTCATACAGCATATATGTGGATTAACAATATTGATTATTCTCAAGATTATGAAGATTATTATTGGCATATTGGATTCACTGAATATTGGGTAAATGTGGCAAGTATTCACTTATGGAAACTAAGATCCTGATTGTATGGACGACCAAGATTGACGGCCTCTTAACACGATTTGAAGATTACTTGAAATATTCATGTTTCTGTCCAACGGATTAATTGGAAGAATTCCTTTGGAAAGTGCCAACGGTCGTATTAGCATGAATGAGTATTTAAGGGAAATATTTCAAGTCTTTCATAGTGACATTGACGAGAGTATAATTCCAAATTTTAGAGCTGCTCATTTACTATGCACATATATTGTAAACAAAAGAGTGTATTACATATTTTGTGAGAGCAGAAGACTCTGTGAAGTCTTGGACATAAACTGTAACTCTTTTGATTCATAGTGGAATCTAGCCGATAGGCTGTCAGCCCGAGAGTATGGACATAAGCTTGAGCTAAGCCGAACCACTATAAACCTTGTGTCTTGATCTTTTCTCTTACTCTCTGTTTGTTCTTATAGTTCTTCATATATCACGCTTCACATGCTGTGTATTTCATACTTCTGCAAAAGTTTTTAAAATCACCTATTCACCCCTTCTAGGTGATCGCACTAGATCCGTCAGACTGGACTTAAAGTTTGCAATTTGTTTAAACAAAAAAACATTCGGGGCAAGTTTAAGACTAGATTTTAAGTTTAAATTTTTTTTAGGGAATTAGGCCTAACAATGTCTAACACGGTTATATCCTTTTTGTAAAGTAAAAGGGTCAAATGGTTGTTCACTTAGCTTGGTGCTACTTACAAAGGCACTAAACTTGTGACATCCAGAATTTTCAACATCGTTCTGAAGTAAAATGAATTGGGCTTTTCACCGACGTGCCTATGGTCCTTTTTCTCGAAGTTGATCACTCACGAGCTAACAACCTATCAGGTGAAGCCGTTAAAGGGTAAAATCCCTAAAAGCTACTTAGTAAGTTGGATTGGGCTAAAACACATTTGGTTGATTTTAACCAAGAAATTGAACTCGGATTCGGGAATTAAACGTTCGAGTGTGTAACGATTTATTTTTAGGACATCAACTCATTTTTTGGGAAAAATTATGTTGAGATGGGAATTTTGCTGAAAAGATTCAAGTCAGACTTGAATTGGCGAGGATTTGAATACAAATTTAGGGGAATTGGTGCAAATTCGTAGGTAGGAGGGGCTACTACATTTTAGCATTCATCCTTGGCTTGTTGGAGAAAATTGTGAAGGGAAATGGTTACTAGATAAAAGTTGACGACTCATGGGGCATGTACTCAAGTGTTTTGGATATTTTGGATTGACTTTGAGGACTTTGAGTCCCCTTTTCCCAGCAAAACATTGGAGAATACAGCTTTTTCTCCTTCAGCTTCTTCTTGATATTTTTACTTCCTTCCACCTCCATTCCTCCAGTTAATATACGGAGCTTTCACCCAGTAACTCAAGCAATGACTTGCAAGGATTTTTCAGCCTCTCTTGAGCTTATTTTGGTGTCGTCGTAGACTCAAGTTTTAGTCGCCTTCACACTGTCATCGTTGTGGACTTGTCGACTTATTAATCAGGTTAGTTAACTCCCCAATCGTTTTCTTAGGACGTGATTACACTTAGAGGATTTAATGAATGTTAATCAACATGATTAGATTAGTATTAGGTTGGATTAGCACCAATGACGGTGGTTTAATTTAGTTTAGTGGATTTCTCATGAATCTGTTTACTAGACCCTCATCGTTTGCGTATTTTGTGGATCGAGATGTGATAAGATTATGAGGTCGATTCCTTCGTAAAAATGTCTTATATATCTTCAGCTATGTCATATATTTTATCCAAGATTTTATGGATTTAAAAGGGTAATATGTCAACTTCATTTTGAACAAAACATAATTTTTAATAATCTTTTGGTGTTTAATAGATTTTTATCAACTCTTAGATTTGAATTTCGAAAAAGTTCCCTCACCAAAGTTGCTTCTTTCATCTTGTAGTTTAACATAGTCAAATTTCAAGTCAAACGGACAAGTTTTAGATTTCGAACCAAGCTTATTTTGGAGAACGTGATTTTTGTAAATGAACACAGTTTTTGTAATAGTTTGATCGATATATTGCTCTCATTAAAAAGAAATTTGGTTTAAGGTGACTTCACAAAACTGTTCTTTTATGTGTCCTTTATGGCATATTCAAATTTGAAGATTTTACGAACTCGTTTGATTATATTTCTGCGTTTAAACTTGCAGACGGATGAGTGACTTGGTTTCAGCCAGTTTTGGATTAGGGTGGTTTTACGTTTAGCCATGTTGGCACGGTTTGAGACTTATGTAGCAAGGTTGAAAGTTCGACATCTTTAGTGCTAGCTGGATAGTATGTATTTGGTGATATGGTTGGTTTATGGCATGCTTAGAACTCATGTGTGACGATACGTGAATATGTGATGACTGTTGAAAGATGACGTGTTGTGGTAAAGAGCTAGCATGAGGCATTGTTATGCGGGCTACCTTGGGGCGTGTTTATGCGAGGTTTAGTTAAGCATGATGAGGCCAATAGATGCACACCTGAGGCCAGAACTTTTCACGGGTTGTGGTGAGGACCTGAGGTATATTTATGCAAGTCGCGAAACATTTGAACATCGGATTGAATTATTGATATGTTTCGCCTTATTATTGAACAAAATTGTGTGACATGATATGTGACGTATCAGAATGATTTGCCCTTATAATCGAAACCTCTGTGAGTGTTTGATGATTAATGTGTAATGTTTCAATCATTAAAAATGTTTGCTGCATGCATTTGTACATGAGTCATACAGTCTGACCGTCACTAGACTTTACTTGAATTTGAACCCGTTACCAGACCCAAACTTAGTCTCAAATTCAGATAGTCTCAGACTTAAACCCATACTCAGACGCTAGAGTCTGACAGTTTCCAAACCTTGAATTATTTGTTATGTGTAGGTTACGCTTAGGTGAATTTCTTTCTAATCGGGGCTTAAGGGGTAAACTTATTAAGACATTGTCGTAGCGCATCGTAGTTTACATTGTTACAGGTCCCTAGATGGAGGTGAACCACGTGTGTTATGGAGTTCCGCAAGATATGATTTTTTTAGCACGCCTTTTTGGTGGACACGGAGCTCTTGGCTATAGATGTTGGGAACTTAGTGTCTCTGGAGTTGTGAATGAAAAGTGGTCGGTCATGTCTGTTCGTCAAAGAGACGGTCGATTGGTCGTATCTAGTCATCCAAGAGGTGCCATTCATCATGCATATTCGGACATAAACCGACTCATTTAGTCTGGTCAAGGAGTCATTCATTTTGGTTGGTCTTACATGTGTGCAGTATCATTCAACTATACGGTTGAGTTCAAAGGTCTTTCCTTGAAGTACCGCGAGAAAGAGACGAGGTTCATTCTATCCTGGGAGACGACTTGCCCAGTTGCTTTGGTACTGGAATAAGCGAGCAAAAATCGTCTTAAGGACACGACGTGAATTCGTCGGGCTCGAACCTAAACTACCTTGTGCCCGAGCACTCCGAGGATCGACGCTCCAACTTGAGAACAGGTTCTGTTCTTCAATTCTTTGTTATTCCTCAACGCAATTTAATAATTGTTGTTGTTAATTCGTTTTGTTCCGAACACTATCCTGATCAATTTTCGATAACAATCTTAAGACGATTTTTATTTCTCAAATTAGTGGTTCTTTTTTCTTCTTTCTCCAACAATTAAGGTTTTGTTCTCTGATCAGTTTTAGGTTCTCAAATTAGCGTTCGGGTCTTTAGAGCCCGAACAGTCTTTGCGTTCATTTGATTCTGGTCATGGAGTAGTGTAGTGATACAACATACGATGTGCTGTGTGCGTTGTTTCTTCTTTTTAGCGAAGTGGGTGAGTATGTACATGCGATTGTGATAGTTATAGAAACTTATGTGGATTTAAGTCATTTGCCACAACAATTGAACGTTGCCGAAAGTTAGTGTTAGTTTCGCTTTGATCTGTACATTTTTTTGTTGGAGTAAACACATTCCGCATTGTGCAATAATTCTGTCGGGTGGTTCGAATGCCAAATGGTTATCTCAACCTAGTTAGGAAGGAGATGGTTCTGGTACGGTAGTGACATGTTCGTCTCCTTGATCATCCTTTTGCTCTGGGTAGAGATATTGACTATTTATGCATTTTTTTTGTAACTATTTACTGTGTGGTGATTTTGGGTTCGCACATGGGATGGTGATACAATCACCACATTGCATAAGTCTTCCAATCCTATATATTCAGATTGGTTACAACACAGTCGTAAGTGCGTGCTGCATGAGGGGAGGAACGTTGATACATGGAAGTCTGCCTTTCATCGGAAGAAATCGAATTTCAGTCAAAATTAACTCCTGGCGTTAATCGATTAAATAGTTCAAACATGAATTGTAAGCATTTGGAGCTAGAGTTTGAGTTAGAAAAAAAAATTATTGGAACCTCAAGTGTCTGGGTATCTTCATCTAGGGGAGGCTCACTCTCATTTCCGGGGTCAATTGGTCTATTGGATTTGTCTCGGATGACGTTGGTCTTGATGCTGACCATTGCAAGGCTTTGGTCAACAGGGAGTAGCAAAGCCTTGATATTGCCTAGGGAGTCCACGGCCATCTCACCAAGTGCCCAGAAGAGATTGGTGCCGATGATCAGGTCCACATGTTTGGACGTGCCACTAATGAAACCCCTGAATTTAGGCCTTCAACGCGAAACACATAAACCCCACGACAACAGACGCAAAAACAAAGCGAAGGTCGCCAAGGGTGATGGCACTTAGCGGAGGTGGACTTGTTTCTGGCCTTGGGAGATGTACAAGGCAAACATGTCAATAGATCTAAAGAAGCATCACACTTCATTGATGATCTTAGACAAATTGGCCTTATTGTACAGTCACGGTCTTGGGATACCCCACTGACATATTCTTCTAGAGAAGATATGGTTGCCGAGCATATCAACGAGAGCTTCGGTTTTTGCAGATGATCGGTGGAAGTCGCGGCTAATGTGTGCTCAAGTCATAGATGCATTTGGTTAGACGTCCGATGTGGCTGTCGAAACTGTTTTGAATCACAGATTCATGTTTGTTATGCCAAAATCCTGTGGTGCTCTGTGTTTTGGCGTCCATTTTCTTTTATTATACAAAACGAGTTGAATCTTGAAGGACGAGTGATGCCACTAGAGTTTCGTTTTGCAGAACTTAAGTGAGGTTGTCTTGTTTCGTGAGCAAACGAGCTTGTTTTTCAGATGAAGAGCTGGTCGTATGGCAGTATCGTTCAATTTCTTTATCAAGGAAAGAGATTTCTAGGATCTAGTGCCTAGACAATCTTGATATATCTTGTGACCTTAGCTCTGTTTGCCATTTATGTGATCCATCGTGCGTGGGTAAAACACATGACTCGAGTGATTATTGTCTAGATTGCGTTTGCCATTTTATGGATTTCTACCATGTATAGATTGAGCTTTGCATGTGTGTTGGTTGAGTAGTTTTAGATGAATCTGATTGTGTTCTGAGTTTTAGAGAGAACAGAACTTGTTGGTGTCGTTTCATCTTAAAACAATTTTGAGACCCATTTTGTTTCATGATTTTCTCAAAAGTTGTATGTTGGGAATTTTCGTTCCTTGTCTTGATAAAAGTTGTTTCTATCTTGCTCATCTACAACATAAATTAATTGTGGAATTTTCTGAAGTCATAAAGGCCTCGGCTCGTTCTTTTCCCAACAAGGTTCTAGAATATATTTAGAACATCGACTCTGACCTTTGTGTATTCTCTATTTATCCGAGTCTGATGTGTTGCAATTCTGAGCAAGTGGTCTTCATGAAAGTTGTAGTTCATACATATGGCTACAACATGTTAAAGTTTTCTCGGGAAGTTTTCTCGGCTACAACAGTTTAGGTCCATCCGATTACATTTACTTTACTTTTGACAGGATTTTGTGTCCAAGTTTTCTCGGGAAGTAACCGAGTTTTTCTAGTCAAATGGATACTCCTTTTTGACAACTTTGTTTAACGAATTTGAACTGGCGATATCATGAAAGTTGTAGGTCACGTCTAGGGCTCCAACATATTAAAAGTTCATCTCAATCCGATGTCAATTGGTTTGTCTTTTGGTAGCCCTAATGTATGATACAATTATGGAAATTGACCATGTTTCTCTAGTTGTTAATGTTTTTGTGGGCTGGATTGATCAACAAATTTGATATGCACTTCTTCTGAAGAATTGATTGTGAAGACCTTAACTAAGATGTGGTGAAGTATCTTGACCATTGGAGAAACTGATTTTTTGTTATGAGGATCATTTGAATGATTGCTCTAGAATGTTTCCCTGGTTGTGTTCACACGTCTTAGGAGATGACTAGCTGGTAAGTTGCAGTTCATGGCTGCTTAATTAGAGATTGATTGAGGGTATTGAATTGTAGCATTCTAGTTGCGCATGGCATGCGTGTGTTCGAGGGAGGAATTACCGCGCATAGTAAGTCGTGAGGCATGTTTGCCACGCATTGTAAGTCGTGAAGCCCATGAGTAGTAAAGATCTATTGAGTGAATAGAGGGCCTCAATAGTTGAGGTGGAGGCTGAAGATGCCTCTAGAACGAGTTGCCATGCTCATGAGTATTGACGAGAGATCCGATAGTGTGGGGGGTAAGCTATTTTGACGGTGAACTTTATCTTCAATAAAGTATCCCACAAAAGACACAACGAACTCTCTATGAGAAATGAAAAAGGCGGAACGCCTAACTTGAAATATCTCAAAGTGTGAGGGTGTTTAGCTAAGGTCACGATTCCTAAGCCTAAAAAGGTTAAAGTGTGACCTAAAGCTGTTGATTGTGTCTTTATTGGATATGCTATAAATAGTAGTGTATATCGATTTCTTGCTTATGAATACGAAGTCGTAGATATACATGTTTCCATATAAGATAGTATATGACTCAATTGGATAATCGGGATAAGAGACACTAAGCCAACAAGAGGAGCAGTGTCTTGGAAATCATCCGAACAAACTTGCATTGCAAGGTCTACTATGGAAGTACAATTTATTGCTTTGGATAAGGCTGGTGAAGAAGTAGAACGGCTTTAGAATTTTTAAAAGACATTCCAAATTGGCCTAAACCAATGTTAGCTATGTGTATTCATTGTGATATTCAAGCGGCAATTAGAAGGGCAATGAATGTCATGTATGATGGTAAGTCTCGACATATTCGTCGAAGACACGATACCGGAAGACAACTAATCTCTAGTGAAATTATCACAATTGACTATGTGAAGTCAATAGATAATGGTGTGGATCCACTAACCAAACAAAAGGCCTAAATAAAGAATTAGTTGCAAAAACATCCAAGGGAATGGGTTTTAGGCTTGTAAAATAAGTCTTCATAGCGAATACCCTACCTAAATGACTGGAGATCCCAAGAACTAGGTTCAAAGGGACAACTAAGTTATATAGACGTTATAGAGTACTGTCAACTATTACTCATTCCCGTGGAAGGACAGTACTAATAAAAGGAGGTTAAGCGTAAAGTTTTTAATGAATCTAAATTGGATATATGATATATCACGGAATTCAGAAATCTGAGTGCAAAGTGAGGGCCGCTTCTATGAGAATTCGAAAGGTCGGTTCTCTAAAGCACTCATGAGACCAGGTGGTGTTCATGGCCAAAACAAACACAACAATGAGAACCAATTGTATTCAAGAGAAAGTTGTGTGTTTTTAATTGTCTTGGCTTACATCAAAGGTTGGCAGTTCAAAAACATCGCGTCTACTAACCGACCGTAAGTTCGATAGATTTCACTAGGGACAATTCAAAGTTTCAAACTACTAATCTCGATGCAACAATCTCTAACCGAATAACCGCACATTGCATTTCTTGTATAAATGAAGAGTCATGATAGTTGAACTCCTCATTCATGTGGTGAATTGTTGGGAACTTAGTGTCCCTAAAGTTGTAAATGAGAAGTGGTCTGTCGTGTATGTTCGTCAAAGAGATGGTCAGTTGGTCGTGTCCGGTCGTCCAAGAGATGCCATTCATCATGCATATTCAGACATAAACTAAATCATTTAATCTGGTCAAGGAGTCATTCATTCTGGTTGGTCTTGCATATGTGCGGTATCATTCAACTATACGGTTGAGTTCGAAGGTCTTTCCTTGAAGTACCGCGAGAGAGGGACGAGGTTTGTTCTATCCTGGGAGATGACTTGCCCAATTGCTTTGGTACTGGAATAAGTGGGCAAAAATCGTCCTAAGGACATGACATGAATCCGTCGGGCTCGAACCTAAACTATTTGTGCCCAAGCATTCCGAGGATCGACGCTCCAACTTGAGAACAGGTTCTGTTCTTCAATTCTTTGTTATTCCTCAACGCAATTTAATAATTGTTGTTGTTAATTTGTTTTGTTCCAAACATTATCATGATCAATTTTCGATAACAGTAGATCCCAGGGTTTAGATAAATTATTTTTGGTTTAGTCTCTTGTGTATATAAACCCGGGGTTGTTTATAAGATACGTTTTGTATAATTTGGTTGTCCTACTTTCTTATCCCATGTTTGATTTTTATCCAAGGATTGTTTAATTCGCTTCCGCATGTATATAATCTATTGAGTTGGCGACACCTCCTAGGAACGTTGCAATTTAGTCAACCACCGAGGGATGTATGCACTCTCAAGGCTCAGGGGTGACAAAACTCGATGAGGAGAGTGCGTTTATGTTTTCCACATCATGTCGGATGCTGGTAGAAAAAATTGAGGTTTGAGAAATATTTGATACTTGGGCCGTCAAAGGAGACGGACATGAAATTCAGCCAGCACTAGCAGAATGGACCAGGGGCAAATGCAACTTTTGCAATATGTAATGTCCTATAGTAATTATTTTAAATATGGAAGTTACTTTAATCATGTTATGCTAAATTACACGTCGCATCTCAACATATTCCTCTCGTGGCTCCAAATGCGAGGTCTCTTGGCCCAACGATTATAAATGAGAAACCAAGTTACATGACATCCAAACGACCATTAAACTCTTAAGTGAGCTTTTTAGCTTATAGCCTACGCAGATGGATGCGAATCTCACAAAGCTTGGTGGTTCTCTTCCAGTCCCAAGTGTTCAGGAGTTGGCAAAAGAGCTCATAACTGAAGTCCCCCCTCGCTATGTCCGTACCGACCAAGATCACCGGTTCATGCACGAGGATCTTGAAACTTCGTTGCTTCAAGTGCCAGTAATTGACATGAACAAGCTCTCCTCAAGCAATGACGATTTGATGGAGCCCGAGCTTGAAAAGTTGCACGTTGCATGCAGAGATTGGGGATTCTTCCAGGTAACCTGTTGTGAAAGCAGCTTTTACTTCTTTTTTCTGAGAGAATTAATTGAGACAAAAGATCCGGATTTCTGCTTCGAGAGTCTGACTTTTGAACTTAATCGATCCCTCTTTGTGTATACAGTTGATAAATCACGGAGTGAGTTGTTCATTGGTGGATGAGGTGAAGTTGGGAATACAAGAGTTCTTCGAGCTTCCAATGGAGCAGAAGAGGAAGTTTTGGCAAGAAGAAGGAGACCTGGAGGGCTTTGGGCAGACTTTTGTTGTGTCGGAGGAGCAAAAGCTTGATTGGAGCGACATCTTTTTCATGGTGTCCCTCCCCATACATTTGAGAAAACCTCGCCTTTTTCCCATGCTTCCTTCTCCGTTCAGGTTGGTTCTCTCTCATTGAGTACACTATACACCAATGAGACATTTAGCTAAAAAAAGATTCAGGATTGTCTAGATTTAGGGGAGTAAATTTAGAGAGAGAACGAGAGAGGTGGTGATGACAGCAAATAAGGCAGAGAGGTTACTAGGATTGGAACAAGCGAGTAACGAGCTGTGAGAGGTGAATGGCAATGGCAACATAGCATGGGTTGTCGGGGTAGATAGATGTCAGATGTCCAAAGGAGAGAGAAGAAAGGAGAACGACACAGAGCTGAGCTTTATTACCATAACATTCTTTGGGCTTACATGAGAGTAACAGCATATTTTGAGCCATATAAAAAAAGTGAATCTTACTCTCCTAGTTATTTATTATTTATTATTATAACTATACAAATGTGTTAATCTAGTCCGACAGGAAACAATGATTTACGCAGTGTCCCCTTCATGCTCATGGATGATTGAGATGGATCGCCTAATTTGGGGTTTCGTGACTTGATGATGACTTGGGAGGAGGGTGGTCCGATTTTAGATTGGGACCATAGGGTTTTTTTTTTTCTGGAAAAATGCCAGCCTTCCGATTTAAATCGGATGGCTAGCCTCCCATCAAGTCATCATCAAATCAAGTTAGGTGATTGAGACTTGGGTCCGAGTGAGGACAAAGAATTGTCGTTTTCCATGTTAGCTAGTGACAGCCAAATGATTTCATGCTTTACTCTTGAACATAGAAAAGAATCTTGATGGCCAAACAAGTAAGGCCAAACGATCCCGTCCCTTTCGGCTTTCATGGGCAGGGGATGTGATTGTTGACGCAAATTGAGGACATTACTTCGTGATGTCTTTTCACAGAACAATCCAATCAAAGGAAGATAGATTAGGAGGTGATCTAATGCTTCACCGGATTTCTAGCGACTAATGAGCAACGGTTTCATGTGAGGCTGGTACCGTTTAATCATAAATGAGTAGATCTTAAACTATTTGTTGAAGTCCTTTTAAGTATTTTTGCAGTATTGGTTTTGAATAGAAATAATATTAACATCTAAATGATCTGTTGACATACCCTTTGGGACTCTTATTAGTGTAAATGTTTGTGACTAGATTACCTCGAATTGAAGAACAAGAAGGGCTTTATGTCTGTCACTAGATTACCTGAAGGACAAAAAGTGCTCTGTCGTTGTTTTGAAGCAACTGAGTTAATTAGGACCATTAATAGGTCCACTGTCCATAGATAACTTTCATTATTACATATACAAGTTTTGGGAACCATACATCACTTATTTCGCATGCGTCATAAGATTAATGACACTATATTAACGAATTATGTCTAGAAAATGCAATCGTATAGCTCCGTAGGCTTACTGAGAACATGCATTGATAAGATAAGCAATCTTGAAGAGACATGCGCAAGATGGGGCATGAAATGGATGAATATACATCTCGCGAGTGATAAAGCGGAGCTCTAGGGAGACATGAAAACTTTCACCCTCCCCACCCCCCCTCCTTCCAATTGGAATTCTTCACCGAACTACTAGCTCAATATGGATTATTACAAAATCCGATTTGGATTTAGGGAGAAATTAACTTTACTGTGTTAGCGATCAGTAGCAATCAAAATTAAGAGTCCATATTAGGAAAAATTCTTAAATGCGCTCGATGCATGTGACTTGTTAGGCTGACATAATTCGAGTGCATGGAAGACTGATTTCTAATTAGCCCACATCAGCAGTAACAACTTTGTCAAATAGGAACATTGTATATACAGTATATTCAACTGTTTCCGACACATCCCCAATCTCTCTCCATCAAGATTAACAATCATATTTTGTGAGAATAAATTCTCTCTCTTCTTCTTCTTCTTCTTTAATAACTATTCTAATATCTGCGATCTTATATTTATGCAGAGATGTCTTGGATAAATACTCCTCAGATCTAGGAGATCTTGCAATGAAGTTGCTCCTTCTCATGGCAAAACCTCTGAACATGGACCCCAAGGACATGATAGAACTGTTTGACGGAGGCAGGCAGGCCTTAAGGATGAATTATTACCCTCCATGTCCGCGACCTGACCTCGTTATCGGCCTCACTCCGCACTCTGACGCCTCGGCCCTCACCATTCTTCTCCAAGTCAATGAAATGGAAGGTCTGCAAATAAAGAAAGAGGGCAAGTGGGTACCTGTCAAGCCCCTTCCGGACGCTTTCGTTGTCAATGTCGGAGATATTCAAGAGGTAAAATTTTCCGATTAGCCCTATGTCTGTTGTTTTGTTGTGGAGTTCCCCCTAACTTTGTTTGATGTGCGAGCCAGTATTGCTGGATGCATGTGCGATTGATGACCAAACTATCATCTCATTCACAATATGTATAACACTTCATATATGCATTGTGAAAAAAGAACCTTGGAATAGTATATCTAAACGAAAATTTATGCAGTAGTGAATCAAATAATATGGTGGACAAAAACAAATAATGGGTGCAGGAATTTGTGTGGTTACGTATATATTTTCCGAATCCCTGAGTAGACATTATTTTTATGAAGAAAATTCATGAGAGACGTGACGAGATAGTCTTTGTATTTGATGATGGAAACAGATTGTGACGAATGGTACTTATAGTAGCATTGAACACCGAGCAACAGTTAACTTGATGAAGGAAAGGCTCTCGTTCGCCACATTTTATGGACCGAAATTGGACGGCGAAATGGGTCCTGCACCGAGCTTGATCTCACCGGACAAGCCAGCATTATTTAGAAGAATAGGCGTTGCCGATTACTTCAAGGGACGCGTCTCTCGTGAGCTTCGAGGGAAGTCCTATCTTGACGTCATGAGGAAGATCCAAGGAGAGGAAAAGGAGATTGCATTTGGCCATTGAAAGAGCAAACTAGCTTTCTTCTTTTACTGTAAACTATACTAACTGAAATCCTATCTTTATGTGGACCCTCTCCATGTAACTCGAACAGATGATTATCCATATTTCTTTCGCTCTCTCCTTCCTTTTGTTGATCAATGTCATCACTGAATTTGCTGGATTAATGATAAAAAGATCTTTTCAACTAGCTCACTAAATTTGTTGATCAGTGTGCATTTGAGAAGTATTTTTCATTGAAAGCGTCCACAAAAGCACCCCAAGTTGGTGCTACACCTTCAAGTAACACTGTTTCCCTAGTAGCTTCCCACCAATGGCTACCTTACAGCTGGTTTACTACCAATACCACCTTATCAGCATTGCGGCACCACATCACTGCAGAGACTTTCTCTACACCTCGAAGCCAAGAAGTAGCGGCCTCCAAAACTCCTTTCCCAAAGAACTGAAGAGGTTTCAATTTTAAAAACTACCCGATTTGTTTTTGAATTCTCTTCTCCTCATTTGCACCTTCAGCAACAGGAACAAGGACAGGGGCGGGAGCCTTCACTTTATCCTCCATAGGCACTTGAGCGACAGTAGCACTCATCAACGCATTCACTACAGCAGCAACTGCAATAGCAGCCTCCTGTTTCCGAGCATGCTGGGCGATCTCACCTCAAAGGTCCCCTAGAAACTTCGGGATCCCCTCAATCTTGGGATCCCCCTGAGCATCCTCTCTAATTTGGAAGCGACCAATAGTCACACTCTTCCTCGGAGGTCTCTGATATATATCCATTCTCAGAATCTACCAATCCCGGTTCCAATATTTCAGTAATTTCATCAAATAATTGGAACCTCAACAAATTATAATCAAGGAAAGTAAGCAATACGTCACAAAATTTGTAACTAGCATGAGATATACAGCAATACTATACAACTGGTGCGTGATACATAGCAACACCTCACAACTAGCACGCGATACACATCAGCGTTATACAACTAGGGCGCGATACACAGAAACACCTCACAACTAACATTTACTAATAGCACCAAATTTTCCCAATAGTTACTTGTCCTCAAAGCCCTAACTTATGATCTTCAACAATCCATTCCATCCTTGTCGCTCCAAAATCCTAACATTCCCTAGGTCCTAACCTGGCTTTGATACCAAAACTAATCGAGGGCTGTCACGCCCCGCTCATTGGCATGCAATAGTCCCTTATTACATTCTCTTCTAGCCGTGGAATAAATGTGCAATGTCCCAAGTAGGTTGCTAGTCTTCTTAATTATCACAGTAATAAGCAACGAGAGCAAGGTAAACAAATAAAATCACAACCCTCCTTCTTATAACATACACATCTAACCTTCTCTTATATACATCAACTTTACAAACACCAGTTCATGTACAACCACATACAATCACATCTAAATGATCTCAAAACAAGCCTAGGAGGAGACCATGACTCGCAGATTATACAATCAAAAGTAGCGGGGAAAGGGGAAAGGTAATACTACACATGGGGAAGGGAGGTCTAGTCCTACTGATCAACCTAAGCCAAATGACCTAGGGATCAATCACACTGTCTAGGAGGATCGCCAAACCCAAGGTCGGGGTTCCACATTTCAAAAACTCATAATGGCGCCTCCTGATACCCCATATGGAAAACTAAGGGGCCTTTAGCTTCTCCTGCAAAACATTCCCATTACTGATGGGGCACCCAACACTAGAGTATGGGGTTTCAATTCCAAACAGTAGTCTCGTGCTTCTTTACCACCATCCCCGATGCTATCACATATCTATCTATGATTCAACCGCTATCCTCAAGCTTTTTGGGTCGTACCCATTTTTCTGGCTCTTCATCATCTAGGCCTAGGATCAAATTCAATATCATTGCTTCTGCTTCCTGCATTAGCTCGTCGTCCTCTAGTACCTTTTCCATCAGTTCTAGCTTGATCTACTCCTGCTCGATCGGCTCTTCCTCTGGGTCCATAGTTGATTCCTGAAATGGAGTTTGTGGTGATGGTGTAATATATTAGAATACCCCAGTGAATCTACCCCTATACCCAAACTAGAAATGCTATCGCCCTAGGTCTCTAATCGTGTCTCTAGTGTCACCCATCATCACAAGCTCACTCAAGTGCCACTTGACTCACTTCCAATAATCTTATTCTCTCACCTTCATAATCTCGCTTTCATACCTAATCTACCTGTGAGTCAATTGAGCAATGATCAAGACTTGACACTAAGCCAGTTTACCTATCAAGTTAGGTTTAGTCACAATAATAAAATAAAATAAATAACTATTCACGTCAATCAATTAAGACCGATAACCGCACCAGTCGCACAAGTAGCCACTTAACGATCCTTTCGATTCCTATCATCTTCCACTAGGCATAATCAACTACCACAATTAATCTGGGCCCACCATCCACCAAATTGATTAATTATGTTGCCATCTCAGTGATACTATATACTCGGCTGTAGTCACCCCCATCTATCTAACCACACAATCAAGCCATCCAACAATTCTAAGAATACTACTAAGGCAGTAAATAGGCATAATCGAGGTATGGAAAGTCCATTTACCTCTTAATTTTGCGCTTTCCCGACAAATTGGGCGACGACAATTCGCAGTGCACTCCAAGGTCACATATCTCATGCAATGAGGGCACGGGTGGTTTGTCACAAGGCAGCACGGCTCAACATAATGTGGTGCGGTAGTGGCAAATTTTCCGGTGACACTGTTCAGGCAAGGTACTATTCCAATCAGCATCCGGTGAGCTTCTTGGAGACGGCTCTTGGCCATGGGTGGACGGCCAAAGCTGTGAGCGAGACGACGGGGTCACCTGTGAGCCAAGTAGCAAGGAAACGTCTAGAAAATGGCACTAGCAAGGGTCTAGGGTTTGGGTCGAGTTGGCCGGAGAGGGAAAAGGTGGCTGAATGGCGAGCTTGGCCTCGTTAGAGGTTAAGGGTGCTCCAGCGTGTAGCTAGATGGCTAGAGGGCTCCTAGGCAGCAGCAACTGTAGCTAGAGGAGAGGAGGGCGACTAGATGGCAACAGAGGCACCTCGGGTCAATCTCGGACCTAATTAGGGTAAGGATGGATAAAGGCTCAATTCGCCCACCCAAACCAAATCAATCAAATTAACTAGAGGGGTTTTACTCACAAGGCCACGAGGAATCAATTGGTGATAGTGGCGTGGCCAGTGGATTGCCCAAACAACGTGGTGCTCGATCTAGGGTTTCGACAACGTGATTTTAGAACGAAACATGCTTGATCTCAAAATAGCCAAATCTCGGTCAAATCAATCACAACCAAAGCCTAAACTAGGGTAAAGGATTACATAGGAACTCATTGGAAGCAACAACGTGAGTTCTAGATTGAAGGATTGCTTGAACTCCAACTTTGAAGCTCATGGCTAAAACAAGGGAAGATCGAGCTGAGAGGCCTCCTTTGGGGGCTCCTGGCGGCACTCAAGGCAGAGACGACGACGACAATTGGCTAGGTCTTAAAGAGGGAGTTGCAAAGAACACAACCGCGAGCAAGACGGAGGCCGGAGTAACGAGATAACGGAGTTGAAAGGGGAGACGTTCGCACGACCAAGAGATAGGGGAGGTGTTGTGGCCAAGAAGGGAATAAGCTCGTTGGGGCAAACGACGGCCACTCATTGGATGGGACATACTCCGGCTAGGCCCTAAGGGCGGCTAGCTTTTATCGGTAGATGGCTAGCTATTTGGTCGGCGGGTGTCCTCTTTGGTGACGTGTTCACCAACTGTTCAATGGAATGTCGCAAAAAGGGTGAGATAGCTAGGCTCGCGCGAGGGTTGGGCCGAATCAACGCGCGCTTGGGCCAGGTCAACACGGGTCTGGCCCAATCCAAGGAAATTCCTAAAATACTATTAAACAACAATAATAAAATAATAATAATAACATATAGTAAATAATTCAAAATAAATTTAATAAAACTAAGTATTTTGAGGCCAAAATGAGATTAAATTAAAATTTGAAAATCCAAAACTATTTTTTTAAAATTTTCATGTTCACACAAAAATTTCAATAATTATCGAGAAAATTCCTGGGGCTCTTAGATCACGATCCATACTTAAATAATTACACAATAACTCCTAGGGAAGGCCGAGACATGACCATTATAGATGTAATTGATTTGAATGTTGCCATCAAGTATCTCATTACGAATAAAATGACAGTCCACTTGAATATGCTTGGTACGCTCATGATAAAAAAGATTGGCGGCTATATGTGAAGTTGTCTAACTGTTGCAATACAAGTGCATTGGTTGAGAATGTGCTACACCAAGAGAATATAATAATCCTTTCAACCATTTAAGTTCACAAACTGTGGTAGACATTGACATGTATTCAGCTTCGGTAGAGGAGCAAGACACTGTTTGTTGCTTCTTAGTCTTCCACGAGATAGGTGATTCTCCAAAACAATAAAATAACCAATCAAAGATCGTCTTGTCAAAGGAGACCAATCAGAATGCAATAAGCAAATGATGTCACAATTGGCATGCAACATAATACCCTGACCTGGTTTCCTTTCACATAATGCACAACTCTCACAACTGCTTCCCAATGAGCTTTCTTTGTCCGCTACATGAACTGTGCAAGAATATGCACACAGTAAGACAATTCAGGTTGAGTTATTGTTAGATAAATAAGTCGACTCACCAAATGCCTATACTAAGCAAGATTGTCTACAACATCACTCTCAATAAGGGCTAGCTTGTGATTTTGTTCAAGAGGAGTCTGAGCTATCTTGGAACCCAGCAATCCAACCTCAAAAATCATATCCAACTCACACTTACGTTGACACAAGAAAATACCATATGAGTTTCTTGCCACTTCAAGAAAAATTTTAGCTTTCTGAAATCTTTCATATGAAAGCAATGACTCATATAGTTCTTGACCTTTTCCACAGTGGAAACATCATTACCGGAGATAATGAGATCATCAACATAAATAAGCACATTCAATTGAGTAGTCCCAACTTGAAAAGTGAACAAGCAATAATTTGAATATGATTGCTGAAATCCATAAGCTTTCAAATATGCAACCAATTTCACAAACCAACATCTTGGTGCTTACCGTAAACCGTAAAGAGATTTCCAAAGTCTTCATACCTTCCGTGATGATTGAGAGGCAATCTAGGCGACATCTTTTTGTAAATCTCTTCTTCTAAATCGCCATATAATAAAGCATTTTCAACATCCATATGATGAAATTCACAATTCTTTGTAGCTGCTACCGCAAGAAAGGTGCATACAGTGCACATTTTTGGCGTAGGAGCAAAAGTCTCCTGATAATCTATACCTTCAATTTGATTATTTTCCAATATCACCAATTACGCCTTGTATCGTTCAACACTTCTATTAGATAGTTCTTGAACTTTTGCACAGTGAAAACTTCACTATCGGACATTAATATAAATAAGTATATTCAATTGAGTAGTCTAACTCGAAAAATGAACAAGGAGAATTCGAATATGATTACTAAAACCCATAAGCTTTCAAAGATGCAATCAATTTCACAAATTAACATCTAGGTGCTTGCCGCAAACCATATAGAGATTTCCCAAGTCTACATACCTTCCATGAAGATTGAGAGGCAAATTCAAGCGGCATCTTCATGTAAATCTCTTCTTTTAAATCACCATGTAAGAAAGCATTTTGAACATCCATTTAATGAAGTTCCCAGTTCTTTGCAGCCGCCACTGCAAGAAAAGTGCGTATGGTGCACATTTTTTCTACAGGAGCATAAGTCTCCTGACAATCTATACCTTCAATTTGATTATTTCCTAGTTTCACCAATCACGCCTTGTATCGTTTAACACTTTTATCAAATAGTTCTTGAACTTTTACATAATGGAAACATCATTGCCGGAGATAATGAGATCATCAACATAAATTAGCACATTCAATTGAGTAGTCCAAACTCAAAAAGTGAACAAGGAGTAATCCGAATATGATTGCTGAAATCCATAAGCTTTCAAAGATGCAGCCAATTTCACAAACCAACATCGAGGTGCTTGTCACAAACCATATAGAGATTTTCGAAGTTTACATACCTTCTGTGATTATTGAGAGGCAAATCCAAGCGACATCTTCATATAAATCTCTTCTTCTAAATTGGCTTGTAAGAAAGCATTTTGAACGTCCATCTAATGAAACTTCCAATTTTTTGTAGCCGCAACCGCAAGAAAGGTGCGTACAATGCATATCTTTATCGTAGGAGCAAAAGTCTCATAATAATCTATACCTTCAATTGATTATTTCCCAATATCATCAAACGCGCCTTGTATCGTTCAACACTTCCATCAAATTTGTACTTAATTTTATGCGCCCACTTACTCCTAATTGCTTTCTTCCCAGGATGCAAATGTTTGACTATCCTTGTGCTGTTATCTTTTAAAGCTTGTATTTCTTTACTCATTGCTTCTCTCCACCTTATATCTTTAACTGCTTCGGCATAAGAGTTTGATTCATGTCATGTAGTAATTGCTACCAAGAAATACCGGTGTTGCGCGGAAAATTTTTTATAACTCGCATAACGTGCTATCGAATAAGACGTACCTAAGGAATCGGATTGGGCATATGAGCATGTCGAGTGGCTTATTCTGATGGTGTTTGTCGCATAATCTTTCAGACGAACAAACGGTTGCTTAACCTTTTATCCCCTTCCTAATTTCTCTTCAACAATTTCACTTCTTTCCACATCCTCATTGTTTGTGTAAGTTAATACATCCATTTCATGATTCACGTCATTTTCTCTATTTACACTTTCGACGTGCTCCTCTCTCGAGTTATTCTTTTAATCATCAACTTCGTCGCCCAATTTCATAACTCTAATTTTAAAGAGTTCATCAGTTACTCTTTTTTCATCAGCATATGGAATTCTGTTTTAGTCAACACTACATCTATTGATACAAAGTATTCACCAGCTTCTAAATCATACAATCTCCACCCCTTTTTTTCCAAATGAATAACCAACAAAAACACACCGATGACTTCTACTAGCAAATTTATCTTTATCCCCATTCTGATTATGCGCATACCACAAACAACCAAAAATCCAAATATGTTTGTAAGAAGGAAGTTCACTAAAGATGGTCTCATATGGAGTTTCACCAGTCAATAATATAGATGGAACCTGTTAATCAAATCTCCAGCTGCGAGTACACATTCTCCCCAAAATTCTATGGGCAAATTTGCTTGGAAATGCAAAAATCTTGCAACATTAAGGATATGATGATGCTTTTTGGTACTTGGCCATTTTGTTGAGTTGTTATCACACAACAAGTCTAATACAATATCCCATGTTCATCAAAATATTCTCTCAAACACAAAAATTCATTTCTGTTATCCGTTCTAACGATTTTCACATTTTTCTCAAATTGGCATCTAACCATCGCAATAAACTTCCTCAGAACACAAGTTACTTCATTTTTGTAGTCAACAAATACACCCACACAACACAAGAGTAATCATCAATAATTGTCAAGAACAAAATTGCTCCACATGAAGGTGGAAATCTATAAGGTCCTCATAAATCACAATGCATCAATTCCAAGCAATCTTTAGCTTTATTGTCACTAGACAAGAAGACCTCTCTTGTTACTTTTGCTCTGAAACAAAATCTAAATGACATCGTGCAAGCATATGCCGAAGTCACTCCCCTGAGAAAGCAAAGCCATTCACATTGCTCACCACTCCAATCAAGTTCCTCGAATTTAGGTCTTGCATAGCACATATTTTGTTAGTAAGTTGAATAACCAAATCTAAATCATTAAGAAGTTGTGACATAGAAATAAGATTGCATTTCAAATTAGGCACGCAAAGAACTCATTACAATTTCAAGTTTCCTCCAAGCAACACAGTTCCTTTTTTCACAACTACGGTCTTTTTTCCATTAGGTAACTTAACTGAGCATGGCACAATGTCACACAATTCTTTGAGAAATGACAACATTCCTATCATATGATGAGAAGCTCGCTTGTCAATAATCAAAGGAAAAATACTTTGTTTACCCGTTAGTCTCTCATGGGTACTATTCTGTTGAGAACTTAACATTCATAATAAAATTGCCCACTGCTCATCATTCAATCTAGTAAGGCCCTTTCAATCTAAATCTGTCACCAACTGATCACCCACCATCAACTCCAGTTGCCTGTGAGACGTTGACACGAACACCTCCTTTCTTATTATATCCACCTCTTTTACTACACTTTTGACCACTACCTTCTCCAGTAGAGGTTCCACATGGTCTATTACCCCACCATTCTGGATAGCCTATCAACTGGAAACAACTTTTAACATCATGTCCATCTCGGTTGCAATTAGAACAAAATGGGATTTATCTCTATCCACCCTCAAACTTTGGCCACCATCCTAGAGAGCAAAACTCATGGGATTGCCTCTTTCATCTTTGGTTCATGTCATCGTTCGCACTCGCTCTTGCTAAACAACCATAGCATAGACACAATTCATATTAGGCAAAGGTTTAGTGCTCAAATATTAGCGTGCACTATTCCATATCCTTCTTCATCTAAGCCCATCGAAAATTGATGAGCTCTCTCATCTTCCTACTTTCTTTCCAATTCAATGGTAAAATTGCATCTGCAACCTATACAAATGCACATTGGAATCTTATCAAAGTTATTTATTTCATCCCACAATATTTTGCGTTTGCCGAAATAGGATACGATGGGTTGACCATTGTACCTACAATTGTCCAAATATGATCTCAATTATTGCATCCGTGGACCATTCCCAATTGAAAATCTTTGTTTGATATCCTCCCATAGATCTTTCATGTTCTCTAAGTGAGGGATAGCGAGCGAAGTGTGTTGTCTTAATAACATAGAAGTATATAGGCGGTGGACAGTGTTCGTAAACCAAGGAATTCAGCGTGTACAACTTACAAATCAGAGAAGATGAAGAACAACCAACACAAGAGTGGAGGAAGCAAATAAAAGAACCTGACTTCGGAGTTGGAAGGAAGATCGGAAGAGCAAATTCGATTCGAGCCCGACAATTCAATGCCGCGTCCTTAAAACAAATTTGTCTGCCTTAATACGTACCTAGGCCGCCGGACAATAGCCTTCGAGGAGAGACTCGGCGAACGCAACGTGTATCTGACTTAATCGCACAGAATGAAGTGATGTTATGAACTTGTGTCTCTCGGGTCGGTCGGTTTTTCTCGAACAAATATCATGTAGTGGCGCCTCTTCGTGAACAAGTATGTCGTGTGTAGTGATGCGAATGAAGTGACGCCTCTTGGTGAATCGTCACCATGAAAGGAATAATATAATAAAAAAATTATATTACAAAAATATAATATTTTATTCGGACCCGGGCCCGGCCCGGCCCGATCCGATCCGATCCGAGCCGAGCCGGCCGGCCCTTGATTGGCGCGCGCGTGTGGTGGTCACCGGCGGCAAGAGTAGGTCCTCTCCCTACCACAAAAGTGGGGTACCCCTTGGGGCCCAACCTCACTTGGAAGGCTCCCACTAATATACCTTACTTTCCCCCACATTTGTTCTATGTGGGAGTCCTTTCCACACTTCTCATTCACAAAGGACAAAATAGGGAACCAAGTCCCAACAATCCCCCACATGAATGAGAAGTTCAGCTCAAATGACTCTTCGTAGATGCATGAGTGAATGACATGAAATGCAATGTGCAATTATTCAATGAGAGATTGTTGCATCAAGATAGGTAGTCTGAGACTTTGAACCTTCCTAGTGTGATCTATCGGACTTGCTCAGTCAGTCAGTAGACTTGATGTCTTTGAACCGCCAACCTTTAGTGCAAGCCTAGACAATAGAAGACACACAACTTTCTCTCCTATACAGTTGGTTCTCATTGTTGTGTCCGTTTTGGCCATGGACACCGCCTAGTCTCATGAGTGTTTTAGAGAACCGGCCTTTCGAATTCTCATAGAAGCGGCCCTCACTTCACACTCACATAGGTGAATTCTGAATTCATGATATATCTAATATCCCATTCAGATTCATTAAAAGCTTACGCTTAACCTCATATTGTTAGTACTGTCTTCCACGGGAATGGGTAATAGTTGACAGTACACTAAACTGTCCACATAACTTAGTTGTTCCTTTGAACCTAGTTCTTGGGATCTCCAGTCATTTAGGTAGGGTTTCCGCTATGAAGACTTAATTAACAAGCCTTAGACCCATTCCGTTGGATGTTTTGTGAACTAACTCTCAAGTTAGGCCTTTTGTAAGTGGATCAGCAATATTATCTTTAGACTTCACATAGTCTATTGTGATGATTCCACTAGAGAGTAGTTGTCTCACGGTGTCGTGTCTTCGACGAATATGTCGAGACTTCCCATTATACATAACATTATTCGCCCTTCCAATTGCTGCTTGACTATCACAGTGAATACATACAGCTGGCATAGGTTTGGGCCAATTAGGGATGTCTTCCAAGAAATTCCGAAGCCATTCAGCTTCTTCACCGGCCTTGTCCAAAGCTACAAACTCAGCTTCCATTGTCGATCTTGCTATGCAAGTTTGCTTGGATGATTTCCAGGACACTGCACCTCCTCCAAGTGTAAATATATACCCACTTGTCGATTTAGTGTCTTTAATGCCGGTTATCCAATTCGCATCACAGTATCCTTCTAGTACTGCAGCATATCTTGTATAGTGCAATGCATAATTTTGAGTATGTTTCAAGTAGCCTAGTACACGTTTCATTGCTGTCCAATGACTTCTATCAGGATTGGCTGTAAAACGACTCAGCTTGCTTACAGCACAAGTTATGTCCGGCCTAGTGCAGTTCATGACATACATTAAGCTACCTAGTAAACTGGCATACTCACTCTGAGATTCACTTGCACCAGTATTCTTGGAAAGATGTAAACTCACGTCTATCGGAGTCTTTTTAGGTACAATGTTCAAGTTCTTGCCCTTATCAAGAATTTTCTCAATATAATGAGATTGAGATAGGGCTAATCCTTCATCTGTTTTGAGGATTTTTATTCCCAGAATGACATCTGTGACACCCATGTCTTTCATGTCAAGCTGTCTTTTGAGCATGCGTTTGGTCGAATTAACAACCTCACTATTGCTTCCCATTATTAGCATGTCGTCCACATACAAGCAAAGGATAGTGGTACCTTCTCGAGTGTTCTTAAAATATACACATTTATCACACTCATTTATTTTAAAACCATTCGACAACATTACTTGGTCGAATTTAGCATGCCATTGTTTTGGTGCTTGTTTCAAGCCATATAATGACTTGATTAGGCGACATACTTTTCTTTCTTGACCTGGAACAATGAACCCTTCGGATTGTTCCAAGTAAATTTCTTCCTCGAGATCCCCATTTAAGAAAGCCGTTTTTACATCCATTTGATGAATTTCAAACTTATACACCGTAGCTAATGCAATTAACATCCTTATAGATGTAATTCTAGTGACAGGTCAATACGTATCAAAATAATCAAGGCCTTCTCGTTGCTTGTAACCCTTGACCACAAGTCTCGCCTTATATTTTTCAATAGTGTTATCGGCTTTCATCTTTCTCTTGAAAATCCACTTACATTGTAGTGGTTTGCTTCCAAGAGGAAGATCAACCAATTCCCAAGTATGATTGGACAGAATCGATTCGACTTCACTATTGATCGCTTCCTTCCAAAACGGGGCCTCTGGTGATGTCACAGCCTCTTGAAAAGTCCGAGGCTCATTTTCTAACATATATGTCAGAAAATCAGGACCGAAAGATGCTAAGGTCCTTTGTCTTTTGCTACGTCTTGGTTCATCTTCAATAGAGTCATTTGTAGATGTGGAACCTCGAGGTCTTTTATTGATTTCAGCTGAATCATGTTCAATGTTGTAAGGGAATACATCTTCAAAGAACGTGGCGTCTTTCGATTCAATGATCGTGCCAACATGTATATCCGAGACCTCTGATTTATGAACCAAAAACCGATATGCACTACTGTTGAGAGAATAACCAATGAATACACAATCAACAGTTTTAGGTCCTATCTTAACCTTTTTAGGTTTAGGAATCGCGACCTTAGCTAAACACCCCCACACTTTGAGATATTTCAAATTAGGCAATCTGCCTTTCCATTTCTCATAGGGTGTTAGATGTGTCTTTCTGTGAGGAACTCTATTCAAGATAAAGTTTGCAGTTAAGACCGCTTCCCCCCACAAATTTTGAGGTAAACCGGAGCTGATTAACAAAGCATTCATGGTTTCTTTTAACGACCGGTTCTTCCTCTCCGCCACTCCATTAGCTTGTGGCGCATAAGGAGGAGTAACTTGGTGAATAATTCCAGATTCAGCACAAATTTCCTCAAAAGGAAATTCATATTCACCTCCTCGATCACTTCTAATCGCTTTAATTTTCTTTTGTAATTGATTTTCGACTTCGGCCTTATAGGTTCTAAAAGCATCAATTGCTTGGTCCTTTCTAGTAAGCAAATAGATATAACAATACCTAGAGCTATCATCTATGAAAGTGATAAAATAATTCTTCCCTCCTCTAGACGGTATTGATTTCAAATCACAAATGTCCGTATGAATTAAATCTAGAGGTTCTGTAATTCTTGTATCTATTGAATTAAAAGGCAACCTAGAAAATTTCGATTCAACACATATCTTACATTTCTCACTCGAGCATTCAAGCGTAGGTACAAGTCCCATTTTCATCAATTTCTTCAAAGATTTGTAATTAACGTGTCCTAGTCTTGCATGCCAAATAAAAGGAGAGTCAACAACATAAGCAACAACACTTTTATTAGAAGAATTTGTCTTAAGATTGTTGTCTTAATAACATAGAAGTATATAGGCAGTGGACAGTGTTCGCAAACCAAGGAATTCAGCGTGTACAACTTACAAATCAGAGAAGATGAACAACAACCAACACAAGAGTGGAGGAAGCAAATAAAAGAACCTGACTTCGGAGTTGGAAGGAAGATCGGAAGAGCAAATTCGATTCGAGCCCGACAATTCAATGCCGTGTCCTTAAGACAAATTTGCCCGCCTTAATACGTACCTAGGCCGCCGGACAATTGCCTCCCAGGATAGAACGAATCTCTGACTCTCTCTCGCGGTACTTCGAGCAAAGACTCGACGAACGCAACGTGTATCTGACTTAATCGCACAGAATGATATTTCCCGAACAAATATCATGTAGTGGCGCCTCTTCGTGAACAAGTATGTCGTGTGTAGTGATGCGAATGAAGTGACGCCTCTTGGTGAATCGTCACCAGGCCGGACGGGCAGGCGCGCGTGTGTGGTGGTCACCGGCGGCAAGAGTAGGTCCTCTCCCTTCCACAAAAGTGGGGTACCCCTTAGGGCCCAACCTCACTTGGAAGGCTCCCACTAATATACTCTTACTTTCCCCCACATTTGTTCTATGTGGGAGTCCTTTCCACACTTCTCATTCACAAAGGACAAATAGGGAACCAAGTCCCAACAAAGTGTTGGTTCAATGGTGCTTAACACCCAAGAAACCAACATGGAATTAACTATCCACCAATCTTCAAGTTCTAGTAAATCATCTATTAGTTGCTTGACAGATCCATCAATAAAACCATATTTCTTCTTGGCTGGTAATGCAATTTGCATAGCTTGCGTGCATTCTTCATAATTCTCGCACTTCAACTGAACTTGGGTAATCATATTACTCAGGTTCTCATTCAAAGTCAGAGTGCAAGGGCTAGAGATTTTCTTCTTCATTCCAGAACTTTCCTCACCTTTTTTTTTTATCAATCATGGCTCTAATACCATGTAAAACAACTGAGAAATTTTGGCATGATAATTTTGTCTGTCATTGTCATAGAAACGCGACATACATACATGAAGTTACTTCTATCAAACAAAACTTCTTATTAGGCTAAACTACCAAGAATACAAGGACCACACAATAAAAAAAGATATGCACACAAAATTTCCTAAATAAAGGCATATTGTCAAATCATAGTTGCCTTCCAATAGTTTGCAATGCAACCATGTAGCACACCATGATAATAAAATACATGTTTAAACATATTATCAACTTGCTTATTTCATCGATGAAATGCAATTACCTTGATTTTTCCATGCATTTTTTCCTTCCATCCCTGTGTAGCAATGACAATATACAAATTAAGAATAACCATTTTTTATGAGAAAGAAAACTATCATCAATGACACCCTACTACTAGCGCTTGTTGTCATTGTTATTGTTTCTTTAGTCCTGGGAAGTCATCGATGAGTTTAATCCTATGCCAGAATTAGGAACACCATCGTAGTAGGATCCCTACTACCACTCTCGGTGCTATCATAGCCACTAATCAGTACTCAATTGGCTCAACTCCACAGTCCTAACTCCTCCAAAGATTCCATTTTTCCTTCACACATCTAATCTAGAATCCATCTCTAATGCTAACGGAACTTCTCAATAGTCTACCTCCTATGCTTGAACCAAGAATGCTACCACCGTGAGGTCCTTAATTGTGTATCTCCCTTCAATCGTCACCACCAGTCAAACTCCTTTTGCTTAACCCCACATATAGCTCAATCAATTCCAACTCTCTCTAATAACTAACATTTTTTCTTTTCTATGAGTCAACTGGTTCGTGATTAGGACTTGACACTAAGCCCGAACCATCTAACACGTCAGGATTAGCCACCATAATACTATAGCTCATTAAATAAGTAAATGCACAACTGAATAATTAAATTACTAATCGAATAAGTAAATAATTAATAAAATAAGTAAATTACTAAATAAATAAATAACTGAGTAAATTATACAATTGAACCAATAAAGCCGTCCACAACCGACTTGAGACTTTAACAAATTTCCTTCGCTTAAACCAGATTCATCGATAGACTAAGGTTCATTCATCGATAGCATGCTGGTTCATTCAATCTATCATGCCAACTCATCATATCCCTGTCGATATCCTATCAGGTTCCATCAACTTCATCAATTGATGAGGGCCCACCGGCCTCTAAGGCGAACCGGGGTCAACGACCATGCCGGTCAACTCGTTCGTATTCACAATCAATTGCGCATTCAATAACATTGAATAAATCAACATAATATGCATAATAAGTTTTAGAACAATTTCCCAAAATTTCTAAAAGTCAACTGCTCAGGCCTACTAATTAGGATTCACCCGGGTCCCTAAATAGAATCCAAAATCTTCCATTCAATTAACTACGAATGACATCACCTTAATTGGCAGCCACTTGCCCGACCACACAATTTCCACAATTTTTGCTAAAATAATCTAAAATACTTAAAATTAATAAATTGCTCCTCATTAAGTGAAATTTGAGCCAATCACTTCTAATTGTGCAAATTGTCAATCCAACCTTACCCAACTAGTTATCAATCCAACTGCAGCCAATAAATCTCAATTTTGCCCCCAAACTTCCGAAGTTACGATTTTGCACCTAAAACTCTAATTTGGCCATAATTGACCAAATTTAGTAATTTACCTCTACAATCGTAAAATTGCTCACATAGCTCTCACTAGCTACTAACCAAGGTAGCTAACATAAAGAATTTACCAATTTTTCCTCCAAGTAATCAATTTTGCCAATTTACTCCTAATTGACCAAAATTACCAAATCGTCTCTACTTCCTCAAAAAGTCGTCGATCAACTAATAATCGCCCAAATTAACAATCAATCCACCTTAATCAAGTCCACAATCATCTACTAAAGCGGTGAAGGCCCTAATTGAGGGATAGGAGGTCGACTCACTTGATTTCCTCGCGAATAGGTAGCTCACAACGAACTCCGGCGAACTTCCGGCAAGGCTTCGGTGGTCGGGGATGTTCCTTGGGGGTCCTAGAAGGTTGAGGAACTCATGAATGGCTATGGGTGGTGACGCAATGGCTCGAGACCCCTCGGAGGCGCGCGACCAGCATGCCCCAAAATTGGGTTCGGCGAGCACTGGTTGCTTTGAGACCAAATTCGAGCAAATTGTATGAAATTGGTGAAGGAAACCTATTGAGCTTTGTAGAGGGGACTTACACAAGTCCAATGGTAGTGGTGGTGTCGCTTCAGGGGGCCGAAGGAGGAAGAAATCGCTCGGAGAAGGTGAGGAGTCGCGATTAGGGGTGTCCAACAAAGGGCTTCGGCTTCGGGGTTGATTTCTCTCAAACAATACAGCACAACGGTCGAGACTGATGCCATTGTGTTCATATGACTCTCATTTATCAATTGGAGTTGGTAGGGAGGAATGACCTCGCCGGAGGAGGCACGGTGGCGGGACAAAGCTCTAGCGGCACAAACTAGGGTACAAAGGCTTTTGAACTTAGATTCGTCAAATTTAGGCCAAATCAATCAAAACAAAATTCCAAATTAGGGTAAATGGATACTTAGCAATTCATTGGAAGTAACGGCAAGGGCTCTAGATTGAAGGATTGGAAGAAATTGAGACTTGAAGCTCGGATCAAAATTTGGAATTTCCAAAAGATAGTTTCGGGAAGGCTTCTTTCGGGGCTTCCCAGCAGCGAACCAGGTGGAGTCATGGGAACAGGTTGGTCAATATGGAAATAGGGAATTTCAACAATTCCAACGCCACAAACGGCTCGTCAAACGAATGTCGGAGCTGAAAGTTATCACCCTCTAAAGATGAGGGGTTGCACGGGTTCAAATCCAGAAAACAACTCCGTGGAGCTATCTTTCGGGGGCCACCGGCGGCAGAGATGGTAGAATCAGGGGTGGGGACCGGTCGGGATTGAAAGCTAGCGTTTCAAAGAATCCAACGCCATCGACGGCGCATTAAACGGAGGCCAGGCATTGACCGTTGACCAAAATAATATTAAATTAATTAAATTAAATTAAAATATTAAAAATACCCAAAAATCGTAAAAAGTTCCCTAGACCTCTTTTTCAAGGTTTTTGAGGCCAAAACGCAAATAACTAATTTTCGAGGGACCAAAACGCGATTTTCAAAAATTTGAAATAGTCCGAAACGAAATTTCACGATTTTGTCCAAGGAGTTCCCGAGGTGCCGATGGGCCACAAACTAAACCCATAAATTCGCACAATTAAGCTTTAGAAAGGGGGTCGGAAGCGGGCTGTTACACTGATTATATCAATCTTCTCGATTATATCTAACTACTACTAATTAGCTACTTTAAGCGCGATAATGATGTAGATCATGCAGACTATTCACTTTACTACTTCTAAGTCTTTGTTAACTCTTCATTCTTCTTAACTTGTGTAACTAGATTACTCCAGCTATTTTGAATCTTTTCACTTAGCAAAACAAAATTACCTTTATGTGTTAGGATCGACGCACAATCGCAATAAAGTAAAACGAGTGAAAGGGAGAGAAAATTGAGACACATGATTTTATCCTGGTTCACCCTTAAACTAGGGCTATGTCAAGTAGATGATTCCACTATATCATCACCTCACTCTCTCATTACAACTCTTAGCGCAAGAAATAAAACTCTCTTTACAGCGCAAGAAGCAATATTTTTGCTCAAGAAGCAAATCTCTGTGCAAGAAGTGTTGACACCTAATTTTGGGCCTAAATTAAGTGCATAAGAAAATCAGGGGTTTAGTCTGACCCCTAAAAAATTAAAATTATTATTTGCATCGCAAGGTCTCGGCATAATCTTATTACATACCATCACACGTGTGGATAGAGAGGTAAGAGTGGTTGTGCTATGGATAACAAATGGATAGACATCCGCTTGGAGATTAAGTTTGCTTAAGATTTTGTTTGTTAAAATTGTTGAATCAGAAAATCTTATCTAGAAGAATATTATCCGAGCCCAACCTGTGCTGTTTTCAAAAAATTTGGGCGAGTTCTCCTCCTATAAATCAAGGTGGACAAGAGAGTAGAAAAGGCTAGGGAGGCTGAAAAAAATCGTAGGTGCAGTAGAAGCAAAAGAGAGAAAAGAGAGCATGGTCTAGTGTGGTGCAGGAGAAAAAGTTGTTTTCTTTTTGGGAGGGGAACTCTTGCAAGTCAAAGTTCTTTTGGGCACTTTTTTTTACAACTGTTCTTTTAGGGGTTTCTCTCTTGGGGGTTTTTTTTTAGGGGGGCACAAAGGAGAGTGTGGTGCGTGTGAGAAAAGGGGTTGTCTCTTACGAGTCAAATTTTAGGGGGAACTCTTGCTGGTCAAAATTCTTTTGAAGACACTCTTCCAACATTTCTTTTCTTTTCTTGGGGTTTTTGCAAAAAAAAAATAGAAAAGAAAGAGGAAGAGTGCGTGAGAGACAAGAAAAGGACGATCGGGAAAGCTAGAAAAGAAGAAAGAAAGAAGGAGATTGAAGAGATACGATTTTGGGTACAATAAGGAGTCTAGGCACATAAAAGGAGTGAGGATGCAAAGGCGGGCCAGGGTGAGAAAAGTCAAAAAAAAGGAAGAGAAAAAATTCTTTTTTTTTCTAAAGATTGCTCCATCTCAGCTTGTTTCTGCCGATGCATTACTTCACTTTCTCATTTCATCACGTTCAGATTCCTTCTGCCACAGTCAATTGGTACGAAGGATCCAGCAGCTAAGTCAATAGTTTGTGTCGATATTCGGTCACGCATTGCACGCAAAGCCCCCACATTGCTGAGAGTGAGCCAATTCCTCCACAAACGTCCAAGGATCATTCAAGAATTACCATTGTCGTTTGCCGTTCGTGATCCGCGTCTATCGATTGAAATTTGGGAGCATCGGCAAGCTAGGTAAGCATCAATTTTAACTTTAAATTTGATATCGTTTTTTATTAATTCGGACTAACGTTTCTTTTTGGTTGTTTTAGGCATATTCAATAAGATTTCATTGTTTGAAATTTAAAATAATTATCAGACCGTGAGATGATGGACTATTTTACTTAATTATTTTAGATTTTTTGTAGATTGTTTGAAATCTAGTTGGGTAAGTTTTATTTTTGGATTGTGATTATTTAAGGGTTGCGATATCCATTAATTTATTACGCGAGATGACGGATTATTTTTTCGGGTATCGCAATCTCTTCAAGTCTTTTGCGTGAATTTTATTCTGTTTGAGATTTTTTTTTTAAATCTGAAAACACAAAAAAATAGGATTCGATAGTTTTCCTTAGGATCACATATTTGATTTAGCATATTATTTTTAATTTCGAATTTTTCTTGAAAATATAAAGATCATGCATTTCATGTAGGCCATGTCATATGCACGTTAGAAAGTGTATGTCATATAGAGATTAGGCACATATATCTCATGCCACGTCATCTAGAAATTGCATGTTTAGGTCATAAAAGCTTCATATCATGTTAGAATAAATCATATAGAAGTCTAGGATTATTCAATGCATGTCATATTAGGTTAGAATTCATATTAGTTCATTTAATTTTAAATTTTAATAGTTTTGAATGTTCTTGCATTAAGTTAGTAGCAAGTTTAATTTAGGTATTTATCTGATTTCATATTAATAAATAAATAAGCATTCTCATGTCACGTAGATAATCACTTTTTTTCTATTAATTTAGCTAAGTCGCATGTTTAGGACTTGCAAGTTAGTGTCATACAATGCATGTTATGTTAGAATGCACATAATAATTGATTTTTAAATTTTGATCTTATTAACATAGGTTAGACTCTTTAGGCGCCTAATAATTTCGAATTTAAAAGATAAAAATTTTGCATGTCACTTAGATAATTACATGTATTAGGTTTATAGCATGTTCAATTTAGGCATTTATTTAATTTCGAATTTTTGTTAATAAATGGAAAAATATCAAAATTCGCATGTCATTCATAAAAATTGCATTTAGGGTTGTATTAAGATAGTTGCATATAGGCTTAGTTTTCTATTACATGCATTGCATATACCTAAAAAACCCCAAAAAAGATATTTTTATTGATTTGCTTCATCTTTGTTTATTGTTCTGTTTCTTTGAGCTTTTATATAATTGTTTGAGCACCCGCATGATCACCATGCATGTTAGAGAATAAAATTAAAATCAATTCAAACTGCTTGCAAAATATTTTTCTGAAAATAAAAGGAAATGGTTTTCAAGTCCCCGAATTCAAAATCTCTGGTTCGTAAGAGTAAAGTACCACTCTTAGTATTTTACATGGGTTTCTAATCGACCCACCATACATGGATTAGTGGCGACTCTCTTTGAAATTGATTTTGCATGTTTAAAAAATGAAACTTAAGTGGTGAATTGGTATGAGCTTGGGAGAGTTCGAGCTAAGTTAATCTTAGCAATCCATTAGCCGAACCCTAGGTGGTGCACCTTCGAGGAGGTCGCGACAAGAACTAAAAAGAGTATATATATATATAGCAGTAGCTATTCATGAGCCTAAGCTCAAACTACTAATGAATAGCAATAGCTATTCATGCAGGACCCACGTATTTTCCTATTGCAGGGGAGTATGAACCACACCCCAATATTATGAAGATATTTTGTAAAAAGACACAATTCGTTCGCATATCAAGGTCATAATAAACCATGGATTTTTTGTCCACTTCCAAATATACCAGATGGTTTTCTTAACACAACAACCTTCAAGAATATTAATGGGATTTATTTGCATGTGTATCATGTAAAATTAATTTCTACCTATAATGTAATATGTCTCAAGTATGCACATCGTGGGTGTAATTGCAAAAAACATGCTTATATTTGTCAAATGAATGTTTGTGATGGACAGATGCTGCAAAGTTTTATTTGTAAAGTAATGTTTAATAAGCCCTTATTGTCTATTTGAATATATCAATCTTTTAAATACGTGTTGGGAATTGTGTAAATCAGTCTTTTTATATCCCCCAGCTCATGAATTAGTCCTCAAACAATTATCGACTTGTAAGGACCATACATGGAGATCATATCTTCAAATTGACCTAAATGTGCATTTCCTTTTTATAATTACATGCTATAAAACTTTATAAGCATTTTCATATCGAGTTCTTCCAATACACTTGTTAAACTAATAAATAACAAAAAAGGGGATAAGTGTGCTATAACTCTAAAAAACTTGTCATGAAAGTGCAATTAAGTCTAAAACTTGTAAAAGATACAATCGAGTCCTAAAATTTGTCAAAATAGTACGATCAAGTCCTTCATTTAATTTCATCTAACTTTGTTGATGCAAAATGTTAACGTTGCTCTTTATGATTTTATCTATCCTACATGACTAAAACGATGTTGTTTTCATTTAAATGTTATTTTTAATACAATTTTTACTTAAATTAAAAAAGAGACAAGGTGAGAAATCAAGTGACAATTTGATCCGAATTGCCAAGAAGGGCCGATAAGGGTGAGGGATGACTGACACTGCAAGCCCTTGCCACATATTTTCTCGTCCTAGTCTTTTTTTTTTTAATTTAGTTATTTTTTAATTGGACCGAACTAAAATTTGTAATAAAAATCAGATATGGAGCAAAATGTTGTCATTTAGTCTTATGTTTCATGCTTTAGCCACATCATCATCATGTACGAGAGAGGAAATATTAAATAAATTTACATCAGTATTTTTCATTAGTTAAGTTAGACGGAGTTAATGAAAGTGCTCGATTACTTCAACTTGATAAATGCTAGGATTTAATTACACTTTTCTAAGTTATAGGAGACAATTGCACTTTTATAATAAATTTTAGAATTTGCAATATACATATCTCAAGAAAAATGTCGTTTTGGGATGCCTCCTTTGTCACGCCCCCGGTTCGCGGGCCCATGACTGTCTCTGGCTTATACCTTCAGGATCCAATTTAGTTCAACTCCCAACGTAGCTCCGTCATTCCAAATCCAAATCACAATTGTTAACAGATAAGGAACCAAGATAGAATCCATAAAATACCTTCATTACATAACAACTTCAAACGTATCCACATCATCCATGATTACAAAGAAGTCCAACCTGGGGGAAATTATCAAAAGGTCTAGGGTGTGCACCTCCGCACAGCTATACAATCAAAAGTTGCGGAGAAAGTGGAAGGGTGGACTACCTTAAGGTGCACGAATCGATTTTAAATATTTGCGCACATTAAAATAGGGTTTTGGGTTGAGAATGGTCCCGTCTTCCGAGTCACCTGCTCCATCGGGATCCTCGTAGCTAGACTCGTATCCTCCCCAAGGTACTCTACACCGCTCTGTGAGGTGTTCCATCTCGCCTTCTGGGAAACCGGTGTACTCCACTATGTGCTGGTGCGGAAACTAGGTCTGTTTCGGAGCGCTCCAAATCCACTCTGTTTGCTCTTGAGTCTCCACGATAAGTCAGCTCTCCCTCACCTCCCTATTAATCATGCACCCTCTATCGACAGGATGATCAGGGACCATCCTTATCTTTTCCTCCAGGTCTTCTGCCCCCTCGTTTGAGCTAAAAGGAGCCTCTGGCTCCGAGTCCTCCTCCAGAGGTTCCAGCGGCAACTGATCCCAGTCTTCCTCCTCCTCGGGAGGTTCTTGCTCCAACAGCTCCTCTTCCTGGGTCCTCCTCGAGAGGGTCCTCCAAGTCTGAGAGTTCCTCCTTCGGGTCCATAGCTGGGTCTTGGGATGGTATGGGTGGTGGAGTGAGATACTTGGTATCTTAGTGAATAAACCCTAACCCTAGATTAGGAACACCCTTACCCTAGGGTCCTTATGGCGTCCCTCCTCAATTCTCGGTCTCTAAGGGAATATCCAATCATAATTCACTAGGGAACGAACCTTAGTTCCTTGCTTCTCATTGAGTCTTGGCAGCACTGCGCAGCCGACTTAGGCTAGATTACCCTGTAGGTTCCCCGACTCTCGGATACTAAGGATAGCCGATTCGAAACAACAATCTAGCTAAGGGATTTTATCGCACCTTACTCCTCAGTCAAAGTTGCCATGTATCATTTAGCTAATTTAATTAGGCGATTAATAATAAATAACTAAACAATAAATAATTAAATTGAATTACTAGTAATTAAATGCAGACTACTAAGTAAATTAACAGGTAAAGTAATTTAAATCCGAGACTAGCAATTTAGATAATTTCACAACTAATAATTAAATCACGGATTTAATTAAAATGAACTATGTAAATAGATGTCGACAGGGATAATTAATCGAACTAACTCTCCGTGAGGTACGTGGCCGTCCCTAATGAGCCCCCACATTCGTACCGAAACCAAAGTCACACCAAAGTTGAATTTTCTCAACTTTCACAAAATCCGTGCCTTTGGCACTTCAACATGCCAATCAATGGCCCTAAGATACATCTTGCGTCAAGCGAGTCCCGTCACGGATTGAATCATCGTCAACCAAACTAACCGTTCTGTCCGACTAATCAAGCAATCAATCAAATCCTAAATTCTAGGAATTCTAACCATTCTAGCCATTCTAGCTATTTTCTACTAAAGTAGTAAATGCGCCTAATAAAGGTTTAGAGCCCACTCACTTGTGAGTTTCTTGGCTACCTCTTAGCTGCTCCAAGCACCCACTGTAGGCCAAGGAAGAATAACTTCTCTCTTCCCCCCCCCCCTTTTTTTCCTTTTTTTTTTCTTTTTCTCCCTTTTCTTTCTTTTTCTTCCTTTCTCTCTTTTTCTCCTTTTTCTTCCTTTCTTTCTTTTTCTCCTTTTTCTTTCTTCCCTCATAGGCCGCCTAGCTGGGCCGAGCCGGCTGCTGGTCCTGGTTCGCTGGGCCAAGCTGCCTAGCCTGGGCTAGTCCCGAGTCGGGTCGCTGGGCCAAGCTTGCCAAGTCGGCTTGCGATGTCACGCCCCGATTCTTCGGAGACGCAGCCATCCCTTCAAGATCCAATTTCACTTCAACTCCCACCGTAATTCCGACTCCAGTACTCAATCGCAGAAATTAAGAACAAGAACTAAGATAGAAGCCTTAAATTACTTCATAACGGGTCCACATCATTCCAAAATACAAAAGAGATCAGACCAGGAGGGAAGTATCAAAAGTCTTAGGGTTCGAGCCTCCGCTCAGCTGTACAATCAAAAGTCGCGAGGAAGGGTAAGAGGGGTGGACTAGCCTACGGTGCACTAACCGATTTTAACCACTCGCGTACACTAAGAGGCTTCGGGTCGATAACAGTCCCATTTTCTGAGTCATCTCTCCCGTCGGGATCATCGTAACCAGACTCGTAGCCTCCCCAAGGTACTTCTCACTACTCCGACAGGTACTCCATCTTGGTCTCTGGGAACCCCATGTACTCCACTACATGCTGGTGTGGAAACTAAGTTTGCTTCGGGATGCTCCAAATCCACTCGGTCTGGCTCTGAGACTTTATGATCATCCCGAACTCCTTCACCCTCTGATTAATCACACACTCTCTATCGATAGGTTGGTCAGGGACCATTCCTATCTTTTCCTCCAGGTCTTCTGCCTCCTCATCCGAACTAAAGGGAGCCTCCAGCTCCGAGTCCTCCTCCGGGTCATCCTCCTCCAGAGGTTCCACCTCCAGCTCCTGCTGATCCCAGTCCTCTTCCTCGATGGGCTCCTCCTCCAACGGCTCCTCCTCCTGGGGGTCCTCCTCCTCTAGCTGGTTCTCCAAGTCGGAGAGTTCCTGCTCCGAGTCCATAGTAGGGTCCTGGGATGGTGGGGGTGGTGGAGTGAGATACTTGGTATCCCAGTGAACGAACCCTAACCCTAGATTAGGAACACCCCTACCCTAGGGTCCTTAGGACGTCCCTCCCAACTCTCAGTCTCTAAACAGTATGTCCGACTATCCTAACTAGGGAACCGACTTTAACATCTCACATCCCAAGATCCTATCATACTGCGCATAGTACTCACGACTAGTCTAATCCGGAAGACTCCCCGTCTCATGGTTGCCAAGAGTAATTGCTCGGATTAAACCACACAACTAATAATCTAATAATCGAATTTAATAAATAAATTCCAAGGCTAATAATCTAATAATTGAATTTAATAAATAAATTGCAAGACTGATAATCTAATAATCGAATTTAATAAATAAATTGCAAGGCTAATAATCTAATAATCGAATTTAATAAATAAATTGCAAGACTGATAATCTAATAATCAAATTTAATAAATAAATTGCAAAACTAATTTAATTTGCTAGTTTAGTTAAGTAACTCCCAAAAATAATATGAAGTGCGAGACCGACACCGTCACCATCTCAAAGTGGTTAATCCACGGCCACGCCCAAGTTGAACTTTTTTAACTTTCTCAAGGGCTTGTGCCCTCGGCACCACCACACGCCAACTATAGTACTAAGGTGCCTCTCACATTCAGCGAGGAACGTCACCACTAGGCTATCACCGGTCGATCCATCCATTCTATGCGGCCAAACAATCAGTCAATTAGTCAATCAATCAAGCAATCAATCATTCAATCCCAATTTCTAGGAATCCTAATAATTTTAACCATTCTAGCCAATTCTACCCACTTTCTACTAAAGTAGTAAATGCGCCTAATAAAGGTTTAGAGCCCACTCACTTGTGAGTCTCTTGTCTTCCTCCCTGCTAGTTCAAGCACCTGCTGAAGACCAAGAGAAAATTACTCTTTTTTTTTCTTTTTTTTTCGGGCCGCCCCTTTTTTTTTTCTTTTTTTTTCTTTTCTTTTCTCTTTTTTTTCTTTTGTTTTTTTTCTTTTCTCTTTTCTTCTCGCGGGCTGCCTGGGCTGGGCTGGGCCTATGGCTAGGTCGGCTTGCTGGGCCGGGTCGCCTAGCCTGTACTGGCCTCCGTGTCGGGCTGCTGGGCCTGGCTCGCTGGGTCAGGGATGGGTTGGTCAAGCCTGTTGACCAGCCTCCGGCGACGGCAACGGTCGTCTTCTCTGGTGAGTCACAGACCCGGTTCGACTTCCCGGGTCGCGAGTCGGGTCGTCGAGGCGCGTCGGGTTTGGCCGTTGTTTTCCGTCCACCGGCCAAACCGAAGCTCGAGACCAGTCGGATCTAGAAGCTGCTCCTCCGACGCGTTGAATGGTGGTGGTGCCGTGAGCTGAGGTGGTCGGAGCTGGAGATATCCGGCCACGAAGCTGGCGGTTCAGGGTCTAGGGTACCAGAGGAGAGGTTAGATTTTGAGCTCAAATCCGTCGATTACAAAGCAAATCGGATGAATCAAGGACCGTAAACAAGGTCTAGAAACCTCAAGGAATCGATTGGTGGCAACCACTCGAGCTAAGGAGGTCGGGAAGAGGAAGAACTCACCGGATTTTGGTTGCAGTTTTCCGGCTTTCCCTGCGGTTTTCTGGAAAAATTTCCAGAAAACCCTAACCGTGGAGCCTCCTTTCGGGGGCTACCGGCGGCGACTCCGGCGGAACCGAAGGCGGTGGTTGATGGCTTCGGACAAAGGGCGTTGCAGGCTCTCCAACGACACCAACGGCGAGGCGAGAAGAGGTCCGAGTTGAGAGAAAAGTGAGCTGGAAGTGGAGATGGTGCTTGGTGTATTCTGGGTGGGATGGTTGGGATGGTTGGGGGCGAGCTGAAAATCAGCTCGCCGGCGCAACGTGGAGGTCCCCCATTGGCTCCACATCACTCTGGCCATCACTCAAGGATGAGAGGTGGGTGGTGGCAGTGGCGAGGCGATCGTCGAAGCGACGGTTGCAACAGTTGATGGGCGCACATCAACTGTTCGAGGAAATGTCGTAGAGAAGGAGAGAGAAGGAGAGAGGGGGAGAGCTGCGCGCGTGCTTGGCGCGTGCCATTCGGTCCAACCCGGTCGGACCGCCCGGTTCATGCGGTTGGGCCGGCCGGTTTGCTGGCCAGTTCAGAAATTTAAAAATAATAATATTTTAATTTCCGAAAATTGGAAAATTAATTTAAAAATTCGTAAAAATTTTGGGAAAATTTTCTAAATTTCTTAAAATTTCCCAATACCAAGATTTTGACATTTTGGGCCCAAATAAAATTTTTAATCACTAATTTCGGTAATTCAAGAGCCTTTCACAAATTTCACAAAATTAAAAGGAAATTATGAAATTTCCAGGAAATTATGAAATTTCCCCGAGGCCGTAAATGCGAACCGAGTTCAAAACGCGGCTGTTACATGCGAGACCGAGCTGTCTGGCCTGCGAATTGGTCTTCGGTGACGACGAAGCTTGCATAGACTCGGTTCAAGCTATCCAGGTCGTGTGTCGGGTCGTCGAGACGTCTCGGGTTTGGCCGCCGTTCTCCGTCCTCTAACCAAACCAAAGCACGAGACTGGTCGGAAATGTGAGAAATTCGGCCACGAAGTCGACGGCTCGGAATCTAGGGTTTGGCCGACGGCGAGTCTAATAGTGGCGGTGGCAAGGGAAGAGGTGATCGGAATAGTGAGAAATTCGGCCACGAAGTCGACGGCTCGAAATCTAAGGTTTCAGAGAAGGGGTTAGGGTTTCGAGCTTTGATTCGTCGATTCTAAGCCAAACCAAACGAAGGGAGGTTAGGGGTTTTACTCATCAGACCAGCGCGAGTTTAGCGGTGCCAAAGGTGTCACGTGGGAGTGGCTGGAACGGCAGCATCGATGGCTAGGGCTTCGGCGAACTCGATTTGAGCTCACCTCGAAAAGAGCCAACTCCACTCCAATCGGGTTGGGCTGTAGTTTTCTGAAAAAAATTTCAGAAAACTCGAACCGTGGAGCCTCCTTTCGGGGGCTACCGGCGGCGACTCCGACGAAACCGAGGGCGGCGGTGGGTGGCGTTGTGAAGATAGCGTTGCAGGCTTCCCAACGACACCAACGGCGAGGCGAGAGGAGGTATGAGTTGAGAATGGCATGAGTCGAAAGTGGGGGTGGAGCTCGGTGTATACTGCAGGGGAGTTGTTGAGGGCGAGCTGAAAATCAGCTCGACGGCACCACGTGGAGGTCCCCCATTGGCTCCACATCTCTCCGGCCATCCCTCAGGGACGAGGGGTGGGTGGTGGCAGCGGCGAGGTGACTGTTGAGGTGACGGCTGCAACAGTTGATGGGTGCACATCAACTGTTCGCCGAAATGCCGCATAGAATGAGAGAGAAGGAGAGAGGGAGAGAGCCACGTGCGTGCACGATGCGTGCCGTCCGGTCCAACCCTGTCGGACCGCTCGGTTCATGTGGTTGGACCGGCTGGTTCGCTGGCCGGTTCGGAAATTTAATAAAATAATAATATTTTAATTTCCGAAAATTGGAAAATTGCTTTAATAATTCGTAAAAATTTTGGAAAAATTTATAAAATTCACCAAACTTTCCCAACACTAAAATTTTGACATTTTGGGCCCAAATAAAATTCTTAACAACCAAATTCAATAATCCAAGAGCCTTTCACAATTTTCGTGAAATTAAAAGGAAATTATAAAATTTCCCCAAAAATTCCTCGAGGTCGTAAATGCGAACCCGGTCCAAAACGCAGCTGTTACATCCTTTGTTTTTCACTATCATGAATGATTGATGTTTTGTAAATGAAAATATAATTTTTTTAAAATTAAAAAGGCTTAACAAGTAATTCAAAGGCATTCTTGAAAGAGACCCATTAAGTAAAATGGATGGAAAACTATGTTGAATTGCCTAGGAACTCATGGTTTTGGTGATTTTTCATATCATCCTAGAGACCGACGATTGGCTCTTTGTTGTATGGAAGAGGAAGTAAATGCGATGCATGCAAAATCGTCTATCGATTCAAGAAACGACCACTCATAAATTGCGACGTGTACAACCATGGTTTCACAAATTAAAAGAAAGAAAAGGATTTCATGTTAGATTTAATGTAATCAACTTTTTCATGTTTGGGTTATATAATTTTCAAGTCACTTCTTTTTTTTCCGCGTCAAATTAGGTTTCCCTCTTCAGTGCAATTGAGGCAGGCCATTTACATTGATTTACTATTCGATTCGCGATTGATGTCTCTTTTATGTTTGGGCCTGTCTAGACCCAACCCTTCAATTACCATCCCCGACTCTTTTGCAGCTCGTGCTGATGCCATTCATCCATCCATTTTTGTTTGGGCGAGCATGATTCTAAAATAGAACTATAAGAGTCAGAGAACTGGACTAGTAGAAATTGGTCCAATTTGAAATTCTGTTGAGACATGATTCGGTACCTAATTCCACATCATTGGGAAACGGATCCTCGGTCCAAGGATAAAAAACTAGAGGGGAACCTGTCCTCTTTTAATCTGTATTATTGATATTGTTTTTCCCTTTCTTTCTGTTCAATATGCCCACAAGGAAGATATCATTGTCCCGACTTTTGGGCCGTTGGCTAACTCGATTCCAATGTACAGAGCCAAAATCGCTACACAGCTTGATAACTTAATATTCAAATTGACATTGCTAAAATCCTCACATGCTCCGTCACTTCCGAAGCTAAAGCTACCTTAAAAGCTGGTCCGGCAAATTCACTAATTTCGTTGATCCTCGCGATGACTTGCTACGTCAAAAGCTGAGCTAAGTAGGTAAAAGCTGACCTTAGAACTTGTTACATTAAAGGTTTCAAGTTTCCTGCCATGCATAATAAATTTTAGGTTAGTAGTCAAGCAAATGATGGGATTTGGCCATTTACTTGCACTTGTGGCAGGTACTGATCTCTCAATAAATTTAAATGGGAGATGATTTCGATCTTAAATTTGTGAAGTATGAAAGCTAAAGATGGTGCAGTGGTTACTAGTTAGGCAAATCTCTCGAATTATTTCTTTTACAATTACCCATTGATGATTGGTCATTCAATTTTTTATACGCCAATATCCACTTAAATTCCAACACATATTCATGTTTTGATTGGTTCTCTCGTACTCTTCAACAATAATCATAAGTGTTATGGTGAAATTTCTTACTATAGGACCAAAATCGGTACTTATTTTAAAAATGATCGGCAGATGGTGACAAAAGGGGCATACCGTAGCGTTGAGCATCGGGTCATAGTCAGAAAGGCCATAAGCCGCCACCTTTTTCAGCCCAAGGTTCGATGCAGAGATCGGCCCAGCACAGAGCCTAATTACTTCTGAAAGCCCAGCATTGCTCAAGAGAGGTCTCTTTTGCTCGGAAGCTCCGGGGGCAAATCCTATCACTTTGTCACGAGAATGTCAACAAAAACAAGATTAAAACCATCTGATTTGCGGGTGCATGCATGGTTGCGAGATGAAACTTGCGTCACTTGGCAGTGGAAAATTTCCACGGGTGAGAAAATTTTCTATTAGACTTAAATTCTATATAGGGTAATGTACTCAATGGAAAACTTTCTGTTGGACTAAACATTGTTTATATATACATACACACACATATATATATATATATATATTTGTATAACATAGGATTCACTTTTCATAGTATGGACATGTGATTGGGCTGATCTAGTAAAGAGCATGTGGATTTTATCCTTACTAGAAGCTCGGAACGCGAGACGTGTTATGGTGAAACTCCTGCCTAAAGGATTGGCATCCTCAAGACTTGGATAACACATGGAGAACGGTTAAGCCTCGGCAACAAAGTTAGGCGAGGCTCGAATTGACCTACGCCCGCTCATTAATCACCTCTAATCGATAGCTAAGACGAAGCCCAAATAGAATGATTTGAAAATGCGTGCTTGGGTTTCCAATTTCTATTAGCACGTACTCAACACCCATGCAAACCCAAGTAACAGGCATATAGATAAAGCCATTTGGAAATCTTTGTCTCAGATGAAGTCCATCTGTTTTTTTTTTTTTGGCCGAAACATTAGCTGTTAAAAGTTTGTCTTCATTCTCTACCATGTCGCATCACGCAGGAAAAACATACTCGTGGTCAACTCATATCTATGCTTAAATCATCTAAACTATGAGAATCGAATTTTGACTTGGAGTTCGGACTAAGTGCAAACTAAATTAAGATAGATGAACATGCGAAATAAATTAGGTAGAATTCACTTCTGATGCCATGTTGAAAAGTCCGATCCAAAAGCTCAAACTAATGAGTAGGAGGAGATCACGAGCATATAAAAAGTATATAAACCATATAATATAGTGATACGAGGTGTTTTAACGATGCATCTTTCAATAACTATCTTAAAAGGTGCACATGTAATAATAGGCACCGACACCTTGCTTTCCGCACTCATGCATCCCGTATATGTTCACTCATGCCAATGTGCATGAGTAGCTTGCCTTATATTATACTCGCTTAATCAAGCATCTCAATAAGATCAATATATTTAAACGAAAAGATCACATGCGCCTTTTTCCTTATCTCTCTTTTTGATTATCTATTGTTATGACACTTCACGTTGATGTCGTGCTAAATAGGTGCTAGACATGGGCCTAACGAAAAATTTTAAAAGAACTAACCACTTTTTGGACATGGACAATTTATGCATGCGCCACACATGCACAGTCTATTTATTAAATGGACACTTCATTAAGTCGAAGAAGAATCCGAAAAGAACCTCAGCTAACCACTCCCCACTGTCATCTTCATCTTTTGTTGTTGTTTTCCGATTACTTTGTTGATGTGGTCCTCTCGGAACTTTGTCACTATGTAGCGTTCTTTAAAAAACAAATGACAGATGACAACAAAAGAAAACCAATGTAAACGTTCACAGCAGATTAGCTCGTTCGACTCAAACAAAAGGTGGTAATGGATGCATTCGACTGCACCACTTTTGACAAATCTTAAAATTTATTTGTTACGAAATTTAAAAGTTTTTGAAGCAAGGGTTCTTTTTCTATTAATATTTCTGGAAAATTATTTTACATCTTTTAAGTATTTGATTGATGGAAAGCTAATCAACCTGTGCAAAACGTTTTTACATGGACAAAAACTAATAAGTTTAAATTAAAGGAAAACAATTTTATCTTATGATCGAAGGAAATCACTTTACCAAGATCATCAAACAAATAAAAGCTATCTTTTTTAAAAAAAAATAATTTTCATAAAAATTATATTCCATTATTATAAAATATTCAATTAAATCGACGCATCCTAAATTGAACTTCCTATGTTACTAGCTACAAGAATTGAAAAATGAGTGAAAGACCCTCGGCACGTCACAAGTGACCAGGAGACTTCCCCTAGTCGCTTAGCACTTTGACATTCTCGATGCACCAACCCAAAACTGTAGCCTGTTGATTTGTCCTGTGTTCTATACAAATAAAGGAATGATTTATATTTGTTATTGGAGAATGACTTTGGGAAGCTCATTACTGAGGCTGCTTTTATTTCCAACAAATAAATGATTTAAAAAACTTTTTTTTCTTAAAATTGATCTTCCGTGTCCCTTAAAAAAATAAAGGAAGAAAAAGTGTATTCACCTACAAAAATATTTAATATAAGGTATTATCAATAATAAGTAAATTACATTGAATAATATTTGAAGCAATCACTTTTAAGAAATATTTTTAAAATTGTTCACTTTTTGTGAAACAAACTGAGCATAAATCAAATAGCCTAAACTTTAGGTACTAAAAACTCTAGTAAATAGTGTGTGCAAATTCTCCCTCTTTTTCAGTAAATTGTGCCTTGTTATGTGTTATTAAGATTAAGTTACTTGAATTAATTTATTTGTATTACTGACCACTGGCTTTTTTCACCGAAATGGTGCCATTGGCTTTAGTAATCAAGGCTTTGTTCTTAGACTTTTATTATTATGAAATTGTCATCCTCTCTTATGGATATTGACTTTGGTCCATGATTGTTAAACGTCACCAATGACGGCATGTCTTGTCTAGATGGGAATTAAGAACACTTAATCCCGGTGTGGTTCTTGCGCTTCTGTTCATTATCGACGTGACTTTCATGTTGAATAGCAAATACTTTCAACATGAGCAAAGTCAAAACCCATGCCCGAAGTTTCTATCTGGAAACCACATAAGGACTAATTAAAAACCAAGAACTAAGCACGTTTTAATTCACCAACATATAAAGTATAATTGCCTGTTTCAACACGTAACTGAGAGGAAAGGCACGAGCAAAGTCAAAACCCATGCCTCAAGTATCAATGAAGAAATTGCATAATAATCAGTTAAAAACAAGAATTGATCACGTTTTACTTCACCAACTTGTAAAACATTTATGCTTTTTTCAAGATCACCCTTTCCATCTCCATATCGGAAACTATCTCTAGTGCACCTAAATCATCTAGTTTAATACTTACATATGATTATCACTCTACCTCATCAACCTCCGCTGAACATCTTGATGCTTCATCGATGTGACCTAGGAATAACTATCAGATGCTATGGAATCTAGCAACCTTGCAAACACTGTCACATGTTGTGTACTCTAAACATCTCTTGGTTCTCTCTAAAGTTCCACCTATTTGTGAGCACTGTCATGATCTTTCTCTACAATTGATCCCTCGCTTATCTTCTCAAACAAAGCAAATTTGTCAAAGATAAATCTCTTCTAAACATAAAATTATTATTTTTCTTTCAGTGAACCTTAGCTTGTATTCTTACACCCCCTGTGCATAGCTTAGGAATATGCACTTTCTTGCTCCCACTTCAGCGTGCCACCACTCACACAAACTTAAGTAGGGCAATGAAACACTTTTAGTCCAGTGTAATTAGCAGACTTACTTGACCACATTTTCTTTAGAGTTTTCCAATCAACTGCTAGTGATAATGATCTATTCACTAATACACGTGGCATTCATTATTTTGCCTCAGAGCTCTTCACCTAATTTGACATTGGAAAGCAAAGAGTGATCTCTCTTGTTGTTCATTAGTTTTGCGACTCTATGTCAACGATGGTATATAGCAATCAATACGGTGTTTCACCATGCCGTCCTCTGTGCAACTTCACTCTCCACTGGCTAGTCACGTTGCAGTGATTGCAAAATTTTAAGTTCTTAGTGACCTCCCAGGAGGCCCCGCTTACTCAAAACAACCATCTGTCTCTCACTCATGTGTCCAAAAGTCTCATGTGTCGCCATTGTGTTTTGTCCTAAACCTGAAGCCTAAGATAATTGAGTAGATAATCCAATAGGAGACCAAACCTGTAGTCAATAGTCCCAGCATCACAATGAGCACACTTCAAGAGACCTATAAACCTCTAACTTCACAAAAGATCCGGCATCTGAAGTTTTAAACCTGTCAAAAACACTCTGTGAGATGAGATTCTTTTCGGCTCTAGTGCATGCTTCATGTCAATCAACATTATCATCACTTCATCGTGCATCTTATTCTAAACTGTTTGATATGCATTAGTCCACAAGAAGTACCATTTTCCATAAGGAATCTACCACGCTTCATGCACTACTAAGTATTAAGTGAGTGCTTTTGAGAAGTAGCATGATAAAAACATCAAGAGTCAAGTACCCAATCATCACCTAATGAATTTGCGGTGGCTACTAACCTATCATCTATATAACTGGAATTATTATCTATTATAGAAATAAAATTATCGTCACCTATTGACTTCTTATTAACTACTTCACCCTTGTACTCCGAAAAATCACTCTTATGGTGTCTACCTCAATGCAGTAATAACATTAAATGTTGTTGAACGTTAAATCTTGATTTGGAACGGCTCCTTCATCTGCTACCTCTAGATTCTCTATGTTTTTATCTACTCCATATAATTGGAGTTTGCACTATAACCTGTAGTAAGTGTAATCTCCTTGTAACTTCTTTTACTGCTTCTTTAAAAAGAATGTGGACTTCACCTCTCTCTTGTTAAACTTCTTGGTCTCAACTCTTACTCCAAACATAATTTCAAACACAATGTTTCCAGACAATGATCAAACAAAGCAAATGATACAAAGCAACTCTATAAATCCTAACCTTAGCTCTAATATTAATGGCTGTGAAAAAACACAGATATTAATGGATCTTACAATTCAAATCTAACACAAAAAGAAAAATTACCAGACAAGTCATTGATGGACCATAAGGATATTGAAGAATTACAAGGCTTGATCTGACTATTGGTAACTAGCCCACGAGAGAGCTAGACGGTAAAAAATCTACTATGAATCTAGAAAACATAGAGTTTACAAACACATGATTATTTAGGTGGTTGCTAATCTTATATAGCACACAAAGCAAACCCCCAAGTGTTATCTTATAATCTCTTACAAGAGAACCCAGAAAACTCACAAGGAAAAACCCTATGCTCTCTTGTATGCTCTAGCGTATATTAGCAGAGTATAATTCCAATTCTCTTATTTCAATATAAAATATTTAGGAAATTCCTTTTAGAAAACCTATTCAGACTAGGTAACACCAAAATTAGAAACTTATTCAAATTACGAAGTCTTTTTAGATCGGGTTTCCTTTAAAGGTTCAGATTCAAAACATAAACTCAGCAAAGTCAAAACAAATGTCTCAAGAATCCATGACGAAGCTACTTAAGAATTAATTTAAAACCAAGAAGTAACCACGTTTTAATTCACCAGCACATGAAATATCATGCCTTTTTCAAGACGCTAAGTGTGAAAAGAAGGAAGTTTTGACCACGCAGCCTTGCGGTTGATTGAGTCATTGCAGATTACATTACAGAATCCGTTTAATGTATGCTTGATTTATTGCTTGATTCGTGCCATCACTGTTTCGACTTTAGCCGGCAAGTTAATCTAGTACTTGACTTCGGATTTCAAAATATATTATTATAGGTTTAGATGGAAACGCATTAACCAGAAAACAAGCAATAAATCAAACATTAACGCGTGATTAGAGTGATGGGACTTGTCCTCGGAGAGAGCAACTAGAAAACTTCATTAAAGTATGAGAGAGGTTCGTGGATTGATCTAAGACGAATAGTTATAAAGGAGTCTGTTGACCATATGGATCTCATGATGAACCATTAACCCTGTGGGTCCCTCCGCGAGGATCACATAATTAGCCATACATAGGACATGGTCTAAGGATCAGACAACCTAAAATATTTTTGTTTCCATTTGGAATAATATTTCTTTCATCTTATTAAGGTGCAAGAAGTTCCAGTGGAGATGAGAGACGGTCTAGATATATATATATATATATATATATATATATATTCCCCCTGAAGATAAACATTTTAATTTCTATAATTTTTATATACTATGGTTGATATATTCGTAGGGAGATACTTGTTGATGGTGGAAAATCATTTTCTTCTTCAATAATTCATGCAAGCTTTACACACTCGTGTGGCAAAAATTAAACAAGAGCAAATGATATGAAAGGTGATGACATGTAAAAAAGAAAGATTATTTGGGAATAGAATGAAAATGGGTGGTTATCTAAAGAAGTGGATGAAAGTAGGAAGTTATTGAAAATGTTTTGCTAATAGGGGTAACTTAAAAATATTTATATTTTTTTTCTTCAATATATATATAACTGACTATGAGTTGGCCGAATTATCTAAGACTTGGTTTGCAAGCTAAAGATCATAGGCTTGATTTCCATTTTCGATGTCATGAAAGCTTGGCTAGGTGTACCGTCTGTTTGAGCTTTCCCACGAGCACCTGCTGGGGCTATGGTGATGGGTTTTCTTAGTGGTGGTGTTTCATCGGCGTGTTAACCTGAATACTGCAACACCATGTGAGGCAGTTTCCTATCCTATCTAAACCTTTGGAAGAAAGAAAGAATAAAAACACTATAGATCGTTGCCCACAGTCTTTCATTAAAAGAATCAGAAACATTATTTCTGCTACGCCAACTAGGATTCGCATAATTTCTGGTTTTAGCGTTTACAAAGGTGCACGATTTGCATAAATTGGATCATGATTTGACTATCAATCTTCAGTAATTTTCTTTTCTTTCGGAAAATATTACGCTTACTAAAACTCATGTACAAAATTGATCCATTAAGTGATATGTATTGGATTATTATTCTATCATATAAATAAATCACTTATTTGGAGGATCACTTATAGTTCGGCATGTCACTTTTAATAAGTTCGTAAAGTAATCTTAATGAGTCTTAAATTGCTGTTTTATTTTATTGTTTTCTTGCGCATTCAACGCAGTCACATTGACCTGCCGTGACCGAAAGGATTTTCAGCCTCGCTGGTACTCATTTTCCTTTTCATTTGGCCCCAATTTCGGGAGAGTTCATTACTTAAAATGTTCAGGTCCTAAAAAATTGAGAGATCATAACTTAAAATCATGAGTCTCGTAAACCACATGAAACTCTAGTTGCCATCTAAAGGACCATCAACTAGGTACATAAGTTTACCAACATTAATCATTATGAGTACTCTTTCTCATATGGTGTGGCGGTGTATATACTATGAAACAACAAAGCATGATAGTTTCTTCTTATCAAATGGAGGCGAGTTTCTGATTTGGGATGGTGAATCTATTATTGTTTGGCTTGAGTCTACATAATTTTGTACTCACATATTTTGACATCAAAATTGAAAGTGAACTCATGAAATGCATGTGAATATTATGTCTATCGATTTCAATAACATTTTTGTAGTGTACTAATCCGCTACAAGCTTCCAGAGATTTCCTAATTTATCAAATAAGAAGTATATGTAATATAGGATCCTAGAAATAGAGGAATGACAAATGATCATATGCTAATATATAACTAGGATGGATCTAGTTTCAATACTAATTGATGAAAAATAAGTCTAGGTTTAGGACTGAATTGTGTAATTACAATAGATTTATGATTTTTTTTTGGTAATTTTCCTAACAGATGCATGCGATAAAATATGATCGAGAATCATAGAAAAGAGAAAAAAAAAACTTAGGATAGCAAGAAAGGGGAGAAAAGTTTAGACCAACGGATTCAGAAAAAAAATTAACATCGATGTATTTTTTTTTGGTAAGTTTAACATCGATGTAATCAAGCAAAACCTAAATAGAAAGAATTAGTAAAGTCGGTATGTATAGCACTCCCAGAAATTAAACCCTAATTCTAGTAATTAACACTTTATCATTAAAAAAAGAAATAAATAAATTCCTCGTCTAAAACGACCTCAATTTCATCTTGGATGGTTAGAAGAAACTTAGGTTCTTTAGCAGTATGAAGCAAAATAGGCTTACCCATCGTTAACAAGAATTATCGGGCCAGGATTTTTTTTTTCATTTAATTTTTTCCCCCAGAAAAGCCGAAACAAAAATAAAAATCATAAAATAACTCAAATTAAATAAATTGTATCCATTCCCTCTATTACTTGGTCTTTCCGGGTATTAACTGAGTGGTCAAATGCTCGTATTCATCAAAATCCTATGGTTGAATCACGATATTTCTTATCGAGAGTAATCTTAGGAGCCACAAAGCCGCTCTTAGAAGAGCTTGCATGTAAATGTGGAAATTAATAGACCTGAAGGTTATGATACGATATGTTATCAAAAAGGAAAAAAATAATGTATAAATGATGTGCAATCATTACATTATCCGCCGACCATACCTAAATAGCATGTCGTTGTCATCTTTTGTCCAACGATATAAGAAACGAAGGAAACAAAGCCGCATGAAATTACGGGCGACTTTGATAGTTTTAGTTTTCTATTGTTGATAAAACAAATGTGACATAACAAATTCACATAAAACTAGAAATTCGGGTAACAACAAGAAACAGGTGACTATTAACTTAGTATTTTGATTCTCAATGATTCTACACATGCATAATAATTTCGACTAGTTTAAACCGACTAATTTAGACTAGGGATTTTGAACATAATGGAAACGAAGAGACATCCTTGTGGTCAATTTCTCTCACAGGGCGGGGGAAAAGAACTACATCTATCAAAAAGTGACTGAAGTCGAGCCTTAATAACCTATTTATATTGTATCGTGAGTAGAAATTCTCATAGAAGAATATTAAGTGTGATTCTAGAACATTTGCGTGCACATTTGTACACTTAAAAGTTGGGTATATATAAAAAAAAGTATTACAAGTGACTGGTTTCAGAGTGGGTTAGCTCCTAACGTAGAATTGGGAATTGAGCCTTTTAGCCTTTGACCCTAGTTCCAAAAGTTTGTAATTGGGAACCAAAACTGGTTTGTTCATGGAATCATCCATTTTTTGTTTTGGATAGAAAATAAAATTTTATGATAAAATATTAAAGTTGCACCACTTCACTATGAAAATTTTTGTTGTTGTTTGTTCATGTCGAGAACCATGGTTCAATATTTGATAGGTTCAAAAGTACTGTTTCTTTCTAAAAGAGACTTCAAAATTGGCTTAGAACCAGTTCTCGAGAACTAAACTGTTCTTAGACCAGTTCTAGTTTAGCAGAGTCAAGAACTGAATGGGATCGACCTAAAACTAGCCTTTAAGCGGACCGGTCCAAGCTACTTAATTAAATTTAGACAAAGCAATGTCTGACGCTGCTACCTAAACTTAGGTGGAACCAAGCCCTCTTCCAACAAGTAGATCTAGCTCTGCCATCTTCAACGACAAAAATTTGTGAACCTTTGATTATATCTCCCAAGACTCTTTGATTATGTCTCCCTAATGTCACATGTGCCTTTGATTATATCTCCCAAAACGTTTGTTAATTTCTGACTTCAGCATCAAGAAACCATTGCTCCATCTGTCCAATACCATTTTAAACGAGCTTAGCTTAGTGCCAAAGAGGAGTAAGAAAAACAAAACAAAAGAATTGGAAGTTTGGTTAAGTATGGTTAAGACCGTAAATATAGGAACACGCATGTCATGCAAAATCAATCAGAATCGAGACAACCGAAGGAAACATGATGATGGTTATTTCTAGATCTTTTGCTCTCTCTCTCTCTCTCTCTCTCTCTCTCTCAAGTAGGGTTAAGTTTACTAAAACTGATTGACAAAAGAAATAAATTAAGTAATGTGACAATGTGACCAGTTTATACAAACTTCCGCTCGAAAAGTACCAATATTATAAACCGGTCTCAACATATCTGTCACTACCCATATCGCTGATTAGTTTACGTACACGTTTTCTATTCTACAATCGTAAAAAATTCATCTCTCTCTCTCTCTCTCTCTCTCGCTCTCTCGCTCTCTCGTTATAAGTTGCGTCGTGCAAGAGCGAGTTCAGCATTGAGTTACAGCAATGGGATCACAATCGCCACCTCTCAATACTGGTGCTACGGTCGTGAGCGTTCAAGAACTCATCAAAGGAACCGCGGAGGCTGTTCCAGAGAGGTACGTTTGCCGCGACCGAGAACCACAAGTCCTTTCTGATGACGGAAGCACTCAAACGCCAGTTGTTCCTGTTATTGACTTGGGCAAATTGTCCGCGGTTCATATCGCGGGTGATCGGGAGTTGCAGAAATTGCATGAGGCTTGCAAAGACTTGGGTATCTTTCAGGTTTTCTCAATCTCTCTCTTCTCTATCTTTTAAAAGCCCACTTGGACTTGAAGCTTCGTGCGTTGATCTCGTCGCAAATCTTCCTAAAATACTTCGATTGAAATTCGGGCTGATAAAAGATAGAAACTTCGCCCTGCGACCACGTCGATTGGCCCAAATGGACCCACGGCATCCAAAGGCTTAGCATGAACGGGATGCATAAGCAATCGGCGCATTGCGCGGTGTTCCATTATTTCCTTTTTGTGAATGACTCGGGTCTTATACTTGGCGATGCATGAACAGGATGCATAACCATTTTTTCCTTCACGCATCGCGTGAACTTTTTCTATGTTGGATATGGAGTACCCCGCAGTTTGTTTAGTACTATATTTTAGAGATTTAAAATTTTCTGGGTAAATCATATGCATTGTGACCAAGGTAAATGTTTGAGGAAGTGATAATCAACACTATATTGGAAAAATAAAAATGTTTAGACTATATACCACAAAATTAAAATTTTAAGTAACAATTTGTCTATGCAGCTGGTCAACCACGGAATAGGTCCTTCTCTGCTGGAGGATCTAAGGCATGAAATCGAAGAATTTTTCAAGCTTCCCTTGTCGGAGAAAACGAAATTTGAGACAAGGTGTGGAGAGATCGAAGGTTATGGGAATGTCGCCCGACCAGAAGGAAAGCTTGACTGGGGTGACAGGTTCTTCATGATAGTCAATCCTGTCGCCAAAAGGAAACCACATCTTTTTCCGGAGCTCCCTTTGTCGCTCAGGTCCTTTCTCCATCTTTATGCATGCACAAATACACGCGTTATATAGATGGGATGGTCGCATCAATTGTCGAGATGATCACTCTTGTCATCTGGACAAGTAATGATTATGGCCTGGCTACATATTCATGTTGGTGGAACTCCGGAGGTAGGTCTCTTAGACCACTCGGTATTGTAGAAATCTACGGGGCTCATGCTGGATCTTGCTTAAAAGCAGTAGCTCGCGTATGATCCCTTTCACGGTAATTGATTCTGTTTATCATTTCGCTTAGCCAATTTTACGTAGACTCATATAGGCTTCTACACAACTTTTAGTGATTTTGGACCTCTAAGGCCGAGAATGACAAACTTGATAATGAAATTTGTAACCCAAATCTCTCTCTCACCCATGCATGCGCGTGCGCACAAAATTCTTGGTTTCACATTTGAGCCTAACCCACAAGTATTGTTAGATAAAGTGAGTCTCATGTGGGAGCCACCAAATCTAATGGTATATGTGAATTAGCTTACATGTCGGATTAATACATACAAGAATCTTCTACCATTAGTGGATATGACACTAATACTCAATACCTTTCTTTAACACGCAGAAATATCTTAGACTGTTATATCAAGGAGATGCAAAAGCTGGCCATGCAGCTACTTCGCTTGATTTCAATATGTTTAGGTATCGAGATAAATGAGATGAAAGGGTTATTTGAAGATGGCCTTCAAAATATGAGGATGACATACTATCCTCCGTGCCCACAGCCAGAGCTTGTTGTCGGGCTGACACCACACTCAGATGCTACGGGCATCACCATCCTCAACCAAATCAATGGTGTCGACGGCTTCCAAATTAAGAATAATGGAGTTTGGACACCTATTCACATTCTACCACATGCATTTGTAGTGAACGTGGGAGACATCATGGAGGTATCATTTTATTACTTCGGAAACTTTCTCCTTCAATTTTAGAAATTCTGACTTGCTTAACATTTTACTCCTAATAAAGCATGTCAATTTTTTGCCGTTGCGCAAATACATTCTGTCTAACTCATGATGCTACACCTCACTTATCAAGACTCTTGAGACGCATTCTATGTCACTTGAAAACCTATAAGTTTTCATGTCATGTCCCCACCTTGTAAATCTAAACAATAGTCTTTCCCATTTAGCTAATGCATGTCAATTAACTCAAGCAACTTAGTGCATCATTGGTAAATGAGTTATACTTGGAGGTGGGGTCATGATGACAACAATCCTGAATTTCTACTAGTTCCATATTTTTAAGATCTTGATGACAGTGTCATTCATCACTATATGAGATGAACTTTAAATCATGTATCTGTCTATCGGATTAGGTTCTAGGGTTTGTTTATCGAAAATTCAGTCAAGATAAGCTTGAAGAGGAAAGAGACGTTACTTTGGGCTTTGTTGATTGAATTGAGAGTTTTTCTAATAGGAGATCAAAGTGGTTTTCCTTGCAAGTGGAAAAAAAATCTTGTTTATTTTTTTATGTGGAAATCCACCTGTTAACATTTGTATTGTAAAAGTTTCAAGAGGCTTAAATTTTTGAGAAGTCAAAGAAGGTGAATTGCAAGATTTAAATTAATCCAAAGTCAGGAAAGAAATTGGCCTGGTCAGCTCTGATAAGTCGTTTCGAATTAATGTTAAACTGGGATAGGCTATCATGCCTTTTCCCTTTTTTTTTTCTAGGCCTAACCGAAATTTTCCTTGAAGCCCAGCCTGCTTGCACTTGTATCTAACATGATTTGCCTTTGCTTATAATTGCAGATTCTTAGGAATGGTCTTTACAATAGCATTGAGCACAGAGCCACTGTGAATTCGACAAGAGAAAGGATCTCAATTGCTATGTTCTTCATCCCTAAGCTAGACTCGGAATTTGGCCCAATCCAATCTCTGACGACGGAGGAAAATCCAGCATTGTTTAGAAGGATAAAGACGGAGAAATATATCGAAGATTTCTTTTCCCAGAAGCTTAATGGAAAGTCATATTTAGAGAAGATGAAGCTTCGACCACAGAAGACTGTTGCATCTGAAGGAGAGTGAATGAGAAGTATTTTGGAAGACTCTTTGCTTACCAAGCTTGATTGATGAAGGAAGCATACTTGTGCATCCAATAAAAGTTTGTCCCATCATAATTTCTCTATCGCTTATAGTATTGAGTGTTATAGCATGATTTGTCGGGAAAAGCTTAATGTCTTGTGACGTAGATGCTTCGTTATACGAGCATCTTTGTATTTGAACAACATTGTATATGTCGATTTCGGCACTACTTTACATGAATGATAGTGGGACTGTGTAATGTTTACTTATGAGATTTTAATTACAAAATGCGAATCACTTCAAAGAATGTTTCACTATACATCTTTAAAAAATTATAAGGCAGTAAGCATGGAACTCAGCTATAAAATTGATACCCTAAAGCATCTGCATTCTAATTTTCACTAATATCTTTTCATGCCACGAGTTTTAATATAAACTAAGATGATCTAATTCCTTTGATTTTGTATTGATACTCCTTCTTCAACAAATTAAAGATTAACTATTAGAGTTTTTTTTATATATCTTGATCAAATAAATGTATATATCTATATATATATATATATATATATATATATAGATTTAGACACATTTATAACTAAGCAAAAACAACTCTACTAATAAGAATTTGCTAAGAAAGATTGCTAGATAATGGAGAAAATATTCAGTAGTAACAGCGCGTTAAGTTAACAGCTGACGTGGTGCGCATCTGTCTATTTGGACCAATAAAAAATGGAAATTAGCCCAATACAACCTTTAGTGACTAAGGAGAGTCTGCACTGTTCAGAAGGACAAAGATGGAATCATGTATCTTTTGCGACCCCCTCGACATCATTTCTAGAGTCAAGTGCTAAATTTTGGTGTTATACATAATAATATTATTGAATTTTTAATTTGTTTAATGTAATTTATAAATTATTTATAATTATCCAATCTAATTATCAATTTATTAATTTATTCAATCTAATTATCCACTTTTCATTATAAAGAGAAATCAGTCTTTTATTATCACATCCTTTCATAATTATATTATTATATTTAAAATTTCTTTTCATTTCAATTTAATCCTAATTCTATTACGCTGTATAATGACAAACTTAGGGATTCGGTCAGGCCTTTGTTGTGTTCGACGACCAAAAGCTGGACTCGGGAGACCTCCTCAACGTGTTGTCCCTTCCACTGATTCCCTAACCTCTCTCCTCCACTCAGGCTCTCTCTCTCTCTCTCTCTCTCTCTCTCTCTCTCTCTCCATGTCATCTCAAAAAAAATCCTATATAAAATTAGCCTGACTGAAGAAATTGAAAGGGAATTCGCGTTTTCCAACGTGAGGATCATGTATTCTTGAAATGTGAGTAACTTGATCGAATATGTTACGATATTTATTTACCCCCGTGAAGACAAAGGCATTCATAAGTCGAATTTTAAGGTTGGATGAAATTGGTAAAACTAGGGGTGAGCATAATATACCGTTCAACCCGGGAACTGCCCGAACTGGACCAGACTAGTCGGGTTGGTCCGATTTTCCAGGATTTCAGTCCGGTCCACGATTCCTAAAAATGGAACCGGTTCCCAGATGGTCCAGTTCCCCATTCTTGATAGGGCGGGACCAGACCGAACTACTAGGACTGCCCTTTACTAATTCAAAATATATCTTGGCCCAAGATGGAGGAGGGGGAGGAGAATCAAACCAAGGGGAGGTGAAAGAGGGGGTGGCCTCAATAGCTATTCTTCCGTGCGGCTCCATCTCAGGCCACTTCATCCACCTTCCTCACTCCATCTACTATGGCCTCCATGGCACTGGTTGGTGCTCAACCCTGCCACCCCTTCTCTTTGTGTCTGCCTTTTCTTGTTTCTTTTTTGTTAGCGCATTTCATGAGCAAAGTTGGCGTTGTGAAAGGGAATGCACCAGGGGAGAGGATCACTGCATGATCAAACTCACCATCATGAACTACAAAGTATGAGAATATTATTCTAGGTTTCATGTTAGACATTTGAGTGATTTCAACCCCTTCTTCCGAATAGTCTTGCCTCAGTACTAATTTTTATGTTGATAGACCAAACAAAAAGGGATTGTGGTGGTGGAGTGCAAAGGCCATAGCATAGATTGTGCCTTAGAATGAAGAATTCTAAAAAACATGTAACCGATTTTCATTTTAGTTTAGGCTTCTCTTTGAATTTTTTCCGGTCCCATTGAACCGCCTAGAATTCTTTCTGGTTCGGTCCGGTCCAGTCTGGTCCTAGAATTAGTCGGTCCGGTTCCCGGTTTCCGGTTCCGAGACGAAATTGAACCGCCCTGGACCATGCACACCCTAGGTAAAACAATGGGGACTTCACATCTAAAAAATTCGCACCTTCACTAATTGTGTACTTTAAGTCAAATGTAAGTGGGTAGAATGCTACAAGAAATAACTTGTGGCATATTCGTGAAAATTTATAAAGTACTTCTGCTGTGATTTTTTAAGTAGTCTAGGGCTGACACAACCATTCATTCTACCTAAAGAGGATCATGTGGCTCGGAACATACATGATAAGTTTTGAATGAATAGACATATATGTTCGGAGAGTATCCACAATCTTTTCTTCTGGAACTTCCTACTTCGGGCATGAATGGCTTTTCATTGACCGGATAAGTATTAATGGATCATAGACTCGGAAATATGACTGACCTGGCCCATTGAAAAGGAGTGTTACCGTTGATATTGGCTTGACTTTATCTCGATAGATATTTCATCATGTTATAACCAATGTAATCACGTCACTCTTTCTATTAATGAACCAGCAACTGCGATATAATACTTAAATTTGTAGGACGATAAACTATCCAATCTCCAAAACAGGAGCAGCGCTTGACTAGTCAGACTGTTTCTGTTTCTTCGTTTCAATTTCCAGAGGTGCCTTGGAAGCTTACGCTGTGGAGCTCAAAAACCCAGGCATGAACATCCCTGTTTCTAATGACCAAGGCATTGAGGATGGACGAGACACATGCGGAGGAACGATTCGAAGTGAGGGAATGCCGTTCAGGATGGACTATTACCCTCCATGCCCACAGCCAGAGCTCGAACGGAACGCACATTCACACAGAATTGAAAAGAACGAATGGAAAATAAGGGAGTATATGAACAAGTGAAAAAAAAATATTAAATTTCGGTGATTGACATGCATTTGTGGCAGGTTGCAATCTCTCAATTAAATTGTAAAAGGAGAGGATCTCCCAATCTTAAATAATCATAGCTAGGCAATTTCTCAAAACATTTCATTCATTGTTATATGTTGACGACCAGGTATCTATTTCTTTCTTAGACAATAACCAATTAACGCCCAACACATATTCTTATTTTCATTGGTTCTCTTGTGCTTTTAACAACAATCGTGAGTACTTTATTGATGTCTGTAATTAGAGACCAAAATCAATACTTGTTTAAATAATGATTGCAGAAGCCGACAAATAGGACATACAGCATCAATGAGCATCGGGCCGAAGTCAACTCGACTAAAGAAAGGTTATCAATCGCCAACCTTTTCAGCCCATGGCCCGATGCAGAGATCGGCCCAGCTCAGAGCCTAGTTACTTCTCAAAGCCTAGCATTATTCTAGTGAATCAGTGTTGCTGACTACTTGAAAGTTCTCTTTGCTTGCAAGCTCCAAGAAAAATCCTATCTCAATTTTGTTTCTTTGGGCTTTGGCGACCCAATCTGCAACCTGATTGCAGCTCCTAAAGCAATGGGCTAGCCTTAGATTTGCAAAGCACCTCACATGGGCCTGGGCTTCATCAATCATAGCTTGCACTTCCCATATTCATTGATCTGCACCATCGCTTATCACTTCCACCAGATCCGTCTCCACCACAAGCACTGTTCGCAATTTTGTTGATAGATTTTTAGGGCTTCGAGTGTAGCTTATCCCCTTCTAGTCTTTTGGATTTAATATGTGCCGATGCTATGTATTTATCTCAGCAAACTTTGACTCAAATGAGAATATGACAACGAGCTTCTTCGACCCAAAAAAAAAAAAATCCTATCTCAATGTTACGAGGATATCAACACAACCAGATTAAAACCATCTAGTTCGCAAGTGAGTGCATTGTCGTGAGATGAAAATTTGCATCGGTTCGCAATGTGTCCGAGAAGGATGTAGTACCTTGCTAAGCTGGTGAACTGAGAATTGTGTATAATCTGGAAAAGTAGTTGGGCTGATTTAGTAAATCCATGCGGTATTCACTTGTATGAACTAGTTGATTAGATTTAATGCTTCAACTTCTTGAGTTCTTGCTCGAGGCCCAACCTAGGGATTCTTGTCATATCAATATGTAACAATAGAGCGTGTGGACTTGTCCTTACTTTTATATGAGTGTCTGGAATTTCAATTTCTAATTAACGGGTACCCAACTTTCGTGCAGCCACTTCGAAATAATGTCTTAGACGGAGCACATTTGTTTTTGAGAAAAAACTCAGCTGTTGAAAGTTATATCCTCGAGAAGGAAAAATAAGAAAATTACCTAATTAACTATAACTCTATTATATAGATGTCGGCTTAGTTCTAAATTTTGTAATTATATAAATTTAGTTTTCAATTTTTTCATAAATTATCAACATAATCTTTCTGGTCATGTTTGTCAGGAACCAACAGCGTGACGTTCTAGTCATTACTAGCTATTCTAGGTTGGAAGACTAAATGATTTTAGTGAAAGTTGGTCAGAAGAATTATACCGGAATTGCGCGAAAAAAGTTTAGGCCTAAATTGATATATTGAAAATGTTAAGACTGATTTAACATATGTATAATGTGTTTAGGGTCCATTGGACGGATTTCCTGAAAGAAAGTATAATTGTAATCAACAAATATGATTTAATTTCCTTAAAGATTGGAATTCAATTTGAGCTCCATCTCTTTCAGAACCGTACCCCCTGCCTAGACTTTAGACCTGGGGGCCGGAATTAATAAATCAAACCTTAATTGAGGACCTTAAAACTTGCGCCTGAGACCTCTATGCCTCTCCCTTGGTGACGCAACATTGTGACTTCTCATAAGTTTCTTATTTTTCAATGGCTACCTTAAGGGTACTACACGTCATAATAGGTAGCAACACTTTTGCTCTCCATACTCATACATCCTGTATCTATGTCCATATGTACACTCATGTAGACATGCATGGGTAACTCACCTTAGTTTATACTTCTCAATAAGGTCAATTTACTTTAGAAAACAAGTCACCAAAAATCCTAAACTATACATTTTATGACACATTTATCCCAAACTTTTATTATGATACCGAAAACTCTAAACTTGTTTTGTGAACACATTTATCCTAAAGTTCTTCTGTGATATCAAAAACCTCAAAGTTATACATGTGTGATATATTTATTCCAAACATATTCTTTTGTGCCACAATTACCCTAAATTTTGAGGTAAATATGTTACATTAATACAAGTTCAAGGTTTTTGATATCACAAAAAAAAAAGTTTATGATAAATTTTCACAATAGTACCAGTTTAGGTTTAGTGTGTCACACAAATATAAGTTTGAAATTTTATATATCACGAAATAAGTTTGGGGTAATGTGCCACAATGAGCATAATTCAGAATTTTTAGTATTTTTCAATGTAGTCTACATCACTACGTTTCTCACCAACAAGCTGTCATCAGCAAGTTCCACAATGTTGGCTTAGCCAAGAGAATCAGCTTACATTAAAGCTTGTTAGTATTCTCAATAAGTCCATAATCAATAAATCTTGCATCGTTGACTTTGTCATTTCCCGTACATTGAAAATATCATGTTTTGATATTCTACTTTTATTACTCCTCTAGGCTTGATTTGAGTCGAGAAAATTATTTTGTTTTTATTTGCTTCTAGTCCCTAAGCTTGAGTTGAGTCTTTTCATTATCTTTTGTTTTTCTTTGAAGGACAATCAATATAATGTAGAAAGGGGGCTTGATTTGATGAATGAAATTGTTTTGTGTATTTTATTAAATCTCGAATAGTTCATACCCTTGAAAATCTAGAAGATGTTTCACTTTGTCCTTAAAGAGTTAGAGCTTTTTAAATTGTGCATTCTTAAAGAGTTGTAGCCATCAATCTAGAAGAATTGGCATCCCGCCTATTTCACTAAATGTACGAAAGAGCAACTATTGAAGTCCATTCTCGTTTTCACATTCTAATTAACTCTGTTTCGCTCACTTCTACCTCAAATCGGTAACTCTATAGCGATTATCTGCAAAAACTGAAAACATGAAAGTCATAAATCTGCAAGTTCTCATTTGTTCGCAATGAAAATCACTCTATTCCAACCTACCAATTGCGATACACGAGCATTTTCCTAACGACACGCATAACTAAATTTTTACTTGGATTTCTATAAGTCACTCTCCCAATCTTATTTACTTAGTCGCCGAGCCTTTGGCTACACCATCCGGTATAAGAGCTTTAGAGGAAAGGAAAATGCCTCCAAGACAGGCCAGACGTCAAGATGGAAAAACCATTTCATTGAACGAAGTGCACGTACTTGTTGAGAATTTGCAACAATATATGTAATAATAAATTGATCGCTTGACCCGTGAAGTTCATCCTATTCTAGAACTTAAGAATCCAATGGCTATTCATCGTCTTCAGAAAGTATCAATCTTTTCCCTAAAGGAGAAACATAATCATCAGTCACGCACAAGAATTTAGTGAACTAGATTGGGAAAAGGAGATTAAGAGAGATATTATAGAATTTTCAGATAACAGTTATGTCGATGAATTAGTTAATTGGTTGACCCTTGTAAATGAAGTCTTTGAGTATACAAGTATCCCAGATGATCACTGCATTGGTATCATTGCTATGCGAATCTAATGCAAGGTCATAGCTTGGTGGTGATGAGAGAAAAGAAAAACTCATCAGTTTGTTGGCAAGGCTCCAATTACTTCATGGCGAAAGACGACGGACAAGATTCGAAAGTGTTTCCTTTACAAAGGACATAAGAGAGAGCTTAATCAAAGGTACCAAATTCTGAGGGAAGATACGTAATTGGTAGATCAATACACTAATGAGTTTAACGAATTAGTGATTTGCAACAATATTCAAGATCCAGAAGAGGCGCTTATGAATAGGTATTTGAATGGTCTTTGACTTCGTATCCAAGATGCTTTAGAAGTTCTCGACATTTGGAATTTGGGAGATGCACATCAACGGACACCCAAAACTGGAGTATTCTTGCTCTAGAGGCAGCAAGCCTCTACTTTTTTGAACTGAACAATGACGAGTACCATCGGCACCGCCAAGCTCTCTATTTAATCCAATCTTTCAAAGAACCTAAGCACAACTAGTGTGCATTATTATTCTTGTGGGGGTGATCGGTCACCGTGCCAACAATTATCAGCTCGATAAAAATCGACCATCAATCAAAGCTTTTTTGGTTGATAACGAGTCCGATGATGAGGAAGAGCCACATAAAAAAGAATTGAAAGATGTTGAAGTTGTGGTGGAATATGAATAAATTTATACATGCTCATTCTAGTGAGCTTCTCATTGCGAGAAAGATTTTCCTCACTTCCAAAAATGACATTAGAGACAGGTGGTTGCGCATCAATATTTTTCATTCGGCCTACACCATTTTATGGAAGTTATTTCAATTGATTATTGATTCCAATTGCTGTGAAATGCAATTTTTTGAAGTAGCAAAAAGTAAGCTAAAGTTGAAGTTGAATGCGCCCTCGATAGCTTACTAGTTCGTGATTAAAGAAGGATTTTAAGATAAGTATTTCCAGATGTTGTCTCGTCAATCTTTTCACTAACTCTATTTAGTTTGACAAGATATGATGTGATGTTCTACCTAAGGATGCTTATCATATTATTGTTGGTTGATCATGGTAATTTGATAGGAATACTATCCATGATAGCTATCGCAATACATATCCTTTCAAGTATGGTGGAAAGAAGATTACTTTAGTACCCAGTAAAGAACCTCTCTAGATCCTTTGGTTGAGAATTTCTTATCTCTAACTTTGTTAACGATGAAAGATTGAAGGGTGCCATGAAGGGTGCCTCGTCAAGTGTAGCCTCTTTTGAAATAGTTCAAAGTTATCTTTTCAAATGACTTACCACCAGGTCTTCCTCCTATGAGAGAAATTCAATATCAAAATAAGTGGATGCCCAGAGCTTCACTACCTAATCTAGCTTATTACCAAATGAGTTAAACGGAATATAAACAATTTCAATGGCAAGTTATGGAATTCTTAAATAAGGATTTTATAAGGGAGAACCTCAGCCCATTTGTGCTCCAGCCCTCTTGGTGCCTAAGAAAAATGGCACTTGAAGAATGTGTGTTGATAGTCAAGTGATCAACAAGAACACTGTCAATATCGATTTTCAATTTCTCGTCTTGATGATACTTGGGATCAACTCTTTGATGTGCTATCTTGTCAACGCTGGATTTAAAGAGTTGATATCGCCATATCATAATTAAGCCTAGAGATGAATGGAAGATTTTATTCAAAACCAAAGATAGCTATTTAAGTGGCTAGTCAAGCCATTCGAGTTGTCTAATGTACAGTTCACATTCATGAGGTTCATGACTCATACTTTGAAGCTATTTCTTGTGAAGTTTGTTATGATTTATTTTTATGATAGTTTGATTTTTAGCAAGTCTAGTAATGAGCACCTATAGCATTTGCAAGAAGTATTATAAGTGTTAAGATAAAAATGCTTGTATGCGGCCCCCAACAAGTGCTACTTAATGTTGCCACATATTCTATGTTTAGGGTTTCATATTTCGAAAGATTAAATTTCAAATGATGATACTAAGATCAAGGCGATTAAAAATAATAATTGATTCTAATAAAGGTGCACGAAACTTGGAGCTTACATGGTCTCACTTTTTTTTATTAGTAGTTCATTGCGCATTTTAGCACTATTGAAGTCCCGCTCACCTCTTGCATGAAAAAAAAAAAGAGTTTTTGAGTATATAAATGAAGCCCAGGAAAGCTTTAAACACCTCGAAAAAAAAAAAAAAGTTTAGCATGGCCTCATATCTTGCATTGCCTGATTTTGATTTTGTTTTTGAGGTGCATTGTGATGCATCAAGTACCGACATCAAAGGAGTTTTGAGCCAAGGAGGCCAATCCATTGCCTTCTTTAATGAGAAATTGAATTGTGCAAAACTTCGTTATAGCACTTATGATTTTAAATTTTGTGCGCTATTTCGCACACTTGAGCATTAGAGATAATATTGTATTCATACAAATTCTGGGGGTCCCAGGGCCTGCATCCTCCAAGAACATTTCTTCCCTTAAGCGTTTGCAATTTATATTGTACACTCATTATGAAGCCTTTAAGTATATTTTAGGGCAACAAAAACTCAAATCCAAGCATGCCAAATGGGCTGAAAATATTTAAGAGTTGTCATTCATTATGAAGCATAAGGTAGGAGTTTAAAGTCAAGTTGTCAATGCTCTTGGTTGGAAGAAGAGCTTACTACATACGATGCGCTCTATTCTTCTTAGGTTTGATTATTTTGAAGTTTGTCTTGAGAAGATCTTTACTTATCGAAGATTATTCCCGATGCGCTAGAAAGAAGCTTACTGATCTTACTTTATGTGATAACTTTGTTTTCAAAGGAAATCGTCTATGTGTGCCAAATTGCTCTCCTTGATATTGGATGATCGAAGAATTCATTATGATGGACACTTTGGGCGTAACAGCACTGTGCGACTTATTTCAGCCAAGTAAGTTTTGCCCCATCTAAAATGTGATGTATTTCAGCATGTGATGAGGTGTTGACATTGCTAAGTAAGAAAAGGTCAAGTGACCAATGCTATTTATTTCACTTGCCGATATCACAAGCTCCTTGGGAAGAAATCTCTATAGCCTTCGTCCTTGGACTACTGCATATAGTTCAAGGTATGAATTCAATCTTTGTGACTGTTGTTAGGTTTTCAAAGATGGCACATTTCATTCCTTATTGCAGAACTATGGATGTTCACGAATTGTTGACTTGTTCTTCAAACAAGTCTACAAATTACATGGCATTCTTAAGACTATTACTTTTGATCGTGACACAAAGTTCCTTAGTCACTTTTGATGACAACTATGGAAGAATATTGGTATCAAGTAGCAATGTAGTACTGCCTATCACCCACAAATGGATGGATAAACTAAACTTGTCAATGGGTCCTTGGGCACTATATTGAGGACTTTGATTGAAGATAATCCTCGCTCTTGGGAGACACAGTTGTCACCTAAGAAATTTGCCTGTAATTGTTCACTGAACTAGACTACTGAATATAGTCCTATTATGATTGTGTATGGTGTCAACAAAAAGCTACAACATTCCTTTGATGGTCATAAAAAATCCATTGATAAGGTGGATGATATTATTCTTCAAACGAGGATAGTCCATAAAAAAGTGGGTCGAAATTTGGAGAGCAAAGCTAACTTTTACAAAAAGTATGTCGACAAACGTCGTCGTGTAATTATCTTTGAGTCTAGAAATTTTGTTTGGACTTGTTTACCATCAAAGCGTCATCCTGTTGGAAGCTACAACATGTTTAGTGATCAAAAGCATTAATCGCTTTAAGTTCTTGATGTTAGAGGAAACTCTGTTATGATTTTGAATATGACAAAGAGCATATTTTAGATGATTAAATATAATCATATACTACTAAAGTGTTATGTTGTAGAAGATACAATCTTAAATCTGCAGGATGGTTTTGTCATCGTAAAAAAAGGGGAGATTGATAGAGGAAACTCTATTATTATTTTGAAGATGACAAAACTCAAAGTCAAACACAAGTAGACTTTGAAGATGACAGCTTCTCGTGGCCAGACATCGTAACGCTTGGAGATGCCAGATACTATAACTTATGGAGATGCCAGACAGCATAACGTCTGGATGCGGTAGACATCGTAAAATCTAGGAAGTCAGACTTAGTAAAGTTTGGAAAGTTAGATTGTGACGACTATTTGTATAAGATGGTATTCTTACGACTTTGATACTTGTGGATTTCAAACAGTTTGTTGGTGGATTAACAGGATTGGTTATTATCATCAAGATTATTATGGATATACTGGATTCTCTGAAGATCGAGTAAATATGGCAAATATTCACTTATGAAAACCAAGATCATGATTGCATGGGTCGCCAAGATTGATGGACTCTTATCACGATTTGAAGATTGCTCGAGATCTCCCTGATTGATTCTGTCCAACGGGTTGATTGGAAGAATTCCTTTGAAACGTGCCAATGGTCGAGTAAACATGAAGGACTATATAAGGGAGATGTTTCAGTCTTTCATAAAGACGCGAACGAGAGTATAATTCCAAAGTTTAGTACTGTACGTTTACTGTGCACTTATATTGTAAACAAAAGAGTAATACACATATTTGCTTCGAGTGAGAGCAGAAGACTCTTCATTGAGAAGCCTTAAGCTTGAGATTGTAACTCTTTTGATTCATAATGGAATCCGGCCAATAGGCTTTCAGCCCCAAAGTGTGGACATAGGCTTGATCTAAGCCAAACCACTATGAACTCTATGTCTTGATCTCTTCTCTTAACTCTCTGATTATGCTTGTTGCTCTTGTTAATTTTCTCGTACAACACATTTCATACACTTTGTATTTCATACTTCTATAAAAGATTTCGAAATCACCTATTCACCCCCCTCTAGGTGTTCGCACTAGATCTTTCACTTTAGTGCGTCAATCCTAATGTATATCGATTAAGGCTTCCTTCTCATATGAAGATACATGATGTATTCAATATACGTTATTTAACACCTTAGGTAAATGATTCTTTTGATAATGATGACTCAAATTTGGGGATGAATTCTTCGAAAGAAAGGAGGAATGATGCGGCTTGCATCACAATGTCTCTCACCAATAAGTCGTCATTGGCAAGTTATACAACATTCACTCAGCCAAGAAGATCAGCTCACATTCAAACTCATCAATTTTCTCGACAAGTCCATAACTAACAAGACTCGCATCGTTCATATCCTGTACATCGGAAATATTTTGTTTTGATGTTCTATTTTTGTTAGCTCTTGGTTCCTAGGCTTGATTAGGGTCATGGAAAATATTATGCTTTTATTTACTCCTAGTTCCTAGACTTGATTTGAGTCTTTTTATTATCTTCTATTTAGCTTTAAAATATAATCAATATTATGCAGAAAACAAACTTGATTTGATGAATAAAATTGCCTCAAGCATTTTCTTGAACGTCGAAAAGTTCATATCATTGAAAACCTAGAAAAGTTTCACTTCGTCCTTAAAGAGTTGGACCTTTTCAAAGTCTGCATCTTTGAAGAGTTGTAGCCATCAAGTTAGAAGAATCGATGCCCCACCATCTTCATTGGAAGTCTAAAAGAGCAACCGTTGAAGTCCATTCTTGTTTTCACCTTATGATCAGTTGTATTTCACTCACTTCTTCTCCAAGTAGGTAACTCTGCAGCACTCATCTACAAAAACTCAAAACATGAAAGTTGTAGATCTATAAGCTCTTTTGTAGATCTATAAACTCAAAACCGATTGAGAGATGCAACCATTTTCCTGACCACGTGTAGAAGTGAAATTTATGCTCGAATTTCTACAAATCAGTCTCCTGAATTTTCTTTTATTGATTTAATTGCCAAGCCTTCCGCTACATCATTTTTCCCTCTACTGATGAAGATATCATATGGGCTTTATTATTTGTCTGGTTCGTATTGTCTATTTCTTAGGAAATTTGATGTTGATGTCTTGCTTAATAGATGCCATAGGCCCAACTGAAAATTTATGCAAACCTAGTCAATCCAAAGAAAAAAAAAAAAGGATGTCAACTAACTCTGCCCCTTCGGCCCACCATTGCTTGTCACTACGAACCTTGACCGCTGAGCCCACCATAAAGAGGGTAAGACTACATCTGATTGTCTTAGGTGAGGTTATGGAACCCTTCCATGTGCGTGCAAGAGAGACTTAAGAATGTGGAAGACTGTAACACGATTGATTCGATAGATTTGGATTCTTATTTATTCATCGTATGGTATATATAGAATTCATCCACATAGCCATCTTCATTTACTTCAAGAAAGTCACACGCTTTGAAAGAAATCTTTAGAGTTAGGGAATGCATTATCTTAGGCGATGGTCATGGAACCCTTAAGGGAGAGAGAGGGAGAGAGCATAGCCACCTCAGTCAGGATGGTGCCGAATCTAGATGGCAGGAGGGTGTATGTGGGCGCATGCGTGTATGTGTCCGTGTGCACTCACACTTCTCTTCCTCAACACTGACGACAATGGTGATAGATAGCTGCACAGTCCACGACTCCTCCTCCTCCTCCTCTCTCTCTCTCTCTCATCGGCTTCATCTCCATCTTTTTGTTCTTGCTTTTCAATCACTTTCTTGACGCGATGCTCATCTTATCTTGTCACGCTATGAAGTGTACCGATAATATAATAAGAGAAAACCAATAAGAAATAATAAGTCTACATTAAATTTTTCCATCACTTAAGAAAAACGGTCCTACTAATAAATTTTGAGTGCGCCATTTTACTTAAAGTTTTGAAAATTTCCAATTGCGAAATCTAAAAATTTGAAGAGTAAATTGCACTTTTAGTATCACTTTGAAGACCTCTGAAACATTTCCAAAATCGTGAGTGACCCTTGGCACCTCAAAAGTGATTGAGAGATTCCCCAAAAAACCGGATTGATTGACTGATTTCTTTTTTGGCCTGTAAAAATTAATTGATTTGTTTGTACTCTTAGAAATTGTGCCCCGCGCTTTAGTCCACGACCTTTAGAAATCGAGGCTTCATTGTCTAGACTTTCTCGTGGATATTGAACTCGATCCACAAAGGGTAAAACGTCACCAATGATGGTGTCTTTAGTCTCGACGGGATAAGAACGATTAATGCCGGTCATGCTGAATAGTAACTACTCTCAACCGCAGCCAAGTCAAAGTACACGCCTCAAGTCAAAGCACGTGTTAATTCTTCAGCACAAAAAATGTTATGCCTTTTTCAAGACATAGCTATCGCATAAGAAAAGATGGGAAAATTATTTAGAAAGTCTTAAATTTATTGTATGGCGGCCAATTTAATTCTAAACATTTTAATGTTGTTTATTCAATTCTAGACCTATTATTATGGTGGCTAATCTAGTCTTACACATTTTAATTGTGCAAATTTAGCCCTAATTGTCTTATGATTTGTCAATATAGTCTTAAACCTTTGAATGATATGTCCATGCAATCATTGGTGTTTTCCAATCAGAATTACCTAAGGGAATACATTGGCAAATCCTTAAAAGGTTTATTGCTAAACTGACAAATTATTAAAATATTTATGACCAAATTGACTACCATATAGTAGGTTTGTGACTAAATCTACATAATTAAAAAGTTTATTACTGAACTGGTTGCTGTACAATAGGTTTAGGACTTTTTGAATAAGTATCCTGAAAAACACATGATAGAACCCAATAATAAGCAAAATAAGGAAATAAATCAGACTTTAGATTTACTTGCTTAAGTAGATATGACTTACTCCATGAGAAGAGTAGTGTAGGTTTCTCTTATATATCAAGCGATACAAACGAGATTACACCAAAATTTAACTTTCAAATTTTATTGTAAAATATTCTCTCAATCTCACAAATGAATTGTGAATCTTATCCCAAAATTTATGAGCTTTAAAACACTTGCAATTCCTTTATGATGTAATTCACAAGCATGCTGCATAATTGATTGTTGCAGCCAAAGCTCATCTGCTCACTGATATCTTATGTGCTTTGACCGAATCAATTTGAACTCCAAAATGAAAAGTATTTCAAAGATTTCTTGCTTGTTCAGGCATAAAACAACAATCCCTATTTAGATATGGAAGTTTCACTAGGATCAAGTTTCCTCCACCTTTTTTTGGTCGAAATCAATCGATTTCCTTAAGGTGGCTTAAAGTTGACACATATTATCAACGGTATCTGTGGAAAAAAGGACGAGCAAAGTCGAAACACATGCCTCAAGCATCAATGATGAAACTACATGAAAATTAACTATAAACAAAGAGGCGAGCACGTTTTTCATTCCCCAACATTTGAAGATGTCAATTCCTTCTTCCAAGACGTAACCGTGAAAAGAAGGGCGAGCAAAGTCATACCCCTCGTTTTAATTCACCATATAATACAATGCCTTCTTCAGGACGTAACCGTGAAAGGAGGGAAGCTCCACTGCGCAACTTTCTGCAAGTTGACACGTCGATGCAGATTCTAAGAGTCAATTACGTTTCATGGGCGTCGTGTCCGATGCTTGCTCCTGTCGTTCGTTTAAAATATAGTCCGTCTCTTGTCATCACTGTCTGAACTTTAGCCGGCAAAGGTAAGCTGATGCTTTACATCACAAAGCCATTTAATAAAAACAGTTGATAAACATGGGAAGTGTCGTCGACATTATTATTGGTTTGTTGTCCTCCAAATCATGATCGTTTATTTCTTGTTGGAAGATGGCTATGAAATTAGGCAGGTGGAAACGTATTGAAAAGAAAACAAGAAATGAACCAAACATTAATAATCACGTGATTAAATGTGACTTACTTTCGGAGAGAGCCAAAAAAAAACTTATAAGATGCTAATGGTATACTATGATGACAAATAATTCACTCAAATAATCTCACTATTTTTCTTGACAAAATAATGTTAATTCTTTCACTTAAGTAGTTGTTTGGCTCAACTTCACGTCGGTATCTTCAAAAGTGTTTCATATGTGGTATGCTACTATGTTGACTTATATTGTTGGTTCACAAACCAAGAACATGGGGAGTCATTATTTAAGCATGACACTACTTTCAACCAAACTTGTTATCATATTGTCGTTACTCCTAAATGTTTATCGAGAACCAAAAAATGACATCATATAATTCAATTATTTTATTTATATGGCAAATGAGGCGTTCATGAACCCATATAGAGCGAACGGTTATATAGTCTACCGACAACGTAGGCCAAGATTATGCACCATTAATGGGAAAATTATTACATTTAGCCCAAACTTTTTTAACAATGGTCTATTAAGTCTTAGAATTTTCAATTTAATTAACTTAATTGAAAATATTTTAATGATTTATCTATTTAGTCTTTTCAGTCAATTTTGACAAAAAATCTCACATGGCATCGATCTGATAAGTTTCACAATTTTTTTTTAAATTTTTTTGAATTTTTTCTTTTTTCATTTTTCCATTTCCTTTTATCTTTTTTTTTACTTCCCTCTGCAGGCCTGTAACATTGGCCATGGATAACGGAGTTCACAACCATAGCAAGAACTCATATGCCCTCGCCTAGAGCACGTGAGGCAATCTTGATACCCGCCTTTGTCTAGCGATTCCATCAGCCATTGTTGAGATTGTTAACTGGCCAAAAGAAAAAAAAAATTGATTTTTTTATTTGCAAAAATTGTTCGCATCAGTGCCAATTGTGCTAATAATACTATGTAGAATGGCTGACATCAACATCAACAATTTTTTACCAAAATTGGTTGGTTTGGTTGGAGCAATTGTCAAATAAAAATAGGGTCATAACTATACTAATTAAATGAAATAATGTATAATTGAATTAGCTACCATAAAAAATGACGTCCTATACTATAATTATTTGATCTTTATTGCAAATGAGAGGTTCATGAACACATCCATAGTGAAAAGCCACATAGTCTACCGACAACATAGACCAATATCATGAATTATTAATAAGAAAAATATTTTATTTAACATAAATCTATTGTACGGTAGTCAATTTAGTCCTAACATTTTCATTTTAGCCAATCTTAAACCTTTTTACAATTTGCCAATTTAGTCTTCCCTATTAATTTGGATTGAAAACTGCAATCAACATCAACATAGATAAGTTTTGCAATTTCTTCTAACATTATGATTTTTTTTCTTTTCTCCTTTATTTTTTTTCCTCATTTCACTCCTTCGATCTATAGCCTTGGCCATGGCTAGTGGAGGTCACCAACCATATGCCCTTGCCTAGAGCAAACAAGGGACTCTTAGCCCTCGCCTATGGCCCACGACTTTTGCCTAGTGTTGAAGCTGCTGACCAGCTAAGGATAATAAGAAAAAAAAGGAAAAAGGAAAGAAAAGAAAAAAATTCATAATCTTTTTTCTTTAAGACCAACTGAGGGTAATAAGAAAAAAATAAAAAAGGAATGAAAAGAAAAAATTCATAATCGATTTTCTTTAAGAACTACAAAAATTGTCTACTTCAATATTGGCATGCCATGTAAGATGGCTGGCACCAGCATCAGCAACTTCTTGCCAAAATTGGTTGGTTTAGCCAGAAGGGTTGCATTGGCAAATCGTAAAAAAAAATTAAAAATTTTAATCAAGTTAAATAGTTAAGATTGAATTAGCCACTCTATAAAATGTGACAACTTATACTTCAATGATTTGATTAATATGGTAGATGAGAGGATCAACCCATCCACAATGAAATTACATGGCCTACCGAGAACATAGACCAAGATCACAAACTATCAACTATAGGGGTCCTAAAATCACATAATTAAAGGTACACATGACATGATCTAATCATCGGATAGTAGAATTCTAGCGGCATTTTAGGTATTATGGTTGATCTCTATGTAGGTTGATACTAGGTAATGGTGGCAAATCAATTTCACCATAGATAGTAATTCGGGCATGCACTACATGATTGCATGATAAAAATGAGAAAGAAATTAAATTCTTTAAAAGGTCATACCATGTAAAAAGGGATAATCTAGGAATAAATTGAAAAGGGTGGTTATTAAAAGAAGGGAATGAAAGAAGGAACTTATTAGAAGCGTTTGCATTTATTTCAATATTAACACTAATAGCAATAATTTGGAAAATTTCATAAATGAGTCAAAATTCCCTTTCGACTTGAATACATAGATTAATAAACAATTACGGGGTTGGTTGAGTAGCCGAAGACTTATTTTGCAAGCTGAAGATCTCAAGTTCAATTCTTTAATCTATTTTTAGTCTCTAGAAACCTTGGTTAATAACCCAAAGTCAAACCTTGGCTAATATGTAAATTCTATTTTTTTTTTTGGTAAGGTAAGCAGTATATTGATCTTTAGAGCCAAAAGTACAGAAGAAGGGGGGAAGAAACTGGTACTACAGACCTACACTTACACCCATGAGAGCTAAGTGAAGGAGTATCGTGAGTCTCTAAGATGGTAGGTGTGAAAAAAAGGACAAGAAGAGGGAGATGCCGATACCACAAACCTACACTTACACTCAAGTTGAGCTAAGTGGAGGGGTACCATGAATCTCAAACTCTAAAAGAATTCAAAAAGAAGAGAGAGACAACACAATTACAAAAAGATAGAGTCATGCAAACCCCAATTGTGCTGAATTCTTCTATTCCTAGTGGTGTCAATAACATTCTTCTGAGTACAGGCGAAGTCTTTGACAAGTTTCAAAAGTCGCTTCTTCATAGCTGGAAGAAAAGTGTCACAATTTCTGAATAAAATATTGTTCCTAGTCTTCCAAATGGTGTGGCACATCACTCCAAGAGCGAACCTCCCAATCTTTTGGGAAAAAGAGTTGTCGGATAAGTGAGTAGTAGCCCAATTAAGGGTAGTGTTCCAATCACCTTCATTCCAGTCAAGAAGACAATTCCGCGACCAGAAAAGGGCTAAGTCTTTAGTGATGGAGCATTCAAAGAATAGATGATCGATCGAGTCTGGCTTTTCATGGCAAAAAGCACACGTAGCATTAGAGATTCTACCATAGGTTAGAAGAAAAACCTGAGTGGGGAGCCTCCTTTTGGTCATCAACCATAGGAGAAACTGGTGTCTAGGAGATATAATCTTGTCCCAAATGAAATTGGACCAAGGAACCCTTGGCTTCCTCGGTCTAATAGTATCCCACGCTGATGAAGAAGAAAATTTCCCGGAGCTAGAGCCCTTCCACAAGAGCTGATCATGATAAATAGTAGGAGACGGAACATCGCCCCACATAAGCAAGGTCTCCATAAGGCTCGAGTTAGAAACTCGATTCTGTAGTAATTCCACAAGCCGAGCATCTCTTGGGTAACCCGACAGGTATATTTGTCGATTAGTAAACAGAAGGTTGAGAGGGCCATTTGGATGCCATGCATCGAACCACAATGAGATATAAAGGCCGTCTCCCACACGCCAATAAAACATATGTCTGAACTCCTTCCCTAATTCAATGATCTTCTTCCAAGACCAAGAACAGAAAGTAGGTCTACGTACCTCCCAAAAGCTCCGATTCTTGAGGAAGTTAGAATGAATCCAGACACACCAAAGAGACTCCTTATCGGAGAAAAGAGCCCAGATGTGTTTGAGCATGGAAGCTTTGTTGCTTAGTTTGAGCCTCCTGATACCAAGGCCTCCCTCTTCCTTTGGTAGGCAAACATCTTGCCATGAGACTTTAGCACCTCCAGAACCTAGAGATGGGCCATTCCACAAAAATTGTCTAGTGATTCTCTCAATGGAGTCCAGTACTGACATAGGTAAGATAAAAATATTGGACCAATAAACCTAGATCGCATGAAGGACAGATTTGATCAACTGAAGACGGCCAGCAAATGATAGAAATCTTTGGGTCCAAGATTGGACTTTCTTGGTGATGGCGTTCACCAAGGAGATACAGTCGGCTTTCCCAAGTCTAGATGAAACCACAGGCACTCCAAGGTAGCGAAAAGGTAGTGACCCCAACCTGAAGTTTAAAAGATCAATAATATCTTGTGAAGAAGCCGAAGTTCCTGAGAAATATACCTCACTTTTGGTGGGGTTTGGGAAAAGTCCGGACCAATTCGAAAAAGTGTCAATTATCTCAAAAAATATGTAAAGAAGTTTTGGGGTACCAGACTTTCTTAGGTTCATTCCAGGAGACTTGATTGACTTGTGAGGTCGAAAGAGTATTGGTATCAATTGTATTTACTTCTCTATGAGGTTCATTGAAAATGATTCCTCTGGAAGTAGGGGTCGTAGAGGGAGTATAAAGTTCTTCTTTCTTAGGGGAATAAGCTTCTTTGGTTTTTCCCTTAAGATTGGCTTTTCGGAGTTCAATAGCTTGAAGAAACTCCGCACTTGGGTTTTTTGTAATAGGAATACTAGGGATTGAGAAAGGTCTAACCAAAGGTTGTTGTATTGGACTAGCTGTTGTCTCAGTATGAGTCAAAGCTAAAGTCTCTATTCTATCCAGCTGTTTTCCTATGGTATGAAGGTGTTGATTAGCAAAATTGTTTTGCTCTATCACCTTTTTTAAGCCAGAGACATCATTGCTTTCCGGAGTCCTGAAAGGTGGGGCGACTATTTCAGTACCTGCTAGGTCAAGTTTAAATTTTCTGAGAGGTGGATGAACAGACTTAATAATGGAGTTATCGTCGAGCTGCCATTGAACAGAATTATCAATGACACATATTTGTTTGGGCGGAAGAAAGTGGTCTTCAAGCCAGTCAAAGAACAAGATATGATGTCCATGTTTGTACATATAATCATAATATTGATCTTTAATAGACTTGGAATGATCACGGAATAGATTAAAGAACCAAGTTCTAATTTCTAAATTAGACTCGGAACAGAATTCTCTATTGAGCATCTCCTTATTTGGTTCAAAAATTCTATCTATGACGTTGAGCTCTCTTTGGGCAAAGCTGAGCTCGGCTTCTACCTCTGAGGAAGTCGGTTCAGGGTAATCTTGAGGAATATTATAAACTGGTCTAGCAATCCCGGCAGTAGTTTCTACCCCAGTGGGATTAGGAAGAGGGGGAGCGGAAGGTCTAGCAGCTTGGGAGGTTTGTGAACCTCTAGTGCTGTCTGGTAGTGTTATGATAGGTGGTAGGGTGGGATGTAAGTCCACCGAACCACGGTCAAAATCTGGGCGAGAAGAGGTTCCTAGTTCAGGAAATCTGTTCGAACTAGACATATGGAAAGAAGGTCTCTTTGGAGTAAGAGGTGAGCTCTGTCTCCTGGGAAACTGGATGGTCACCTTACCTTCTGGATGCTGAACAATGTGGGCAGGGTCTGTATTTTGGACGATCTGCCTAGGTATTGGACTATCTAATTCCCAGTGTTCTGGTAGATGGATGTCGCACCAATCTATCGAACGGGGAATGGTAGTGTTTGCCCTGGTAATATCAGTCTGTAAATAGAGGGTAGAACCTTTGGGGCTTTTTTGGAAAGCCTTTGGGTCGAAGTTAGACTTCATAGCTTCGTAATGAATCTTATAGATAAGAGACAGGGGAATTGATCCTGGAGCCATCTTAACATTATGGGTCTTGATCTCTAGGGTCAGAGAGTCAAGGATGTTTCTATCTAAAAGAGAAACAGAAAAGTTTGGGTAACATTCTAAAGAAATCGGACCACTACACAAACTAGTTTCTATGGTCGCTAAGATAGACTCTTCGTAGTCTAGAAGCCTAGCGTCACGTAAAACAAGAAGAAGGGAAGTGTTAAGACCTTCTTTGGTAAGAGGTTTAACACCGATTTGGACTAGGCCGAAGTGAAAATAATGGTACTTGGCCTTTGAAATATGATCTTTAATAGCTTTTTTTTATCTAAAAGGCGAAGTTTTTCGAAAGAATTTGGGATGGGGACATCCCTTTCTTCAGTCTGAATAATAAAATCGGAAGTAAATAACTTGTTTGCATCTGAATAAATTTGATTTGCCTTAACTTTGGGCACTTTCCAATTATTCAAAGATCTATTAAAGTCTTCTAAAGTTATTTCATTTATATACACCATACCACAATCGGTGGAGTCTAGTGCTACCGAACTAGAAGAGGATATGGAGCGTCTATCTGGTTCCACGGATATGACTGTGTTTTCTCTCTGCTTTTAATGGCTAGAAAACGGGATAAGGGCACTCACGACTTACAACCCTGTCCGTCGGGTTTTACTGCGTTCCCACAATTCTTTCTCTTTCAAAAGTGTGCAGAGATACTCACGGTGTCTCAGTATGGATACTCAGAAAGAACAAACACCACAATCGCCCCCCTTGGCTCTGATACAGACTGATATTACCAGGGCAAACACTACCATTCCCCGTTCAATAGATTGGTGCGACATCCATCTACCAGAACACTGGAAATTAGATAGTCCAGTCCCTAGGCAGATCGTCCAAAATACAGACCCTGCCAACATTGTTCAGCATCCAGAAGGTAAGGTGACCATCCAGTTTCCCAGGAGACAGACCTCACCTCTTACTCCAAAGAGACCTTCTTTCCATATGTATAGTTCTAACAGATTTCCTGAACTAGGAACCTCTTCTCGCCCAGATTTTGACCGTGGTTCGGTGGACTTACAGCCCACTCTACCACCTATCATAACACTACCAGACAGCACTAGAGGTTCACAAACCTCCCATGCTGCTAGACCTTCCTGCTCCCCCTCTTCCTAATCCCACTGGAGTAGAAACTACTGCCGGGATTGCTAGACCAGTTTATGATATTCCTCAAGATTACCCCGAACCTACTTCCTCAGAGGTAGAAGCCGAGCTCAGCTTTGCCCAAAGAGAGCTCAATGTCATAGATATAATTTTTGAACCTAATAAGGAGATGCTCAATAGAGAATTCTGTTCCGAGTCTAATTTAGAAATTAGGACTTGGTTCTTTAATCAATTCCGTGGTCATTCCAAGTTTATTAAAGAACAATATTATGATTATATGTACAAACATGGACATCATATCTTGTTCTTTGATTGGTTTGAAGACCACTTTCTTCCGCCCAAACAAATCTGTGTCATTGATAATTATGTTTAATGGCAGCTCGACGATAACTCCATTATCAAGTCTGTTCATCCACCTCTCAGGAAATTTAAACTTGACCTAGCAGGTACTGAAATAGTCGCCGCACCTTTCAAGACTCCGGAAAGCAATGATGTCTCCGGCTTAAAAAAGGTGATAGAGCAAAACAATTTTGCTAATCTACACCTTCATACCATAGGCAAACAGCTGGATAGAATAGAGACTTTAGCTTTGACTCATACTGAGACAACAACTAGTCCAATACAACAACCTCTGGTTAGACCTTTCTCGATCCCTAGTATTCCTATTACTAAAAACCCAAGCGCGGAGTTTCTTCAAGCTATTGAACTCCGAAAAGCCAATCTTAAGGGAAAAGCCAAAAAAGCTTATTCCCCTAAGAAAGAAGAACTTTATACTCCCTCTACGACCCCTACTTCCAGAGGAATCATTTTCAATGAACCTCATAGAGAAGTAAATACAATTGATACCAATACTCTTCCAACCTCACAAGTTAATCAAGTCTCCTGTAATGAACCTAAGAAAGTCTGGTACCCCAAAACTTCCCCAACGGACATCGGACTCAACGAAAAGTCTAATGTCTCCCAGAATAGGTACTCTTCCGATTCTATTTATGAATGGAATATAGATGGTCTTACTGATCACAACATGATCAATATTTTAAATCAAATGGTCATGCTTGCAAATACTTATAAGACCCAGGAGGCCACTTCCGACCATACAGTTGCCTACTATATCGTTGCCGGCTTTAGTGGACAGCTTAAAGCTGGTGGGACAACTACCTTACGGAAGAGCAAAGGGACTACATTCTCAATGCTCATAGGTTAGATGACTTAGGAACTCCCATCCTTAATGAGAATGGTGACCCCATCCAAGATGCGGTAAACACTCTCATTTTCAACATCTCTAACCATTTCATAGGTGATCCTTCTCACATTCGTAACAAAGACCTAGATCTTCTTTCAAATATGCGCTGTCGTTCATTAGGAGATTTTCGCTAGTATAAGGACATATTCCTCCAAAGAGTTTTCCTTCGGCCAGACTGCAATCAACCTTTTTGGAAAGAAAAATTTCTTGCAGGCTTGCCAAAACTCATCGGTGAGCAAGTTCGTGATAAACTAAGGGAACAACATGGGGGTGAAATACCCTATGAAATTCTCTCTTATGGCGAACTTTCTTCTGTTGTTTATTCTATTGGTACCCAGCTTTGTACTTCTTTAAAAATTCATAAACAATTGAAAAAACAAAACAAGACCCAAGGTCTTGGTGATTTTTGTGTCCAGTATGATCCTACTTTTGTCTCTTCTTCTAAAAAGATTAAAAATAAGAATAGTTCTTGTTCCAAGTGTCTTTCAGACGACTGTCATTGCAAGTCTTTTTCCAAAAGAAAAAGTTCTTCTAAAAAATCCAACTTTAGGAAGAAACCCTTTCAGAAACAAGACTCCCATAAAAAAGATACTTCAAAACGTGATTTTAAAAATATTACTTGTTTCAATTGTGGTAAGAAAGGCCACACCTCAAGATTCTGCCGTGTTCACAAAAAAATTAATGAACTTGACCTTGAAGAAGAAGTTCTGGATTAGATTAATCAACTTATGATTGATTCTGAAGAAGAATTTTCTTCTAAAGGCTCTATTTTAGGATTTCAAATTAATGACATTGAAGCTTCCTTTTCTTCCTCTTCTGATTCTGAACAAGATTTAAACAATACACTTCAAATTAATGTCTTAACGCAAGAAGAAAAATCGTTTCTTGATACTCTCGACAATGAATCTGACCCTTTAATCAAGCAAAAGCTTCTTCATAATGTCACCCCTTCTCCCTCTATTCGTATTGAGAAAATTCCTTATAATTTAGATACCATTCTTAACAGGAGTTCTAAACCCAAGAACAAACCTGTTAATATTAATGATTTGAGTAATGAAATCCAGCGGCATAAAATTGAGATACAAAACCTCAAGCTTGCCCAGATTGAACTCCAGAAACAATTCCTAGATTTCAAAGAGAATGATCTTAAAAAGAAAGGAGTCAAGCAAACATCTTCTCAATCCTCTGATAATATTGACACTGAAACCACTGGAAGACATGACTCCCAATTTTTATTAAACATGCTTACCGAGGTCACAACCAGAAAAATGGTTATCAAAATTGTCATTAAAATCTATGATTTTGTTCTTCCCACAACAGCCCTTTTTGATACAGGCGCAGACCTTAATTGTATCAAAGAAGGCCTCATTCCTACCCGGTATTATGAAATGTCTTCTGAAAAGCTAAACTCAGCTAGTGGTGATAAGCTTAGAATTCGGTACAAAATCCATGAAGCATCGATCGTTCAAGATCATGCCTCTTTTAAAACTTCTTTTATTCTGGTTCAGAATTTAAGTCAAAATGTCATTTTAGGAACTCCCTTTATGACCTTAATCACCCTTTTCTTGCTTACTTCAGAAGGAATTGAAACTCAAGCTTTCAATAAAAGGGTTATTTTCGAATTTATCACAAAACCTCAGACAAGGTCTTTAAATTCCGTTCAAGAACAATCAATCTCCCAAATCAATTGTCTTATTCAAGACAAAGAAAGCCACCTCTCTTTCCTTAAAGAGGAACTGGGAAATAAACGTATTGAACAAAGGCTTCTTGATCCTATCATTTTAAGAAAAATCTCTAATCTGCAGACTCTTTTCAAAACAAATGTTTGCTCTAACATTCCGCATGCTTTCTGGCATAGGCGAAAACATATTGTCAATCTTCCATATGAACCCGACTTCTCTGAGAAAGACATCCCAACAAAGGCAAGGCCTACTCAGATGAATCACGAGGTGATGGAACATTGCAAAAGAGAGATAAATGACCTTGTCGATAAAAAACTTATCCGAAAAAGTCATTCTCCTTGGAGTTGTTCGGCTTTCTATGTCAACAAGGCATCAGAAATCGAACGAGGAACTCCTCGTCTGGTCATCAATTATAAACCTTTGAATTCTGCTCTCAGTTGGATTCGTTACCCTATTCCTAATAAAAAGGATTTGCTTAACAGACTCCATAGTTCAAAAATCTTTTCGAAATTCGATATGAAGTCTGGTTTTTGGCAAATACAGATCGCTGAGAATGACAGGTACAAAACCGCCTTCACTGTACCATTCGAACAATTTGAATGGAATGTCATGCCTTTTGGTCTGAAAAATGCCCCGTCTGAATTCCAAAGAATAATGAATGATATTTTCAATCCTTACTCTGATTATATTATTGTTTACATTGATGATGTTTTGGTCTTCTCAAAAGACATAGATTCACATTTTAAACATCTTTCTCATTTCTTTAAAATTGTCAAAATCAATGGCCTTTCCCTTTCACCCACAAAATTGGTCTTGTTTCAAACAAAGATTCGTTTCTTAGGACATGACATTACACTTGGTACTTTTAGGCCTATAGCTCGGTCTATTTCCTTTACCGAAAAATTTCCGGATGAAATTAAAGATAAAACCCAGCTCCAAAGATTCTTAGGATGTCTGAATTATATCATTGATTTCTTCCCTAATATTAATATTACTTGCAAGCCTTTGCACCAACAATTAAAGAAAAATCCCCCAAACTGGTCTTCTGAACACACCAATGCTATTCGAAAGATCAAAGCCCAAGTCAAGGAAATCCCTTGCCTACATCTCTTTGACCCGGCTGCTTTCAAAATCATTGAAACAGATGCGTCAGAGGTGGGCTATGGCGGTATTCTTAAACAAAGAATAAACGATAAGGAGCAAGTGGTGCAGTTCATTTCCAAGCACTGGAATGAAACTCAGCAAAACTACTCTACCATCAAAAAAGAAATCTTGGCTATAGTGCTAGCCATTTCAAAATTTCAAGGAGAAATTCTCAATAAACGATTCCTCCTTCGCATCGATTGCAAATCTGTAAAAGATGTTCTTCAGAAGGATGTGTTAAATATTGCCTCAAAACAAATTTTCGCAAGATGGCAGGCTATACTTTCTGTCTTTGAATTTGATATAGAATATATTAGTGGTAATACAAATTCTTTGCCAGATTTTCTTACACGAGAATTTCTACAGGGGAAAAGACCTAATCATGCCACCAAAACCTAAAAAATCCTCAAGCTCTGAAAAGGGAAAAGCCAAAGCTTCACCTTTTTCTTCTTCACCAAACATAACTGATGTTCCATCACCCAAAGGTTTGACCCCAATCACCAGGTCATGGCTCGAATCTCTAAATCAAAGGCCACTTCAAATCGGTGGACCAAAACCAGCCCTCTCAGCTGCCTCGACAACATCTAAACAGCTCATACCAAAAACAGGTGTACAAACGCGTGCCTCTTCTGCACTGTTGAGGACCCCTCAGCCTGAAAGGACCGTAGTCTCCTCAGCCCTGGTAAGAATCCCACAACCCGAAGGGGTTTTGGCCTCTCAACCTCTTACTTCTTTAATTTCTCAAAAAACTTCACAAAAAACACAGCCCAAATCTCCTTGGGTTAACAAAACCTTCTCCCCAAAAATAATTTATGTTGAAAAAGAATTTTATAATGAAGATCCTTAGGTTAAGATGGTATCAGAGCCAAGGAGGGTGATTGTGGAATTGTTCTTTCGTGGTTTCCATACTGAGACACCGTGAGTATCTCTGCATACTTTTTTGAGAAAGAGAAATGATTGTGGGAACGCAGTAAAACCCGACGGACAGGGTTGTAAGTCGTGAGTGCCCTTATCCTGTTTTCTAGCCGTTAAAAGCAGAGAGAAAACACAGTCATAACCATGGAACCAGATAAACGCTCCATATCCTCTTCTAGTTCGGTAGCACTAGACTCCACCGATTGTGGTATGGTGTATAGAAATGAAATAACTTTAGAAGACTTTAATAAATCTTTGAATAATTGGAAAGTGCCCAAAGTTAAGGCAAATCAAATTTATTCAGATGCAAACAAGTTATTTAAGTCTTCCGATTTTATTATTCAGACTGAAGAAAGGGATGTCCCCATCCCAAATTCTTTCGAAAAACTTCGCATTTTAGATAAAAAAAGCTATTAAAGATCATATTTCAAAGGCCAAGTACCATTATCTTCACTTCGGCCTAGTCCAAATCGGTGTTAAACCTCTTACCAAAGAAGGTCTGAACACTTCCCTTCTTCTTGTTTTACGTGACGCTAGGCTTCTAGACTACGAAGAGTCTATCTTAGCGACCATAGAAACTACTGCCGGGATTGCTAGATCAGTTTATAATATTCCTCAAGATTACCCCGAACCTACTTCCTCAGAGGTAGAAGCCGAGCTCAGCTTTGCCCAAAGAGAGCTCAACGTCATAGATAGAATTTTTGAACCTAATAAGGAGATGCTCAATAGAGAATTTTGTTCCGAGTCTAATTTAGAAATTAGGACTTGGTTCTTTAATCTATTCTGTGGTCATTCCAAGTTTATTAAAGAACAATATTATGATTATATGTACAAGCATGGACATCATATCTTGTTCTTTGATTGGTTTAAAGACCACTTTCTTCCGCCCAAACAAATCTGTGTCATTGAGAATTCTGTCCAATGGCAGCTCGACGATAATTCCATTATTAAGTCTGTTCATCCACCTCTCAGGAAATTTAAACTTGACCTAGCAGGTATTGAAATAGTCGCCGCACCTTTCAAGACTCCGGAAAGCAATGATGTCTCCGGCTTAAAAAAGGTGATAGAGCAAAACAATTTTGCTAATCAACACCTTCATACCATAGGCAAACAGCTGGATAGAATAGAGACCTTAGCTTTGACTCATACTAAGACAACAGCTAGTCCAATACAACAACCTTTGGTTAGACCTTTCTCGATTCCTAGTATTCCTATTACTAAAAACCCAAGCGTGGAGTTTCTTCAAGCTATTGAACTCCGAAAAGCTAATCTTAAGGGAAAAGCCAAAGAAGCTTATTCCCCTAAGAAAGAAGAACTCTATACTCCCTCTACGACCCCTACTTCCAGAGGAATCATTTTTAATGAACCTCATAGAGAAGTAAATACAATTGATACCAACACTCTTTCAACCTCACAAGTTAATCAAGTCTCTTGGAATGAACCTAAGAAAGTCTGGTACCCCAAAACTTCCCCAACAGACATCGGACTCAATGAAAAGTCTAATGTCTCCCAGAGTAGATACTCGTCCGATTCTATTTACGAATGGAATATAAACGGTCTTACTGATCACAACATGATCAATATTTTAAATCAAATGGTCATGCTTGCAAATAATTATAAGACCCAGGAGGCCACTTCCGACCACACAGTTGCCTACTATATCATTGCTGGCTTTAGCGGACAGCTTAAAGGCTGGTGGGACAATTACCTTACGGAAGAGCAAAGGGACTACATTCTCAATGCTCATAGGTTAGATGACTTAGGACATCCTATCCTTAATGAAAATAGTGAGCCCATCCAAGATGCGGTAAACACTCTCATTTTCAACATCTCTAACCATTTCATAGGTGATCCTTCTCACATTCGTAACAAAGACCTAGATCTTCTTTCAAATATGCGCTGTCGTTCATTAGGAGATTTTCGCCAGTATAAGGACATTTTCCTCCAAAGAGTTTTCCTTCGGCCAGACTGCAATCAACCTTTTTGGAAAGAAAAATTTCTTGCAGGATTGCCAAAACTCATCGGTGAACAAGTTCGTGATAAACTAAGAGAACAACATGGGGGTGAAATACCCTATGAAATCCTCTCTTATGGCGAACTTTCTTCTGTTGTTTATTCTATCGGTACCCAGCTTTGTACTTCTTTAAAAATTCAGAAACAATTGAAAAAACAAAACAAGACCCAAGGTCTTGGTGATTTTTGTGTCCAGTATGATCCTACCTTTGTCTCTTCTTCTAAGAAGATTAAAACCAAGACTAGTTCTTGTTCCAAGTGTCTTTCAGACAACTGTCATTGCAAGTCTTTTTCCAAAAGAAAATGTTCTTCTAAAAAGTCTAACTTTAGGAAGAAACCTTTTCAGAAACCAGATCTCCCCTTTATAGGCATCGAAGTTCACAAACTTTCTCCTTAGTTTGTTGATCTTCATTTATATTTGTAATGCACAGGTCCTACAGATCTTTTACTTCCCTTGTACTGTAACTTTCAGTTTATTTATATATGAAAATATCTTCTTTATACATCGCACAAACCCATAATTCTCATGGCTCTGCCGAGATCTGTGGAGTTTAGTGTTTGTTATCCTTTTTAGTACATTTACATTTCTGTACCTTTACTTTAATACATTTATGCTTCTGTACCTGATCCACAAGTACAAAGTTGTTTAGGTATTGTTTACGGGTAAAACTAGCAGGCAAAAACGCACCACTCAAGTGGTTGTACATGCCGTCCCCCCTCTGTTAGGTACTCGGCACAAGTGGAGTGCAGTGCCATCTTTGGGAGAGGCTACCTGCCAAAGCCTAACTTACTTCGTTTGCAGTATCCTATGATTTGTTCTTGGTGGGTTTTTACCTACATTTTGCTTTTTATCTGATTGTCACTACGGCAGGCCGAGCCGCCTTTTACGCTTAATGCTGTTTCTTTACCTTGTTGCTTTATTTGTTTGCATAGCTTACATCGCGTTAGCTTTTCACATAATGTATAACATCAGTCCTTTCTATTTATCTTTTTGCTAATTCTTTTCTCTTCTTTGCCTCCTTTCTTGGGTTTAATCAAAATCTGATTGTTCTTAGAGCATCGTTAGAGTCTCTACAGTTATCTCTCCCTCTATACCTTTCCCTCAGAGCCAAGCTCTGAGACTCTAACGATGCTCTAAGAACAATCAGATTTTGATTAAACCCAAGAAAGGAGGCAAAGAAGAGAAAAGAATTAGCAAAAAGATAAATAGAAAGGACTGATGTTATACATTATGTGAAAAGCTAACGCGATGTAAGCTATGCAAACAAATAAAGCAACAAGGTAAAGAAACAGCATTAAGCGTAAAAGGCGGCTCGGCCTGCCGTAGTGACAATCAGATAAAAAGCAAAATGTAGGTAAAAACCTACCAAGAACAAATCATAGGATACTGCAAACGAAGTAAGCTAGGCTTTGGCAGGTAGCCTCTCCCAAAGACGGCACTGCACTCCACTTGTGCCGAGTACCTAACAGAGGGGGGACGGCATGTACAACCACTTGAGTGGTGCGTTTTTGCCTGCTAGTTTTACCCGTAAACAATACCTAAACGACTTTGTAATTGTGGATCAGGTACAGAAGCATAAATGTATTAAAGTAACGGTACAGAAATGTAAATGTACTAAAAAGGATAACAAGCACTAAACTCCACAGATCTCGGCAGAGCCATGAGAATTATGGGTTTGTGCGATGTATAAAGAAGATATTTTCATATATATAAGTAGACTGAAAGTTACAGTACAAGGGAAGTAAAAGATCCGTAGGATATGTGCATTACAAATATAAATGAAGATCAACAAACTAAGGAGAAAGTTTGTGAACTTCGGTGCCTATAAAGGGGAGATCTGGTTTCAGATGTAGAATGGGAAACTTACTCTTTGAGAAGAGAAGGGATATTCAAGAACTCTTTCCGTTCAGGAAGGATCTGAGAAAGAGGGAGAATGTATGAGTAGCAATGTATGAGTTCTTCATGTTCTGGGTTTTGTGGAGGATGAAGATATATGTGATTTCTTTCTGTCCGAGAGGGATCTAAGAAAGAGAGAGAGAGAGAGAGAGCAAGTGCTTGTTGTGAAGTCGGGAGCGAAGTCCTGAGAGAGAGAGAGTGTGTTTAGATCTCAGAAGGCTTCTCTGCTGCTGTGACAACGTGCCCTTGGAAAGGAGGAGAGCCGTTGTAATATAGGCGGGTGTGAATACTATTTGTATAGTGACCGCCACAGTGTACAGTGTAGGATGAACAGTAACCGTATTTTGCTACAGTGTACAGTGAATACAATGTATTTGTGAACAGTAAAATTAAAATATGTTGATATTGATGGCGTCTCAAAAATCTTCCAAGTTGGGAAAATCTTCTTGTCCTTCGTCATGTCCGAAGAGAGGTTGAGACTCTGAAGATCCTTCTTCTGAAGGGTTGGACCCTCGTATTTCTGCTGCGTAATGGAGAATTATTTGTTGGGGTTCTTCATCATCTTTTGCTCCAGCTAACTTTGACATTGCTAGAGATTTGAAAGCAAGCCTTGGGGGAGCTTCTTTAGCTGGTGTATTATGAATTGTGATCCAGTTCTTTACAGCTTCTAGGGCACAACTTTCTTGAAATTTGAAATTATCCCACCATTTTGTTCGGAATTTTCTGGCGAGAACAAATTCGGTGGAACCTTTTAATTTTTGGAGTTCTAGGGTCCATGCAAAAACCCAAGAAATTTTGAAATGGATGAAGAAAAGCATCAGTAGATGGAAGTTTTCTTCGTGAGGAGGTGGTTTGTAAAGGTCAAAGAAAATTTGGTAACCTTTAAGATAATCAGAGGGTAGTATATCATATAAGGGGCCAAAAGTATCCCACCAATTAGTGAACCAATTGGGGAGATTTTCAGTGTTGAAATTCTTTTCGAAGAAAAATAGCCAAGTATGGGTTCTTGCGGTATTTTGGCGGAAAAAAGGAGAGGTACCAGGATTGCTGGTAATCATAGTATGTGTAAGATGGTCGGTAAGAAGAAGAAGGAACTTCAGCAAGCTTGTCTTCAAATTTTTCTGAAGAGTATGGTGAGGGGAGCCAATCTCTAGGGTGGAGGACACCAAGGATTTTGGCTGTAGAGTAATCAGGACAATGGTTTGTATCACTTTTGACAAAATGTTTGAAGACAAAAGAGGAGGTATCTCGGAGTATCCTTTCATAATATTCTCGAGGCTTGAGTATATCATGGGGAGTATAGTACCAGGAAGGAAGGAAGAGTTTGTTGGCACAAATAAAAGGATCGTCATTATAAAAATCCTTTTCAACAGAAATTATTTTTGGGGAGAAAGTTTTGTTAACCCAAGGAGATTTGGGCTGTGTTTTTTGTGAAATTTTTTGAGAAATTAAAGAAGTAGTAGGTTGAGAGGCTAAAACCCCTTCGGGTTGTGGGATCCTTACCAGAGCTGAGGAGACTACGGTCCTTTCGGGCTGAGGGGTCCTCATCAGTGCAGAAGAGGCACGCGTTTGCACACCTATTTTTGGTATGAGCTGTCTAGATGTTGTCGAGGCAGCTGAGAGGGCAGGTTTTGGTCCACCTATTTGAAGTGGCCTTTGATTTAGAGATTCGAGCCATGACCTGGTGATTGGGGTCAAACCTCTAGGCGATGGAACATCAGTTATGTTTGGAGAAAAAGGAAAAGGTGAAGCTTCTTTGGCTTTTCCCTTTTCAGAGCTTGAGCATTTTTTTAGGTTTTGGTGGCATGATTGGGTCTTTTCCCCTGTAGAAATTCTCGTGTAAGAAAATCTGGCAAAGAATTTGTATTACGACTAATATATTCTATATCAAATTCAAAGACAGAAAGTATAGCCTGCCATCTTGCGAAAATTTGTTTTGAGACAATATTTAACACATCCTTCTGAAGAACATCTTTTACAGATTTGCAATCGATGCGAAGGAGGAATCGTTTATTGAGAATTTCTCCTTGAAATTTTGAAATGGCTAGAACTATAGCCAAGATCTCTTTTTTGATGGTAGAGTAGTTTTGCTGAGTTTCATTCCAGTGCTTGGAAATGAACTGCACCACTTGCTCTTTATCATTTATTCTTTGTTTAAGAATACCGCCATAGCCCACTTCTGACGCATCTGTTTCAATGATTTTGAAAGCAGCCAGGTCAGAGAGATGTAGGCAAGGGATTTCCTTGACTTGGGCTTTGATCTTTTGAACAGCATTGGTGTGTTCAGAAGACCAGTTTGGGGGATTTTTCTTTAATCGTTGGTGCAAAGGCTTGCAAGTAATATTAATATTAGGGAAGAAATCAATGACATAATTCAGACATCCTAAGAATCTTTGGAGCTGGGTCTTATCTTTGATTTCATCCGGAAATTTTTCTGTAAAAGAAATAGACCGAGCTATAGGTCTAAAAGTACCAAGTGTAATGTCATGTCCTAAGAAACGAATCTTTGTTTGGAACAAGACCAATTTCGTGGGTGAGAGGGAAATGCCATTAATTTTGACAATTTTGAAGAATTGAGAAAGATGTTTAAAATGGGCATCTATGTCTTCTGAGAAGACCGACCAAAACATCATCAATGTAAACAATAATATAATCATAGTAGGGATTGAAAATATCATTCATTATTCTTTGGAATTCAGAAGGGGCATTTTTCAGACCAAAAGGCACGACATTCCATTCAAACTGCCCGAATGGTACAGTGAAGGCGGTTTTGTACCTGTCATTCTCAGCGATCTGTATTTGCCAAAAGCCAGACTTCATATCGAATTTCGAAAAGATTTTAGAACTATGGAGTCTGTTAAGCAAATCCTTTTTATTCGGAATAGGGTAACGAATCCAACTGAGAGCAGAATTTAAAGGTTTGTAATTGATGACCAGACGAGGAGTTCCTCGTTCGATTTCAGATGCCTTATTAACATAAAAAGCCGAACAACTACAAGGAGAATGACTTTTTCGGATAAGTTTTTTATCGACAAGGTCATTTATCTCCCTTTTGCAATGTTCCATCACCTCGTGATTCATCTGAGTAGGCATTGCCTTTGTTGGGATGTCTTTCTCAGAGAAGTCGGGTTCATATGAAAGATTGACAATATGTTTTCGCCTATGCCAGAAAGCATGCGGAATGTCAGAGCAAACATTTGTTTTGAAAAGAGTCTGCAGATTAGAGATTTTCTTAAAATGATAGGATCAAGAAGCCTTTGTTCAATACGTTTATTTCCCAGTTCATCTTTAAGGAAAGAGAGGTGGCTTTCTTTGTCTTGAATAAGACAGTTGATTTGGGAGATTGATTGTTCTTGAACGGAATTTAAAGACCTTGTTTGAGGTTTTGTGATAAATTCGAAAATAACCTTTTTATTGAAAGCTTGAGTTTCAATTCCTTCTGGAGTAAACAAGAAAGGGGTGATTAAGGTCATAAAGGGAGTTCCTAAAATGACATTTTGACTTATATTCTGAACCATAATAAAAGAAGTTTTAAAAGAGGCATGATCTTGTACGATCGATGCTTCAGGGATTTTATACCGAATTCTGAGCTTATCACCACTAGCTGAGTTTAGCTTTTCTGATGACATTTCATAATACCGGGTAGGAATGAGACCTTCTTTGATACAATTAAGGTCTGCGCCTGTATCAAAAAGGGCTGTTGTGGAGAGAAAAAAATCATGGATTTTAATGACAATATTGATAACCATTTTTCTGGTTGTGACCTGAGTAAGCATATTTAGTAAAAACTGGGAGTCATGTCTTCCAGTAGTTTCGGTGTCATTATTATCAGAGGATTTAGGAGAAGATGTTTGGTTGACTCCTTTCTTTTTTAGATCATTCTCTTTGAAATCTAGGAATTTTTTCTGGAGTTCAATCTGGGCAAGCTTGAGATTTTGTATTTCAATTTTATGTCGCTGGATTTCATTACTCAAATCATTTATATTAACAAGTTTGTTCTTGGGTTTAGAACTCCTGTTAAGAATGGCATCTAAATTATAAGGAATTTTCTCAATACGAATAGAGGGAGAAGAGGTGACATTATGAAGAAGCTTTTGTTTGATTAAAGGGTCAGATTCATTGTCGAGAGTATCAAGAAACAGTTTTTCTTCTTGTGTTAAGACATTAATTTGAAGTGTATTGTT